>OY288275.1:92650915-93850915 GCA_958450335.1 Hibiscus tridactylites
TAAAGGGTCAAGAAGAAGGAATTTGAATGATGTTATGCTGCATATCGACACTCCTTTTCACAGCCCTTTGTCTTCTCCGCCATTGAAGTCACCTCTGGGTTCTTATTATCTTCCCCAAGGATTCAATCCTCTGTTTGAATCTTCGACCGATGCTGAGTTAAATAAGCTGAGATCTTCACCTCCTCCGAAATTCAAGTTCTTGAGGGATGCAGAAGAGAAACTTTTAAGAAGGTTGATGTTAGAAGCTGAGGAAAGGGTACAAAGAAACGGCGATTGCTTTCAAGATTCTGGTGTTAAACCTGTTAACAATGCAACGGAAGGGGCAATAATTGAAGGGTCTTTCCTTAAATTCATTGTTGGTAAGAACAGGGAACCTCTCCGGTATTTACCACAGTACCCTTCAAGTTCTTCTCAGGTGCTGCCATTGGCTTCTTCTCCTACAACATTCAGACCACCAGACAAGAACGACATTCTGCAACAGATTCCTGTTAGATGAGTTCCTTTTTTTCTTCAATTTATTCTTTTAATCTACCGATTCATCCCGGATTAAGACAAATTGACAAGTTCTAATATTGATGTTTAGGATGTTGGTTTCTGGTTTTGCCCACATCTTCCATGTCCCTTGAGTCTCACTTAAACTAAAACTACCATTCCTTCATCTTCTCCACTGTGCTACATTTCTTAGAGTAAATTCTTAACCAGCAATATGAAAGTGATTAAAGTTTTCAGACAAAGTTGAAGGCATGTATTTTCATGAGTTAATGATATGTCGAAATGGTGTACAGCTAATCTTTTTTGTTTTCCCCCGATTCAAACACTTGGACTTGGAACCCTGTCTGATTATACAGTTTGTCCTTTTGTTAATCAAAATGAAGCAAACACGCATGGCGTAAACTAAAGCTTTCCCACTATCTTAAACCATCTCTCCTGCCCAATGAATGATTAGCATGAATTCAATCATTGTATTAATTAAAATGACCCCATTGTTGTAAAACGATTAAAAAAATCAATTGTTTGTATTTAAATTATAAAGAGTAAAATACATATATCATCACTCAACTATCTTTTCACTTTTATTTTCGTCACTTAATTTTTAAAATTTTATATTTATTAACTAAAATTTTTAGTTACTCTCAATTATTTTATTATTGTTTTTGCAATTTTTTTTCTTATTTAATATAAAAATAATTTAAAATATAAAATTAAAATCAATTGTTCGTCGGCCACCATTTGTCGTTGTTAGACGCCAGCGTCGACTGCCGTAGATGGTGGCCGTTTAGTCCCAGATTTCATTGATCGTTTCGTCTCGGCCCCTTGAGTATGAATCTGACACAAACACCAGATTCAGAGTCAACATGTCAAAATGAGTCTACTGGTTCAATTTGCGATCAAACGAGCGTCGATTCTGAGACCAACATTGGTAGGTAGTGGTCGACGGTGGTGGTGATTTTTTTCTTCATATTTTTATATTAAATAATATTAAAAATTCAAAAATTATAATAAAACAATCGAGAGTGACCAAAGCAGGAGCAATTCGAAAGTTCAATTGATAAATTGAAAAGCTTAAAATTTGAGTGACTAAAATAAGAGTGAGAAGATAGTTGAGTGATGAATGGTGTATCTTATCCAATTATAAAACAAATACTATGTTGTTTGAAATTTTGCTTGCCTTAAAAGGAGGAGGGTCTAATAAATCAACAAAAACTGCCAAAGTCTATAGACTGAGGGAGTTGTCCTAAACAGCAGAAAATTCCATTGTTTACCACGCGATTTGGCTGAAAACTTGCCCCCACCTTGACAGAGACTTATGTTTTTCAAAATTTGAATCCTTAAAAGTGAACTCTGCCGCAACGGACAGTATTTGAAATGGATAAAGTAAAGAGATTGAAGGAATTCAAGCAATAGGTGGAGAGACCAAACCAGTGAAACCAGCTCGGTTTCTGTTGGCTTTCATTCCCTTTAAAACTTGAAAGACATGTTTTGTTTAGTGGGGTTTGCCCATTTCAGCAAACCAGCTCGGTTCGTTGATTCAAGCTTCTACGCTACTATAGGACCAGGATCAGGACTAGCCAATTGTCGAATTCGAATCTAGCTGGAAAGGGAAAAAACAGTTAAAATTGGCTTGCTATATATTCGATTAAAACGGGAATAATTTATATATCTAGGATTAACCTTCACCGGCCTACAGCAGGGCGGCCAATAAGATTGCGGAACAAAGAAACAGAAAAGAATAAACGAATAGTGGTGGTAAATTTTACAAACAGACAAGACAAGTGAGGACTGTATTTCGCAACATAATATTATAATTAGGATTAATATCTTATATTCTTGTGGTCTACAAGCGTCTTAGTTTTAAGGTATAAATAGTTAATTTAGGGTATAAAGTTTAGGAGTTTAGGTGTAAGAGGTTAGAATTTAGGGATAATTGTTTCAATTTAAGATTTAAGATTATATTTTAGGGTTTATAGGTTAGAGTTTAGTTTTTAGGGTAATATGGTGATATAGGTTTTAAGCTATAAACCTTAAATTATAACTCTAAACCTTAAATTGAAACATCTATCCATGTACCTAAACCTTAAATTGAAACATATATCCCTATATCTAAACCCTAAACCCTATAACATAAACTAACTTTTTATACCTTAAAACTAAGACGCTTGTAGAAACTTTCAGTTTTCACCGCCCGTCTATAGAATATTTATCCTTATAATTAAGATTGAATAATGATGCTCCGTGATTTTCTCTCAACAATTTCTTCAGTTGAGCATTTGTAGTCCTTTATTCGGTTTTAAAAAATATTGGGTAAACTACAATAAAGGTTACTCAATTATGGGTAAGATTACATTTGGGTCACTCAATTATTAAAAATTATATTTGGGTCATTCAATTATGGATAAGGTTACATTTGGGACACTCAATTATGGGTAAGGTTACGTTTGGGTCACCCAATTATTAAATGTTACATTTGGATCACTCAATTATGGGCAATGTTATATTTGAGTCACCCTTCATATTTAAAAAAAAAGTATATCAATTTGTGTATTAGATTAATTAATGATTTCAAATGAAGTATTCTAATGTTAATAAGGGTATACAAGTGATTTGGAAGAAAAAATGACTAAATTGATGTACTTTTTTAAATATGAAGAGTGACTCAAACATAGCTTTACCCATAATTGAGTGACAAAAATGTAACTTTTAATAATTGGGTGACAAAAATGTAACTTTTAATAATTGAGTAACCCAAATGTAACTTTTAATAATTAAGTGACCCAAATATAACCTTACCCGTAATTGAGTGACTTTCGTTATAGTTTACCCAAAAACATTTCATGCAATGCGACCACGGTGAAACATTTATTTTTTACGAGCCAGCTCAATTTAGCATTTAAAGATTTAGTTTAAGGTTTAAAGTTTAAATTATAGAGTTTAAATTTAAATTTTATAGATTAAAAGTTATGATTTATGATTTTAAGGTTATATATTCGGATTTTAATTTTCTTGAGGGAATTTAGGGTTGCTCGTGGAGATTTTTTTTTCAGCTGTAAATGCATGGAATAATAAGCCATAAACATTAAGATCGTATTACTTTAGTTCCTATGTATGAATGGTATGGGAGTGAAGGGAGATATCAAAACATTTTTTTTGAACATATTTTAGATTTGTTTTCAAAATATTTTTTTACAATGAAAACTAGATTCTATTAATTACTATAAAAATATTTCAAATACAAAGGATCTAAAAGTGAAAAAAAATGGAATTTAATCCACCAAAATCTCAAACAAACTCAAAGATGCAAAGAAAAATAAATACTTTCATAGGTATTAGTTTATCGATAAAATCCAAAAGTCTTCTTGAATCTCTTTGTCTCTATCCAAACGAGACGCTTTAGGGGGTGAAAAATGAGTGGTCAGCGAACCAAACTATCAGGCATATGCTCCACTACCTAGGTCTGACTACATCGGCAAACAACCATCAATCGAATGATGATTTATCTTTCTATGAACACCGACAGAATCAAAATAAAAAATTAGCGCCATGAAATTTTTTATAACAGTACCAAACAACCGTTAAAGTATGTTGAAATCATGTCAAATGACAGATGAAACGAATTAAAAAATAAAAATAAAAACATGAAAATAATGAACTCAGCGATCGATACCTAGTAGTAAAACCGGTTCACGATCACCTGCAAAGAAATCATAAATGGATGAGACGGCGCTGGGCAAAGAAAGCTAAAAGATAAAACTAAAAGTAGATTGTGAGTTCGTTAATTGGTAACAACTTTATAATTTTATCATATGCTTCCGATCCAAAATCCCTCCCTTATTATTAGTTTTAACATGTCATTATATATATATATATATATATATATTTAACTTTGAATAAATTGTTTTCAAAATAAAAATGAATTTCCATCTTTTCTTAAAATGAATTTATTAATATTCAATTCGTTTTTTATTAATTTTCTTGAACCAAACTCGTTTAAAAATATGCGCACAAGCCCATAAAGGTAATTGTTCTGGGCTATACAAGCTGGAATAAATAACCCAACTACTTTATTTTCGATCTCGACCCGACCCAGTTGCATACTTACATAAAAAGAAAGAAAAATGGCCTGAAGGCCGGGGCCGATCGTTCCATTCCTCTCTGTTACTTGTTTGCCAATCTAGGCCCCGTTTTTTTCCTCCTTGTCCTTTCTTTCTGCATTAGTTTTTATTTAAAAATAAAATATATTGTGTAGATATTAAAAAAATTGTTTGAAGAGACAGTTTAGATTCAAGTCAAAATATGTTAAGTTTCCAGGGCATATTTCAAGTCAAAAAAATAAAACATGTTACAAGTTTGAAAGGGCTGGTATCTATATGAACCATAATATTAAATTGCGGCCGAAACACAATGTAATAGTCGCATCGTAATGATTTTGGTGGTTTTCACGACACTACAAACTGCAACCACATTCAAAATTATAGTTATATTTTAGAGAAAAATCATACCGCAACCTTCGTGACAACAACCGTAATTTAATACTATGATATTAACTGCATCCAAAATCATAGTTATATTCAATTCGCGGAGATTGTTAAAATGCGGTATTTATTTGAAAGAAAGGGGGAATTAATGTTAAAAGCAGAAAGCAAAAAGCCGAAACATAATTTGCTTTAGCCGTAGGGGGTGGGGAAAAGCAAACTTCCCCTCCTTATCCCTTTTACTTTATCAGAACAGATTGGAGTTTGGATTGCACAGCACACTCCAACTTTGATTTCCCAAAAATGATACAGCTGATATGACCTCAAGCATTCAGATTTTGGACTCAAATTGCTTTGAAATCATATCCAACGAATAAATATGACCATGTTTTTGGCTCATTGTCTATGGGAAAAGTTATTGCCTGACCTTATTAACACAGAGAACCAAATGAAGAAGACAAAGGATATAACTCTCGGCTAGCTACTCAATTTTCCCTGCATATTTCCATATGATCAATGTTTATATGTTCCAAACCCTATAAATGAAGAAGACAAAGAACATTGGGAACTGTATGTAGCTTCTCTTTCGGAGCTAAAAGGCAATGCCTTGCCTTAAAATTAGTGATAGTGTAACTGTAGCATCTTCTTCTTCTTGTCAGGTTTTTCATGTGCAATTATTATCAAGTAAAAGTTTCTGTCCATGAAATGGTGGGTTTGATTAGCAGGAGCTGGTGTTTTTGTGAGGGGGTCCAAATCCAAAACTAAACTCAACGCGCTGCCACATGTATGAGTTTTGACAGAGCAGATAAGTTCATGTATCTCTCTTTTCTGCAATTTTACTTTGGATTGTGACTGCAATTTAATGCTAGACTCTACAGACGAATGTGTATAACTATACGTATACGTAGATTGCATGTATTTTTTTATGAGGTAAATGCTGGGGACAGACGAATGTGTTAAAGCTGGAAGTTGCTTCCTTTCCAACTATAAAACCAGTGGGACTGGGACAGGAGGGGTAGCCTTTGCTTTGCCTCAGCTTTTGAGTATGAAATTGAGCGAAAGGCCGTACTGTGTTCAAAATTTGATAGGGAATTAGATTCCATGGCCATCATTAATTAATATCGAATCTTATAAACAAATAATGCACTCATACACATACATGCATCATCATGTTCATGCATGCAAAGCAAAAAAAAAGAGAAAAAAGAAGGTAAAGATCAGATTGATTAATAATTAATGGCAATAAAACAAAACTACATGCACGTGGGAGATAAACTGTAATCCCACTCAACAACTATACCTATAAAGCAATGATATAATATTTATCAAATGTTAACCTTACCTTCGCACTTGGCACGATATTTACTATGGATGGACCGAGAGTGTTCAAGATCAGTTGTATCTCTAAAAATTTAAAATTATAAATATTTTTTATTGACAATCTAATTTTACACCTTTAAAATTTTATAATTTTATATTTTTTATATTTTTAATATAACTTTCTAACTGTTTATATAAAATTCTAGGTCGGTTCCTGATTTTCCCATTTTATTGTTCATATTTCAGTAATACGGAGTAATATATAATCATCTTTGTTGCTTCTATGCTGCATTCGTAAATCATAGTGAGTATATTAGAAACCGAGATTCCTTATTAAAGGAATAAATACATTAAAGTTTCAGAACAGCAAAAGAAAATTATTCAAACAGCTTGAGTTTAGCCAGTCTGCAGCCTTAAACAACAAGGCTGAGGGAAACTAGGCTTAATGTCGGTGCTTAATTATGAATGTATGTTTTTTTGTAAGCTGCCCAAAAGCAGTAAAAGTGATAGTATTAAATATATAATTAAAATTTTTTATTCAAAAGTTTATCATGTTTTCAAGGAAAAGAGAAAGTTCACGGTGAACTTGCATTCGTTAATGAGTCGGATATTTATGATTGAACTAAAAATATCAAAATATTAGCCAATATTTATAACTCTTAGGCTAAGAGTGCGACTTTATGGTTCAAAAAATTAGGGTTCAAATTTTGAACACGACATTACTAAAAGGGAGAAATCTTAAATATCCGATATAAACTACAAGATAGAAATGAAATGTTAAGGTAAGATTGATTAATTATTTATCTTGATCCCATCATAATAATGGTGAAAGGGTGATAAAATTTTCTTGCTCCCATGGATTAATCTCATTTTTAGCACTAAAGCCATTAATAATCGACAACACATGAGGAAATGAGGAAAGAAAGCTTATTGGCGAAGAAAAAACGCATCCACTCGAAAGTGGAAACCCTAATATGATATGATAAAACAAAAAGGAGAGATGAGAGAATAATGAAGGAATAATAAATAAATAAATAAACAAAAGCCATCTCCTTCCCCCCACCCCAATCCCTTTATTTTTCTTTTCTCTTTGCTTTCTTGGCCTCTGGTAATCTCTTATTGTGATTCTCCACCTATCAACCTTTTGTAAAAGAAAAAGAAAGAAAATTTAAGTATGGTTTTCCCATCTGTTCCAGTTTATTTAGATCCTCCCAATTGGCAGCAGGTAAGTGTTTTTTGTTCTCTTTTCTTTTTCTTCATCGATTTCTATCCACAGCTTATGCACCCAAGAAAAAAGCTAATTGAAAAAAGATAAATATTCGTATTCCTTTGTGGTTTTTTGCTGAATATACCTAGTGTTTTCTTTGTTGTGTTTTTCAGCAGCTTAATCATCAAGTAGATGGCAGTGAAAATCCTCAGCTTCCACCTCTTCCTACGCCTCCTGACCATCATGTTGGAGCTGGTGGTGCTGGTTCGATGGCCGATCGAGCCAGGCTAGCCAAGGCTCCACAACCAGAGGCGCCACTGAAATGTCCACGGTGTGAGTCCACCAACACCAAGTTCTGCTACTTCAATAACTACAACCTAACACAGCCGCGCCACTTTTGCAAAACTTGTCGGCGGTATTGGACTAAAGGAGGAGCTCTTAGGAATGTCCCCGTGGGTGGAGGATGCCGAAGAAACAAGAAGAAGAAAAGCAGCAGCTCAAAACCCTCAGCTTCTGCCGAGAGGCAAAGTGGTCCAAATTCAACCAATGCTGTCATTCACTCTGAAATCACTGCTCATCTGCCGCATCAAATACCTCATTTACCTTTTATGGCTTCTCTACAAAGCTTTTCTCAATATCCTCTAGGGAATATTGGCCTAAACTTTGGTGGAATCCAAGATCAGATAGGGCCAACAAGTGGCTCTAGTGGGCAAGCTGATATGGGGTTTCAGATAGGAACTAACTCAGACATGAGCAATGCAATTTTATCAGCAAGATCAGGGAACCATCACCAGTTCCCGTTCTTTGAGCCAACTAATGGTTTATATCCATTACAAAGTGAGTATATGGAAGCATCACCTTCAATGGTTGGAGAAAGTCAGCTTCTTCGTTCGACGAATTCAAGCTCTAGGGTTTCTCAGCAAGCTCCAGTGAAAGTGGAAAACAGCAACCAAGGGCTGAATCTATCAAGATTACTGATGGGTGTTTCGGATCAGAATAATCAGTATTGGGGAGGAGGAAACAGTTGGACAGATTTATCAGGCCTCAAGTAAAGTAATCATCTCTTATTTCTATAGTTTCAATCTTTCTCAATAGACAGCAGCTTAAAGCTGATCTTTGAAGCTTCAGCTGCTTCAGTCCAGCTTTAATGACAGATGATAGTTGACATAAAGTTGTTTCATACTATATATTCTGGGGTCTTATTAAACTGTGTTTGGTTTTTTTGTTTACAGATTTGTTCTATCTTTTGTGTTTGAACTTTGTAGTTATGGGGTTCCTTGTCTGACATGAATGGTGTAAGCTCATTCCTCTGTGAAATATCCTTTATGGTATATATCTTCGTTCTCTTGTTCCTTTTTCTTCTCTCATTACCATTTTCACAAAGGATGCTCTTTCCTGCAGATTATATCACCCACATTTCAACAGAATATTCATTATAGGAGAATAAGCAAGAAACTTTTGTTCCTATATATTTTTTCCCTAGCTGAAAAAGAAAGTTGATGAAGTAACACGATATAATATTATCAGATGCATGCACCCTTTGGCTTTCAGTCACGAATTTTCAATTCACCATTTGAGGTTAAGAATCTGTCCGGCATGTTTACTGGCTTAGAACCGATATTTCATGTATCTTGAACTTGTTTATTGCCAAATATCGATTCCATCTTGGATGCTTTGTCCATTTCCGTTCTTTTTATACAAGTACGTGCTTGGGTAGAACTTGAACTAAAACCACATGTTTATCTGCATGGTTTCCGTCTTGTCTTTTTATTATACTAATTTTGCAAGTAGAAGCATCATTAATTGAATGGGAGTTTAAATTTTTCAAGTTAAAGTTAAGACAGAATCCAAGAAAAACGCTAAAACCCAAGCAATTCAATGTTGAACTAAAGTTGATTCAAGTATTCTAGCTATCTAGAAGCTTTATAGAAAGAATAATAGTAATGCTTTCTTTCTTTCTTTCAAGTATATGGGATGGTCAGAAGAAGTGTATCTGTTTTGTTTCTCCTTTTCTTTTTTAAGCTTCAAATGAGATCACAGAGGTGCAAGATTAGAGATAGGCACGGGTCGGGTTTTTGGCCCACCGACACCGCCCCGAAAATATATATCCTATATTCGCATTCGACCAGACCCGACTTGACTCGAAAATAAATACTCTGTACTCACACCCGACCCGACCTATAGAAAAAATAATTTTTAGGGACCTAATTGTAAAAAAATAATTTTAAGGGACTTAATTATAAAAAATAAATTTAAGTACTAAATTGTAAATAAAATTTAATTTTAAGGACCTAATTATAATATATAGAGAGAGGGACTATTATAAATATTTCTAAAAAAATTAGAAGAAAATTACACAATTAGTCTCGGGTTGAGTCGAGTATGATATTTTTCACCCTAAATTCGAACCGGACCCGAACACGGTTTTTTCATTAAAAAATCCGACCGATCGGGTCGGGTCTGAACCTGACCGGGTCTGGTAAAATTCCCATCCCTATAGCAAGATCTTCCGGTAATAATAATTACACGGTAAAACACAAAGTAATATTGTAGAATTAGATTTAGAACTCAAAGACTAGGGCATGAATCAAGGGGGGAACCTTTGCTTTTTGCAAGAACTAAGACACTGTCATGCAACAACGAATAAAGCAAACCTGTGTCTGTCTTCGTTTAGGACATAGAAAATAGAAACAAGTGAAATCCCTTTGATGACGAAAATGTGAGGAACAAAGCAACAATATTTGATCATGTTTATTGTTTGGGTGGGAAATGAGGGATTGTTTGGTGGGGATCTGTGCCTGTGGTACGATGAATAGTAATGAAAGGAGGGGGCAGGCCCAAGTTCCGAGGTTAAATATAGTGTATATACGTAGTAGAATATGGGGGAAATTCTAGCACAATTCACTCTATTGTTAATAACTTTACTGGTTTTGTAAGTCCAATCGATAATTGATTATAATGACACATTGTACCGATAAATTATTCAAATCTGATATTTTTTAAAATAATATTATTTATTATTCTATTAGAATTATTTGATTGGTTCTGATCTCTATGTATTTTAATTTGAAGAATACTTATTAAAATAAAATAAAACAGAAGTTCAAATATATAAAAAGATTTAAATAAACGAAAAGAAAATGAAAAAGTTGTACAAGAAAATAACAAGATCATGGCGAGGCTTAACTTTTAAATAGTGTTTAAATTATATATTTTTTAAATAAATATTTAAACCTTATTTTTGACCGATTAAGTATTTAACGTTTTTTGTGATACAAATAGATTTCTCATCGTAACGGACATTAATCTTTTACTGTTGTCCAATAAAAGTTGTACACGTTGCAGTATTAAATATTTTTTTAATTTTATTTTTTAAAAAAATATAATTTTTTTTAAAATTCTTGAAATTTGCTTTTTGCTTTTTGCAAGAACCAAGACACTGTCATTCCGGTGTTGGTCACGTTTTCGACGTTGGAATGATGCGTCATCCCCACGCCGAATGACCTACACACCATTCATCGTCTATTATGTCGTCGTTCGTCGCGAATCATTCAAATAAATTATTCGATGATTCGATATTTCACATAGCGTTGGTCGATTTTCGGCGACGAGGTGGTGGGGTAAATGGTTGTAGTGGTCCGGCGACGGATGTTATGGTCGACGGCGTAGCAATCGGCAGCGAAATTAGGTCAAATCAAAATTTGGGTCTTAGGGGTTATGAATTTCAAAATTTGAGGCTATTTTTGTAAAATTTAGGGTTATTGTTTTATTAATTTTTAAATATAATTATAAAAATTTAAAAAGATAGCACATGTCAGATAACGAAAGTTAACGGTAAAAATTAATAGACATTAATAGCAAGACATCTATTTGTGTAATCTTAAAAACGTTCCCAAAATAAAATTTAAGCACCTAAATAAGAAAATGTATAATTTAATCACTTATTTAACTGTTAAACCTTGTTGAAAAGTGGCTAGCGCGTCACCTTCTTAAACAACCAAAGAGAAAACGTAGGGAGAAAACCCCCATAAATTTTGATTAAAAACGTTTTTGATTTTATTGACATTTAAAAATGACAAACCTTATAATTTAATCATATTGTCTTAATATTATTTGAATTTAGTTTAAATTTTAAAATTTTAAAAGGAGTAAAAGTAAAATTGACCAAATTAGAGTATAATGACAAAATCTATAATTTATACACAAGTTAATGAACTAATGATGGAATTTTACCTTAAGAATTAGTACTCGACATTAGAGTACTTTAATTCAAATTCTAACAAATATGGTCTTTTTTATGAAAGTTCTTTCCCAACTTGAATCCAAGCCAGTGCGTTTTTCTTTAGTAATTCTTCCACTTCCACTAACACTTACAGAAGCTTCCTTACGTAAATGCATGTACCCTGTCTGAAACACGATTAAAACCAGAAACCTATTTTACCTACAGGCTTCAAAGTTGAGATCCAACGCTTCCTTCTCGTCGTCAATATCACCCAATGAATGATAAATCAAATTTTAATCTAACATAAATCAGAGTGTCTGGAAGAAAAAAACACAGCTGCTTCGAGCGAAATGAACATGAATGTGGCAAAACATAGAATGAAGTTCAAGGTTGACAAGTTTGCACCCTTTTTGGTTACATATGTATCACTAATGAGTAAGGGTGACAAGTTTGATTCGAATACGAAAACATCTCTCGTATTAAAACTGAGGATGATTACAGTCGTAGCATATGTTATAATAGTACTAGGTGACATACATGTCAAATTACAACTCGGCCCTCTTCTTTCCTTTCGGTTTCTTTTTTCTTTTCTTTTCAGAACTTTGATGGTTCTATGAATAATGTATTCTCCCACACACAAACAAATGAATAACTTACAGGTTTGATAGGCCATCTTTCATCTCTGAAGCAAAGTTGCCTCCTTCAATACAGGAAATTAAACAAGGTGGGGAAAAAAAGGAACAAAAATTAAGGCAAAGCAAACCTCATCTATCAACGGCATATGCCACGGAGGGTGGCTGTGGTTGTTGAGTCTCAGACTGAGACTGGGACTGATGAGCATTGGCCTCAGCTTGCGCCTGCACCAGCTTTTGCTGCTCAATGAACCTGCTCATGCGCTCAAGCAATTGAGCAGCCTTCCGCTTGCCCCTATCTGTACCATTTTGTGCCAAGTCTAACAAAGGGGCCATCACTCCTAGTTCCTGGGCCTCTGCTAAATGTTGTTGGTCTCCAGAACAGAGGTGAACCAAAACTGCAGCTGCATTCTCTCTATTCCTTGGAGATCCATTACCAATAACATCTACCAAAACTGGCACTGCCTCTGCTGCTCCTATGGCAGACTTACCTTCCGGATGGCTGGAGAGTATTGCAAGTATGGCCAATGCCTCGTCCACCATTCCACCTCCAGGTTCTGTCAACAAACGCATTAATGTTGGCACAACTCCGGCTCTCACTGCTTTTCCCTTGTTCCCTTGGTATATGCACAGATTGAAAAGAGCTGTTGCTGCATCCTTTTTGCCCCTTTGTGTGCCTTCACTTAGCAGTGTCACTAGCGGAGGGATTGCTCCCGAGGCACCAATTGTCACCTTATTTTCATCCACTACCGAAAGGCTGAAGAGAGCAGCCGCTGCATTCTCTCTAGCTTCCATGCTCCCCTTCTTAAGTACCTGCACTATACCGGGAACTGCTCCAAAGGATATGATACTTCCTTTGTTATCTTCACAAATGGAAAGGTTAAGAAGTGCTGTTACAGCATGTTCTTGGGTCCGTGAATCAGGTGTTGAAAGGAGGGTGACAAGGAGAGGTATGGCCCCAGCTTCAGCAATGGCCACACGATTATCTGCATTTCGTTTGGCAAGAAGACGGATTTCACCTGCAGCCATTCTTTGGTCTTCAGGACTGCAGGATGCAAGCTTACGAAGGAGAATTTCAATCTTGGTATGCTCTGCAGGTGAGCAGGCAGATGTGGTTTTATTGGGTCGAGAACTACTGGGCCTTTTGGGTGGTTCAATGCCATTTGCCTCACACCATTGAGCTATTAGACTACGCAGTACATAATTGGGAGTAAGGGCACGGCTACTGAGGGTCTGTTGTGTCTTTGGACAAGTTCCGTGACCTTGCTCCAGCCATTTCTCAATACAAGAACGTTCATAAGTCTACAGAAGAGAATAATGAAACCTGTTAAAAATATAGCACAAAGGTAATCATAAACAAGACTTAGGGCTCTGCATATATGTGCAGTTGTCCAAAGTAGGTATTTTAAAACATAAGGTTCTTATAAAACCCTTTTATTTATCTTGAAGACCAGTTACTCCAAGCACTTTTAAATATAGAACAAATATATGACTAGGACCCTTTCAAGAACTAGCCTTTGGCCAAATACATTAATGGCATGAGAATGCAATATCAAGCAAATCTGAGCATTTACTGACAAGTAAAGCAGGGAGAGTCCAAGGCTGGAAATAATTAAAAATTTAAAAGAAAAGAAAATATTGGTCTATCATGAGAAAGAAATCTATAACAAATATACCTGCCCTGTTGAAACAATGACAGGATCCTTCATCAACTCCAAGGATATTGGACAGCGGAAATCATCTGGTATAACTGGAGTCTTGTGATTTCCATCAGTGGTCACTTGACCACTACTACTACTACTAGGAGGAGGATTCTTTTCCCTCACAGAAGAATCCAAATTAGGATTCTCAGTCTGTACAAAATCCTTGATTTTCCTTAATAAGTTTGACATCTTCTCAAATGCTTCCCCAGGATCTCCACAACTGGCAGAAACCATCTCATGTAGAGCTAGTGATTCTTGCGTAAGTTCAGCTATCCCCACCAATTGTAACTTCTCAGCCAATCTCCGTAGTACATCTGGATCTGCTGCTGCATCACTACTCTTGTCGTACAGTGATAATAAATCCTCATATACTTCAACATCTGCAGCATCAACCCTTCCTTTAGCTCTCCTGAACTGAGCTAGAACAAGCTCCACCTAAACAAAGAAATATTCAACACGTAAAGGCTTTTTTTATAAACAAAATGATGTAGGTAGTTAAGTAACCTAAAGTTGCTTTAGGGCTTTCAAACTCTAGTTGAATAGTGTTAAGAGCAGAAAAGTAGTAATTTTTGTTGCTATGATTGAGCATCTCCATGTTTATTTCTATCCATACCATCTTTGGTTCCTCAAATCATATGCAACTCCATTAAAACTCAAACATGATTATAGAGATAGCTTGAGGAACTTTCTTCCATGTCTAAGATGGCTGGAATTCAAGTATGGCAAAGAAAAAGGAAGAATCCACAGTGAACATTTTTTGAAGAATGTTTCTACTGAAAGAGCTATACCTGTTCCTTAACTTCATCTGATATGTCAAGATTCTCATAGGGTATTCCGCTCAAAGCTTGCTCCACCTGAGCCGTCACTTCATGAAATTTATGCATAATCTGATCTCTCTCCAAAACCTATAAGCAGGAAAAAAAAAGTTTATCAGTCAATAGCCAAATGCAGCGCAACAGATTACTGTTGTGGGCTAAAAATTTTCACTTAAAGCAGAACCTGAGTTTCAAACAGTCAATTTTAGAAATAAATAGATCTACCAAAAAAATTGCAATGTACAATAATACTGATTCAAGCAAAGATTATAGAAATGCCTTCTGTGGTGGTTATAAGCTCATGGCCACCATCTCTAATTATACAGTAAGCAACTATTATAATAATACAATCATTGGCCATTTTAAAAGTGTTTTAGAGACACTAATTTCTTTTGTAGGCAAGAATGTCAATCTTATTAACAACCTAAAGTGCACACAGTGTTATAATACGATTCCAGACTGGATGAACAAAGAGAGAGAGACAGTAGCATTCAATATGGCATAAAGCTTGGAAATCCAAACCAAAACCAATTACTATGACAACCCAATTAAGTATAATTGCTTGTGCCAAAACACTAAAAAATTTTAGCACTAAACAAGAAACTTAGGAGCCGTATATATATCGGGGATGCCACTAACCATCTCCAGGCTCCCATCCCTTAGTATCTCTCCCTCATCCTCCATCATTTACTCTCAATTTTACAACCTCAAAAGAATCCCCTGAAACGAAGCAGGCCCTAGTCTACTATGGATATGAAAACAAATCACAATCAGAATGAAAGAACCAATCCCGTCCTGTGGTAAAACTTACTCAATTTTCACAGGCTTCCAAGTTCCAAGCATAGCATGTTGGCAATTACAGTTAGGATGATGGCACTGCTTAGGTTCAAAACCTTATATTATAAGCATAATAATATAGGCTGAGTTGAGCATGTAAAACATGATAGAACGTAATCCCTAAATGATAAATCATAGTTGGAAGTTGGAACTAATGGAAACAAAAGAGGATCAAGAAGGTTACATTAAATGAATGATTCAGATTTTTTACAACAATCCAGACACAAAGGGACAATCCTAAAATTTAATCAACAACGTTATGTCATTTTATAAGATAAAATCTGTCGCAGGAGTAAGTATTCTGATTTAGCTTTGTATTTATCGATGAGTATGACGCTTGAAAATCTTTGAGATGAGAATTTGTCGTTTGAATCTGCAAAAGGAACCTTAAAAATAATAAATTGGATTGTGTGGTTTTTCCTTCATTTTTTCATTGAATTAATTAAAACATAGAAAGATATGTAGCAGTATATCATACTAGAATTTCAATATCCGATTACCTTCAGTTTGATTAAGCTAAATTTAAGCGTAATATTTTATCGATTGATTTTAGACAATAATATGGTGAGGAATATTTTGATTATCTGCACACACTTAACAAACTAGTTTTCCAGCATTTTTTCTAAGCAGCCAAACAGATCCAAAAGAAATCGAATAACAATACTCACACACCAGGTAAATCTTGCTGCCTTCACTGCCGAATCTGAGCATCTCCTTAGCCGAAATCAAAGCTTCTTTCAACGAGACCAACGCTTTAACAGTTTCTTCAGGGATTTGCTCTTTGCTCTCTCTAATCTCCTCGAACATTGGCGTCAGCAGCTTCAGTCTCCTAGAGAGATTGCAAAACTCCTTCTTAACGGCGCATCTGTAATCGCCGATTGGAACTATTTGGTTCACCGCATCGATCAAGCTCTGCACAAGCTCTCCTTTCACTTCTTCCATTCTGAAATCTAGATCTTGCTTAAACGCAGCGTTTCCAAACTTGAAGACTCTGATTCGAAGGCAGACTCAGCTAAGTTTTCGAAAGCTAAAACGAGGAAGTATTCGTCTCCATTAGAGAGAAGACTTTGACGGGATATAGAAGATATAGTTTTTATGCATACTCCTTGGACCTTTTCCTTCCCCAGCTCGGCTTAGTTACCTGAACCGGACCGGATTGAAAGAGGAAACCGAAGAGCGGATAGGGATTAGAATTAGAAATAGACTCGTATCGTATGGTTTGCCGAGTTAGGCTCGGCTCGGTTTGGCTAGGGTTAATTAACGCCGGTCGGCTCGCAGTCAGTGAAAAGGAGTTCAATCTTTTTTACAGATCGCTAAATTTGCGATTTGCTTTTGGTGGTTCTACTGTATTACTATTAATTACCAGGGTTGATTACTTTTGTTTTTGTTTTTTTTTTTACTTTTATCGCTCAATTTTAAAAATAATATTTAAATTATTTATATTATTAAATAAATCTAAGATAATCACTTAAATGTTAACTTTCATTTACATCGAATTTTATAATAAATGAATTTTTTATGAATATAATAAAAGAATAATGAGATGTTAAGATTAAAAAAAGACATGCGGCATTATCTCTTGGTCGGACATTACCAACTAGTACATACACCAAACAATAACGCGTACAAATAGACTGTATTATTGTAATGGGCAACGAGAAATTGATGTGGATGGTGGTGGATCACATTTGTACATTTATGTCTTGAAAGTTTGTTTAGCCTAATTTGTCGAGTTGGCTTATTCTTTCATACTCTATTAATTAATAAACCATTTGCTTCACAACACTTGAATTAATGCACGGGATTGGCTACTTGGATAAGAACAATTCTACTTTTTATTCTAGAATTCATGGGATGGATTTGCAAACATTATCCCAATATGTACAGTTTTTTAAACTAGGTAGTTTCATTATAAATATATTATAAAAAGAGTATGAGAATTAAGGTAAATTAAACTCGTCGAGTGGTCTGAATAAAATAGAATATTGTTATCCTTAGAAAATTCAGATTCAATATACATGGTATGTGTTTTTCAAAAAGCCCAAAGTAAATAACATGTATTATCGTATAATTACGTCAATATATATAAGATAAACTAATCACATTAACTAACTTTCCCTAAAAATCAACATAAAAAATCCCTAAAATCACCAAAGCACACAAAATAACTTAACATTAAAAAGGCTTAATAGGTAAATAGGTGCCAAAACTATGACTTTTTTCAGTTATGTGCCCAAAAAATAGTTCGGACCAAATTGAGACCTAAAGTTTCATTTCGTGACTCATTTAAGGTTTGTCGTTAACTTTTTTCATTAAAGGACATGTGTCATCTCCTGAAAATTCTAAAAATTATATTAAAATAAATAAAATTAATAAAACAAATAAAAATGTATCAAAAAATTTTCAAATATTCTCAAAACAGTCCCCAAATCCGACCACTCTCGCCGGCGGCGGTCGCGTTGCCGGCGACGGAATGAAGCGCGACCCCCTCACTGAACAACCCACACGTCGTTCGTTGCTCCTCATGTCGTCGTTCGTCGTGGATCGTTCGAAAGAACCATTCGACAATTTCGTTGATTCGCACGGCGTCGGTCGATTTTCGGCGACGAGATGGTGGAGTAAATGGTCGTCATGGTTCGACGACTGATGTAGTGGCCGACAACGTGGCAATCGGCGGCGAAATCGGCCTACATCGAGATTTAGGTTTTGGGGGTTTAGGGATTTCGGAATTTAGGGGTTGTTTTGTAAAATCTGATAAATTTAGAGATTTTTTTTTGAAAAAATAATTAATTTTTATCTATTTTTAATATAATTTTAGATTTTTATGGATGTGACACATGACATTTAACGGTGAAAATTAACAACGAACCTTAAATGAGTCACGAAATGAAACTTTAGGTCTCAATTTAGCCCGAAAAATAATTTAAGCACCTAACTGAAAAAATTACATAGTTTAAGTACCTATTTAACGTTTAAGCCTTAAAAAAAGTTAACATCATAATGAATAGTCTCAATTTAGTCACTTTCAAAAATATATGAACTAGTTGCTATGATATGTAAATCCGGTAACTTACACAAATATCTGTTTAAGTGTTAACATGATAATGTTGTAGACTTTTTTTATTATTTCAAGGTTTGGTATAGTTATTTTTTTTATTTAATGAATTATGGTGATTTCTATTACATCAATGTGACAAAATTAAAATTTTTGCTGAAGTGACGTCATAAACATGTATTCTGGTTGACTTTTCCTTTATTTGTCTGGAGTTGATATGTAATATGGTTGATTTTTCTTTTGTTTACCTGAAATTGTATGTAGTTTGACCGACTTTATTTTTTACTGTAGAAAATACAAAAAAAAATGAAAATTAAGAAGAAAAAAATACAATAGATCCCTGGCCTTTAATACAAGTGACTTGATTCCATTTCCAGTGGATGTCCAATCGGCTCAGCTCTCTCCGGTAGTTACCACTAACAACCAAGCCGTTCTATGGGGATAAGGCGATAAGCTAAGGAAAAAAGTTAATGTCCTTTAGTTAGTGGGGTCCAACCGAACAGGGGATCGAGAACCGCGGCACATGGTCTATGTGGAGGCAAGGATGTGGTCCGACGTGGCACGATCTGTTTCCGATGGGTAATAAAAGATTAAAATTCTCTTTCCTTTTTTATCAATTTAACCATCAATTTCATTTTTCTACTTTTTGATAAGTTAAATATTTTGATGATAAAACTGTTTAAATTGAGTTTTTTTAGAATAAATATTATTTTTATTGGGATCAATTTCTCAAGCTATGATGTTTGAACTATTAATTAATTAAGACATAAAATTATAAACATTTATCAACGAGTCTATTGATCTAATTTATTTTGTTAATTAAAATAGCGGAAGAAAATTAATGACATAAAAAAGAAATTTCCCAACACATGAAACAACCGCAAATAACTACTCGGAAACAAGCGCAAAACGGAAAACTAAAAATAAACCAACGACTCAATGAAACATAAAAGTAATAGCAATAAATTAATTAAGGTAAAAAAAATTTGATTGCATCAACAGATTCAACACATGATAACTTTATAGCGTCGTGATTTCAAAACTCTTGCTATAGAACATCTTAATGAAGCATGGCATAAGAACAATAATGCACGACCAATAGAGCAGAACTCAAGATGCAAGACTGGCTATATTAATTCGGAGTTTTATTTATAACATTAAAACTTGAATAATTAATATTGTTTAATTTTTTTATTTCAGTCTATTAAAGTAATTTGATTAATTAATATAATGTATAAATTGATTTTTTCAATAAAATAAATTGATTTTTATAGATATACAGATGAATAATTAAAATTTTAAAATATAATAAATTAAATCTTAACAGGATAATAAATCAAATTAGGGATCTCATTATCCATCGTAGAACACGTTAAATCCAAGTATCCACCGTCTATCCGAGCGCGGGTGGACACTGGAAGATGGGGTCCAACACAGTGACGGAGGTGCACGTGACGCGCCGCAAGTACAGCTCAGATTTGTAGTACACGTGAACTTGATTTTTATCCAAGTACAGCTCAAGCTCAATAATTAAATTTCATTACTTCCTCCGTCACCCTATTAGTGTCATAGGTTAACTTTTTACAGAATTTTAAAAAGAAAAAATTTATATAAAATCTGTGGTGTAAAATAATTTAAATGATAAATTTATGTTCACAAAATTAATTTTTAATTTTGTTGAGAAACTAAAAAATAAAAAAAATAAACGCGTCTTATAAAAGTTGTTGAGTTTTTTAAAGTGATATTTTAACTAAAACTATTTAAAAACCCAAATGTGACATCTTTACTCGGATAGAGTAATATTTAATTTCTTAAAAAATATTATTTATAAAGTATATGAATAATCGCAAATTAAGTAACTTACTTTGTCATTTATCAATAAATTATAATTCAGATGTACCAGAAATAGTAGTAATAATCCAAATGTACCAAATTGACCCGTTTTTATTTTAGGGTAAACTACTGCAGAAATCACTTATGTTTATACTAAGTACAGAGTTAGTCCCCAAATTTGAAAAATGACCAATAAGGTCCCAAACGTTTTCGGGACGTAAACTTCTAGTCACTCAGCCGTTAAATCTAAACGGAAGGGTGATCTGACACAATAAAAAAATGATAAATTACTTAAATAGTCCCTAAACCATTACTTAACTTGTATTTTAACCATTGAAATAAAAATAATTTATATAATTTCACATTTAATCCTCTATATTTATAATTTTTTTTATTTCTTTCCCCTCCACTATTCCTTACCGCTATGAGACCTTCAATCTTTTCACTAACAGGTTCACTTTTCATGCTTTCAGAAGACGGTGGAGGATATATCACTGCAAAAGCCCTCACTGAAACATTCCTCATTTTGGTTAGCATCGGTTTCGTCATTGCCCAAGCTGCAAGCATGACATCGGATTTGGCAAAGAGCAGTGAGGTTGTTGGATCTTTGTTTGCTATATTAGACCGTAGCACAGAGATTGAACCTGATGGATCTAATAGTTACCTTGCTGAGGAAATTGCAAGACGTGTGGAAATTTGTGACATTGATTTTGCTTATCCAGCTCGGCCTAATGTGACAATTTTGAAAGACTTCTCAATCACCATAGAAGCTGGGAAATCAACAGCATTTGTGGGACAAAGTGGATCTGGTAAATAAAATCGGCTGACCTTACAACAGATAGCAGAAAATGAAACAATCATAACTTACCGCTAGATAAAGTGCCACCAATGTTCAAGAAGCAAGCTGCACCATCTTTAAGATAGTTTGGAAGCTGGCTAAATGGGATGCCCCAAAGTTTTGATAAAAAGGGTAGAAGTAGGCAAATGAACAATGCCTGCACTATACAAGACTTAATCACATCAACATTCAACCAAGATCCATAATAGAAAAAGAACATTAAAGAGGAGAGTGCGAATAAAAATTTCCTCAGAACCTAACACTATACAGTACACGGTACTTACTTGAAATGCAGATTCATAGGAATTTACGACAAATAGATCTACAGAACCACCCTGCAACAAATACGAGAAAATGATCTTTAATGCAACGCAGAAACTCGCGGAAATATCTCACGGTTTCCTATGTTCAATTTGACCAACAAGATACAGGAAACTTTGCAACAGTAAACACCATACTTTTAATCGCTTTGCAGCATCCAAAAAAATTACTTCCTGCAAATGAATAAAATCACCTTTTAGATGAATTCAGTATATTAGAACTTGAAAATGATTAGATAGATTTCTATAAGAAAGCCAACAACCTTAAGAACAGTATCAGCTGCTTGCAATAAAAAAGAAACTATCATCAATAAACTTCAAAATATGCTAGCTTCCTTCAATGAATAACCGGTGCTGGATCCACTGCAGAAGTAAACACAGGCAATAAACCAAATTCTCAATATTTGGTATAGGAACAACCATTATGAGAAAATTGTTACACCAAACGTTATAAAAAGATAGCTAATGTGTCTCAAATCACCATGACAGAAACTAATAAAATTATTTCTAAGTCATTTGAATTAAATCTAAATTATGCTGCAACTGCAATGTAGCTTTGCCTTCAAAATTATAAGATTCGTAAGGAAGATGACAGAAGACTAATATGACATGTTGGGATTCTAAAAGAAAGACTATTGACAAGTTCATCTGGCCTTACAAATGGAGGAAGCAAGCAATCAACAGTGACACCATCAGGAGATAAGCATTTACATAGCTCAAATGGTTCGACTGCAAGCTAAAACAGAGGCCTGATACTCCAAAAATGGCCATACAAGAAGATAATGAGAATGTTCATATGGCTCAGTTCTCACTTCTAAAATTGGTTTTATTATTCTATTCTAATCATCTTATAGGAGCTTTGAAGACTCAAGCTTTTATAGCGATCTCTCTCCATGCAGCTAGACCAGAAAGATCATGCTACTTTCATAAGATTTACTGTAATAAAGATCCACTAGAAATTATATAAAAGATTAAATGTGAAATTATATAAATTATTTTTATTTCAGCGGTTAAAATACAAGTTAAGTAATAGTTTAAGGATTATTTAAGTAATTTATCATTTTTTTATTGTGTCAGATCACCCTTCCGTTTAGATTTAACGGCTGAGTGACTAGAAGTTTACGTCCCGAAAACGTTTGGACCTTACTGGTCATTTTCAAATTTGGGAACTAACTTTATACTTAGTATAAACATAAGTGACTTCTGCAGTAATTTACCCTTTATTTTATTGAACACCTTTGTCATATGATTCAAAAGCCCATTCAACTCGACAATGCTGAATTTTTGTCCAATTGTTTGTTAGAAATTTTTTCATATTTCTTACATGAAATTACCGTTGCTAATATAACCGAAAGAAGAAGGAAAAAAACAGTGGCTAAAGTAGTATTCTGTCATGTGTTTGGGTGTGAGATCAAATCCCCAAAGAGTATTTTGTTTTAGTTTTTATATTTTTTAGTTTACACCAACAAATTAATCCTTTAATAAACTATGTTAATATTTTATATCAATGAAGTAAAGTTGGCTCAGTGACTAGAACTGTTGCATTTTATGCTGTCATTTGATTGGTTGGGTGGTCAAAATAATATAGAATTTTTGTTAACGCCACGTCACCCCTCCGTTAGTTTTTAAACGGAGGTGGTCAAAATAGGTCAATTTAAAACGTTAGATAGTCTAATTGACGAGTTCGATAGTTCGGTGGTCAAATAAATATGCCCCTAAAGTCTGGTGATCACTAGAGTTGTTTACCCAAATTATTATCACGTGCCTCATACCAAAAGCATGTGATTTTTTAATTGGTTAATTTTATCTCTTTTCTTCAAGAAAGAAATTCATGTTCATTACAGTATCATTTTTGTTGCACGAACCGTAAAATTAATATATTTTTTTTCTTATTTCAAAATGCAACAACAAATTTAATATAAAATTTTTAATGATTTTAACGATAAGATTTGAATTTTTAAATTCTTAAAGATAAAAGTAAAATGACTGGACTAAGAGCATATTTTAACAGAATATTTACACATGTCAAGTATGATTAACACTTAATTTGTTGTTAAAATTCCGTACTCTATTGACTAAACCATATTTGCTCTTTTTTGGCTCCTTTTATTTACTGACGTAAAATTTCCTTGTGTTTCAATTTTCTCTGGAAAAGAATTAGATAAAACCATCTGCTTCAATCTTATATCTGGGTTTGAATGAATACTATGAAGCATTGGAAACCAAATGAAAACTAAGACACTAATTTATTCAAACAAGCATTACATCTTTCATCATTTTATAATGAAAACACACAAACAACGATTTGCTTATTTTTCTCCATGGTTGGAGCATTTGAAATGTTTTAAAGCAGTAATAGATTAGCCAGAAATGTCAATGGTTTTGACCTCAGGTTTCTTCTCTTCTTCCTTGGGGACAGTCACAGTTAAGACCCCATTTTCCATGCTAGCCTTCACCTCATCCATCTTTGCGTTCTCAGGCAACCTGAACCGCCTCAGGAACTTGCCACTGCTACGCTCAATGCGATGCCATTTGTCATTTTTCTCTTCTTGCTCTCTGCTTCTCTCTCCACTAATCTGCAGAATCCTCCCTTCTTCAACCTCCACTTTCACTTCCTCCTTCTTGAGCCCCGGAAGGTCAGCTTTGAAAACGTGAGCTTGGGGCGTTTCTTTCCAGTCAACCATGGCTGAAGTTTCACGTGCAGAGTTGAGGAAGAAGCCGTCCAAAGGATCCCAAATGTCTACAGAAAATGGATCCAAGACATTGGTTCTTCGACCACCCAAAAGGCTAGGAATGAGTTGGGACATCCTGCAAAACTATGAACAACAGATTAAAACACAAGTGGAAAATGTATACAGATTGCTGAGGAATTTGGTTATTCTTCTTCACGATGGAATTTGGTTGAGATCAGAATGGTTTATATAGAAGTGATCCAAAGTGAAAGAGGCTTCTGGTTTTTGATATCTGGAACTGGAAGGGAAAATAATTATAGTTTATTAGTTGCAAGAGTTTTCTGGTAGTTTCATGGCCTTTCTGCCACCATATTCATTCATGCCTAGCTTTAGCAAAAGTATAATAATTCAAATAAATGCTCTCTAATAGATAATATAATACACTATATTCTTTATGATATTCTACAAGCTTCACTAGCACTACTCAATAAAATATATATTTTCTTAAAAAATCCGAATTTTAATTAAATTTTTTATAATATACATATTTTTATGATATAGAAAGCAAATATTATCGCTACTTACATAAAAAAATTATTTTCCTCTTTTAGTATTTTTTTATGTCTATTTTTTTATGTCTATCATTAATAAATTAAATTCTAAACAATAATTTTAAATTTTAAATATTAATCACTAAACCATAAATCATACCCACACCCTTAAATTTTAATTTTAAAATTTAAACCTAATTTTTAAATAAGAAAGCATAAATAAGGTCACAAAAAAGACAAAAAATCTCTATTTCACACTGAAAGTACTAAAAATAAATAAAAATTCTCTACCGCTTTAGGTGTTCCCACCTATGTCCCAACACTAAAAATTAGAACATATGGTGTAAGGTTGAATTTAGAGTTTAAGTTCAGATTTAAAATTTTAGGGTGTATTGTTTAGTTTTTAAGGTTTAAGATTTAAAATTTAAAAATTAGGGTTGAAGTGTAGGGTTTTTGTGTGTGTGTGTGTGTGTTGGGCAGGACACTAAGAGGATTTTTGTTCATTTTTTGTTACGCTCTCCTGGGTTGTTAGGTGGCCCAAAATAGGATGTGGTCAAGGCCTCAAAGGTGTTTCAGTTAGAATTCAGACCTTATATCATTAGGCACTGATTCTAGGATCTCAAGGCATAAGCCCAATTTTGCACCTTATGTCTGGTTTTTCATGTTAAAGGTTTCGAGACTGAGTTGCGTATATGAGTGTTGTTTGGATTAATATTTAATATAATGGTAATTAATGTTTTTTTAATATTATTAATAGATTAAGTAGTATCATAAAATTTTGAAATTAATTTTTTTAAATTAAATCATAATTATGTATTAATATATGTTTCATAAAGAGTGCATAAAATTATACTTTTGTTAATGCGTACATGAAAATCGTAACTTTTGAATTTTTCTAGATACAAAAATGAAATTAAAACATATATTTAAGCTTCATCCCTGTCATCATGCATAAGAGGTGATGAAAATAACATGTATTTTTGGATCTTCCTAAGATAAAAGTTAAAACATAAACATAAAGAATGAATTAGCTGTTGTCGTACTACACATCTGTGCCAACAACCTCATCAATTTTGGAAAACTTAACAGAAAAATACGACAGCAGTCAAAACCAAACACTCGTGTTGTCGTGGAAAAAGTTAAAATTAATAATAAAATTCAGCCAAAGAATGCTTAACCTTTTACCAAACAAACCAACAAAAAATTAAACCCTTTTACCCTTCAAACTTGTTATCATCTTGATTACAACGACTGCTATGTGTAAGATCATGCAAAATATATATATATATATATATATATATATATATACCGGATATTCGAATTGTGAATTTATTTGACCTCAATTTTTAGAGATGAATATATAAACTCAAATGAACTAATTCGACTATCTCTCTAGATTATGTTAATTTAGCTTTAGCACCATCAACAATCTTTACAATTTCCTGTAACCTAGGCTTTTTTTTAATCATCTATATCTAATTCATAATGTCTCATATTTCTTTACAAAAATCAATTAATATCTTGTGTTTGATTAATTCAAATCATCAATAATGCACTTAAATTTTCCGTGGAAAAAAGATTAAAACAATGAAACCGTTTGCTTGAAGGAACCATTCATATGGACCCCCTTGATGAATCATGCATTATAATTTGGAAATTTTCAAATTTGAATCGAAAGTCAAAGCAGTTGTTAGGTTTTGCAAACTCTTTAAAAAATATAGCTCAGGGGAGTAAAATATCTACAGATGTTAGGAGTTAATAATTTTTTTTTATAAAAATAATTTTATTTTCAAGGGAGTATTATATCAGGAAACTCATAGATAATAGTTTGAATTCATTAGGGTTCTGCCAGTGTAGCTTTCAACGCATGATCTGATAGGAAAAACAAAAGGATGATTATGAACATAAAATACGGACACGGATTGTGATTCTAAGAGTACGAATTACAAAATTGTATAGGATATAAAATTAGATTATCAACAGAAAATACAAAAAATATTTAAGTTACATGAGAATTTACCATGTAGATAGTAAAATTACTGATCGGTTGAATTTGAATGGTATATTATGTTTTAATAATAAAAAATATTTAAATAAGACAACAATAAAGTTCTAGTGGTTAGATGGTATTTTCTCTTCTCTATATCGACTTGAACATCATATGTAATTAAAAATGTTTAAATAAAAGATATTTTGAATAATGTATATATTGAGATTCTTTTGACATTTAGAATGAATGAATGATGCATATTTGAATAGGTAAAGCTGCCTAACTCCAAAACAATAAATCAATTGATGTGAACAAATTGACCGGCTAGCCGTGAGAACACCTCAATTTGATGGCAGACATGGGCAATATGGCATATTTAATGTCTGTTTAATTTTATTTTCAATAATTAATCAATTAAAAATAGGATGACATGGCTAGATTTCTGGTAGGGAGCATGAAATATCTAGATCCAGTAGTTAATTAATTTATATTTTACTCAAAGTTCAAGTTGGGAGGTCTCCTTGGCTCATAAACATACATATATTCATATTATATACACCGGTATTATGTAAATTATATGTATTCTCTTTAATTGTACCCATATTAAAGTCATTTAATTAACAAGGGTTGGGTGCATTGGTAAGGCACATTGCACTCCCAAAAAGAGAATATGAGTTCGAACTTTAGAGACAACATTGTTGGAAGGGACAACCACGCACCCCGAACATGAACTATAAGACAGACATACATATTAAAAAAATCATTTAAATGTATATTGTCCTATCTTCGTCGATGGTAGGCAAAAGGTCACCATCCCCCTTCAAGCCCAAAAGAAACATTTGTTTCAAACATCAAACCAAAAACACACAAAAATATTTATTCAAATAAACTTATTTGTCTATATAATAATAGAGATCTGAATTTAACGAGTGGCTCTGGTAAAAAAAAATTATAATGTTTATTTTAATAGATCAAATTCAAATACTTATGTATACAAAGTGTGCGTGCATTGTAAAAAAATTAAATATAAATATATGCTACAATATAATCGCACAAATATATTAAAAAATAATAGTAAAGAGATTCCATTTAAAGAAAAAATAATAGAGAAATTAATTTGAACCGTTTTTTATAATATAAGAGACTTCATGCAAAATATAGATGAAAGTAATTTTCGGGTTCTCCTAGTACTAGTAAGTAACTAGCTAGTATTTAATTTATTGGGTAAATAGTCTGGAATGAGTACTGTAAAAGATTATTAAAGGGTCATATTTTATCTCAATTTGTTTAATTTACAATGTTGTTATTCAAATCTTTAATCTTGCTCAAGAGATTAGTGTTTTATCTCACTAAACTAATTGGTTGGTGGTGAGGATTCTACTAGAACAATGAATGTATTTTTTTTTGTTTAATCACATGCATCCGACTAGTTGGCCGACTAATTCAGACTAGGCTTTACTAGGTCTAATATGAAGGCGATTCTCCTAGTTTAATTTTTTCTATTTACAACATTATGATTTAAACTTCTAATTTTACTTAAGAGATTTAATGTCTTATCCAGCTAGACTTGTTATTTGGCACGAACACTTTTGCATTTGTTTCCATCAATGATTCAAAAAGTTGTCAAGACAGTCAAAGTGGAAATAAACCTCGGAATTTTATGGATAAAACTACTTTGCCCCTTTTCGATACCCGCCTAATATTAAAAAACACTAAAAAATTAAATTTTAAATTTTAACCTTACATTCTAAATCCTAAACCCTACACCCTATACTCTAAAAAATACATTGTACCCTAAATTTTATAAACTCTAATCACAACCCCTAGCCTTAAACTCTTAACCCTTAACCTAATTTTTAGTGTGAGACATAAATAGGACATCGAAAAAAAGCAGAAGATTTATATTCCAATTAAATCTATCACGATTCATAAAACTACTCCTTTTGTTTCGCCTAAGCTTATAATCAAAGAAAGAGAATTTGATGCCATTTGTTAACAAGTTGGGTTGGTCGCTAATTATCTTGAGCATTACAAAGTTCTGAGATTGATGCTTTGATCAATGCATGGTTATTGGTTAATACTTTGCTTCGGTTTCCAAATGCTTGGTTAAATTAAACAAGTTTTATGCTCTCATATGGAACATCTATTTGAAGATGATTGTTTTTATTATTACAAATATGCAATTCTAATCCTGGATTAAATTTTGAATTCTCCCAAATTTTATTCAAATATTTTTTTTTTGGGTAACTTCAATGTTTGTTTTAAAATGTACATTTGGGTTTGGTGATTATTCCAAAAATATATTTTTTCTAAAGTTTTAATTTAAATCATCTCCTTGATAGTGTGCATTATCATTATATTTAACATTTATTGGTATTCAGCACTATATTATTATTGGAAAATATTTTAATACACAATTCGTGTAATCCTGACAATTTTAAGATTTAAGGATTATATTTAAGGATCGAAGTTTAAGAGACTTAGGAGGGTAGCTTTCACTATTTAAAATTTAGACCATTTAAAATTTAGAGCTTATGTTCAAATTTTAAATTTAGATTTTAAGATTTAGACTTAAAATAAATAATTTATGAAGAATTAAATAAATTTTACACAATAGATGTATTAAAAAATTATTATTATTATTATATCAAATTTCCTTTTATGAAACTTCCATAAAAAAATACTCAAAGGATAAAAAAATAAAATCCCTTTCTTGGAATGTTTTCTTTAGACTACTTTTGCTTTTTTTGGCGAAAAAGGAATGCTTAAACTATACAAAATGTACATTCCTTTATAGAAATTAGGCTTTACGCCAAAATCTTAAAATAATGGATTTTTAAACTTTAATTTATTATACACAAACTTTCATTTTTTAGTGTTGGCTTTTTTTGGGGGGTAAAACGACGTCGTTTTATAGTCTTTAGACACTGTCGATATCTCTCTGGTAAAATGATAATGGGAGGAAATTGACTTGATTCTGACCAGTAGACCAAAGTGACAGTGAGTAAAAGTTAAAAAAAAAATACAACAAGGGCATTTTAGGTAAGACAACCGTAACTCTGAATCATACGCTGCAATTTTATTGTCTAAAAAACGTTTCACTTTGATTGATCAACTGATTTATCCTGTCCATTAAACCCTTTGCAATCGTACGGCTAATGCCCACTGACAAAAGTAATCCACGGCTGAGATTTTCCATTTGGATTTTCTATACAAGAATCTAATTTACCCCGAAAAGCAAATACTATATCTAATCTGATAACTGCCGACAACTGCGTCCCGGCAGCTGACACGGGCAGCTCTCATCGGGCAGCTAAAAACTCCCAACATTTATAAAAAAAGAAAAACTGAAAATTGAAAGGTTAAATTTCACAACAAGTCACTCAATTATCAATGAGATACAAAAAGATCATTCATTTAAAAAAAACAATTACTCAATAAGAAAATATATAAAAAAATTCTATCAAAACCCTCTAATGTCCATTTATTTTTAGGATAAATTTTTTATACACAGGCGGTGGAAACTGAAAGTTTCTACAAGCGCCTTAATTTTAGGGTATAGGGAGTTAGTTCAGGGTATAGAGTTTAGGGGTTTAGGTGTGGAGGGTTAGAATTTAGGCATAGTTGTTTCAATTTAAGGTTTAGGGTTATAATTTAGGGTTTATAGGTTAAAACCTAAATCCTCACCATATTATCCTAAAAATTAAACCCTAACCTATAAACCCTAAATTATAACCCTAAACCTTAAATTGAAACAACTATCCCTAAATTCTAAAACTCTACACCTAAACCCCTAAACTCTATACCCTAAACTAACTCACTAAACACTAAAAGTAAAGCGCTTGTGGAAATTTTAAGTTTCCACCGCCAGATTATAGGACATTAATCCTTATTTTTAAAGTCCTAATGCTGATTTTAACAATCAATTAATTGAATAATACATTTATATTTTTTTAAAAAATAAGTAACCATTTATAATTTTACTAATAATTAAGAGGCCTGTAATATAATTTTCTCAAACTCGAATTACTCGCTTTTAGCCTTTTTAAAGACGACTACTTGAATGTGAACATTTTTTTTTGCTAAACTAAGAGAGAGAGGCCAGACAACCACCCACCCACCATCACCACCCACCGGAGGACGTCGCCGACGACGGTGGTGAAAGGGTAGAAGAAAGTGCAAGGCCCTTTTTTTCTATCTTGAAAATGGGTCAAGGGCTGAGTTGTGGAGCGAGTCAAGAGAATGTATTGTTTAGTGCAGTTCAAGTTGGAGACCTTGAAACTGTGGAAGCTCTATTAAAGAGAGAATCACATCTTTTACATCATAGAACTGTTTATGATCGCCACTCTGCTCTTCATATAGCTGCTACTTATGGCCAGATCGAGGTGGGTTATCGTTTTGCAAGTTTTTGAAGATATCCTTTTGGATTAAGTTTTCTTCTTTTTAACCTCATTTCCTTTGGTTTTGAGCTGTTGGGTCCATATTTGGTTTTTCATTCGCTTCATGCGAAGATGATTTCTTTTCTTTTCGGGGTAGATTTTGGCTATGCTTTTGGAGAAATCCGTGAACCCGGATGTAGTGAATCGTCAAAAGCAGGTCATTTTTTCTCTCTAAAGCTTTGTTTTTTTTTTGTGGTTTATATATTTTTTTACCTTTTTTATCCTTTTGAATGCTTTTAGACTCCACTTATGCTCGCTGCAATGCATGGGAAGATCTCTTGCGTGAAGAAGCTCATTGAAGCTGGGGCAAATGTGAGCCATTTTTCCTTTTTAAGGTTACGGTTTAATGCCTTATGCGTATTGGAAATATAACTTGAATTGAATGATCTGTTATATGATTTTCAGATCTTAAAGTTTGATTCCATTCACGGAAGAACTTGCTTGCACTATGCAGCCTACTACGGTCACTCCGATTGCCTTCAAGCGATCCTCTCTGCCGCTCAATCCAGCCCTGTTGCTGTTTCATGGTGTGTGTGTGTGTGTGTTTTTCTCTCAATCATGATTGTTTAACTATTTTTTCCCCAATCATTTTGAATTAATTTAGGCCATTGATCCCAGATTTTAGTTAATCTTATAAGTTTGGATCGGCTTTGATATCAGGGGATATGCACGTTTTGTGAATATAAGAGATGGCAAGGGAGCTACTCCCTTGCACTTAGCAGCTCGTCAAAGGCGGCCTGAGTGCGTACATATCCTGTTAGACAATGGTGCTCTCGTTTGTGCCTCAACCGGTGGATATGTGTAATAATTCCTGCAAAGTTCTTGATTATAATTGTTTTCGTTATTGTTTTTCTCAGGCTTTTAAAGATAGAACTGATAGGTTTTTGTTTTCTTCAGTTGTGCTGGAAGCACACCTCTTCATTTGGCTGCTAGAGGGGGGTCTCTCGATTGCGTCCGCAAGTTGCTGGCATGGGGTGCGGATCGTATTCAAAGAGATGCATCCGGGTATGGTCTGATTTCATTTACGTATATAGATATCTAAGTTTTTACATTGTCAACGATCTTTTGCTCTTGATGTTCGGAAAAGCATGGCAAGAGATTCCTGAGTTATTCTCATTATATTGCCCCTAATTTCAATTTTCATATGTTCACAGGAGAATACCCTATGTTGTTGCTTTAAAGCACAAACATGGAGCATGTGCAGCTCTGCTAAATCCTTCATCAGCCGAACCTATTGTCTGGCCTGCACCTTTAAAGTTCATCAGCGAGCTTAACGAGGAAGCAAAAACACTTTTAGAACAAGCCTTAATGGAGGCAAACATGGAAAGGGAAAAGAACATCCTCAAGGGAACAACTTACTTACTTCCTTCACCCTCACATTCTGATTCCGGGTTGGATGACAATATTTCCGAGGTAAAATGTTGGATGCCTTCCCTAAATTGTTTTCTTGCACATTTCTAACTTCAACCAAATCCAGTTCAGTATAGTCCGGTTTTTGTTCAAAGTCAGTTTTCCTTGTCATTAGTTAAGACTACGATGAGATCTATTCCAGTGCTCTTGACCCTAGGTTTCAGCTGCGGTCCTCGCATCCCAGTAGTTCGGTCTCCCGTCGAATTGAGATGCCTTTCAAAGTCTTGAATTTCATGGTCTAGCAATTCACAGCATAAACTTTTTTACTTTAGAATGCTCTAAAACCTATTTTAGATCACCATAATCCATTCTTGGTTTGACCCTACGATTTAGCCACTGGCTGCTGGGTTTTTGTTATGTGAATAATTTGTGAAGGACTGGATTTTCCTTTAGTACGTGAACTATTTATAACAATCAACAGTTGCTGTAATGGAACTGATCATATTTGCGGGGAAATATTCGATGTAGGCTAGTGATCCCGAACTATGCTGCATATGCTTTGAACAAATCTGCACAATTGAAGTTCAAGACTGCGGTCACCAGATGTGTGCACAATGCACACTGGCACTGTGCTGCCACAACAAGCCAAACCCCACAACTGCAAGTCTAACACCCCCGGTATGCCCCTTTTGCCGAAGCACCATTGTCCGTTTGGTGGTAGCCAAGATAAAGAATCACGACGTCGAAGATGTTAGTTCCTCGAAGCTGAGAAAACCAAGGAAGTCTAGGAATTTCAGTGAAGGAAGCAGCAGCTTCAAGAGCCTATCCGCGGTTGGTTCATTTAGCAAGATCGGTGGCCGAGGTTCCGGAAGGATTGCTGCTGAAAATGAATGGATGGATAAGCCTTGAAGAAAAAAAAAACATGGCACTTGGAAGTATACCAAGTTGTGTCAATCAAGGATATCCCCTTTCACATAATGAGAAGAAAAATCAAGCAATCATGGCCAGTGGTGGACCCATATTTGTTATATGTATTCGATAGAGGGGAGGTCCATTTGATTATGTAGATTTTGAGGGAAAATAAGTAAAAGAAATGAGTTGCAGGTTGAAATTGATAAGTTTGATGAAAGCTTCATTGGTTCATATATTTGTTGTAATCTTTTGTTTGCTCTACACTAATATGGCATTGTTCTTGATAGTGTATTTAGATGCCTGTATTATTATTGAAAAAAAATACCAAAAATGAAAGAATTATTTTCTTCTAAAAGGTGACTTGCACCATTTTCCAATGGCTGCTTCCCAATTCCCACTTGGAAAGGTCAAAGGATGTGTATAGTCTTACTCTTAATGTGATCATGATTTTATTTTTTTAACCATCGTTATTTAACCCATTGTCTGACTAATCTAGATTTGGTATCGTAGAAACTCGTTCTCACTTTACTTCATTCATAAAGTAAAGATTTAAACTCTGACTTTACTTAAGAAATCTAAAGCATATCATCTAAAACATATATTATGGTAATTTTAGATTATTTCGAATAAAATTTTAAATTTAATTTATGATTTATAAATTAAATTTTGGATTGAATGGGGGGAAATTGAGGTAGATAATAATGGTAGGGTCAAATGAGTAAAGGGGAGGGAAATTGGAAAATGAATGAATGGAAAAGAATAGAAAGGGTCCATTTTGGTGAATATTTTGTTTTTATTCTTGTGTCTTCTCTGGACAAGTACCAATGTACCAACTTGTTTTATTATGGGCCATGGATTCATGGATGATGATGAATGGCATGACCCATGGCCATAGTCAACCAACTCCATTCATCTTTTTTTAATAAATAAAATTTGAAAATTCCTTTTGTAAAGTAAGAATAATTGAATTTAGAACCATTCTTTAGTCAATATTATTAAAATATCAAAAATATCTTGGGAAAAGATGGTATTAAAGTCATTGTCATTGACACCTTCACACTTTTTGCTAATTAAAGTCTAAACCCCTAATAATTCTGAAAAACATAACCATCTCCCTTTCAGTTAATTGTTGAGTATTCAATTTCACTACGTTTCTCATGCCTTTGTCTTTCTCTATAGAACTTTGGGCACGTCACAAATTGAAATATTTGGTGTTTTAAGTACCCAATTTGACAAATAAAGTATATTTCATTACTATTTTTATACGACAAATAAAATGTTTGATTATCTAATAAGAACTATGCAAACAGCAACGGAACTCTATGATTGTTATCATCAGCTGCGCCGTGACTACAACTTGTCCGAGGAGGAGCAATGCTGCCGTTAACAAATAACGAGTTTGGTTCTGAATTAGGTTGAGCCGGCGCAAACTCATCCGGTCCATATACTGTTTGTAGTAGGACTCTGATTATTCCTTCTATACTCATCGGCGACCCTCCTTTCCGCCGCGAGGAAGTGGCCGAGTGATGGCACATTGTTTTTTTTAACATCCTCACCATCAAACAACTGAAAAGTTAACAAACGATAGAACAATATCTTTCGTATGAATTATGAAATGTCGGTTACATGTAATCAAATGGAGTGGACGGTTGGATTAAAAACAGTGGGAATTAATGAGTGACTTGATTGTAAATTTCTGAAATAGAATATATTTTTTTAAAATAAAATATTATACATCACAAAGTCGTCTAATATTTAGTGATTTAGTGACATGTTTATGACAATCAATGAATTGAATGACTTCTGCTGCAATTTACCCAATGAATAAACTAGCCAAAAGCAAACGTCCAGGACAATGTCAAATGTCTTTCAGAAATTACTTTAATACCCAACTTGCAATTAACTGTGTGCTTCAAGAGCGAAGACTTCAAAAAGAAGAAGAAAATGGAACTTTTGTGACCACAAAACTGGGGAAACTTTTATAACCCGTATAATATTAGCTTTTCTGTTCACATTTGAATTTATTTTTCGATTATTTGAGGACTCTGACGTAAAAAAATATTTAAAAGTTTTTAGTCATGCGTTTAAATTTTAGATATTGAGTTTTAGTTATTTTATTTGAATATTGTATAAATTATAAATAGATAATAACTCCCCTAAAATAAAATTTACTATTCTTAGTAAATGAAATAACTTTTATCTTTAGTCATTTATCATATAAAATTATTTAATTTTATATTTTTTAGACCATTAGATAAAAATAAATAGATGACTGAAATTATATTTTTATTCATAAAATTATAAATTTAAAAACTCTACATAACAAGAGGACCAAACACTACATATGAGTAAAATTTAATACACATGTCGTGTAAAATTTATTTTATACAAATATATATATCTATATTATAAAATTTAAATTTTAAAATTTTAACCTTAAATTTTAAAAAACTAAATCATAAACTTTAAATTTTAAATACCAACGTTTTTCCTTTATATATGCGTTTTCTTTCGGTCACAAACAGAGGTGTCAGCCCAGGCTTTTAACTAGAAGGGGGCAAAAGATACGGGCCTCAAGGAGCCCACTGAAGTGCCGTTTTCACTGTCATGACCCAAAAGAAAGCCATATCTTCATTATTTGTGCCTGTATTATTTATTCTTTTAGGAGATATAAGAATTCGAATTTCTATGTTTTTACGAAATCTCAACGAATGTTTTCCAGCATCAAAGCTATGATATTTCCATTATAATAAAATGGTACAATTCCTTAGCATGCACATAAATTGCTAGCAGTGAATGATCATTTCATTAGAAAAAGTCTCATTTTATTTTATATCCCGAAATCGAATTCAGATATTTAAATCGATATTTACATAAGTGGATTCAGATAACGGATATTAAACTATGTCTATTTGTATATGTTGTGAATCAACAACTAGTAGCAGTTTTAACATTCAAACCTAAAATTATCCGGATCCGTAATCCGATTTGTTACCCCTAATCCTATTCCTATCAAACATACTCAAATTCTCCCCAGTTTAAGGTGCAATAGAGAGTTTCTACCCACTTGTTCCTTCTGGTCGGTAGGCAATAATCAGAAAATTTATTGAAAAAATGGGTGCTGCTATCACCAAAACAACCAAAGGATGATGTATTCATTTACTCTCCAATTCCAAAAAGTAGTTGGCAGTTATGAGAAATATGGGCAAATCCTTAGTGAAGATGGGGTCACCTACAAATCTCAACCCCAGTTCTTCTATTTAATGCTTGTGTTTAAATTGGGGTGCAAATGAACCGAGCTTGAACTAACAAACCTTTGTTCGTGTTCGTTTGTTTAATTTTAAAGGTGTTTATGTTCAGTTCGTGTTCGTTTAAATTTTTAATATTTTGTCCGTGTTTGTTTATTTATTTTTGAAGGTGTTCGTGTTCGTTTGTTTAGTGTTCACGAACGTGTTCGTTGAAGTGTTCGCAAACGTGTTCGTTTAAGTGTTCACGAACGTGCTCCTTTATTTGTTCGCGAACATGTTTGTTTATATTTTAAAAAATGTTAACTAAATTAACAATAAATAAATAAAAAACAACAAATTAAAACTTACATTTAAACATAAACTTAATATATTATCTTTAGCAACAACAAAAATTAGTATTTAGATACATCCACAAACATTTTCATTCTATAAACGAGCTTATAAACAAGCATGTAAACGAGCCTATAAACAAGCTTATAAACGAGACTATAAACGAGCTTATACATGAGCGCATAAACGTTTATAGATTATAAACAAACTTATACACAAGCTATAAACGAGCTTGTTCATGAACATAAACGAGCCGAACACACTTTTGTTCGTGTTCGTTCGTTTATTAAACGAACATAAAAATTTTGTTCATACTCGTTTATTTAGCTTAATAAACGAACATAAACGAACGTTATACGAACAATTCACGAACAATTCGTCGAACGCTCTGTTCATTTACACCCCTAGTTTAAACTTTTCAATTTCAATATTTTCATTTGGATTCTCCAGAATTGGTTCTAAGCTTTTATGCAACCAATTAAAACCTCGTTAAACCTGAAAAGTTGGGGCCAAAAAGGCATAGAAACCAGTTGAAAGGCAAGCATTTTTGTTCAGAAACCATCCCAAATTCCCCACATTGATTTGTTTAAGCAATAAGGAACAGATGCTCAACTAGTGTTTGCCAACACCACTGGGATTTTTAAATCAAAGAAACAACAGAGAGTGGTAGTGGGCGATAATGGCGAACAAAACCCTGTTTTCAGAAAGAATGATTGCGATTTATTAGTAGAAAATTACAATTTCTATGATGGTTATGTAATCAACATGAACCAGCTTTTACACCTTTATACACCCCCTCACCACTCACTACATTTTCATAACTACGTTCCTCGAACCTTCGAAGAACTTCATCGCTATGTTACACAGCTGATCGGGGTTTAAAACTGCAAAAACGAAACGCCAGACTTCCTTCTGCAGGTTTCCTATATCTTCCATCTATATATTTCTTTTTCTAACTTATACACAAGATCTCCATATTCTTCCCTCTAAAGAGATCACTATGATGGATACATCATCATGGTACCGCCGTCTATCCCCTTGAGGTATTTCGAGTAACTCGTGAAAGTCCATGCCTGCAATAATCAACACCAAGTATGTTAAACTTTGTTTCATGGGAAAATGGGGAGTGGAGATTAGGGATAAGGACTGATCATTCGATGCGGTACCAGCTTTCTTTGCAGCACGGAACAGAACTTCCTCCACAAGATGCTGAGCGGGGTCTCCTTCAGGTTGCATTGTGATGAAAAGTTCAACTTCAGATACGGCCTCCTCGTTTGTTAAGTACTGATAGAGCCCATCGGAAGATAATACCAAAAATCGGTCTTTGGGATCTAATCTGTGGTGGTGGAGAGATGGCACACAAGTGATATATGGAGAAGTTCCTTTGTAATCTATTCTGAACATCTCTAGAAGTGCATCGTTCCATTTAGGCTGCAGAAGATCGAAGAGAAATGAGGGTCGGATACAGAATTTTCTAATGCAAACAAACTTCCAAAAGCAAATGCTAATCCATCCATTAAAATTTGAAATAGTTCGATTTAAACCGATCATACGATCTCTCTTCATTATGCAAATGATCTCAACTCTCATAGTCATTGTTTATTATTTCACAGAGAAGGAACACAAAAGGTCTATTTCTATGTATGCTAATCATCTTATTGCAGAATATCATTTGGCTCTTCTCTTCTGAAAAGCCACATTCTCCGTACCAGCAGCTTGAATTTAGGCCTTATTTGCAGAACTATTTCTATGTATGCAAACTCGAAGCTGATAAATTTGCAGAATTATGACTATAAATTTGCATATTAATGTATATAGCTTAAGAAGTTGAAGAATAATGACCTGTTTGAGAAATCCAGCCCCAAAAGCTCGAGTGACCTTCAAAGAACCTTTAACCCGGTCATTCATCACTGCATAAGCATCATCCGGATGTTCATTTATTATTCTTTGAACTTCCTGGAATGAAATTAAGAACATCAATCTCAATCCATCAATGAGGGATATATGAATCACATCATTTTGTTCTAAAAGACTGGTGCATGAAATTTTACCTCTTCTACACTGGTGCTATGATCCACACTAAGCTGAAAAGCAGTTAAATCAGGAATTGAGCTCAACTTATCTCCATCAAAACCTTCAAGATCATGCAATGTTTCTTCATTAATCCTCTCTAAGTCCTGTTGAACCTTTCCCAACCAGTAATCGGGCTCCGCCTTTTGCGCCAAAACCGCCCTACTATCTCCGACATTCATCACATACACATCTTCACCTTTCATCAACATAACAAGCACACAAGAACCCATCAAAGCCAACTCTGGATTCTCCATTAACATCTTATCAGCAATATCCAAATAAGACTCCTCTGTTTTCTTCAAAGCCTGAGACAGAGCTTTCAAAACATCACCATGATCAATCAATGATCTTGAATTTGATCCGTCAGACTTGTTTCTATTCAATTGTTCCTTTAATTTCCTATCAAGTTCTAATCTTTCCCTATCCCATTCACATTTCCACTTCCTTTGATTCTCTTCCCATTTCTTCGCCCCACCTTTATACAACCTTACCTTCTTCTTTTTCGAACTCGAATTAGAGTGGAAATTAACATCTTGTTTCTCACAGGGGTAGTTCTCCTGCTCGATACACCGGGAACAAGAATCACCGGAGCAACGGCTAGCCGATTCGGGTTCCCGGGTCCGGTTTTCTTCAGGGGAAGATGCAGGGGCTTGTTCAGACCCATCATCCCATAACAACCCCTTGAGTTCTTTACGAACATTGGAGTAGAGATTTGATAACAAGAAATCAGGAGCATCAGGACCGTTGAATCCATCATATATACCGACGAAAACCCATCCACGATCCTCCGAAACGACGACGTGTACGCGGTCCTCGCCGGCTTTCCCCTGTGCCCATTGAAGGTTTTGACTTTCCACTGATTCATCATCGTCTAAACTACCATCGCTGCTCAGATTCAAACTACTGACCGTTAGATTCTCATTTTGATGATTGATCAGGTTCTTATCAGAACCGATTACCCATTCCGATTCTTTAACCGAAACGACGCCTTTAATCGGAGCGAGTACGGAATTTTGGCGGCGGGACACTTTTGATATTGCTCTTTGGAGAACCCGAATTAAAGACCCTTTTCTCGATCTTGATTTAAAAGGAAAAGCTCCATGAGAAAAGCTTCGTATAAACTGATCGGAAAAGCCTTTATCGAGTGGACCCGAAAATATCCCGCGGTTGTAGCTATTAGTGCTAGTAACATTATCGAGAGGACCCGACATGAACCCTCTCTCAATAGGACCCGACATGAACCCTCTTTCTAAAGGACCCGAACCCGGAACGAGGCTAGCCGAGAACGGACCCGAAGAGTTTATCAGATTCTTGGGAATCGGTTGCAGAGGGATCGATGAAAACGAGGTAGAGCTCTCGAAAGCCGCAGCTCGATCGAAGCAGCTGCTGTTGTAAGAGACGTACGGGTCCACCAGCGCAGTCGAAAGCGGCGTGTATGTGTTGGCGCTAATGGAGGCTCCCGAGATCGTGCCGAAAGTGGTGGTAGATTCCTCGGAATGGACCTTGGATGAATAAAGACGGGTTGTATCGGGTCTCACGTAGCAGAAAGAGTGGCCGAGTCCTTCGTCGAGAGGATCAATCAGCAACGATGATATTTCTTTCCTGCGATGAGCATCTTCTCCTCCGCCGCCGCCGGTGAAACACACACTTAATTTGCCGCCCATAACTAAGAAAACATAAAAATTATATATGAAAGAGCTTTCCTTTTTTCCTCAGCTGTTATTTTTGCTCTTAAATTTTCAGGGGAAGACGAAGAGGATGAGAGGGGCGTTGACTTTTGTAAGGGAAAGGCGGAGGCTTTTCGTAAGGAAGAAAAATCACACTTCTTCCGTTCCATTCCTCTTTATTTTAGTATTTTTTGGGTGAGTGGTAGGGAGGCGTTGACTATGAATCAGGGTTAAGTAAAAATAAAATGGATAAACAACAGTATTGGTCAATAAGTTATTCATACTTTTTTATTTTGCTCTTCAAATTATTCTTTTAACAAAATCATCACTAATACTACGCTCTTTCTTTTATTTTGATTACCGACCGACCGTTAAAAAATTAATGGTGTTGTTGAGTGTGTTTTTTTATTTACCACGTAATTTCACTCTACTCGTCGGTTGTTTAAATATCATTTTTAAATTTTTTATTTGAACCAATGACATAGTGACATGTGTCACCACTCATTGATGGATTAAATCAAAGAGAAAAAATCATCCTTCAGCATGCTAGCTAAGATTCGAACCTAAAATCCCAACTAGCTCTCCCATGGTTGATTTTTTTCCTTATGATTTTATCTACCAATAATGGCAACACATTTCACCGTGTCATTGGTTCAAATAAAAAAAAATAAAAATAAAATTTAAACAACTAATGATTAGAAAGAAAATGACATAACAAATAAAAATATACATGTCAACAATTTCGATAATTTTTTAAAGACCGGGGATTAAAATAAAATAAAAACGTAGTCACAATTTTAACAAAAAAATAATAATTTGATACCCTAAATGGAAAACATAAATAATTAAATTATCATTGATATTATTTACCCAAATAAAAAAAACTCAATTGGTATTCACGGAATAACTGGTTGATTTCGAGTTTGGTCATAAAAGAATTCTAACATGGCCTGATTTGTCTAAGCGCGACTGTCTCCCGCAAGAAAAACAGTCATTGAATAGGCCTTGAAAAGCGTGCCGCCTTCACCGTTGGATCAAGCACAAGAACATTGATAGAAGCAACTGTCGACTGACTGTAGATTAAGCCCCATTTGTCAACGCCAATCGCCAGGTTTCCCCGAGTACAATGCGCGTCTCAGCCTTTGACTTTTAGTGTTTTGTTTTCATATTTATAACAAAAATTTTAACAAAGACAAAGAAAATATTTTTTTATTAAAAAACACAATAAATTAAATACACTCAAATCATAACTAAAAAAATGCTTGAAGAAAACTGTTAAAGAAAGAGAAAATTAAAATATGTGATCAAATGACGTGAAAAGAAAAGATTGAATATTTTTAACTAGACGTTTTTATTGATGTACGAGTAGAGATTTAAAAATGTAATCGTACAAATTGTTTCTCTAACGGTCGTAATTGTATCGACAAAGCACACACTATTTCAAAAAGAAAATCTAATCACAATAGAATGTTAACTTTGAATTTATCAAAAAGTAATTCAAATGACAGCTACACGAATGTCAAACTGCCATAAATATAAATAAAAAAAAGCATGCTACAAAACGTATGAAAATCATGTCATTGACCCACAACAAGCGAACAAACGCAATGATGAATAAAATTAGTGTTTGCTAACCATAGGTGAAATATGTATGTAATATGAAATTCATTAATCTACATTGTTGCTATTTCTTTATAATATTAATTAAAATACTTTTCTTCTCATAAGTAGCTTCATTTTACACAAATCACGTTGTTTGAAAATGCGTTATATATCCATCTTTTTAATGTTCTCTATTCTGATTAGTGATAAAATTAAATAGGATTTATAGGTCTTCTATAGTAAAATTATTATTTAACTTTTCAAAAATATGTAATTAGTTTCTTTAAATTTATAAAATTTTAAACAATCGTTCAATAGAATAATATTGCTTTCTGCCACTATTTCCGATTATGAAAGTATTTTTTCAGTTTGAAAAAAAAAATCGTATTTTGTATGTATGATGGGATAATTGTGAAATGCAAATGAATATATTAAAGATAAAGAATGGGAAAAGCTTGATTTCCACTTGCATTTACATAATAATATCCGAAGCCCAAACAATTCAAAGCCATCATTATTCAACATTTGAAAATTGAAAGTGGAGCAAAACTTTGTGAATATGCCACCGTCACCACTCACCATACCCCACAATCCAAATGCTCCACCTACCACACATATAGGGCGAGCAAAACTCGACTCAACGCGAAAATATTTAATTCGTCTTGATTCGAATCAAAATTTTATAGACTCGACTCGACTCGTAAAAATTTCAAATAAAGTTTGAATTGTAAAATGCAAATTCGAATAACTCGAAATTTTTAGTAATTAGTAAATTTATTTTTAAGTTCAAGATGAGTCCCTCAATTTTTAATGATATATACATACCGATATATAAAAATATTAAAAAAATATTGTCACATATAAAAAAATATGAAGATATATATATATATATATATATCTTATATGATTAGAGAAATCCGTTTAAATTGGAATCAAAATGTACTATAACATGATAAATAATTACAATTAAATTTTTATAGGAACTCGAAAATTCAACTAACTCGACTCGAATTGAAAAAAATTAAAATAAAGTTTGAATTTTAAAATATGACTCGTCAACTTGAATAACTCAAAAAATTTTAACTCAATCGAACGCTCACCCCTACCCGCATCGTTTTGCCATCTCCATTTCACTCTAATTCCATTGTCAAATAATCACTATATTATTCACACATCAAAATATTTAAAACTTTGTGAAAACGAAAATGGAAACTTATTAGCAGAAAAAAATACTGATATTTCATATAACAAATAATATTAAAAAATTAGTATAGTGCATGTCTATTTTATTGTTTATATTTAAAATTCGTGATTATTTCACCCAAAAAAAGATGAAATAAAAATTGACTTAAATCGTATTGTTAAACAATTTATAAATTATAAGTTTACAAATCGTGGTTACCCTATCAAATTAAACTGAATCGAAATTATTTTTATTTAATTTATAATTAATTTCACTAAATATATAGTGTAGAATAAGTATTTTATACTTAACAATATTATAGATGAACCATTAATTATTTTTATTTACTTAAAAAGTTATTAAAAAATTATTTATGTAAAATCTTTGAAATTTTACTAATTAATGTTTAGAAGTCTTGAAATAATGATATTTTGTCTGAATAAAATACAAAATTTAAAATTCCAAAGCTAATGTTAAAAAAATTGAAACCAAAATTAATCAAATCAAAAACCGATGTACTATTAAAAAACTTATCAAATCGTATACAACTCTAATTGGTATTATTAAAATAGTTATTTATGTAAATGACCCTCAACCAATGTTATTTAAAAAAAACTCTAAAATTGTCCATGTAAATGTGACATCGTGTTGTGAAAAAAGCGAGGTTCGAACTCGCGTTTTGTAGAAAGCGAGGACGTGGACGATTTGAGAATCAATTTTCTAAATAACATTAGTTGGGATTATTTTAATAAATAACTATTTAAAAAGTTTTATATATATATATAATAATGCCACTCTTATTCGTATCAAATAATTTCTTAAAGGGTTTTATTTTGATGCACAAGCTGTGTAAATTTTTTTTACACAATCCTTCTATAAAATTTAAAATCTAAATCACAAACCCTAGCAACCTAAAACCTAAACCCTAAGCCCTAAACCCTAAACTCTAAATTCTAACCATAAACCTTAAATTATATACCCTACATACTAAACCCCTAAACCCTAACCTAAAACCCTAAACCCTAAACCCTAAAATTAAAGGGCTTGTGTAAACTAAAGTTTACACAGCTTGTGCATCAAAGTATTTTCCTTTCTTAAATTGGATGCTTTGATGGAGGTAAAATATCAATTGGTCAATCGAAAGGGCCATTAGTACCGAACTAAACGTTAACATCCATATAATATCCAATAATGGGATTGGGTACAATTTAACCCATGGATACGTGTGCGATATAAAATACATGCATTCGGCTTTTTAAGGCAAAAGAAATCCAAAAACAACCGAATTACCTAGAAATGAAATCTGTATAAAAGCAAAACAAATGGGAGGTATTCGGGTTTATTTTGTTTGTATGGGCCTATGGACCTTTAATATTGGCCCATTTTTTAGATGTTGAGTTTGAGATTGTTGGATCACGTAGTAGTTGTTTAGTTAATTAAAGCGTCTTGTGTGGGCCAGATGGTTACCCAAGTAGAAAAGGCTGTTAAATCATCATTTAATTTGTAGGGGATAATATTTTGATTATAAAATAGGCAAAATACAAAAAATGCCCCCAACATTTGCATGTTTTGTCGTTTGGTCACCTATTTTTTTAGTCCAAATATACCCTAACATTTGCTTGTTTTGTCATTTGACCCCCTATTCTTTCTTTTGGTCCAAATATGCCCCCGACATTTCATTCACATTCCAAATATGTCCATGTTGGATGTAAACTGTCAATCAATTGACGGTCAACGGCTTATAAATTTTTTTTGATGTGGAATCGGCAGATCTTAATACGTGGCAAGTCCAGTCAACATCAGTTGTTGAACGTCAGTTGACTGACAGTTTCCATCTAACGAGGGCATATTTGGACCAAATTGAAACGTTTTGGGCATATTTGAACTACAAAAGAAACATTGGGGGCATATTTGGACCAAAAGAAAAAATAGGGGGCCAAATGACAAAACAAACAAACGTTGGGGCATATTTAGACAAAAAAAAGGAATAGGGAGCCAAATGACAAAACATGCAAACGTTGGGAGCATCTTTTGTCATTTTGCATATAAATATTGTTTGATAATTAAATATTTGAAAATTTAAAATGCAATATTGAATTTTCAAATGAAATATTAAATTTAAAAATTCATTTAGCAATAACAATATTAAAAATATAGCATCAAGATTTATTAATTGGTTGAATAGTTAGTCATGCTTATGTTATCTGTCTTTAGAATACAAAAATTCCTTGTTTAATAAAAAAATATGCATAACTATTGAACAACAGTGATTAAAACAAAACAAGCTGTTAGAAACGATCTAACAACAAATATTTATAAAATTTAAATTGAATTTGTCAACCAATAAATTAATTAACGATAATATAAAAATACAACTTTGTTTCTTTAAAATTCGACCTGGGAAAATTTGTGTGTGACTGCGATTTCCTGAGGGTCTTTCGACTTCCAGAAGGTGGGGAACCCCGTATAGACGCCTTCCCCTATTCAAAAATTGAAACCCTTTGGTTGAATAAATCAGTCCAGTCCAGACTTTGAAAACCATCTAAAAACTTGGACTAAACAGACAACGTCAACCTTACACCAAATACCTTTACAAATAGTATAATCAATATTCCCAGATTCTTCAGGTTGTAGGCAGCACAGGAATGTATAAAATCTTCTAATCGTTTTGAGATCCACTATTTGGTCGAGTAGTTCATATTATTTTATTTTATACTAATTCATCGAATATTTTTTTTACCGATGGTGGATTTTGCAAACTCTAGTTTAGGTCAATTCTCGAGGTTCTAGAATGAACAATTCGGCGGTGCATTTCTTTGACAAGCAATTGAATAATCAGCAGACTTGCTGCATTCATTCAATGTTTGATTTGTTTTCCCTAACAAGACTTCTGGTCAAACAGTAATCTTAAAGTTTTCATATTTAAAGCAACGCTCTGCTACAACATGATCTATCTGCACCTGATTATATAATTTTGCTTTCAAATACTTGGAACTGGTATTTGCTGACTGACCGTACAAACAAGTTCCTTCTATAATATTCTCCATATTGCGTATTCCTCTATTTTATTGCATATCTAATCTAATGGATATAAAAAAGCTTTGAACCAGTCATATACTAAATGATAACAACACCTTGTTTTTTCTCGGCATCTTCAAAGATAAATTCACGGAATATCGACAAAAACAAATCAAAATTATTGTTAGATATCTTCAAAGTTCACAGCAGCATTGCATGATACTGCCATAATAGTTTATGAAAACCCCGTCTATTTTCCATTCTATTTTTCTTATATACCCATGTATAGGATAAATATTTTGTGTACTAACGGTAAAAAAATATTCATAAATGCATTAATTTTAGGGTTTATGTATCTAACTTAGAGTTTATGAGTTTAGAATTTAAGGTTAATGGTTTGAATATAGTTATATAGAGTTTAGAATTAGAATTCAAGGTTTATATATTAGGGTTTAGGTTTAGGGTAATATAGTTAAAAATTTAGGTTTTAAACTATAAACCCTAAATTCTAAACACAACACTTAAATTCTAAACCCACAACCACTAAACATTTAAACCTTAAATTAAATTCTTAAACCCTAAAATTAAGGTGTATGTGAAAACGTTTTGCTTTACCGCCGGTATGTGATATAATTACTCATATATATGGTGAATATTTGATACACTGCCAGTTTAAAAAAATTACATAAATTATCTATTTTTAAGCCAAAATTTAAAATCTAAATTTTTAGCCCTAAAACTATAATCCTAAATTCTATACCCTCTCACATAAATTCCCAACCTCTAAACCTCTATATAAATGGATTGTAAAAACTTCATTTTACAGTACCCTTTTATAGGATAATTAAAAACATAAAATTTTCATTATTATAAACATCATTTCTTAGTTCTTACCAGTTTAAAACTTTTGAAACAATATTTTATTAATCATTCATCAGACATAACCTTAATCAACCACCACAACAGCCTAACCTACAACCTCAGTCCTTTTCTTCTTACTACTAGTAGTTGGTGAAATATACTAGATATTTGCAGGGCTTGGTAACCTGCAGAAAGTGGGAATTCAACATCTTATCAATAATTCTGTGTTTTAATATTCATTAATATTGTTTGGTCAGCTGATGTTAGCCCATTGCTTACTTCGTCTACTTAACCCCTTTTTTTGTTGGCCAATGTGTGTATAATTAGACTTGTCCTTGCCTAAAACCATAACAGTGGACCAGTCTTGGCGGGTAAAATGAACCTTCGTTTAACCAACTTTGGCGTCTAAGCACTATTTCTTCCTCTTTTTGTCTTCTTAGAATTTGTACTACGGCTAAAGAAACCCTGTTTTCTGCCTTCATATCTCTTTGGGTTTGAAGGAAATCCCGAGTTGTTTGTTACTTCAGGTAAACTTTTTAAGGTTCTAATGTTTCTTGTTTCATCTCTTTCTCTGTCTGTTGTTGTGTTTTAAAAATTTTAAAGGCGGCTGTTTTCTCACCCCGAAGTTCCCTTAATGAGGTTGACCCTTTCTTGTTGATCTTCTGCTCTAGAAATTTATGTTAAAAATTTCCAAATTCAGGCAGATTAAACACTCAAGGACATTTGTTTTCCATCAGAAGCTTAATCAACCACCTTGTTTTTTCTGATTTATCAGATTTTAAGGAATCAATTTGTAGTTGTGGTGTGTTCAAGATGGGAAGGGAAGTTCATGAACAGTCTGATGATGTTGAATTTGAGAATTATCCTCCAGGTTGCATGGGGGGCATATTCAATGTTCTTGATTTCCATAATTGGTATAATGTCAAAAAGATGCTCCCACACAGAAAGTTCAACAGAGGAAGACGTGGCAGATGTAAGAAAATCTCACCCCTTTATCAATTTCTTATTAACACAAAATTTCCTACTACCAAAGATTTATAGGATTTCTATTTTGGTGTGTTTGTATGTGCAAATTGACAGCAAAAATGCTAGATTTGTATGATTCAATCTTTTTTCTTTCCAAATTGCAGGCTGTGCAAATCCACAAACTATTTCCATGGAACGTGAACCTGTTGAATCCCAAAGATTATTAGACGCTGAGGCTGAAACTATCCAAGTAAGCTGACACAATATTCATTGATTTTCACGTATAAATATTGGATATGGCGATGAACAGAATACTAAATGACTGGCCTAATTTGACAGGTTCAACATCAACCAAGGAAAACAGGATCAACCAACAAAAGGTCTCAGTTGCAGCAAACTGATTCAACCCATCATCTGGAACCTTCGAGTTTCGGTCTAGGTTGGATGAATCCGATTATTCTTGTCCGCAAGCGAGGCGACACCTCCGATATGACCTCAACAAAGAGTAAAAAGCATGATGTCCATGAAAGAAAGGATGTAGACCAACACTTTGAAGATAAAGGGGATTATGGAAAGCATGCTAATAATAGAAGGGGAACCCGAAATCCGAAGCCAGCGTCTATAAAGCTTGACAAACAAGTTTCATACAATCAGGTTGAGGCTGTGGATGTTTTGGAGATATTTAAGGTAAACAAGGATTTATTCCTAGATATTCTTCAGGATCCTGAGGTTGGTATTTCACAACATTTTCCTGGAAAGCAAACTTCCAAGGTGGTAAAATTAACAAAATCAGGCTCATTTCCGATGCCCGATTCACCTCGCAGTGGCTATCTTAGGTCTAGAACACTTGAGCACAAGCAGAAGGAAGTTTGGTCCTTCCGAAGGGGCGAAAGATCAGTTGCAGGTGCTCAATTATCCAAGTCAAAGGCCTTGGCTAGAACCGACGATCGTTTTCGGAGCATCGTAAAGGAAGAAGCAAGCCCTTCATCCCAGGCATCTGATTCCCAAAGGTGGAACCATTTAGTTATGAATCGTCTCAAGGATATTAAACAGAGAATAAAGCAGGCCCTCAAGGAAAGGAGAAAGAGTATTAACCATACAAGGGCCAATGTGCTCACCCTCCAGGTATCTTCAAGAGATACATTGTCCACAAATGAGAGAGAGGCATCGGAAAGCTCGGAAAAGACGGTCAGTAGTTGTCCTCCGAACAATGCCGATGATCATGATATCGACAATGGTAGACTCAGAAGGATGATAAGAACAAAGTCTATAAATGAGTCAGTAGATAGATACACTCAGTTGTTTCAGCATAGTGCAAGCAAAGAAGCCAATCTGAATCACTCAAGGAGCTTAAAGTTGAGCAATGAAGATAAAGTTCCATCAAGAGGGAACAATGCTCCCAAGTTTTTTAGGAGGATTTCATCCCTATCTGATCTTGAATCCTTTTGCTCCCTTCTATATGAGGTGTCTTGTGACGCTCTTTCGTCGGAGATCCCAATCCGGAGTATCCAAGATAATGAAACAGACAAGGAAACCGATGCTCGTAAAGAACCGAAACCAATTAGTTTCCCTGAAGATATTGAAAAATCTGAACTAGTAGAAGCTGTTATAGATGCTGAATTGCAGGAAAACACACGAGAAGAATCGAATAGTCGTGGCTCAACCTCAGCGGATATAAGTGGTGAACAAATTGCTAAACCATGTGAGTTCAATGAAGGTGCAGTTGAGCTGACGCAACCAACTTCAGATTTAAGTGACATTCCAATGTCAGAAGGTAAATGTCTATAATATGAACTTGCACATCAATGTAGTCAAGATTCAACCAATGAACAATTAATACAGCTTTTTCATCTGTTCTTGATCCATTGTTGATGTGGCTGCTAACTCTTTTGGCCAAACTTTTATCAGGTTTAGCCAATGAAGCAGAGTTTTTTCCGAAAGAAAGGCGCAGAATAAGCCAGGGAAGTGTTGATTATAAAACCATGGGAAACAGCAGCCGGTTCCTATTCTTTGAACCAGACAGGGAGGCTGATCCTTGGTACAATTACGTCAAAGACATTCTGGAGCTCTCAGGTTTCACACAAGATGAGGGGCGCCAAATATGGTTCTCACCGGACCAACCATTGGACCCATCAATGTTCAAGGAAATGGAGACTCTATTGCACCCTGAACTCGAATCCACCATCGATGAACTCGGAAGCAACTGTAATCACCAACTGGTTTTCAATCTCGTCGACGAGGCATTACTCGAGATCGGTGAGAAATCGTCTGTGTATTTCCCCAAGCCCTTCTCTTTCAACACTGGCATTAGCTTGAAGCTGAAGAGAAGCAATGTTGTTGAAGAAGTGTGGAACAATGTTAGCAAAAACCTGGCCTCACAACCAGAGCATGACCAGTCATTGGATGATATTGTAGCTGGAGATTTGAACAAAAACGCCTGGATGAACCTTCAAGCCGAGTCAGAAGTGGTGGCACTTGAGCTGGAAGATTTAGTTTTTGATGAGCTTTTAGATGAACTTCTTTGTTTTTGACACAAGTAATTTAGGCCAAATATTACCGCTTTCTCCCCCCACAATACATGAATCTTGATCGTTCATAAAATGTGGGTTCTTGATTAAAATTCATGTTCATGTACGAATAAACAAGATTTCCTAGTTGTAGGATATACGGTGCCTTGAAATTGAATTGGTCAGACTTGTACATAAAATTTGTGTGAAATATATGTCTTTATATAAAATAACTGATTAAAAAAATATTTAATATGTTCATATATTTTTATTTTGTATTTCAATCTGATAATAAATCTAATAGTTTAATCGTTTAATGTATCAAGGCACATAATCTACTAATGTAATATTATGTGACACAATTTTAATTAAACTTTTTAATTCATGTTTAGTTTATGTATTTTAAACAAAAAAGTTAATTAGAAAATAGTTTAGATACTGGAATGCATTATAGTTTTAAGTTTTTTTTTTTACTTTAAACCTTCTATTTTTTCATAATTTTTGAATAAATAATTATATTTTTCCAATAATTTAGAGAGGATAGAGTTTAAATCGTAAATAAAAGAGTATGTATATTACTTAACCACAGAAGTCTAGAACCATAGAGAAATTGAAAAATATATATAACTTAAAAAATAATATTATAAATATTAAAATTTGAGTCCTAAATTAAAGTATTTTCCCTAAAACTATATTTAATAGACAACACAAATATTGATATATTTTTTTGAGAACACAAATTTTGATATTAAACATCTTGTTAAACTGCCCTATTTTTTCCCCGAAACGTCGAAAAGTACTTTCGGCTCTTTCCTCGTCTCAATGTCATACCCGGTTCAACCCTCCACAACCGATTTACCTTACGATCCGCTCCTTAAACCCGGAGCTTTTATCGACGCCAACGACCAAAACCAATCGCCTGAGCCACCAGAGTCTCGTAATGGTTCGACTCCGAACGGCGCTAAGTCCGAGACGCCGGCACAAGGCTCGGACATCTCGTCGTCCTCGGCTGAGCCTAAGGGGAAGCGGCGCGTGGTGCCTCCGGAGACTTGGTTGCCAGCTGGATGGTTGATCGAAGATAGGGTTCGGAGCTCCGGTGCAACAGCTGGACTGGTTGATAAGGTTAAATCTCAGCTCTAGCAGTATTTCTTTTGCTCTCAAGTTTAACCTTAGCGTGTTTATAATTTAATTTTATTGAATTTCCTTTTGCTGCTTGAAGTGTCAGTCTAGCCATTAAAATCGATGCATAGAGACTAGAGAAAATTAGCGTGTTCATAGATTTGCCAAATTTGATTTAAAAGGAAAATCTCAATGCATTTCCAGCTTAATACATTTGCTTAGTATCAGAATTACAATAATCCTTATGGTATGGATCCTTTGAACTCTTATTTAGGTGAATAAATATCCTCCACCCCTTTTTATGCCCCTATATATGATTTAGGGTTGGAGTTTAGGGTTTAGGATTTAGAAATTAGGGTTAGAGTGTAGGATTTAGTTTTTTAGTCTTGGGGAATAGATAAGTGCACCAAAAAGAGAGGCAGCGGATTATTGTTCTATTTAGGTAGTTTACCTGCATATGGAAAGGCTAAAATTTGCATAAACACACATATAAGAGTTTTTTTGTCTTGGTTCTGTCACTGAAACAGGATGCATTGCTAAAATCTGATGAGTGAATGTAGCAAATATGCTTTTGAGGGTTGTCGAAAACTCTGGAAATGAGAAATTTTCATTTCGTTAATGGTGTTTTTTGGGTTGAAATTAGTTTATTTTGTTGCATCTGTTATACGTTACTTGTTCGTAATTGATAAGTATAACCTATTGCTGTATGAGATAATCGACAATGGAATGATAATATAACGTACATGATAATATTTCTTGTGCAGTATTATGTTGATCCATCCTCGGGCCGAAAATTCAGATCGAAGAAAGAAGTGCTCCACTATCTAGAAACTGGAATGCCCCCGCCTAAAAAGAAGAAAGGAGCAGAGACTTCTGGCAGCGAAGATGTTGTAAGACCGAAATGAAAAGCTTGTTGTTTGAAGATGCTGAACATTGACTCAGCTCTTTATTTCTTAGTTCTTAATTCCCACTTTTGGCGAATTCTTAAATTGTGTTTTGCAGGGTACAGGGAACTCTGGAGGCAACAAAAAGAAGAAACCTGATAAAGAGCCAAAGCCTTTGAACTTTGATTTCATTAACGTGCCGCGGAAAGTTGTTTGGTTGTTGACGAATGCCTCTGAAGACCGCTGGACCCCCTTCCTTGGGGATGACCAAGTGGCTAAACCTACTAGACAAGATTGGGCTACTGCGTTTGCATCCCTAATAGCCAGCAAAAACGGTTAAGCAATGTATTGAAGATGTTCGATACCTGATTAATCCGATGGTTTTATACTGATCAGCAGTGGTAGGCCTTTTTTTGTTCCATCTCCAATTGTTTTTGTTTCAGCTCTAATTGACTTATGTCTTGTCATCTTTTGATCGGACAAACAGGCGAGCTCAGACAAGAGTTGGGACCGTTCTTGTTCTAGGTTATTAGTTTGTTATACACTAATGTATTCATTTTTTGTTAGCTTTTCCTCTGTTTATATGTAACTGTAGCTAGACCTACACGTTTGTTTTGTTGTTTTGTGTCAGTTTTTAGATGATCACATGCCGAGCTTTGTTTTTGTTTTTGTTTTTGTTTTGGGTTTCTTGTGTATTTCATTTCGTCTTGTTTCAGCAATGCATTTCTCATTACAAGTAAAACATGTGCGTCCACTTTGCTTTCAGTAATGATTTTTAGATATCAGACTCAGGAAAACAATTTGATCACCATGAAATAGACATGGCAAACTTGACTCGAGAGCCTAATTGATTTACCCGATCCGAGACCCGATATAGACCAGCATGATGGTCTAAACTTGACTTGAATATGAACTAAAATCGAACTGAATCAAAATCGACCCGAATTTAGTTAAACCGAAAATCAACCCGAATCGAAAGCAACTCAAATTTAATTTTCTCAAATATGTATATTTTATTCTCATTTTGTATTATATTACTAATTAACAACTACCTTTAGTAATAGTTTAATATTATTTTTTCACATTTAAAAGATTATATTCATATATTGACTTAATTGAAAGTCGAGCGATTCGATATAGACACGACCCGAAAAATAAACGATCCGATATTAACTTGATCTAACCTGAAAAGTCAACTGATCTGATATAGACCCGACCTGAAATAACACACACCCGAACTAAATCCAAATCAAACACGGTCCGATTCGAATCGAATCTAAACCGAAAACAAACCTGACACGAAGTGATCCGATCTGAACCCGATCTAAACGATTCGATTGCTACCTCTACTAAAATCAAATGCTGTGAACAAAGTTCGTTGAAGTTTTAACTTTTAAACTTCAATGGCTATTTGATTTTTCCCCAATTAAGGTGCAGGCAATCTATATTCAAAAGTTATTCCTTTTTGCTATGAAAAAAACTTGTTTGAATCTAGTTCAAGATCTTGAACAAATCGAATTGGTGTATCCTAATCGTTAATCTTAGTTGCCTATAGAAGCCATTTGTTTTTCCAGTTATGTTATGCGGTATGGATTTTTTTTTTTGTAACGGAAAAATGAACTGGAGTAACATGCATACGATTTAAAATTTTAAGTTAAATTAAATAAAATAATTGAACACCAAACTGACACAATTTTTTTGATAGATAGATAGAGATAAATTAATTTAAGATTCTCCTTAAAAATTTTTCTAATTTTAATTAGAGAAAAAGAGTATTTTTGAAAAATAATAAAGTTTACAATATATCATAAAGCACAACAATAGTATAACATAATTAAACGAACGCAACTGAAATCACAAATCAACTACATCGGCAGCTAACAAGAAAGTGACTTCCGCCGATGGCTGAGTGTAACAAATCTCACCCACAGTACAGCCCCGAGCCATAACTGCAAGACAGTCAACAACACGATTTGCTTCCCTACCAATCTTCACAACCTGCACCTCAATCCTTAATACAAGAGAACTATCATTTAAAGTTAAAGATTCACCCTTCAGAACATGCGCCACGGTGACAATATCCATTTTAAGAATGACCCTACGATAACCAAGACGCCAAGAGTGAAACACCACATTATGTGCAACCTAAAGTTTCGATACAAGAATCGAACAAGATCCTAAACTCCTAGATGAACTAACACAACTCTAGAGACTAATACAAATTTAATATTAAAAGTTAAATTTACTAGAAAAATCCATTTACATTCATAAATTAAACATTATAATTATACATTCTAACTAAATAAATAGATATCATTTATATTAATGTGCTAGTAAAAAATAGATAATGTTCATATTAAAATATATGAATTTAATTATTTTATCTGCAAGATGTGTGCATCTCAAAGGGTTAATTTTTTTTATTAATGTGTCAAATAAGTTATAAAATTACTATTAAAAACATTTTTTATTTTTTAATAATTTAAAAATAATTATAAAATATTATTTGTTTGTAAATATTTTTAACATTTTAATAATGAATACGCATAGTTCTTCCAAAGCGATATCAAATAGGGATGGGCATTATATTCGGACCCGACGAGTTTCGACCCGACCCGGTCTGATCGGGTCGGATTTTGTAATGAAAAAATCGAGTTCGAGTCGGGTTTTTCTTAAGGGTAAACTCGTGTCGGGTCGGGTTTAGGGTGAAAAAATATTTGACTCAACCCGATCAGGGACTAATAGTGTAATTTTTCTATAAATTTTTGAAATATTTATAATAATACCCCTCTTTATATATATTTTTTATAATTAAGTACTTAAAATTAAATTTTATTTATAATTGTCCTTTAAATTATTATTTTTTACGATTAAGTCCCTTAAAATTATTTTTTTACAATTAAATCTCTAAAATTAATTTATTTTATATAGTTCGGGTCGGGTCGGGTTAGGTTGGAATCGTTTTAATATATTTATTTTCGGGTCGGATCAAATGCGGGTTTAGGATGCCTATTTTCGAGTCGGATTCGAGTGGGCCAAAAACCCGACCCGAACCGTGCCCATCCCTAATATCAAAAGCGATTAAACATTGAAAAATGAAAATGGCATTACAGTCCTTTCCCACTATATTAAAAAGACGGGCGACAGCCCATGGTTATTGTCTAGTAGTATCATTACTTTTTGTAGTGTTTGATTTCTTATTTCTCTCTCAACACTCGTTTTCATCGCCAAAAGAAAAACCCTAAGCAAAAATGGCTCGCAAATTCTTCGTCGGCGGCAACTGGAAATGCGTATGTATTTTCATCTATTGTTTATACTATAAATCAAACGATCTATGTATCTGATATCGTGCCGCGTTCTCCATTCAGTGATTCGTTTCTATATGTATTAATATTCGGCCTTGAAAACGTTGTTAGATCTTTTTCATTCTGTTCGAATACTTAGCTCTTAAGTTTTGAGATCTGATTTAGTAAAATCTGTTGTGATTACTACATATTCATAAATTGATAACAATTCCTTAATTCTCCGTTTGGAAACATGGATCTAAGAATTTAGATTTGCATTTCATTGGCTATACAAATGGTAAGAATGGATTGATAAATAGTTCAGATTCAGTATAATATATAGTTGAAAAGTATAAAAAAATTTGATTTATCAAATTCAAAAATATCCTAGGAATTTCAAATTCACTTCTAAATCGACATCTAACAAATCCATGGATTTGAGAAATAATCATGAATGTTATATTTCTAAGTATTTTATTATTCAATTTACACTATTGATGAACTTCGATTTGTTGCAGAATGGTACAACTGAGGAGGTTAAGAAGATTGTTACGACATTGAATGAAGCTGAAGTTCCGTCCGAGGATGTTGTTGGTTAGTTTCTTTTTATCTGTCCAAAATTTAATTCATGTCATAACATCTTTGATTCATTCATTTGAAAGATTTACAGAGTGCGAATTTATGTTGTGACAGAGGTTGTTATGAGCCCTCCATTTGTGTTTCTTAACTTCGTGAAAAGTCTTTTGCGGTCTGATTTTCATGTTGCTGCCCAAAACTGTTGGGTTCGAAAAGGTGGTGCTTTTACCGGAGAAATTAGGTATGGGTTTTTCATCTGGTGTCTCTTTTTTACAGATCTTGATTTCAATCTGTTATCGTTTACGTATTTGGCAGCTCACTTTATGTTCTACTCTTTGAACAGTGCTGAGATGCTTGTTAATCTGAGCATTCCATGGGTTATTATTGGTCACTCTGAAAGAAGGGCTCTCTTGAATGAGTCCAATGAGGTAAAATACTTAGACCAATTTCAAGGCCTGTTTTTGTTGTTTCTTTAATGAATCAAGCCATTATTTCTATTATTTATTCACTTCATGGTTATTTGTTTATTTCAACAATATTCTCTGTAGTTCGTTGGAGACAAAGTGGCGTATGCTCTTTCTCAAGGCTTGAAAGTGATTGCCTGTATCGGAGAGACTCTTGAAGAGCGAGAATCTGGCTCTACCATGGCTGTTGTTGCTGCACAAACCAAAGCAATTGCTGGTACTCTCTTTTGAAATATAAAAGGCCAAAGCAGTTAGTTGCAGTCTTTATTGTACCACGTTGGATTAGGGTTTTGCAGTGTCTTCTTTTTTAATATAATTTCCCTAATCATTATCGGTCCTTTGCAGAAAAAGTAACAAACTGGGACCGTGTTGTTTTGGCTTATGAACCTGTTTGGGCCATTGGTACCGGGAAAGTTGCAACCCCTGCTCAGGCTCAAGATGTAAGCTTGAGTTTTACGCATATATAATGTTAGGAGTTTTCACTTTTGCATTTCATGTGTTTTTATGGTTTTTTCCTCCCATGAAAGTTGATTGGTATTATCTAAGCTTGTGTTTGCTCTAAGCATTGCTTTTAACTTGTTCCCGGCGAAATCATATCCTCTTCTTTTTCACTTAGAAATGTTGGATTGTATGTTTCAGGTTCATCGTGATTTGAGGAAATGGCTTCGCGAGAATGTTAGTGCTGATGTTGCTGAATCGACTAGAATTATATATGGAGGTATTTTTACTTATTCCTTTACTGTGATCTGTGTTGGCGTGTAAAATTGTGATGTAACTGTGGTTGTTAACGACTGCTACTCTTCTGAAAATCTAGAACCTTGCTTTACCTCTCTGTAAACTTTTCTAGTTTCAACTTTTGATGCTCGGGTATAGTGTTGCTAAGCCTAGCCCTAAACCAGAAATTGATTTCACATCAATTACAATATAAAATGTAGGTTCTGTAAACGGAGCAAACTGCAAGGAATTGGCTGTTCAACCTGATGTCGATGGCTTTTTGGTCGGTGGAGCTTCTTTGAAGGTTAGTGATTTTCTTTCTTTCCTTGTGCCTCTGGTGTTTTGCCTTCAAATCTCCATATCCACTGTGATTCTTAACTCGCATTTTTTTTTTATGTTTCTTCCAACAGCCTGAGTTTGTCGATATCATCAAGTCTGCAACTGAGAAAAAGAATTAGAAGCTCAGAGACAGGAATTTAAGGTAAAACAAGAACAAACTTCTGGGAAACTTGAGTTTTTGTAGTTGTGATTTTTCCTTGTAACCTAATGTCTGTCGGAAATTTCCGAGTGTAATAAGCGAAATTTAACTGTGGTTTTTGTGGGGTTTGAGGCATAGATCCTCATTTTGGACGTTAACTGAACTTACCTCCCATTTTCCTTGTTTTCTTCTGATATTTATATTTGCATTTGCATTTGAATGGCCTATCCGTTTACGGATGCATGAGAAATGTTAACATGCGTTTATTACGGATGCAAACGGAAGGTCGCTACAGCCTACAGGTGATACTTAAAATATTATCCAAAATATTTAATTTAGGTATATATATAAAATGTTAGAATTTATTTACACGAATTATTATATATTTAAAATGTTATAAATATTGAAACAAATCAAGTCGATACCATTTTAAGTAAATATATAACAGTTTGATTGTTAAATTTATCAATTAATTGTATTTGTTGTGAACAAAGCTTGAGATTAATTTTTGATATCTTTATCATATAGGTTGAGAATGTCACCATTATCAATATATTTAATGATTGAAAATTGTTTTAATGAATTATACTGCTAAATATTTTTAATTTATTCAAAAGTTGGCATGTGCGACTTATATGAATAAGAAATTATTTTCCAAACAAAGTTTTTTGAAGGCATCCTTTCCACGGTACAATTCGGCTCACGGTCACGGCTATAGCAGCACCTAAAGATCCGAGTGTAGTTAAGAAGCTAAGTGGGTGGGGCAACCACACGTGACACGTGGATAGTCTTTCTAAAGTGTCCCATGTTTGATAAAAGGTCAAAATAATTGATCAATTTGCAGGTGAGAGTTGTTGGGTTAAGTTATAATTTATTTATTTTTATTTTTAATACATTAATTATTATTATATTATAAATTATACATATAATTAATGAGGAGTCAACAAGATTGCATTTTGGTGACCAAAAAGGTCTTCAAATCAAACGGCTGTTATCTGCGCAAGCAATATAGAAGAAGATCGAACATCATTTGGGCATAACTCACAGAAAGCAAAAGCTGTTGGTTAGGTAGCTGTCAAGGTATGTTTGGTTTCCGAGATCTGAAAAAATCCCGGAAAATAATAAAGGAACACATAAAATATTTGTATGGAAATTTGTTTTTTGAAAAAAAAAATCACAAAGAACACATAATATTTGTATGGATAATTCAAAGCTTTACAAACAAAGTTGACACATCTTTTATCTTCGTCCACTAAAAATAGATGCGCTTTGCATGAAATAATCAATCATAATGCTAGTGAGATGTGTTTGCTCAAAAAAATGTCAGCTGTTGTCTGTCGGGGTAATATTGAGATTTCAAATGTATAGATTTGAATTTTATCATTAATAAATATCGATTATTAATTTAGATTTATTTTAATTATCAATTTGTTTGTATATTATAATGATTAGGTTATAGTTACTGTTTCAAATTATAAATCTTGAGAGAACTAAAGCTAAACTTTTACTCACAATAAGCTCAAATTGAACTTTTTTTTTTGAAGAGGCTAAATATGTAATTAATCCAATTTAGTAAGGGATCAAGGACCTTGCGCTGCCTTTGTTGTCCTTTGCATGTAACTTTGAAAAAAATAAAATATTATGTTATTTTTTAAAGATTGTTATTACAATATATTTCTTTCATTGTTTAATAAATGACGATTTTTTTGATAAATTAAATTAATAATATTTGTTATGATCATATATATTAATGAACTTTAAAATATTTTTTTGAAATATTAACTAAAAAATATCACCGTCCATACATCAGCAACATCATGTCGTCGGCCTCTAGAAGATTAAATTTAGTATTTGTGTTATAATAAAGTATAACAATTTGATCCTTACACATTTAACTACTAAGTTACTTGATTTTATAGGAAAACAATAGTAAAAGTACTGTGCCAGTCCCTGTACTAGAAGTGAATTGTATTTTAGTTCTACTAAAAATGGGCAAATCAGTCCTCTACAATTCGTGTTAAGCAAATCATACATTCTGTTCAATTTTCAGTCTTCTTTTCTAGTATTAAACATTGACATGAAAAATCCAGTTAGATTTCAATTCCACTTGGATCGTAGAGAGAAAATCTAATAGAGGGAGTGACCTGCACAACAAGAATTGTAGAGACTAATTTGTCCATTTTTTCAGTAGAGAGACAAAATTGCAACCCATTCTCTAGTACAAGGACTGGTGCGGTACTTTTACCCCAATATAAATTTTGAGATGACTAGTTTAAGGAAAGAAACAATGCAACCAAATCTTAACTTTATTAATAATGATTTGGAATCCAGCCAGAAACATCCTCCTCAAAAACTCTGCATCACCGACCTTTTTTATTTTTATTAAAATAAATATAAATTCTTCTTCAAAGTGCAATTATTTTCCAAAATTCAGAAGAAATGGCATAAAAGGTTTTGTCTTTTTAACATATCGCCCGCCATCCAACTTAGAAACATTCAAGCAAAAGTGATTGATGCATGAAGATTTCGATCACCCTGCCCTGGAGTTTCCAGGAATTAACCTATTCCATTTAATTTGGATAACTATATTATTTCAATTTTTCAATCCTTTAATAAATTATATGCATTTATGTAAAATTGTTTAAACTCGAATCTAAAAAAATAATATTGTTATTTTTTAACTAGACAACTCATTTTTTATCCGCACTAGACAACGATTAATATCCTATACATTGGCGGTGAAAATTGAAAGTTTCCACAAGCGCCTTAGTTTTAGGGTACAAAGAGTTAGTTTATAGTATATGGTTTAGGGGTTTAGAATTTAGGTATAATTGTTTTAATTTAAGGTTTAGGGTTATAATTTAGGGTTTATGTTGAGGATTTAGGTTTTAACCTATAAACTTTAAATTATAACCCTAAACCTTGAATTAAAACAATTATACTTAAATTCTAAACTCTTACACCTAAACTAACTCGCTATACCTTAAATCTAAGTAGCTTGTGGAAACTTTTAATTTCTACCGCCTGTATATATAATATTTCTCTTTATCTTTATATGGTATATATATTCAAATATGAATTGATAGAAAAGCCAGAGTACCGCTTGGTCCTTTCCATGAGGGGTGGGGGCAATCTGAAGATTAATAGCCAAAAGAATCGAAGTAGGATATTTACAGATTGCCCCATCCAAGTACTATTATCCATTAAAAAATGGGGTTTTAATTTTTGAGTAGTTTATGTTCATGGATTTTGAGTATTCAACACAGTACGTTGAAAGCTACAAGGATAGAGGAAGCCATCTGGTGTGAGAAAGCTCAGGGATAGAAGCTAAAGCCACTGTCATAGAAATAATCCGACGGCTGACAAATGATGGGAGTGCCCTGTGAAAGGCTTATCTTTATCTGGCTACAAAGCTTTACAGATAGATACTACGTATAAAAACTGTAGGCTTAGAAAGGACAAAGGAGGGACCGGGCCGCCATTAATGCAATTCTTCCCACCTTCCTCAAAAACTCCCCTTTCTTTCCCGACCCATCATCATATTCATTGTTCACGTTCTACTTGACTACTTGTCTTTATTACTATCCACGAAAAATTAAAGCTTTGGCTGCAAACATTCACAATTCCCTCTCTCTGAAAACCCTTCTCATCTCTCAAGTCCTATCTGTTTCGTTTAATCTAATTCTGCGTTGATTTAGGCTGTTTTACACAGAAGAAGCTCTGTTGTTTTTTAACCTTGGGTAGCTTGGCTTCTCGTTTTATAGGTAATTTTTCTTCTTCTTCTTATGCTTGATGTTGTAATGTAAAGTGATCGTTTTTAGGGTGCTTTGTTTTGGTAGAAGGGATAAAGCTCTGGTTTTTAGGATGTAGATCTGCTTCATTTCGTTATTGAATTATGGTTTCTTATAACCAAAGCGTTCATTTTTTTCTGTGTTTTAAGATCTTCAGAAGGAGAGCTGCAAAGGGTGGTTTTTGTTTCCAGAACTTGATTTGATGGGGATTTGCTTAAGTGCTAGAATTAATGAGAGCCCAAGTAACACAGGTAGTTTGAGTTTCTAAAAACAGCATTTTTCCTTTCCCTTCTTACGAGCATCATTATCATATTATGTTGATTTCGTTTTTAATTGCTTTGGACTTTAGATTGGCTTAGAAAAGTAATTTGATGTTTTCCTTTCCATCTTTTTTGGCTATCTTTCCTTTTATGTGGTCACCTCTTTTGGGATTCTGGTTGTTATGGTTTGAACTTTTAAGCTGCATTTTTCTGTCAAATTTCCTGGTTTTCATTAATTTGGTTAACATTTTTGTTTGCTTTGAAATGTTAGAAGATTGAGTTTTTACTACATGACTGTAGTCTGTAGGCACTCTACTTGTAAAACTGGATTGTCTCGATTAACTAATGCCCGAGTTACATCTTTGAACAGGATGGCTGAGTTCGAAGTATGTCAGTGGCGATGGGAAAGATACGAGCAGTACAAGCAGCAAAGTCTTGTCATTTTCGGCACCCCTGACTCCGAGGAGTGAGGGTGAGATTTTACAGTCCTCCAATTTGAAGAGTTTCAGTTTTGCTGATCTCAAAATGGCCACTAGGAATTTTCGTCCCGATAGTGTGCTCGGAGAAGGCGGTTTTGGCTCGGTGTTTAAGGGGTGGATTGATGAAAATTCATTAACTGCTGCCAAGCCTGGAACTGGGACTGTCATTGCTGTGAAAAGGCTTAACCAGGAAGGATTCCAAGGTCATAGGGAGTGGCTGGTGAGTCCGCCTTCACCTCACCTCATCCTTTTGGTGTATGGTGACAACCAATAATTTGCAATTTTAAAATGATGTTTCGAGATCGAGGGGCGGAGATTCACTGCATGTTTTGTTTTTCAATCTTATAGGCAGAGGTGAATTATCTGGGACAGCTTCATCATCCTCATCTTGTGAAATTGTTTGGATATTGCTTAGAGGATGAACACCGTCTTTTGGTGTACGAATTCATGCCTCGTGGCAGCTTGGAGAATCATTTATTCAGAAGTAAGTTCTTTTTCTGCCATTTTTCTCATGAAATTGAACAATTTAGTTTTCATCCTCAAATTTATATTCTTTTTTACCAGGAGGTTCTTATTTCCAACCTCTTTCATGGAGCCTTCGAATGAAGGCTGCTCTTGGTGCAGCAAAAGGGCTTGCCTTTCTTCACAATGCCGAAACAAAAGTGATATATCGAGACTTCAAGACTTCCAACATCTTGCTTGATTCAGTATGTGACTTGTTTAACCAACTTTATTGTTTCGTTTGATAATTTTTGGGATAAAAAAACGTCTTTCATCGACAGCTCTGTGAACCTTTTATTCTGATGTCATTGCAGAACTATAATGCAAAGCTTTCTGATTTCGGGTTGGCCAAAGATGGACCAACAGGTGATAAGAGCCATGTTTCTACTAGAGTCATGGGGACCTATGGATATGCTGCTCCAGAGTATCTAGCCACAGGTACTTACTGATATCGTTTTGGAGTGCTCCATTTAGTTTGCCTATTCGGTTCTTGTTGGCTTTGGTAGGCCCAAGGAGTCGGGACTTTGACAGTGCTTATATATCTAGGCCGTAAACCCTAAACTTTCCACTTGTTCTTAAACTGTAGGTCATTTGACAGCCAGGAGTGATGTCTATAGTTTTGGAGTCGTGCTGCTAGAGATGTTATCTGGCCGCAGAGCAGTTGACAAGAACCGACCGTCCGGAGAACATAATCTGGTGGAATGGGCCAGACCTTACCTGGGGAACAAACGTAAAATATTCCGTGTCCTAGATAACCGCCTTGAAGGCCAGTATTCAATGGAAGCAGCCTTCAAGGCTGCTACCCTTGCTTTGCGATGCTTGTCTGCTGAAGCCAAATTCAGACCGCGCATGAATGAGGTTGTAACGGCGTTAGAGCAGCTACAGGAGTTGGGTGAATCTGGAACTAATCAGAACAATGCTAGCAAGGCAACCCGTATACGCAGGCGAAGTACCGGTGATGCTATCAATGGAAGGGGTGTCACCGCATACCCTCGGCCGTCTGCCTCCCCTCTTTATGCCTGATAACACACCATGAAAGCTGTTTCTCTTTTGAGGTATATTTCAGGTGGTTTCATAACAATCTTCACAGCTCTGTACAGTTCTCGTTTTAGCTAATGTAATGAAAACCAATCTGACAAAATTTCAAGTTCAAACCCATAACAAGGGGAATGTGTGCAATGCTGCAAGTCTTTCGAGATTATCGAGTGTCGTTTGTTACAATTGGGAGCCAAGTTGTGAGAAATGGTGTGACTTTTGGGGATGATAAAAGGAGAATTTGAATAGTAGAGTTTGCTTGTTTTAGCTGGGAAAAATGGACTATGGGTTACTTCTGTATATTAAAATCAAAGCCCTGCAATAATATCTATATGTTCTTCTTCAGACCATCTGCAACAAAGACCAGGTTGCTGTTTCTGAAATACAAGTCAAAGAATCAAATGGTAGGTGAAGTTTAATTTAATAGAAAATTTTGCTTTCAATTGGCTTGTAAGTTGAGACTTTCTAGCTGTTTTAGGTAATTTGTTGGACTTAGTATATCATTTCCAGCAAAATAACATGTGAAAATTCAGGCAGTGGATTTGTCAAAACATGTGTTATTGCTTGTATAGACTGGTGTTTTTAATTATTATTAATAATATTAGGAAATTTATTGAATAATCTTCATTAGACCATTTCAAATTTCTCTATATACTGTGATGTACGAAAAGTCTACTGCTAAGAAAATATCTGATTCGACTAATCAATTCATTAAACAGCGGAGTTGGAGATGAATTAAAACAGTATCAATATATATTCATTCTACTATGATAATGCATCAATTCAACAGTATGATAGACTTCTATATTTCTCTTTACCGGTTGCGATCGATCTGAAAAAGCTCGTCGTCACCAAGTCCTCACCATCCCGGGTGTCCAATTTCTCCAATCGAGCTTCCCGATTGATCTGTTTCTTAAACTGATTATTTCTCGGATATCGAGAACCTTCTTCAGGTAATTGTGCCCTTGCTTGGTAGACTCGGCTCCGATATCAACTCCGCTTTCCTCCCTTACATCTTCATTTCCACTTACCGATTGCGAGACACCATCATCTTGAGACAGAGTCTCACTGATAATGTTGCCTAGCATCTCTACCACTTCGCCCATTCTAGGACGGGACTTTGGGTTTTTCATTAAACATTTGTTCGCCAAAGATGCTAGTTTCCGAGCGGATTTGATGCAATTCTGTCCTTCAAGGCGAGAGTCTATGATGAGGTGAAATTTCTTTGGATCAGATACATAAGGTCTCACCCATTCGAGGAGTTTCTGCTCGCTTCGAGGTAGGTTTCTTTCTAGCGCTCGCCTTCCGGTGATGAGCTCGTATAGAACCACCCCGAAGCTCCAAACATCACTCTTAGCAGTTAGCCTACCGGTTTGCACATACTCCGGGGCAGCATAACCTACTGTGCCGACAACCTTATAAAGGTTTTCGAAGCAGTAAAAGCAGCAATTAGAATCCATGAAGCTGTAAAAGGCATCTCAACATGATAGTCTACTACTTAAGTTCTGCAATAACTAAATCGAAATCGGATATCATGACAACTGAAAATAGTACTCTGGTTTTATAGCTTAAACAAAGGCGATTAACCTACAGCTGTAGAAACATGGCCAAATCCTTCAGAAGGTCCTTGTCTAGCCAACCCAAAGTCTGAGAGCTTCGCATTGAAGTCGTCGTCTAAAAGAATATTTGACGCCTTAAAATCTCGAAATATTAACTGCACAATCATAAAAGCAAACTGAAAACATGAAGGGAAACACAAATTGCACAGTTGAGCGAGTTTCAAGCCAAAAGACACACACACATACCTGAAAATCCATTTGTTCATGCAGGTAAGCCAAACCCCGGGCGGCGTCTTGAGCGATTTTCAACGTGTCAGCCACAGCAATGGCAACGACAATGGCATCCGGGCCAAGAGATGATCTTCCAAGCTTTTGTTAGGCATAAGTTCATAGACCAAAAGTCTCTGAATCCCTCTCTCGTCGTCCTCGGCACAATATCCGACTAATTTTACGAGATTCGGGTGCTTAACTACGGCCAAAAGGCTCACTTCATTGATCCATTCCTTATGCCCCTGCATACTAGCAAAGCTAAGGAAATTCAACTATGATTCCTACTTTAATAATAACAATCTTAATTTATACAACTACATTGTTATGCAGTTCATAAGCAAGATTAAGCTTCTCATAATTATGGATTATGCAATTAAATTGACCACATCAAACAGATATATGTAAAATGGGAAAGCAAAGAGGAATGAGAGTGGAGTATGCCTGGAAACCGTGACGATTGAGCTGTTTGATGGCAACATCTAGCTTTAAATCACGACCGTCGTTAGTTTCATCAGGAACCTTAACGACACCTCTGTAAACGCATCCGAATCCGCCTTCACCGATCAAAAGCGCTCTACTGAACCCGCGCGTAGCTGATTTCAGCTCGGCGAATGTGAAAGCCCGCAAATCGTTAGCTCGACGGTGAGTGAGGAACTCGTAGAAACCGCCCACGGTCGAGTAGTCGGATGCCAAGTCCCTGGTCGACTCGGAGTCGAACTCGGAACGACTCATACCGACGCTGCTCGACGCCACGCTAAATGACCTCGTCCACGTCACCTTCGACGACACCCTCGAAACGGCAGCGCCGCCATCGTCTCGCCTCTCCCCGTTTGTAAAATGAAAACACTTCATGACTAAAAGAAATGCAGAGATTCGAAAAACGAGAGAACAGTTAGAGCAAGATTATGGGGTTAATTCCAAATGGGAGGGGGTGAGCCAGATTATGCCAAAAGTTTCAAACTTCGGGGTTGGGTTTTGTGTTGTTGTTGGATTAAATGAGAAACCAAAGTGGAAGAAATCACGAGGGAGATGGCAGAAAGTGGGGACGAGACCAAGAGATGCACAGAACTGTAAGGATCAGACAGTACAATAGAGAAAAGGCCCCATTTTCCATTGAAGTCTGAAGGGATTTGAATGGAATTTCCGCTGCTGTTTTTTCTTTTTCTTTTTCAGAGTTGGACTTTGTAGGGTCAAACATTTTGCATCGGAATTTTATTATCTTAACCATTTCCCCAAAATCTATACTTGCAAAACTTATTTTTTTAACAAAAAATTAAATGTAGAATTAATATAGAAATGTTCGATTATTATCGTAGCCTTTTTATAATTATGACGGTAAAATAAATTATGCTTTGATAATATAAGATTCTTTAATAAATTATGTAAATTATATTTATAGTGCTTTGTAAATATTTTTTTTAATTTATTCATGAAATTATGATTAAAATTTAATCTATAAATGGAATACATTTATTAAATATATAAAAAATGAAATATATTTTTTAATGAGGCATGTGTTGTTACCCCTCTTTTCAATCAAAAAAATATATAAAAATAATAAAATGTTTAATGTGATGTTGAAGAACCCTGCCTTCACAAAGCGCTAATTTCATCACAGATTAAGAAATGCATCAGCCAGGAATCGAAACCGAGTATGTATTGTGGTATGGTACTATTCTACTTCTAGATTACGAGTGCTTCCTTATAAATTTACGAAAGATGTACGCGTGAGCTGAAAATAAATATGTTTTCTTAAGTCAGAAGGGGTTTAAGATTTAAAAATTTAGATATATAGTCTAATGCTTGCTTACTCGTTTTTATTAGGAACATTCTCGCCGATCAAGGCACATTGTGGGTGCATGGATACGAGAATATATCTTAAAATATATTTTTTTAGAGTGTTGAAGTCAAGCCTGACTTCAACTGGATTATGAAAAAGCTTTTGAAGTTATGATTCATTGCGAATTTTTTATTTGCGTCACACCCTAATTAGTCAATGGCCAAGCCTAGATGGATTTGAAAAATGATTCGTGAAAAAAAAAATTAAAGTTCCTTGGCATGGGCTAACATGGTTTCCTCTCCACATACCAAAACACGCCATAGTCAGATGGATGACAGGATCGTCTTCCTACATATGATAGATTGCAAAAAAATAGGACTACCAATAGCTAATGCTTGCCTAGTATGTAGTTCGAATGTTGAGTTATGGGACCATCTCTTCTTTGAATGTTCGTTCTCTAGAAATGTTTGGCTGCGCATTTTGCAACTATGTGACATCTCCAAGTTTTCTTTGGATTGGTCTAGCGAGCTTGCTTGGATACTAGACTTAAAGGCAAGTTTCTTCTCTCTACAATTCTCAAACTCTCCTAGAATAATTTTATCTATAGTATATGGATGGAACGAAATGCTCGCCAGTTTAAAGGGAGCTCCCAATCCGGTTCAAATATTGTCTCACTCTCATTCATTATGGATACTGTTCGCATACGATTGCAACACAAAAGTGTAGATAAATCCCTTACGGCCAATGCCACTCTTTGTATAGCTTGGAACCTAAGAAAACTTTTTATTTTTGGTTTGTAAAGAAATTTTTTGGTACATGGTAGCAGTCTTCTTTTTTTTTTGGATAAATATACATCATATTTATTAAAAAATGTTTAATATGAAAAAATAAAATATGTTAAAAAAAACATTTGATATTAAGATTTTTTAATTAATTGAGTGATTAAGAGTGTCATTCTCTTTCTTTTCGTGTGGGTTCACATTTTTATTTTATAAAAAAAAATTTTAATCGTTTTAGTTTTAAACAAATATATGATGCTTGTTCACGCTAAATTAATTTTATAATGATTCTCCCATAAAAAATGTAAATTGAAGGGGTCAAATCCGGCAACATAGTTGGGTTAAAGACACGTGTAATCATTTCAATTTGTTCATTTTTTAAAAAATACATGTGTTTTGGATCGATTGGGTTATTTGTCACTAATTAAAAGTTTATGACTATTTTTGCAATTGAATTGGACCACTTTGGCTGCCCCCATTTTGATTTCAAGAACTAAAACATGTCTGAAACTTGTGGGAGTTGCAATTTTCTGGCAAATTAAAGCTAAAAAATGATTTTTAAATATAAAGTTTTATTTTATGCAATTCTATTTATTTAAATAGTATTTATCTTATTTAAAATTTAATGTTTAAACTTAGAGTTCAATTTGCAGTTTGTCATTTTTTTTGTTTGAATTAAAATATTATATTCTTGATGTAGATATTAATATTCAATCTCATACAATATATCAAATAACAAAATATCTTTAATTACTTTACTAAATAATGAAATTCATTTTACAGTTTGTCGTCTACATTTGTTTCAATGACATATGTCGAAATCATTAAACACGACATTTAATTGAAAATGGTTATCACGAAAAATTATTCCACATGGAAGAATTATGTTTGTGTGGAAAGGTCGTCCCCATTTAGAGCAAATTTTATTCTTTCTTTTCAAATAATGAAAGGGTTTTTGTTTAGAGTTGTATTTTGGCATATAAGTTTTATTTAATTAATTATATTTTAAATCTTGATTCTAAACTATTAATGTTGAATTTTAAATTTTATATCATAAAACATAATTTTTAAACTTTAAATCATAAATTAAACACTAATTTTTTATATAACATTGTGTAAACCTTAAATCTTTTTTGAATAAAATAAATCTTAAATCTTAAAATTGACAAACTTTTTATTTGAACTGTAATTTATACAATATGTGTACTAAACTATTTTTTATTTAAAACGTTTTACTATGGTTTAGGGGTCATATGTCTACTGTTTTTAAACAAAATTAAAAACAATAACCATTGTAATAAGAAGTGTCTTTAAATTCAGTTTTTAAAACAATGAAAAAAATCTTTGGCTTTTGATATATTGATATAAATTATCAAAATTTATTTAACTTGTCTTCCGACAGAGGCCTTGGTGTAGAATGAATTTTATTTATTTGTTTTTTTTTTCATTTTATTTAATATTTGTGGGTTGTTTTTATATGTTATTCTTATATTTTTTAATAGTCTAAACTGGTTGATTAAAAGGTAGTATTTATTTATAGATATTTTCAATATTATATGTATGCTTGTCCTGTATATTCTTTGATTGCCGTTATGACACATTTTTCTATAAATTTGATAAGTTAACGAGTGAACTTAAACAACACGACACATATTTTGTTTGAAGATGGTTGACCATATGCCTATATATTGATTTAAAGAAATCATGATGCGGTTGAAATTGACATCAAAACATTTGCTTAAAATTTATTTTTTATAGCATCATGTTTAAAGTAAGATATTTTAACTTTTCACAATATTTTTAACAACAATATCAAATAGTTTTAAGTAACATCAATGGAGAACCGGCCGTTAATTTGATTTATGAAAATTTTAATTTTACCGACAATCTACAAAATACTAATCACTTATTTAAATTAAATTTTATTAAAAAAATACCTTTTAGAAATCATTGTATTAAATGAGATAATATTTTGATATAATAATGTAAACTTATTTTTGTAAATAATATATATTTTTTAATTTTAACAAGTTTTTGTAATAAATTCCAGTTTAAAAATTCATCTAAATAATTATATACTTACAATGAAAAGTGTGTTGAGCTCCCAAATATGCTAACTTTAACATGCAAAACGACGTTGTTTTTTTACATATAAAAATACATATTTAACTCCAGTCAATCCGTTTCAATGTATATTATACAATTTGTATTTTTACTTAATTAATAGTGAAACTAGGGGAAAAAAACAATACCTTCAAAATAATAATATTAACTTGTGTAAAAAGTAAAACACGCATGACACAATGATTAAACAACACGATATAATCAATATTTAGTAGAAAATATTATTTGCATTATTTTACACGTATGCACATGAATCTATTACTTACACTCACTAACAAGAGACATTTATAATAATTCAATTTCACCTAAAGTGGGAGCTCAATCAATTGTTGGGCACAATTTTACTTGATTTTATTATAACTTTACGTTTGTTTAAACAGAGTAAAAAATGTAAAAGATAATACAATACATTTTACTTAACGGTTATCATTTAGGAAAATAGGAGTAATATATAATGAATCTGTTCATTATTTAAGCTGGTTTTTGAAGGCAAACTTATGTTCACCTCTCGGCCCATACTATCTCTTTATGGAATAAAATTGGGCTTGCTTCAATAACTCACATTAGTTTTGCTCCAAATATGTTACTGTATTTGTTTGGTTGATATTTTAGGGCTAGTTTAGCATTGATTTTTTGAAAATTGTTTTTTTAAAAGTATTGTTAGAAAGAAAATTTTAAAAGTAATTTTAAAAGTTGGTTGTAAGATTTTAGTGTTCATTATTGTTGTCAAAAAGTATTTTTAAGAAGATAAATGATTATTTTGGACATGATATTGTAAGTTATATATATGTATGTATATTTATAAATGATAATCAAATTCTCTAATGTTATAATATATAAAATATATCAGTTTAAATTATTATAAATATAAAACAATTATTAATAAATATACTTTTTTAACAATCATATGTGTTCTATAAAAATATAATAAATTTAAAATATTTTATTTAAAAAACTTGACATGAATAAATATATATCATTTTAAAATTTAAAAATAATTATCAATTAAATAATTATATCTTCGTGAAGAGTTATAAATTTATAAATTATAAATAAACACAATAGTAAGTGAAGGTTAAAATTGTAATTTGGCTCTCAAAATCACTTTTACAACCGCAAAAGCTAAAAATTTTAGCTTTTGAGTTTGAGTTGAAAATCACTTTTGAAAAACAGATTTTTCTCCAAAAGCTAGTTGTTTGGCACAACTAGATGTTTAGTTGTTTATCTACACCGATTCATTCTCTTTCTCCGTTCCTATCAACCGAACAGGCAGGGGCGAATGCAACTGGCTCTCTATGGGAGCAGCTGCATCTTCACTATTTTCGAAACAAATTTAAATTAGAGGAAATTTCTTCCTTAAAAAAATTAATTTAATGTGTAAAAATGAAAAATAATAATTTTGTATACCCATTTTGAAAAAAAAATATTTTGGACCCCTTTTCTTTAATTTTTAGATTCGCCACTGCTAAGAGGGATAGTTTCTATTTTAATTCTCTATTTGGTTTGTTCTTGTTTGATTCATTTAGCTGTTAATACTCAGAAAACATCTGGGATTTACGTTTGTAGATGCTTAATACGTTCGGTTTAGGGTTTAGGGAGTATCAGCTTATTAGGAGTATCAGCTTTAGCATAAAACAGTGATCAAAATATTTGTATAATATCTTGAGCTCTTTTTCGTGTGCAGTATGAGAGAGCAACCTTGGAGCAAAAGAAGGCCGATGAAAGAATCTTAAGATTGTCAGAAGAGCAGCAGGTATGTTTCTAGTCCTCACATTGAATATTATTGAAAATAGTGGTTAACTTTGTATTATTTCTAAGAACTTTCTTTTATCCACTTCCTTTGTCAGAGTGAAAGGGAGGAACTTCATAGAAAAATCATTGAGCTTGAGAAGAAACTTGATGGTAAACAAGCGTTGGAGCTGGAGATACAGAGCATGAAAGGGCAAATAGAAGTGATGCAGCACATGAAAGGGGACAGGGAAATGAAGCAAAAGATGGAGGCAATTCAAGAAGAACTAAAAGAGAAGGAAGAAGAATGGAACAGTGTGGAGGAGCTTTATCAAGTTCTTGTTGTCAGCCAACGCAGAAAAAATGATGAATTACTGGATGCTCGAAAGGAATTAATCACAAATTTTTATTATTTTATTCCATGCCTGCTAAGTTTCTTGTATAAAATATTAGGTCACTGCTCACTATGGAGAGACTGATTTCTTTGTTTCAGGGTTTGAAAGATATTTCCTCCAATGCTCGTGCTTCTATTGGTGTCAAGAGAATGGGAGAGGTGGACATCAAACCCTTCAGGATTGCAGCCAAAAGAAAATACTCAGGTGTAGAAGCTATTCTGAAAGCAGCTGCAGGACTACCTTGGAGATCCAAATTGGCATCCTTTCATGGAAATTCCAAGGTATTTTACCTATATATATGAAGCAAAATCTTGTGTTGGTAAACAATTCTAGTAGTTCAAATTTTCACTTCTCATGTTCATGTAACAACATAGAAATGGTCAAGCTCCACAGGATTGAGACATAGGCTCCTCCTCCTAGTTCAAACATCAGGTTTCCTTTTAGCACCCCACATGGACCGATTTCTTCACTTAAAATAATGTGATATTGGCAGGAAATACTTGACGAGGAAGATGAACAATGCACACACCTTGCAGATAAAGTCATTAAACCTGAGCCTCCTAAGATAAATATTATCCGCTTTTTCGCTTGTTATTCTAAACCTAAACAGCCATGTTACCATTATCATAGCACAAATAATTAGGGGAGGATGATTAATGTTAAAGTTTATACCAAGGGGGGCCCACTAGCCAAACCTAAAACAGGATCAAGGAATCCAAAGTCCCAGCTCAAACCTTAAAAAGAATCCAAAGATATTTCTCTCAAAAACCAACAAAAAGGGAAGGGGGAAAGTGGAGAAAGAGCAACCTCTTCCTAACCTACAGTGTAGGAGAGTGGATTCTGTTATATTATTAAAATTTAAGAAATAGTTTTAATATTAAAAAAAAGAAATAGTTTTAATAGGAAAAGGGATGTTTTTAGTAGAATTCAAATTAAAATAATTTTATCTGTCAACTGTACACAAACTTTATTAACATTATGAGAATATAGCCAAAATACTAAAAAATATTCATATTTATTATTATTTTTATCATATTCAACATTATAAAAGATTCAAAAGAAGAAAAAATACATTGAAGAATGAAAAGCCAGCCCCATTAAGGCATTTGTAAAATTGGCCCACACCCCATGTGGTATAGTTTTGATACGAGCAAATTTAGCAAATGCAATTTGGCCCTTGATTGACGTGACCACCAAATATAAATTATATGGAATTATTGTCACTTTACTTGAAAGAAATAAAATTTAATGTCTTTTAACTTTCCTTGCATTCGAAGAGAAATGAAAGATTTTATCTATTTATTAATATGTATGGTTGTCTTATGGTTTATGTCCGTACGAGACTGTCTTTTTTAATAATATCGTTTTTAATGAATTTTTTTTTCTTCTAATAAGTCCAAAATTATATCTTTGTACTAATTCCATCTCTTTCATTCATGGGTATTCAACGAAATTCCAATGGAAAGATTAATTGGTTCAAATATATATTTCTATTTTACGAATAACTGTAAGATTCCATTAATCCCACTAAGTGCTTGTACAAAATACTATTGCTCCGTTGCTTTGCTTCAACGCACTCAAAATAGGTACGGGAAGCTTCATTTTAGACCAGAACCCTCAAATATATCGTACCAATATGGGAATATCCTGAATTCGAGCATGGTTAAAAATAATTGTCTATAATTTAAAATTAAAAAGAATTATAAATGATTTAGATATTATAAATTGTACTCTCATAACATAAAATGTTTAGACATTTGATTATGTTTAATTTAATTTATTAAGGATTAAAAAATATGAACAATTTAAACTATATAAATAATTTCAAATAACAATCAACAAGCACGAGGAAGTGGAAGTGTAACAAACCAAATATATATTACAACTCAACTATATGAAAAGTTACTACAATATGCTTGACAAATACTATATAATGATATTATATTAGACTAGTAAAACCAAATTTTACCGCGGGCTACATTTGTGCAGCCACATCAGTCTTTTAGAGGGCCCGTAATGGTTAAAGGTCGGAACCATACAAAGGGTAAAAATGAAAAATGGAGAGTTTCTAATCTTTTTGTTTCTCTTTTTAACTTCTAAACGTTTTAATTCGTTGGGTTAATAACTTCTTCTTCTTTTGCAAATTGGTCCTTCCTCCAAATCATCAGAAAGAACAAATAAATTCAAACTCTGAAATTCTTGCCGGTGAATGTTTGACCAAATTGCCAATGGGCGGGAACGATGTTCCAAGAGGTGGAAGTGCGCCTGTCACTGCCTGTGACCCTGAACGAGAGTGACTGACCAACTAGAACGGAGTTTGATTGCCAGTTCTGTCCCCAGTTCCGGCTCATGCTCATCCAACCGGTCCTCGATCCTTTTACGCTAACCTTCACGATATCCCCTGCGCCCGCCACGTTGGAGATCAAAACCAAGTTGAAGTAACGGAAGCCGTTAATCGTGAACCTGATTCCTCCCCTCTTCCGGCATGGCACCCTACGTAAAAACAAATGTAGTGAGTTTCAACTTTCAAGCCTAGAAACAGAGTTGAAGGGGAACAGAGAATATACCGGCGGTAAGAAACGGGGACGATTCCGGCACGGTACTCGGCAATCTTAAGGAACATGGGCATGGCGAGGTCAAAGTGAGGGCGGGGAGGGTTGCACCAGCCGCCATTGTCGTTTGGGAGAGCGTAATTTGGTGGGCAGAAGTTGGTTGCTGTGATGAGGATGGAAGGGCTTCCTGAATGGCACCATTGTGGATCACTGCCACATTTCAACTCGAAGCAAGCACCGCAGCTTAACCCATTGTTGAACAATGCTGTGCTCAGCGCCGCCGTGTTAACTCCGTAGCCTTGGCTGTACAAGTTCCCATAGCCACAAGCTCCTCCTGCAAAACATCAAATAGTTTTGGGTGTTTTTCATTTTAAAAGACAAAAAGCTTATGAAGCATGATCTGAAAATAAGGTTGAAGAAAGAAGGTACCCATGGTGCCAGAGGCATCAGAGCCGCCATAGAAGGTAGCATGGGCATTTTGCCATGCACCGCCGGAGTAAACGCCTGGAATTCTTGCTTCACCCATCCACATTGAGGATATCAAACCCACAATAATGCATACTACACTCACGGAATCCATTTCTTTTTCCTTCTCCAACTACTTCGGGATAAACCACAAAACTCTAAAAACCAACTCGGTTTTTTTCTACTTCCAGGAAAGAAAAGGTGAGACTTGAGAGAGTTAAGGGAGAGGGAAGGAAGGGAGGGGAACTTAAATAGATGGATCTAAGCCTTTAAATTTTGAAATATATTTAAATACAATTATTTTTTATTTAGGAGAGAATTATGTAATTTAAATGTAATAATTTGTAACTAAAAAGTTTGTTAGATAGCGATTTTTAGTTTTTTAAAAACTATTTGAAAGTGCAGTTCTATTGCAAAATGAAAGAAAAAAAAAGCGTTTTATTTCATATTAATATCCAAAAATTTCCCCCCAAAAAGAAGCGTGATTAACTGCTGTGATTTGAGAACAAGTGGACCACGACAAAAGGATTTGGATGGTATGAGCTAGACCCACTCAGATTAAATGTAAACCAACCAGAAGACACATTGTAAATTTGTACCCAAAAAAATAGGGAAAACTACACTGGTGGTCCCCAAACTATTATCATTTTCTTATTTTCGTCCCTAAACTATGTTTTTCGGCAAAATCATCTTTTCTGTTACATAGTTCTCATGTTTTAGTCCCCGACGTTAAATAGCTAACGGTTTTGCTGACGTGGCATTTTTAAAATATTTTTTAATCGTTTCTCTCTCCTCTTAAAAAATGCCACGTCAGCAAAACCGTTAGCTATTTAATGGTGGGGACTAAAACAAGAGAACTATGTAACAAAAGGGACGATTTTGACGAAAAATATAGTTTGGGGACCAAAATAGAAAAATGATAATAGTTTGGGGACCATAGATGTAGTTTTCCCAAAAAAATAAAAGTAAAAAAACCTTAAATTATACATATATATTTACATTAAATACTTAATTTATTATTTTTAATCAAAATAATTCTTTAAACTATTATATCTAATCACTTTAAATCTTATCATTTATAATTTTTTTTCGACCAATGAAACATCAACATGTCATAGATACTTGTTTTAATTTAAAAATAGTTTAAATATTTAAATTGATTATATATAGTAGCTTAAAATTTTATTTTAACCGAAAAATAATTTAAATATTTAGAGTATAAAAAGTATAATTTAGAGTACAGCTTTTAGTTTAAACGAAAAAAATACTCAAGAAATTCACTAATTAAATTAATGACTAGAAATGCATATATTATTTTATTTTGTATAATTCAAATCTTGATATAAAAGTATAATATTTTTTTAATAAATAAAATAAAAAACAAAAAGCATCCAACGTGTGGACTGCACTCACTTAACCCCGCAATTATCGGCCTTATTACACGAAATCTCGAGCCACTCCCACCCACACTTGATTCCTACTCGTGCTTTCGTTTTCTTCTAATTAAATTTATTAATTTTTATTATTTTCTTTTTTTTGATCAAGTTATTATTTTAATCAATGTAAATGTCATCTACGAGATAATGTCAATTTTCTAACATTTAATGTACGATATGTATATTATTCAGATTATTTTTTATTTATAAATTAAATGATATTAAACGTTTAAATATGTTTAAAGAAAATGAACGCATTATATATATATACATAATACATGTATTCAAAATAATGTTTAGAAGTTAGGTTTGGACTAAAATGAAAAGAAATGTTAGGCTTAATTTCAATTAATCTTTGATAAATTGGTTGTTCATGTTCGATTAGGTTAGATTTAATTTAAATTTGTTTTTATTATATAACATAATGAGTTATAGCTTCCGAATTCAATATTTAAAATTTTTGATAAGTAAACGTAAATATATCTAAAAGCTGGTGGTTTGACTTTCTTATATACTGTTTACCAGAAGAGCAAATGGATAAAGCTCAATCTGTTATAATTTTTGATAAGTAAACATTATTAAACATTTTTGTTAGAATCTCTCGTTTTGTCGATTAAAACTCTCAATTCATCAGATTTATATGTAATGAGATTTGATGTCCGACGATCTTTAAAATTTATTTACCATTAAACTATTTTTTTACCACACTCAATTTAGAACAGACGTATTACACCGAGAGATCCTACCTAACTATTTGTAAATTTATGTCTCAACCGTAGACATTAATATTAAATAATCACGGTGAGAAAGAAGAAAAAGAGTGGGAAATCAACAAAGTTTTGGCATTGCTATATATATAAATTGACCTATATGGGTCCAACCTATTAACTAACACCATGATGTTTTAGGTGGGAACTTTGGTATACATATTATACAGGGGACATGCCACTTTAGCTGACTTTGACTTCCGATTTCCAGGTTGATATCTTTGAATTTTATTGACCATGGTTTTATATTGCCTTGGTCCTGGGTTAATTACTTTTATATTTGACCAATTGGAACTTACCATTATATATAGATGTCGACATTTCGAATTCCCTTTTGAACAAACCTATGTATATTCAACAACACCTTGAGATCATTTATATATTAGGATAAAAAATGAAAAAGAAAATAAAGAAATCATATATAGTGTGTGTCATGGCGTAGCCAAAATTAAATATTATAAGGGGCCGAAATATTTAATTTTAATAAATACAATGATTTATTACATATTTAAAATCAAAATTTAAAAGTTTGTGCCTAATTTATCTAATATTTAAACTTATAACGATCAAGGTTGACTATTAGGGAGAGAACCATGAGCGACTGTTTAAGGGCCTAACGAGCCTATGAACCCTAAAAATTAATTATTCTTTTTTTCTAAATTTTATTTTTAATTTATCAAATGAATAAATTAATTCTCTTTTTAAATCTCAAAATTTAATTTTTTTTGTCAAATTTAACTCTCACCTTATTCTTCTCCGATATAACAATAAAAATGTAAATAATACAATATTCTTCATTTTTTGTATTTATTTTTCAAAATCAAACTTTATATCATACCCACAATTCAATCCCTTCAAATTTTCTTAACAAAACAATGAAAATAACGTGTTTGATAATGTTTATATGGTTTATTAATGAAATATTAAATTAATTGTTCAAAATAATGATATATGTTTTCGCTATAGAGTCCATTTTTAGTCGCTCGGGTCACGAAAATGTCCGAGAGAATCCTAATAAAGACCTAAATTGCTATTAGACTAAGAAATTTAAAAACACTGACACATTCTTCTTTGGTTCAACCATACTTGATTAAATATTTAATAAATTGTTATAATTTTTAATTTAAATACTCATTTTTGCAAGGGTCAAAACAGTATTAGACCAAAATTTATCTAATGCAAATCTTTTTAACAAGGGTCAGGCTCCTTTAGGACCCAACATAGCCCCGCCACTGGTGTGTGCATGTATACAAATCCTTCAAGATTTGTGTCTACAATTATTTCGAGTTTCAATAACACTTATCATCTTACATGTATTTTTCGTTTCATTTTATAAAGATATAAATTAAAATAGACTCAATATCCCTTGCTTTTCCTAAAAAATGAAGAGCTTACATTTTTTGTATATACGAATATACGGAATTGATTTGTTGTGTGGATACGGTTTGGATTAGAAATTAGGAAGATTCGTGTTTATCTTATCCAATAATATTTTGTATAAATAATGTAGGACCACACGGAGTATTTATTTGAAAAGGGCATTGGAAGAAGGGGATATATTTCACAATATCAGGTGTATTTTGTCACGTATAGACGAGAAACAAAGGCCTTAACATGTGGGATATAGGGGCCTTGCTAAAGGGACAAAACTGATGGTTTTGCCACCCCACACTGATTATCGTCGTCTACCATTCTATGCTCCTTTCGCTCCATGAAATCTTTTCCGAAGACGGAAGCAGTGAGTTTCGATGGGAGCATCTGTATTTTCATTTTTAATAAAATATCGTACGTAAAAAAAAATTACATACCCGTTTGAAAAAGATTTGGACTCCATTCTTAAATTTCTAGATCCACTACTAATGTTCTATTGTACAAAATATATCCGCCTTTCTTTTATCTTCACCACGATTACGCATCTTTAGTTATTTGTACAAATAACAATATGAGTAGATCTTCAATAATCTTAGTTTTATTTTTGTATTGCCAATTTTATTTTTAACTATTTAAACTCATTCAGTATGTTTTCAACAACATAAATAAAATTTTTGTCGTTGATCTAGGGGTGTAAACGAGCCGAGTTGAGCTCGAGTATCATTAAGCTTGACTTGAACTTAAAATGTTCAAGGCTAAACTTGACTTGAAAGTTGGCGAGCTTAAAATATCAAGCTCGATTGAAGCTTGAGCTCGACTCGAAAGCGCATGAGCTCAAAGTTATCAAGCTCGAATTGAACTAGAAAACAAAAATTAGAGATTGAGCTCGAATTAAACCCTAAATTTGCTAACCATTTTCCCCAAAACTATCGACCATTGTTAACCTAACCTAACCCTAAATCTCAAACCAGGCTCTAAACATTGAATTAATCCCAAAATCCAAAATTAAATCCTAATTAATCAATGTAATATAATATATTATATTTGTTAGTAGCTCGCTAGTCTTTCGAGTCGAGTATCGAGTAATTCATCAGATTTCGTTATGAATTCAAGCCAAGCTTTGATCGAGTTGAACTCACGTAGCTCGCGATTTGTCTCATCTCATTTGCAGGCCTACGTTGATATCCTCTTGTGTCCCAAAACAACTAATGATGTCACAAATACTCTTTCCAAAACACACACATCATTGCTTAAAGAAGTATAATGAAGTTGATAATTAGTGTCCCCTAAGTTAAGCTGGCATGCATGGGATCATTAAAGCTCGTGCCTGGTCTTTGTCAAACCGTTGGCTAGATCATAAGATGTAGGGACCATTCATATATAATTTTCCCCTTCCCAAATCAAGCAACCTATGTTGGTGGAACTTTGCATGCCTTGAGGGGGGAAATTATTTCATGTCAATTTTTTAAAGGTGAATTTTTACCTTTTTTATATGTAAAAAATAAATAATTATTTAAAAGTTAAAATAAAGTGAATGACCTTCAAAAAATGAGGTAGATAAATTTTATTGGTTGATACCACAAATGACATAGTGAACCATATTCATTTAATAATATTTTTTGAGGGGGTAGTTTTCAATTTTACGCCATCTTTCTCCTCCATGAGAATATATAATAAAGCTTTCGAAATGTTTCTCAAGCAAGCAAAAATGGTATCATATCTTTCATCTTTTTCTTCTTCCCATATGTATATTGGGCTCTCCTTTTTCTTTTTAAGGCAATGAGTAATGATTGATTCTTTGCAATCTTCTAGTCTTTCTATTGTGTAGTAAGAGCAACTACCCTAACTACTAACTTAACTACCTACCAATCGAACATGGGGTTGACCCAATTAGACTTAAGTTAATACTCGTGACCTATTTAACTATTGAATACCAAGATGTATTAAATAAAAATAATTACCTATCATAAAATACATATCAATAGAGAAAGTAAGAAACAAAGATTAGACCAAAAAATAATTGAATTTAAAACTTATAAGTAATTATTAAGTATTTAAAATTAAAATTTGAGGGTAAGGTCTAATTTATCTAATATTTAAATTTATATAGGCTTAAATCGTTGACACTTTAACCACTTGCTTCAACATTTATTGACAGCCATTGTATTTTAACAAAGGCTGAATTACTATTATACTAAAATTTATTAGATCTTAAAAAATCTGCTACTGCTACTGTTACTACTGCTTCACCCTAGCTACATCAACCTCAAACATTCTACTCTTTTTTTTTTTTTGAGGAAATGGGTACAAGGTATTTACCATGTTAGGTAGAGTTTATTTATTTATTTATTTATTTATTTATACAAGCTAAAAGTGCAGAAATCGTGAATGAGAATATTAATTTACGTTCTATAAACTAAATATAACAAAATACTTGAAGGTAGTTTTGAATTTAATCTGCTATTAAATTTATAAGATATGACCTCTTATTCCTAATTGATAGTAAATGCAATATGTTTTTGAAAATTATATGCTGAAAACTCTAAAATATGAAAACCCAGTTTTATAAATAGAATAGGTCAAATATGAGGAGCAGGAGAGGGTCCTAACTCCTAATGATTTTGGGTTCGGCCTCAAGTCTTGTAATAGGCCAAATCAGTCCAAATTCAACCCCTCCCTTTTTGGGGTTCAAATTCATATCATAGGGATAAATGGCCCAAACTATGCATGTTATTTTCAATTTAGATGAATGGAATTTAAGTCAACGGGTTGATACGAGTGTGTATCTTTTAAATGGAATATTATCTTATATATTGACGGTGAAAATTTTCACAAGTAGATTATTTGAGGATTTATAGTTTTAGTTTAGAGTTTACGGGTTAAGGTTGTAGGGGTTTAGAATAGGTTCAAGGTTAAATTTTAAGGTTTAGGGTTTTAAAATTATAAGTTTATATTTTATATTTTAGCTTGAATATATGTATGTTTGTGTTATTTTTTATACCGGCATTGTATCAAATATTTACTATTTTTTTAAATGAACGCATCCCGCTGCTATGTTAATTTTTTATTTACATCGACCATAGTTGTGGATTGAACTATAGTTTAGGGGTCAAATTGGATATTAATCAATTTTGTTAACGTTCCACCTCATCAATCTAACAAGGTGACCATTTTGTGATTTATCTATATATTTAGTGACCAAAGCGAAAATTCATCCAAATCTAGTGACTATGGATGTAGTTTATTCACTCACCCGAGTTTAGCAACTTTGATGTAAACGAGGACCCAACCCAATACATTAGAGTTTAGACCAATTTTCATATTTTTTTTTTATCATTTTTTAAATTAAAGCAACATGTACGTAATCTAACTAAAACTATAACTATTTAATATATTGACGCTGAAGTTTATTTTGTTTACAAACAACTTCAATTCATCATGTGTCTTTTACAAAATACAAAGGATAAAATTGATCGAATTAAAATATAATATTAAATTTACCATATGTACTAACCATAGAAGTTGACTGTATATTTATATTGATCACCACAATCGGTGACTATTGATTGTGAAAATCTCATAATTCAGATTTGATCCAATAAGATAAACGGTCTGGATCGGAAATCTTTTGATCCAACGGTAGCAAATCAGCCCTCAAATTTTCTTTCCATGAAGTTGATCTCCTTCAATTCACAGTGACTAAGAACAAGCTAACTAATTTTCATATTTCCCGGCAAAGGTATATATAAATAGAAACTTTCCTTTAATAACATACAATTCAATGGACCCAAAGCCTCAAAATTCCTTCACTGCTTCCCAAGCAAATCCCTTTAATGACTTTCCAGATTCTTTCACCCTTTTCTGCGCATATTTTTGTTCTGTAATATATATACATACATATATGAGTAAAATAAGTTTTGCATTAATCATATTATTAGTATGAGCAGTGAAACGTTAATGGAGAAACCGGCGAGCGGGAAGTGTCGGTGCAGAACCCAATCCTGGTACATTGTCTTCATCGCTTTCCTTCTATGGTTCACACTGTACATGATTTATTTGTATTCTACGTCTGTAACATTTAGCAAGAGGGATTATAGTTTAGCAGTCAGCAATGATACCGTTGTTTTAGATTCGTCCGAGTCTTTTCTTGTTAGAGATGACGAAACTGAGGATTCTTCTCGTGTCGGAGATGTTAATGTTGTAGATAATGTTGAAGATGAGAATGATACGGATTCAAAAACTGAGGAAAAACCTGTTGAGGAGTTGTCTGAGGATGAGGAAGTTTATCGAGCGATTAAGTCGTTGTTGGTTGAAGATCAGAATGAAATTGAACCTGAAGAGACCGAGACGAATTCCGGCAAAAGGAAGGAAAATGGTGTGACCGAACAAAAGAAAGGGACAGAAAATGTTGCAGAACATAGGGATGACAATGCCGAGGATCAAGAGAAAAGAAAAGAAGAAACGGCCAAACGAAAAGAGGCTGCAAATCATTTAGAAAAACTAAGGGGCGAGTATGTTGAAGATCGAGCGGCTAAAGGAAAAGGGACTGCAAATGTTGCAGAACTTAAAAGGGAAGACAATGCCGAGGATCAAGATCAAGAGAAAAGAAATGAAGAACAAACGACCAAACGAAAAGAGGCTGCAAATCATTTAGAAAAACTGAGGGGCGAGTATGTCGAAGATCGAGCGGCTAAAGGAAAAGGGACTGCAAATGTTGCAGAACTTAAAAGGGAAGACAATGCCGAGGACCAAGATCAAGAGAAAAGAAACGAAGAACAAACGGCCAAACGAAAAAAGGCTGCAAATCATTTAGAAAAACTAAGGGGCGAGTATGTCGAAGATCGAGCGGTTAAAGGAAAAGGGACTGCAAATGTTGCAGAACTTAAAAGGGAAGACAATGCCGAGGATCAAGATCAAGAGAAAAGAAACGAAGACCAAACGGCCAAACGAAAAGAGGCTGCAAATCATTTAGAAAAACTGAGGGGTGAGTATGTCGAAGATCGAGCGGCTAAAGTAAAAGGGACTGCAAATGATGAGGATCAAGGGAAAAGAGAAGACACTGCCGAGGATCAAGAGAAAAGAAAGGAAGATCGTGCCACCGAACAAAAAGAGACTGCAGATCATTTAGAACAACTGAGGGGAGAATACATCAAAGATCGAGCGGCTAACGGAAAAGGGACTGCAAATGTTTTGGAACGGCGAAGGGAAGACAATGCCGAGGATCAAGGGAAAAGAGACAAGGCAAAACGAAAAGGGACTGCAAATGTTTCGCGACAACATAAAGCAGACAATGCTGAGGAACAACCTGTTGAAAAGTTGCCAATTGTAAAGAGTCAAACTGAGAGGACAAGGCAATCAAGGAGAGAAACCAGGAATAAACCTGTGGATTCATCTGATCCTGTCAAGGAGAAAAGGATCGAGAAAGCTGTTGTGCAACCGAGAAGAGCAAGAGCTAGACCGGATCCATGTTCAGGACGGTATATTTATATCCATAATCTTCCCAGGAAATTTAACCAAGATTTACTCGATACCTGCCGGTCACTTAGTTTCTGGACGGATATGTGTGAATGTGCATCAAATCTAGGCCTAGGTGCTCCTCTTCCTGCTGATGACAAGCTTTATTCAAGAACAGGCTGGTTTAATACAAACCAGTTTTTGTTAGAAGTCATTTTCCACAACAGGATGAAGCAGTACAGGTGCTTAACTAAAGATCCATCGGTTGCTTCAGCAATCTATGTTCCGTATTATGCCGGCCTTGATGTCGGTCGTTACCTTTGGGATCCTGATGGGTTTATGAGAGACTACGATGCAGTTAATATTGTCAAGTGGCTTGCATCTAGACCTGAATGGAAAAGAATGTGGGGTAGAGATCATTTCCTGGTTGCAGGAAGGATTAATTGGGATTTCAGGAGAAACCCCAAAAACGAGTCTGATTGGGGCAATGAGCTTCTGAATATCGACGAAGCAAGGAACATGACAACGTTGGTACTTGAGTCAAGTCCGTGGAACTACAACGACTTTGCCATACCATATCCAACGTACTTCCATCCTTCAAGAGACAGTGAAGTGTTTCAGTGGCAGAACAGGATGAGAAGACAGAGAAGGCGATTCTTGTTCTCTTTTGCAGGTGCACGAAGGCCTCATCGCCATGAATCCATCCGCAACGAACTCATCGATCAATGTCTTGCTACGAGAAGGAGATGCAGGTTCCTCGAATGTGATAAAACACGGAAGTGCCACAAGCCAGCTTACGTGTTGAAATTATTCCAAAGTTCCATCTTCTGTTTACAACCTCCAGGGGATTCCTACACTAGGAGATCGATATTTGATTCGATCGTAGCTGGTTGTATCCCAGTTTTCTTCCATCCAGGTTCAGCTTATGTTCAATATATATGGCATTTCCCCAAGGATTACAGCAAATACTCGGTGTTTATACCGGAAAGCGATGTCAAGTCCGGGAAAGCCAACATCGAAAGAATATTGCAAAGAATTTCTAGAGAAAGAAGAGCAGCTATGAGGGATGAAGTCATAAACATGATTCCATCGGTGATATATGCAGATCCATCATCAAGATTGAGGCAAACTGAAGATGCATTTGATCTAACGGTTAAGGGTGTTCTCGACAGAATTGAGAGAGTGAGGAATCAAATGAAGGAAGGGAAAATAGTGAATTATGAATTTGATGAAGAAGAGTCTTGGAAGTACTTTGCATGTGGGAAACTTGGGCCCCATGAATGGGATGTTTACTTCTCCAGAAAAATTGGTAAACATGCCCTTTGACTTTGATCCCTTTTTTTTTTAATTTAAAGGATGAATGTTGAATAGGAAGAAGTATTAGCAAATGAAACTAGATGAAGACTTGAAGAGACATATGAGTAATTTTGTTTTATGTATTGTAAATAGCAAATGAAACTGCTACATTCTGGGGGATATTTATGAAAGTAAAACTGAAATCAAAGCATGTACATAACATGATAAAAGAAAAAAATAAGCTTCATGGTCCGCAAAATTGATATGTTGTGCAATGAAAAGTGAAAGGCAACTATAGGCATTCCCCAAGTAAGAAAGTTTCTAATTGTTTTCGGGAATAATGAGTTGTTACTCATCTAAAGATTTGAATGCTTGAAATGTGACTTACAAACAGAGGGCAGCCAAATTGATGATAAACTTCATATCAAAAGTGTGCCAAGCTGTATACGAGAATCCACGCCAACTGAATAGGAAAAGAGGGTTTAATTAGCTATAAACATAGGGAAACTTCTTCTGTGAATATTATGTAATGCTGGCATTTGAATATGAAAGATATTTAAGTACCAGAAAAAGAGTTATTGAAGCAAAAAGCCCTTCTTGTAGAAGAGCTGCATGACCCCCAAATTCTTCCTCATCAATCTTCAGTATCATTGCATAATATCCATATATAATACCGGTGGATATGGCCAGAAAACTGAAAGCAAATAACAATAAATAATTAACTAAAAGTTCAGCAAAGAATAATAATTACATGTATAGAAAAAGGCAAGGACAAGGACAATGCCAAATACTAAAAGTATCTGCTAATTGAACAAACACTAAGTTGATATCAAGACATTCAAGATAACTGAAGTTGGCAGCATAAACCCGTTGACAATGACATGATAAACCGAAACCTGGAAAATGGCATGGCAGTCTAAAAATCTCGGCACATGAAGAGAACACCACATTCCTTTCAAATTTTCAAAGAAATGGCAAGGTAGAAACATATATATTTAACTTATCAATTTCAAAACACCAATGATAGATGCTGCATTCAAAATTGTTAATCCCTACTAGGAAACATACATCAAAACCAAGGGAATGCACATGATTAGTTATTCATCCACAGCCAGTCTAAGATTTTGTAAACCTCTAATCACCGTAAATCAATAGCATAGTTCCGGCCAATTACACGAGAGTAAATCCCAAAAGCCCAATACACAAGGCTCCTGATATATGCAGTCATACCAAATGCATACCTCCCATCACAATATGACATCTACATAACTAGTGAGATTCACCAAACTTTACTCGGTGCAGATTCAACAATCAGATACAAATCCGAAGCATTGCAATTTACTAATGTAATGTATGCAACATGAGTCTGAGAACTTACATGAAGATCCAAATGCCTCCAACCACTGGGATTGCTCCCCATAATAAACCGCAGAAAAGAGCTACAACCTGTCGAATCCAATGCAATACATCTCCTAATTGATCCTGCTCCAAAAATCAACCAAAACTCATCATAATTTTATTTTTCAAAAAATTACCCAATTCAAGTTCATTCCCGATAATCCAATTAAACCCCAATTTAAGAGGGAAACGGAAACACATTAAACTAAACTACTTCCAGAACAAAATAAGCTCAATTAAGAGCACAATTAAAGTACAAACGACTATAATTACAGTTCACTGTTAGATTATCTGACTCTTATTACTAGTAAAACTTTAAAATAAAGTCAACAGAACTAACGAATGAAAAAGAAAAGCAGAAGATTAACCTTGTCCCAAGAAGCTTCTGGATCTAATAACTTGGCGAACTTGAACGGAGAGAAGTGACCGTTTTCGTGTTGCTGATGTTGCTGTTCATTCAATTTACCTGATTTCGCTTCTTTCATATTCAATCTTTTTTTTCTCTAAAAAAAAGAGTTACAAATATAGTACAAGTAAAACAAAGAACTCGGTATTTTTTTTAAAAAAAATCAGACTTTGATTATTTTGAGGTTACAAGTAGAATTAGGGTATTGGATGCGGAGAACATTTAAAGTTTTCGAAATGCTTCGATGTCGATCTGAAAGCAGTGGATGGGACGTCGTGAAGAAAAAGGAATTGTTATTTTATGTCTTCTAAATTTCTTACAATGTTTTGTTTCTCCTAAAAGTGCACGGCACGTGATGAAACTTATAATTAAATTAATAATTAAAATACATTGAAAATTAATTATATACAAAATTAAAAATTTTGAGTGTTTTAAGGTGGAAAAAAATATTAGAAGATCGGGTTCGAGTAGTTTGTCTACATAATGTATACATATTATTAAAGACTAAAAAAAAAATTAAAACCGGGTAATAACAATTATGCATATATATAATTATTTAATACACAGTTTATATATATAAAAATAACTCTGTGTATATATTATTCAATGAAAAAATTTCGACTCACAATTTCTCATTACTGTAAAAGTTCAAGATATAAATATATACGTATTAAATCAAACTATTGTGAATAAAATTAATAGGGTTATTCTAAGTGGTAAATAGTTTGATATTGTTTAACTAACTATTAAGTTCGGCGTTTGTTGTATGTTGAAAATTTTTGCAAGAAGACTCATCCACCAAAATTAATTGTGCGACACGAGTCAATCCATATTAATCAGGACAAAACTTTGAAGAACCAAAAAAAATGAACCAAAAAAATATTGTGATAGAGCGAAATAAATTACAAATATACATGTTTTTAAATCAAGACATTTTGTATACGAGTAATGATTTCATTTTGATGAAATATATTTGGACGATTGGTAAATTTATTTATCTTTATTTTTTTATGTTTAGGGGCGAAGTTAGAAATTAAAAGTTAAAAGGGCCGAAAAAAATAAAAGTATAAAAAGCTCATGAAGTTCTGGAAAAAAAAATGAATGAAGTCCCTAATTTTTTTTGCACCCAATTAAGGCCATGAACCAAGAAATTGAATCAATTAAGCTTTCGAACCAGTTTTGATAATTAATTCTCTATAGTCTTTTTTTAAATCTGTTAATACACTGCGTTGTGTCATAGTGTCTCAACTTGACATTTTTAATATTTTATTTTATTTAAAAATGTATAAAAGTTCTAAAAAAACGTATAAAATATAAAAAAATATTTTTTGAAAAAATCTGTAAATGTAAATAATAAAACTCTGCTAGTATATTTATTTTGATATAATAATCGAAAATTAGTTTTGGACTAAATTGAAAATATTTCAAAAATATTTTTAAGTCCAAACAACTTGAAAATATGTTTGAAGAGTTTTCAAAAAGTTTTAGAAGGTTTCAAAATGTTTTAAAATAGCCAAACTTGAGTTTTTAACAATCTCGTACCAATACGGTATACACTGTATCAATATAATTTTGGGTTTCAACTCCAATATTTTTTCAGAACTGAAAAATTGTACCGGTACAGACTTAGCCGTACCGATACGCGTAGGGTCGTACTGGTACGCTCTTAAGCGTACTGATACACTATGTTTTCAAAAAAAAACTCATCGACTATTTTCATGACAGGTCGTATCGATACACCTCATAGGCGTATTGATACTCGAAGCCTGATGCGTGCACAACGACTATAGCGGCTAGTAGGCGTACCGATACGAGTAACCCACGTATCGATACGAGCTACACCAAAACTGCAATTTTAACATAAAAATCAGTCTCCAACGGTCTCTAATGACCAAATATTTGCTCCTAACTATATTAAGAAGGTTAGAACACTTGAAGAAGGAGAGAGAACATATCCAAGCAAAATGATCAAGAGAATTTGAGTTTAAATCTTATTTATTCATTTCTCTTGTACGTAGTTTAATAAGTGTTTAAATTGTAAATCTTTGTACACTCTTGTGAGCTTCAATTTGTGTAAACACTCACCTAGTGATGTACTTAGTTTATCAAACAAATGCCTTGTAAAATGAGAGGTTCTAGTTTAGCCTTAGACAAAAACTAGAGTGGTTCTATCTTAACAATTAAAAGGTAGGGTTGTAAGGGTTGCCTCCTTAGCCTAAAAAAAGGACGAATTCATAGTGAATTGGGAATTTCTTAGTGGTGTGCTAAGGTAGTGGATGTAGGCTTTGGTTAAAAAGTCGAACCACTCTAAAATCTTTGTGCAAATTGTCCATCTTTATTTCAGTTTTTAGCCAATTCTTCTAAGGAGCAAAATCAACCCTTTTGATGGATTTGGGTTTTGGTGATCGATTCGAGCGTGCTACAAGCCTAACAAACTCTAGTGTATCATGTGCTAGTAATATCTAAAGAAAATAATTGTCAAGATAAAATAGTCAAAGGGCTTAATTAATTCAATTTATGGTTCAAGAGCTTAATTTAGTGCAAAAAAAATTTAGGGGCTTAATTGTTTTTTTTCAAAAGTTCAAGGGCTTCTTATATCTAAGCCTAAAAATAACAAAAGATTGAAATACGCCATCAATAAGATTCGATTCACTAATTTCATGTAAAATAAACTTAATTTTATGTAGACACTTTACAACTAAGACACCACTTACTTCATAATATTAAAACAAGTAAAATAAATTATAATTTAAAATTTTACTAAGACTAAACTGAAAAAAAAAATCGTAAGAATGGACCACGGGACCTGCCGTGTGGCTTCACCCATGCTTATGTTTATTTAGTTATTGGGTACTAGACTTACTACATTTTGGATGCAAAATAATGAATTTTATTTTGAGCAAATCACTTTGGTCGGTTGACCAGTCTACTAATTTATATTTTTTTTATATTTCTTTAGGTCATAAAATCATTAAGAGTATTAACAATATTCGGTTGACCAGTCTACTAATTTATATTTTAAGTAAAATTATGATTAAAACTATGGTTTATTAAAAAAAAATTGTTTTATTTAAAACTTCACAAAAATAAAAATCCTGCTAAAAAATTGTAGATTAAACCAAAGTTAAAATTATCATTTCTAACTGAATTAATCGAGTTAATTTAAACACTGAATTTCATCATAAGTTTTTTTTAATAATTAACAATATTCAGCTTATGGTTAATTAATTTAGATTAAATACTACACAGATTTATAAAGGAGAATTTCAATGCTTATTTGATATTTGTCCCCAAAATAATGCTGATTTGAGTAAACAAAACGGGCGGGGATGCCATATCGATGGTTGAGATGGGCCAATTCAGCCCAAGTTTCTAGAATGACGTCTGCCCATTCTGGAAGCGTGAAGCACAAACGGCAAAGTTCGTAGTTTTGAGTTTTGACTTTGACAGAAAAATTCAAATATCCACGTTATTCTGGAAGCGTGAAGCACATACAGTACAATTTTTTATTTTATTTTTACAAGTGTTTTTTATTTTAAATTTGAAGGTTTTAATTTAAGGTATAAAATTTAGGAATATTAGAAGTTTAAAATTTAATATTTAGAGTTAGAATTTAAAATTTATAGTTAAATATTCTACTTAAAATTTTATTAATAACCGTTAAATTCAAAATTATTACAATCGAACCCTTAAAATTTAAATCTTATATAGAATCTTTAAACCATAAAACTATGACCTAAACTTTGTTTCTATATGTGCTTATGCATGTAATAGTTACGTATAAAAATATTTTGAATTCCACCTCTTGTCATCCATGTTTTACTAAAATTACATTTCCTATCCTCCCCCTTCTTCTTCACTCCCAAACATTTTCTCAATTCTCAAAATCTGAATTCCCTTTTCTATTTTCGTCACTTTGCTTCGATTCGCTGAATAAGCAACAATTCAATTGAGCTTTTAAGTTTACTTTTCGAACAAATAAAAAAAAGGAATTTAAAGAAATGGGAAGTCCAAAGAAGGATCAGAATAAAGGATTTTTCGCAGCGATGACCTCGGGTTTATCTTTGTTTGGAAACGCCATGCACAGATCTGTCAACGGGTAAATTTCCTTTTTCGAATTTTCAGAATAGATAGTTGGCGGTTCCAATTATACGATCATTTCTTTTAAAAATTTCTAAATTTGTTCCATGAATTGTTAGTTGAACTGATTTGACATTATTAATTAGTTAATTTTTGATTGGAATATACATCGGTTTTTAACAAATATTACCGCTGTTCGTCTGGAAATACTTGTTATTTTTAGGTTGATAAAGAGCGGGGAAATTGTGGCAATTAATATGATGTATTTTAGTTCATTTGAATACATAAAATTTCAAATTAAATAGGTTTAATTAAATTGTGATCTCTCCTCTTTTTTGTTTTAAGTAAAATTTGAACAGCAAAAAAGTCGGTTTTGGACTTGATTGCTTGTTTAAGATTCCTGGTTGGTTGGTAACTGATCAATAACTTCATCATGGCTGTTAAAGACTGTTGATTGAATAAATCTTGAATGCCTAGGTTACTAGGTTATGAAGGGGTAGAAGTCATAAATCCAGAAGGAGGAAAAGAAGATGCTGAGGAGGAAGCTCAGAGAGGAAGATGGAAGCAGGAGGTATACATCTATATAACTGGGTTTTTTTGGATCTCTGTTTTATAGACCAATTATTAGCAATGGTTGAGTTACTTTCATTTTGCCAATGTTTATTTGAGTATTCAACTGAGGTTTTATTTGAAAATTAATATTTGGAGATGGAAACAAATAGTTCTTTGTACTTGTAATTTGAGCCACGGAGATTAAGACACATATTCTTTAATTTTATTAGTTATAGAAACTGATATTTTGACTACTCTCTTCTTTTTATCAATGCTGCTAGGAGCGAGAGAGCTACTGGAAACTGATGCACAAATATATAGGTTCAGATGTTACGTCAATGGTGACACTTCCTGTCCTCATATTTGAACCAATGACTATGCTTCAGAAAATGGCAGAGGTTTGTTTTACTTTGAAGAGATTTGTTACTTCGTATGCAGCATTTTTCTTATTCAATATATGATGTGCTATGGCTTTTGCAGTTGATGGAATACTCCTACTTGTTGGACCAAGCAGACGAATGTGAGGACCCCTATCTCCGGCTGGTATATGCATGTGAGTATGCTTCATTAACTTTATTAATTAATGCAGCAAGTTCTAGTTTGTAATTAATGGGATTCAATCCTGTACAGCATCATGGGCTATATCTGTGTACTATGCCTACCAACGTACATGGAAACCTTTTAATCCTATTATTGGGGAAACCTATGAGATGGTTAACCATGGAGGGATAACATTCATTTCTGAACAGGTGACTTTCAAGTTATTTGATTATTTTAAGCACGATTTATTTCATTTTTATATATCTGTGCATGATATGCCTTCATTTCCACTCTCTTTCATGTTCTGAAAGCAACAGTGTCATGTATGTTCAGTTTTATCAATTTGAGCTCATCCAAAGGTTACTTCATTCGTTATATTATCATTTCAGGTCAGTCATCATCCTCCAATGAGTGCTGGGCATGCTGAAAATGAACATTTTACTTATGATGTCACATCAAAGTTAAAGACAAAATTTTTGGGGAATTCTCTTGATGTTTATCCTGTTGGAAGGTAATATTAGTGCTGCATTCTGTGAACTATATTTCCCCTTATGCCTTCTTGTTTCTCTGGTATGGATATGGTTAATATCTGTTGAAAGGTAATACTCATGTTGGTTATTCTTTGCAGAACACGTGTTTCTCTTAAAAGGGATGGGGTGGTTTTGGATTTGGTGCCTCCTCCCACCAAGGTTAACAATCTGATTTTTGGACGAACTTGGGTTGATTCCCCAGGAGAGATGATCATGACGAATTTGACAACTGGGGACAAAGTTGTGTTATATTTTCAACCATGTGGCTGGTTTGGGTATTCTCCATAATACTTATTTTTTTGCCTAGTTTAAACATTTGCTTTTTTTGTCATTCATATGCAGTGTACCTTCATATGTTTTTTTTGTCATTCATATGCAGTGTACCTTCATATGTTTTTTTTGTCATTCATATATGTTTGCGTTTTAAATGGGTGCTCTGAGATGAAATTTGATTTGAGTGTTTGACATGCATCATGTTGTGTTCCCATGTCATCTATTCTTGTTCTGTCTAACTCTGATGAGGCTCTATCTGTGCAGAAGTGCACTCTATATTAAATAATTTGTGCAATACATACCAATCAGATGCATATGTTTTATGTAATTTGATCGGTCGATTTCTCCCTAAATTTGTTTCCATGATTGTCTTTATGTTTCTAATATGCTCTCTCAACTTTACACCAGTTGCATCTGGCTAGTGATTAGTGTTGAATTGAAGATTGATTTATGGCATTATTTCATTGCAGAGCTGGTCGTTATGAAGTGGATGGTTATGTTTATAATGCTGCTGAGGAACCAAAAATATTGATGACGGGGAAGTGGAATGAGTCAATGAGCTATCAGCCATGTGATATGGAAGGGGAACCTCTTCAGGGCACAGAATTGAAAGAGGTTCTTTCTTCTAACATTTTTCCTCACCCGCACAATAGTATTAGTAACCATATGCTTTATTTACCTATTCTTTACAATGTTGAAGGGATGCATCTTTTTCTTACTCTTAGCTACTTATGGATTATGGCTTCAGGTTTTAGTGTTCCTCAGAATGTAAATATCTATGGTGGTGGCCAGCCATCTTATCTATTGCATCTATCCTTGAAATATTTCTTGATGCATTTCATTCAAATATTTGGTCGGTTGTCTTTTTGTTTTGTCAAAGCCTTTTGAGTCTTCATGCATTTATTACCTAAATATTATATGCTCAAAATGCAGCCCTTCTGTTTTTGTGGTTGTCTGATAATTTGGCCTTACATTCAACAAGACTAATTGCATTTATGACTTCTTTATTGTTTTTGGTCTGCAGGTTTGGCATGTTGCTGATACTCCGGAAAACGACAAATTTCAGTTCACATATTTTGCTCATAAAATAAACAGCTTTGACACTGCCCCTAAGAAATTGTTAGCATCTGACTCTCGTCTGCGGCCTGATAGATTTGCACTTGAGAAGGGTGATTTATCCAAGGCTGGTGCTGAGAAAAGCAGGTCTCCCCTCCCCCTCAGTCACACACTCACATGTAACAGAAAAATTTGCTCCAAAGTTTTTGCATACATCCAAAATGTCTAAAATAAAGCTGTCAACTTCTGAAATGCAATGGAATTACTACGTGTCTCCCTCTTGCATGATATGATGAATACCGAAAACTATGGCTTAAATTCTAACCATGCACTATCCTTATTTAATCTCACCTTGTCAATGCCATTTAGAATACAAACCTCGCTTGCTATGGTGATGCAACAATACTTTCAGATATAGTTTTAATGCCGATACCTTGATCAACAGTTGCATAAACTTCCTTAAGGGTTGTAGTTTTGAGAATTTTGAAGGATAAACTCTCCATCTTGATTGACCAACAACAAATGTTCAAAGAAAACAAAATATAGTGGGGGCTTTTCAATAGGAAGTTTCTTTCTTTTTGTACATTGATCGGAAGATGATAAACTTTATTCTTTTTGTACAAATGCTAATGTTAACTTGCCTCATAGTTTCAGAATCTCAAATCTTCCTTGCAATGTCAAGATATTTAATTTGTACCTTTTGCTAATTTTTCCAGGTTGGAAGAGAGGCAGAGAGCAGAAAAGAGGACACGGGATGCCAATGGCCATCAGTTCACCCCTAGATGGTTTGATTTGACAGATGAGGTCTCAGCCACGCCTTGGGGTGACTTGGAAATCTATTGCTACAATGGCAAATACACTGAGCATCGGGCTACTGTAGATAGCTCAGACAGCAACGACGTGGTTGACATTGCTTCAATTGAGTTCAACCCATGGCAGTATGGTAACTTATCAACCGAATAGGTATTGGTGTTTTAATATATACCTTTTAAACTTTGCAGTTAGTAACATGTCGGTGTCATATGTTAGAAGTAATATGTTGTTGGCATGTATGCGTTGGTTGTTCCCCGTTCCGAAATCCCATCCTAATCATCCCTAGGGAAATTTGTAACTGTTTCAGAACACATTTCTTTCTCCAAATTTCTCAAGAAACTGTGTTTTCATGGCCAGGGCGGACAACAGCGCGTGACTAGCATTAGAATAGATGGATGGAAAGGAATTCTCTTTTGTCGAGTTCTACTTTCCAAGGTGGTAACTGTTTTCAAAATTTCATAGTAATCTTGCTGATTTACATATCTCATATCTGTATATATTTACAATCATGTGATACTTCTACCATATGGCATTTTGAAGTGTCTACAGTTCCCAGTCGCTGGTATTGTGTTGTTTTCTTTAGTAATGACATGATGATACAGCAACTTTACTCATTACTTGGCTTTTCCATACTTTTTTCTGTTGATGTTTTAAACAAATTGCATGCTGTAATTTGCCTTCATCCAAGATTCGATTCCAATCTTACAAGTCGGTCGACAAATGTTAGTAATAACTTCGAATATGTGTGTGGACTCGTCTAGTATCAGTAGATCCGATGGGTGTGCACATTTAGCTTGTTGCTCCAATGCATTTGCCTGCTCATGTAGAATCATTTGAATTCAACAATGCTTTTAACCCCAAATGCTATAAGATCAAAATCTTTCATGTAGTTTCAAGTGTTCCGAAAAGCTGGTCCGACATTGTTTAAATTGAATGTGTTTCTTTTTACAGTATTTTTATTTAATGAAATCCAGTTGAATCCTATTATATCAGATGATACATAAACAAATAGGAAGAAATAATGTGCAGTAGAAGAATTTTTTAATTTTATTTTATGAAGCATACGGGTTAAATTGTCGAATTTTGAATTTAACAGAGACTTAAAAGGTATTTAAGTTGACTAAAATCAGCTTCAGAGTTTAACTTATATAATAATAACCCATCAAGTATTAAAACAGAATTGAAAAGTTGAGGTTTAACTTGATTAGTTTCAAAAATAGTAGAGACTTGTTAACTAATTAGATCATAAAAAGTTGCATGTAAGATTTAAGTTAATTAACTTCAAAATTATTGGGATTGAAAAATATAATTACATCATCAATTGTCGGTTGATTTAATAAAATAATGTACTAAATCTTTTAAGTAAGGTCAAATTATGTATAAATGGATTAAATTGAATTGAGTAAAATTTAGGGGTCTTTCAATGGAAAGATCTCATTCATGATTGGAAGTATACCGAGACAAGTAACAACCCATTAGACTCCTAATTCTGAATTTGCTTTCTTTTTTTTATTGCCTGTTTTGGGAAGAAAGCTTTTCTTCAATTAAATATATATAAAAACAGTTTGGTTTGTAAGAAAAAGTCACTAAAATATTTCTGAGATCCGTCTATCTTAGTATTTTTAAACTGATTTAATTTTTATAAAAAAATATGATTAATCGAATTAAATTTTTAATTTTTAAATCATATGATTTTAACAAATTTCGACATTTTATACATCTTTGATTAAAAATTTCCCTTTTTCTCTCTCTAATTTATGTGTTTGGAACAGAAAAAGCTGCAAAAACAAAACTTGTGATTCAATGTGAGCAAAGGCTCACACCATTTTCATTGGCCTTATTCATTGAGCTTTGGTCATTGCTTTTACGTCAAGAAATGCAGAGTTCCTTCAACTCCAAACTCCTCTCCCCTTTTGCATTCTCTTTATATAAAAAAGATATTTTCAGCGGCTAAATTGTATTAAATGACCAAAAACTAAAAAATAAAGACACATGATAACATTATAATATTAGGACGTCGAATTATCCTTTTTTATATTATTTATCTATTTATTTTTAAATAATTCGTGGGACCCATTTAAATCCTATTTTTTCTTAGGATGTCGAATTAGGTCCCTAATTCTTAATTTGATTAATAATCAAACCTTGTATATTAAAATTTCTTTCAGCTGGACCCCTATTTGAAATAATAATAGGGTAAAGTACACAAATGGTCATTAAACTATTTCCCAAAAAACAAAATGGTCACCAAATTTTCAAAAATTATATAATGAGCATTAAATTTTAGTTTTTGTTACAAAATGGTAATTGAGCTGTTAACCGCCGTTAATGGATGATGTGGCAGTCAATAAAATTTGACTAATAGCACATTTAACCTTTTATATTTATATATTCAATCAATTTAACCCTAACTCGAAAACTTAGAAAATTTGGGGGGCTAACTTCATAATTTTCTCATACTTTTCACCTAATTGCATTCTCCTCAAATTATCCTTTTTTCATTATTTATATATTTATTTTTAAATAATTCGTGGGACCCATTTAAATCCTATTTTTTCTTAGGACGTCGAATTAGGTCCCTAATTCTTAATTTGATTAATAATCAAACCCTGTATATTCAAATTTCTTTCAACTATACCCCTATTTGAAATAATAATCGTTAGATTAAAGTACACAAATGATCACTAAACTATTTCCCAAAAAATAAAATGGTCACCAAACTTTCAAAAATTACATAATGGACATTAAACTTTAATGGATGATGTGTCAGTCAATAAGATTTGAATAATAGCATATTTAACCCTTTATATTTATATATTCAATCTATTTAACCCTAACTCAAAAACTTAGAAAATTTTGGGGGGGGGGGGGGTATCTTCATAATTTTCTCATACTTTTCACCTTCCCCACACTTTCCTCATCAGCCGCATATTCCCCCCCACTTTTCACCTCCTCTAATCCAGTCACCGTCAACCTTTTTCATTGGTGTTTCATGTAGGACGATGGGAGTTTCATGTTTGATTGATGCACAAATAATAAAGAGAATGAAAATGTAATCTTGAGAGTATTAAAATGGCGAATGCGTTCTTTTTGGTGAAATAATGTGTTCTTTTTTCACCATTCTCTCCTCACACATTCAATCGGTGTTTGATATGGTTTCTATCTCCAAAACGAGAGATTACGTTTGACACTATTGAGCTTTTAGGCCACAATTTTCCCAGCCAAAAGCAGTTCGTTCGGCTTCCATTTGCAGTGCAAACGTAATTTTAAGGGAAGAAAAATCAATAATTACCCCAACAATTAAACAATTGTTTGATTGAATATATAAATATAAAGGGTTAAGAGTGCTATTATTTAAATTTTATTGACTGTCACTTCACCTATTTAACGGTGGTTAATAGCTCGGTTAACATTTTGTAACAAAAATTAAAGTTTAATTTCCATTATGTAATTTTTAAAAATTTAGTGACCATTTTATTTTTTGAAATAATTTAGTGACTATTTGTGCACTTTACCCTAATCGTTAATTAGGCCTTTAAATTTAGATTTTTATCATTTTAGTTATATGCACTTTAGTGGTGCATGACATTCATAGTAAAAAGTTTTATTAGATTTTTCATCAAAAAAAATCCCTTAGATTAGATATTATTTGTTAATATATTAACATCCATCAAATTAATTATAAAATTACTCTTGGTAAGTTCATTAATAAAACATCTAATTTTACAAAGGCTTCCATTAGTGTAAAAGAAAGAAGGAAAAAAATAAAGATTCTCAGTCTAGTTTGTTACACCTACTATAAATTCTTTTTAAATAGCTCAATGATTAATCACATTTCCTAATTAACCGCTTTTTCTTATCTTGCACCAATTTTCTTTGGCCAACAACTTCTTGCACCAAAAATAAAATGTTTTTTTTCGCTGTTTAGGACAAAAACACTTACGTGGGGTCCACCCGTGGTGTAGGACCCGCCACGAATCCCATCCCTTATCCTCGAATTTAACGGACGTTTTCCCTCCTTGGCTTTCCGGATTCAGCACGCAAACCACGCCGTCAAAGTTGAGAATTTGACGGGAATTCCTATTTCACCGTCAGAAGTCCATTTCGATTTAAAAAATCAGCCACAACGTTGTCGATAACACGAACCAAAAAGCGACCAATGGCCTGCCTTCCTTTAACCACGTAGGATGGATTGTTTTGCTTTTTTTTCCTACGTGTTTTTGTTTTTTAAAAATACGCCCACAAACCTCTCAAAAAATTCGGCTAATACAATATTTATATTATACTTATGTTTAAAATATAAATATATTTTTATTCTGTTAATTTTAATGATAGAAATTTAAAATATAAAGCGTATACTTAAATAGTTAGATTTGTTTATATATTTAAAAAATCACAAAAAGGATAAATAAATACATAGAAATATATGGTTCAGATCTGTTGCCCACGTGATAATTAGCTGCTTCCTCTTTCTTACGATCTCGCAGGAATATGTTAAAAGAAAAAAAAAGAATATTCTTATAAATATAATTCTAAAGCTCAAAAATTTAAGTAGGGTCGAGCCAAAAGTTTCAAAATTTTGCAGAATAATTTACTAATTACTATAACATAATTACTTTTACTAAAAAATAAAATCTAAGTGGACAGGTCAATAGACTACCAAACAATAATTATTAAAAAATCGATCCCAAAAAATAGAATATAAATATAAATATAAATAAATCACTCTCTTTGTGACCCGTCGGTTTTCTCGATGCTGTGACTGTGTCATAGCCGCTGGATTTACGTTTTTCTCCACGTGTCAAAATCCGAGAGGAACAAAAAACACTGGTGTGTCATCCGATAAGGGAGAGCAGGTCTTTAGGTGGTTCCTTGCTACCGATGAAGTTTATGGTGATTACCGATAGGTCCGGTAACCAGGGGTCAATGGTATAAGACCTGGGGTTTAAGCAAAACAAAAATTGGGTGATTTTCAGAGGGTTTTGGCGATCAGAGAGAAGGAAGAAAAAAAGGATTCCTACAAATTATTTTCTTTTTCGGTGAGAAGAATAAATTGTCAATTTTCAGGGAAAACCACGACTGGCTTTTGTTTCAAGAACACAGAGAAGATTTCCACTTTGTATTCTGGGGGAGAAATATGGGGTAGGAAATAGAAGTGAGTCTTGTTCTTTTTTCTCCGCCTGGGAAGATAATTTTCATTTTTGTTACTTCTTTCTGCGATCTTACGTTTGGTTGTGGATTTCATTTTTTTAGTGAAAAGATCATAGTTTAGAGGTAAGAATTTTCTTTTTTCTTGATTTTCCTTCCCCCAAAAGTTTTCGTGTCTCTTGTGATTGGTTGCCTAGAAATGGTGAGAAAGTAGAAGGAAAATTCGATTTCCGTGGTAATCCAAGGACAAAGTTTTTAACTGATCAGAGTTGTAATATTTTTTTTAACCTTACAACTTTTGAGCAATCAAATGCCTGTTCTTTTTCTCCTCTGTTTTCAGCTTTCTTTTTAAAATTCTTAAAGTTTGTCACTTTTTAACGTTAAATTCTTCTGCTTGTCGATGAATTTGGGTTATAAGGCATCCCGATCTGGATTTTTTGGACAATTTATTGGAAAAGCCGAGGAGATGATCAAAGATTCCCTTTTTAACAGTCTTTTTTCCCCAAGATAGATATTTTCTCCAGGGTTTTAGATCTCTTCTTAAAAGCAAATTTGATCTAAATTACAAAGAATTTATGGGGTTGACGTCTGAGTTGTTTATTTGGTTTTGAATTCTTTGTGCCGGGGTTTTGTTGTGGTTTAAGGGTTTTCCTTTGTAACTTAAATTTGCTAATTTCCCTTTACTTTCTATCCAGCTCTCTGTTGAATTTGCAAATTTTTGCTGTTTTCATCAGATAATTCGAAAAAATTAAGAAAAAGAACTTTATGGTTTTATGCATCTGATCTTTGATGTATAAGTATGTGTTTGATTTTTTTGTTTTGAAACAAAGAGTTTCATAGACCCTTTGAGGTAGAGGGTTGAGTATGGATTTTCCATTTCTGATCAGATTATGTGGATCTTTTTGAAGTTACTTTTTAATAGTTGGATGGGAAAATTGGGAGTGGCATATGGATTTTTGCTATGTCTTTATCTTGTTTATTTTCTTATATAAGGGAAATTTTCTTTTCTTTGTTTTTTTTTTTCATGCCTTGAATCTCGTTTTCTGTAGTGCAACTTATTTCTAAAATGGTAATGTTTTTTTGTTATACAGTCAGTCTCTGGGAAATTGATTCAAGAATGCTGTGAGTATGGTTCTATGCATATGATGTGTTCGATGTGGTGCTATAATTGAGACATGGTGTTGCAGAAGAGGTTGGACTATGGATTCAGTGGCTATCAGGTGCCTGCTATTCCTCGAGCAACCAGATCAGCCAGGGTAATATATTTAAGTGTGGTAGTGTGTATTACATATTTGCTTGCAAATATTCTGATCTATTTTAAATCGCTACCGTTACTTCTTTTTATAGAAAAGAGTTCCATTTAGAAAGAGAGATGAAGGCAACCAGATAAGTGCATTTGATTTGCTGGCCACTGTAGCTGGAAAGTTATTGCTAGATAAAGAAAGTGCTCCTGCTTTGAATGATACATGGAGTGTTGAAGATCAGTCTGCAGTTGAAACAAATACCGTAAAAGAGGAAAGGGGGGATGGAAATCTGTCATTGAAGCTAGAAACTTGCAATCAAGATAGTGCTGATGCTGAATTCTTTGCTTCTGAACTTGTTCCACAAACTAGTGACCCAAAATATAGTTCTAAGGAATCCCCTAGTCTTCGGAATGGTGCCCTCGTAGCAACTTCCGATTGCTTAGAAAGATTTGATGATCAGAAGTTGATGAATGGCAAAATCAAAAATGAAATGGGAGGTTTGGCTTGTAATGTAGAGACTGGTCCCTCTGTCTGTGCGAGATTTGGTGGTTGTATTAAACCAGTGTCTGAAAATAAAGTGTCCACGGATGAGGAACTGGATAGAACTGATAAGGTTTCGATAAAAGGGGCTGATAAATGCCCCTTAGAGGATGCACTGGTCTCGGATGTTAAACCCCCTGCTCTAGTTAGTTCAGACATTAGTATTAAGGCACGTTCATATGAGGACCATGATCCTCTTGTTTCTTTTCCCACAAAACGGGATGATGTAGATGTAGTTAGTAGAGATGATGATGAAAAATCTTCAGGGTGTACTCACCCTAGCCCCCCAAGAGAACCATTTAGGTCAACCCCTCATATTGGAGACCGAAGAATAAGGAAGGTTCTGGCTTCTAAATACTGGAAAGTAGCTCCAAGATCAAAGAATGTGACATATTCCCATTATGGTATGCGGCTTCTTGTAATCAAATTCATTACAATTTTGAGTATATCATCTGGTACCATATGTTGGATGCTTACAAGTGTGTCATTTTAATTAAATGGATACCTTGATCCTTCAGATGAGTATTTGAAGTCTGGTCACTGCAATAGGAGTGCTTATAAACGCGTAAGATCTGGAAAGAACTATCCTTTCAAAAAAAGGAAGTTCTTTTACTGTAGCACAGAGTCGAATTCGGATGGAGGAACCAGCAGTGAGGGCATTTCTGATTCACCTGGGAAGAACAACAACAGAAATAGTTCCTTTCTATATTCAAAGATGCATGGAGGTGACTTAAATAGTTCTCATCTCTAACTATTACTTTCAATTCTTTGTGTTTATTGATAACATCAGCATTTTGCTTATTGGTTCTAAATCTTTTCCAGTCACCGGTGAATCATCTTCACCAGCAAACCAACACAAATCTTTCAACTCCAGGGATTCCCACGGTATGAGAGCCTTTGATGGAGTGATTCATATGTAACTCTTTTCACTTGATTGGCGTTTGTCATTCAAAGATGTTCTTACATCAAGATGTCTTTCCGTTTACTCAGTGAAGCTCAGGATCAAATCTTTCAGGGTGCCGGAATTGTTTATTGAAATTCCAGAATCTGCAACTGTTGGTTCTTTGAAGGTATAATGATCTATGAATCTGATCATTGTGGTAGAACATTTGATTGTTGTCCGAAATTTGACAGCAGAGTGCTTAGAGATATTTCTTGGATTTCTTTTTGCTACATTTGGACCTTGAAGAATTATGTCTGTTCTATTAGTATCACTATCTGCATTTGTATTTCTTTCTTAGAGCATCATCTTACTTCAACCTGTGATGGATACTTGGTCAGTATCTGTCATAAATTGTTATTCCACTGTCTCGTCTCATCTACTGGCTGGCTTGGTCGTTACATTCCCTCTAATGATGTGAAATTGATCTGTAGAGGACTGTAATGGAGGCAGTGACGGCCATACTTGGAGATGGATTATGTGTTGGTGTACTTCTTCAAGGAAAGAAGGTTAGGGATGACAATAAAACTCTGCTGCAGACAGGAATTTCTTGTGATAATCAGATGGATGCCCTGGGTTTTAGCCTGGAGCCTAACCCTTCTCATACTTCCCCTTCATTATGCCCTGGAGGTTCTCCCTTAAAACTTCCCCGAGACACTCCTCTACCTCTCGCTAGGTAATAAAAATAGTTTTACAAGTTCAGCAGATATCTACTTGTATGTGATGGTTTAAGTATGGTCTCATTTTGTTGTTTTCTAGACTTAAACATATGGAAAAGAAGTCTTTTTTTAACTAAATGGTTTCTTTTTATTTTTGGAAAAAAGGATAATGTTGCTATCACTGGCAACTATTAAAATCTTGATCTTCTAGGATCTACCTTTTTCTTCTAAATGCTTCCTTGAAGAGTAGGCTTGACTTTTTGTCTGAAAAACAGTATTCTCATTCAAGAGCTGTTAGCCTTGAAGAGGTGGCTGACTTTTTGTCTCATTCAAGATTCTTATTCATATCTCTCTCAAATACTCTTAACCATTGGATCAAATAAGAGTTATTTGGTTACTCTGCAGATTCAGTTTATGATTTAGTATTGTTTTTGCCAGGTATCCTACAAATCCTGGTTTAGTTAATCAGGTTACTTGTGATCCCTCACCTGAGCCTCGCATGCCTAATTTGGGGAACCTTATTGAAAGCAATAATGGTTGTGCATCCTCACCTACTGACATGTTTGACAAAAACACAACTGAATCTAAAGCATTGGTAGCTGTACCTGCTATGAGCATGGAGACATTAGCTGTGGTTCCAGTTCATAAGAAATCCAAGCAATCTGAAGTTGCACAGCGAAGAATTCGTCGACCTTTCTCTATTACTGAAGTTGAAGCCTTGGTTCAAGCCGTTGAGAAACTTGGAACCGGAAGGTACGTTTGAGCCTAACAAAGAAACGCTGCCTCTTTGCTAATTTTCAATCGGTTCATCATGATACCCTATCAGAATTTTGCATGAATGCTTGCTCTCGTGAAAAGAATGTAACCAGAGTTCAGAAGATACTCTGAATGCTGTTTTCTTTGCCACTCATTCTTTGTGTGGTTAAACATACGATTATGCTTTTAATGGCTTTATTAATTTGCAGGTGGCGTGATGTTAAATTAAGAGCTTTTGATAACGTGAAGCATCGCACTTATGTTGATTTGAAGGTAAGTCCAAACTCTACTTCCATAAAGCTACTGCAGAAGTGTTTCTGTCCTTATTTTGGGATAATCTCTTGACCTGCTGAGTGCTGATGAATCTGCTTCCTACTTGTATCTCGTTTATCATACTTCCATGCCTTTTATAGGATCATTTGTCGGTTTCGTAAGGTTATTTGTTTAAACCTTTTGTTTTAAAATTCAAAAGGTCTGGTTTACAGCTCGGACCACCAGAGAACATAGTTGCTTATACAACAGGTTAATGATTAGTGGTTTTTACAAGATGATAAAACTTTGTAGCTTTATCTGTAAGATAACTACACTACAAGAGATCTTTTGAATCTTAATATTGCGTGATCTCTCACGATAAAAGGGAGACAAACAACATAACGTTGTTTCTTAGTCATCTTGATAGGTAGATCGAAAACATTTTCTTGTGGTTGTGATGGTATTTATTGGGCTCGTGTAGGATAAGTGGAAAACTCTACTGCACACGGCAAGAATATCCCCACAGCAAAGGCGGGGAGAGCCGGTGCCCCAAGAACTCTTGGACAGGGTCCTAAATGCACACACCTACTGGTCTCGGCAGCAAGCCAAGCAACCGGAGAGCTGCCTTCTCTATCATAACTCTACTATGATAGCTAGTAGCCGACGCGATGTTGACGAAAAAATCTTAGGTTGATGATGGGTTTAGTACACATTGTCCTTTTATTTCTTGTATTTGTATTATGGTTATGTAAAAAAAAAGGATGAAATATAAGTAGTAAGGAATCTATGTAATCTTTTATGGTCTGCTCTGACAATAAGGATACTGGCCCCTTGTGTAAATGGTTGAAATAAAAGCTTGCTACTTGGTAGCTGAATTAAGTCTCATAATATTTTTGCCATTCATGTGATTTGGTGAAGCCTGGCCTATCCACATGCCAACTTGCAATGTCATTAATGTCACCCTCAGTCTCTTTCGCAAAAAGCTATTCTTGCATTATTTGAGCTTGAAATTGCTTAAAACAATGAAGGCAAATTGAAAGAAGATTCCTACTTTTTATTGCTGAAATTAGGATTTTGTTTTAAAGAAAAGAAATATTTGTGGACTGGATTTTGAATGAAGTTATTCTATTTATGGATTATTTTATTTTGTAAATAAATCCATGCATTATTCGGATTAATTATCATTCACCAAATTCATTAATAGTTTTGTTTTAGAAAGTTATATCATTTACTATCAATGAAAAATATTACATAACATAAATTATTAATGCACCAAATTTTACATAATATAAAGCACATCTGATACTATTCAAAAAATAAAACATATTTGATATGATTATTTATTGGATAAATATTCTATACACAGGTGGTGGAAATTAAAAGTTTCCACAAGCGCCTTAGTTTAAGGGTATAAGGAGTTAGTTTAGGGTATAGAGTTTAGGGATTTAGGTGTAGGGGGTTAGAATTTAGGGATAATTGTTTCAATTTAAGGTCTAGGGTTATAATTTAGGGTTTATAGGTTAAAACATAAATCCTTACCATATTACCCTAAAACTAAACTCTAATCTATAAACCCTAAATCATAACCCTGAACCTTAAATTGAAACAACTATCCCTAAATTCTAAACCTCTAAACCTTATACCCTAAACTAACTCCCTATACTCTAAAACTAAGTGTTGAGTGGTGTGGAGCTCGATTCGATCAACCAATAATGCTCACCAAGTGGTGGAGAGGTGGATTTTTGGGTGGAAGGGTTTAGGAAGCTAGAATGTAAATAGACAAAATGATTTATAGTGGTTCGGCCTTCTAACAAGCACCTACATCCACTACCTTAGCTTCCCACTAAGGATTTCACAATCAATCCACTAATTGATTCGTCCCCTTTTCTAGGATTAGGATGAAACCCTTACAACCGATCAAGCTTCTACCCAAAGCCTTGATCAAAACCCTCTTTACAAAGAGAAACAAGAAAGCAAACTTAAACCCTCTAATAGGTGTTTGTTTGCACAATGAAGCACTCACCCAAAACCTAAAACACTTGAGCAAATTTGACAATTTTGGCTCACTAGTGTTTGTCTATACAAGAATTGACAATTTAAGTGCTAAGACATTTTCTTGATCATTTGATGTTTGACAATATGAGCATTAGTCTTCTCTTGATGCTTGGAGGTCCCTTTTATACTCCCAATTGAGTTTGTAGTCGTTACTAGCCGTTGGGGATGAATTTGAGCCGTTGAGGACTTTATTTCCCTTCATAAATGCTGTTCTGCAGCTACCAGTATCGATACACGTGGAACGGTATCGATACGGCCTTCTTGAGGAAATAGTTGTTGGGCTCTTGCTAGCATAGGCGTATCGATACGCTTGAGGGCGTATCGGTACGGGTCCATATTTGAATAGCCGTTGGGAAATAGCCGTTGGGGTAGTTGAACTGGGATCAGTACGCTTACCTGGCGTATCGAAACGACCCCGAACCGTATCGATACACATAAACCCTCGTATCGATACAGGTGTTGACAGTGGCCAAACTGAGGCAAAATGGTATCGGTACGGGTACAACCGTATCGATACTGGGACGTTGAAAATACAAGTTTGGCTGTTTAAAACATGAAAAATCTTTGCCAAAAACCTCTTAAAATACCTCAAACATAAATTCAAGTTGTTTGGACTTAAAACCAAGTTTTAAATTCTTTTCAAATTAGTCCAAAACATTTTTCAATTATTATATCAAAACATTAGTTCTACACTAAGGCGCTTTCAAAAACTTTCAGTTTCCACCGCCTGTGTATAGGATATTAATCCTTATTTATTTGGCAAAATAAACGAATATTATATGAATAAATCAGTTATCGGGTCTGAGCCCAGGGAATTAGTTAAAGCATTAAAAACCCCATTCTCAAAACATAGTGTGGCCCTTGGGCTTTTCAACTCAAACAATTAATAAGGTTTTCAAAGCCCTATAGAAATTCGCCGAAAAGGTTAGCACTTTACTTTTGATTTTTAATATATATGAATATGAGTAGCCGCCTAGGGGTTTTTTGTTGTTGAGTTTTCTTCTTTTTCTAGATCTTTAATTGTAAAAAAAAAAGTTATTCAACGTTTGGTCAATCAAGCATTTACATTTTTCATATAATTTTTTATTGTGTTCCTTTTTATCTTCTCTATAATTTTTTTGATAAAAAAATCTTCTCTATATTTTTTATTTTTTTATATAAATGAATTACCTTGTTTGCTAAATTAAATTTACGTATTTTTTAATTAATATTTATATGATTATTTATTAATTTGACTTTGAATCTACATACTATTCTTTTATATTAATACACTTACAATTACAAAAAATAATTAGTTGTTGAATTGTAGTAAAGTTAATTTTTTTAAAGTGTTATTGTTATTATATGTATTTTCATGCTATGTTGATAGTGTTTATCCTTCACAAACAATGATATCTTTATTTTTAATTGCTATAGTTTTTTTCGAGTTATTTAACTAGTGTTTATCCACATACTATATTCTTTTTAATTTTGTTGTATTTTCTTTTTATCGAATTGAAGAGACTCGAGAGATACGCCCTAAACAACTGTAAGCTTTCTGGAGGTTTTTCTTGCATGCTTAATCCCTTTTAATCCATCCTATTTGCGACGACATTAGCTTCCCTAAACATGTGTATAATTTATAAACCTGACATGTTGTTCGACTGAATTACTGATAAAATGATAAATTATTTATATTACATGTTTAATTGATATTAATCGTGAATTTGATGACAAATTATCGGCAAAACTTAGGGTGCATTAATAAAGGAAAATGAAGAAAAAATACTAATCAAGTTTAAATGATATCTAACCCCACAACTTTGTTAAACGCAATAATTTTGTTGTCACTGTTTTTCTGCTTTTTTTAAACATTTTTTCGTGTTCTTTTGCTTCGCGGCTATAGACTTATAATAAAGCTGAAATCTTTAAGGAAACTGATATGCCACATTCACATGATTAGAACCGAAAGCACTAATGAAAACATTACTACGATTGAGAAATTTAATTACTATATTTTTACGTTATATGTAACATTTTGACTGATTAATCTGAATCGAGTACTACAAAAGTCTATGAATGAGAGCGACTTTCACAGTTCAATTTATTCCATTCACAACGTTAATATTTAAATTTTTGATATTACTTAAGATATCTAGTGTCTGATGCAATCGATTGTTGGTTAATTACTATTTATTACATCTATAATTGTTAAGATTATGTCCCACAACATGTATAAGATAAACCAATTAAAATCAGTGGTAGCGGTAATCGGATCAATCAGATCTTAGCAAACCTATATAAGAGTAAAATCATACAACATTAAAAAAAGACAAGCAGGGCGGTGTCTAGCCTTTTCAAGTTCAATTAACCTAGAAATACCATTGTTTTATAATAATGAAGGGAGTGGAATCTTATGTGGTCTGATTTCTGATGTAGAAATGATTCAAGGCAATAGAATTCAAAGTCAATTAAATACCCTTCCTTTAATAACTCCGTTGAATGTCTGTCCAGCTTGTTATTACCAGGCGGCTGTTGGGTCTGGTCTAAGTCTTACCTAGGAGTTTCAAAGAAGGTTCCGATCATTATTGTTGTGTAGTAAAACCAGAGCCCTGGGTCGTCATTCTCTACCAACATGGCTCAGAATCCTGTTAATGGAGCCGAATCAGACAACCGTCTCGTTCATGTTGTTTCATCGTCTTTAGGTTCAGATGAGGATTCCCCATATGCTAATGAAAACACCGATTTTTCCTATGCCGTGTTGAACTTCATAAATGATGTGCTCATGGAAGAAGATGTCGAGGGTAGACCCTGCATGTTGCAGAAAGAATCGAAACGACAGGTCTTCGTTTAAGATGTTGTGAGAATGTTAATGTCCCATTTGAGTTCAATGCGGTAGCAAAAAAATGGGACTCGATCCGAGTCGAGGAGTTAAAGATCGAAAGAGACGAGTTGATTGTGGTTAACTGTATGTACAGGCTAAGGAATCTCCCCGATGATTCAGTCATGTTCAACAGTCCAAGGAACATGGTGTTAAAGGTGATCAGGAAAATCAATCCAAAACTTTTCATCCATGGAGTCGTGAATGGTAGCTACAATGTTCCATTCTTTTTGCATCGATTCCGACTTTCCGAGAGGCGTTGTACCACTTCTCAGCAATGTTGGACATCCTGGAAGCCAATGTAGCAGGCGAAGATCCAGATAGGTTGGTGATTGAAAGAGATGGCATTAATGTTATTGCATGTGAAGGTATGGAGAGAATTGACAGACCAGAAACATACAAGCAGTGGAAGCTGAGGAACCAGAAAGCTGGTTTCAGGCAGCTTCCATTAGAGCAAAAGATAATGAAGAGGGTAAGGAGTGTGTTGAAATCAAACTACCACAAGGATTTTGATATTGAGGTGGATGGCCAATGGATGCTTCAAGGATGGAAAGGGAGAGTAATCCATGCACTTTCTTGCTGGAGTAATCTGCTTTGATTCTTCTCTTTCGATGAACATTTCTGTATTGCCAAGGAAATCTGTGTCATGAAAGTAAAATAGCATGCTTGAAACTTCAAAATGTACAAGTCTGGAAATCTCAAGTAAAAGTTCATGGAACAAATATGAAACCAAACAATCATACTGGATGCATAATAATGTGAAAGGCTTGTAGTATATCAGAAGTTCAGAACGAAATCTAAAAAATTCCTGAAGAAAAAACAATGTATAATATAGTTAGAGATTTCATAAACAAAGGGTGGAAATTTAACCTCTTCTTCCTTCATCACTTTCTCCTCTCTCTGAGCTGCCCTTTGCATGAACTATTATTACATGAAATAGAATAAAACAGCAGAACTCAAACAAGTTAAAAAAATAACGAAATCCAGGTGAGTGAAGGATTCGAGCTTCAAGTGGTGCAATCCGACAGCATGGAAGCGGTTAAGCTTATACAAGATCCAATGGACCTCAAGGGAAGGCAATATGCCTGCAGATATGCTTGCTAAGACTGCAACTTCTCTTCATCACAATTTACTTCTCTTTCATACTCCCCCGCCTGAGTTATTGCTTTCCTTAGATAGAAACGTTTTTAGCCCTACCATTTTCTAAGACTATGGTTTTGTTTTGGCTCTCTCTTTCCAATTCAAAAAGAAAAAAGAGCTATAGAATGTTAAAAGGATTTTGTTTTAAAGACGTGTGGACTAGATTTTGAATGAAATTGTATTATTCATGGATTAAGTTCCTTTTACATAAACTCATACATCATTCCGATTATTTATTAAGAAAATATCTCGTGCACTGATGGTGGAAACGAAAAGTTTCCTCAAACAATCTTAGTTTTAGTGTTTATGGATCTAATTTAGGTTTAAATGTTAGAGATTTAGGTGTAGGGGTTTAGAATTAGGTTTTATATGTTATGGTTTGAGTTTTAGAGTAATATGCTTATGGAATTAGGTTTTAACCTATAATTCGTAAAATTAAACCCTAAACCACAAATTCTAACCACACCCTTAAATCCCTAAACATTAAACCTTAAATAAAGTTTTTAATTTTTATTTTATTTTCACCACTTGTGCATGAAATGATCACCCTTATTTATCATTAACCAAATTCATTAATAGTTTTGATTAAGAAGAGTAGAAGATTGTATCATTCCGTATCAATTTTAATCGAATCATTTATATTATATAGAACAAATAATTTTAAGAAAATATTTTATGCACTGGCAGCGAATTTTTTTACTATCTTCTATTATTTAGAGTTTAAGCTCATAGTTTTAGTATTTGTGGTTAGTTTTAAGGTTTTGAAATATATTTTATAGTCTAAGTGTTATAAATTAAAGTTCAGAGCCTTAAAAAAGACACGTGACATCTTTACAAATTCATTTGTAAATTTTTTTAATTTTCACTAACATAGCATAAAATAATTAACTAAATATTAAAACATCAAATTTTAGACAATATGAAACACATTTGATACAATTAGGCTTAAATATACATTTGGTACCTTACGTAGGCACATTCTCACAAATTGGTACTTAATGAAACTTTACTCTCAAATTGGTACTTAAATTAGGCATATTCTCTCAAGTCGGTACCTAAAATTTTTTTCCTCTCAAGTTGGTACTTGAACTAGACACATTCTCTCAATTTGATACCAAAACTTATACATTTTATTAATTTGATCATAGTTCGAAGCAAATCAATAAAGCTAACACTTAATATTTACATATTCTATCAAATTATTTTTTGTTATTTTCTTAAATTGTTTGCACACATTTTCAGGAATGTTACATTACTTTCTTGGTATAATAAAAATTTAATAATAACTTATTGTTTTATCGTAGAATGCAGTTGTTCAATTGTCTCTTTGATCCTACAGACTCACTTGTTTTGACAATGTCATAATTTTTTTACTAAATTGATGTGATTTTAATATATTAAGTTAAATTTATTGAATTGTTTTGAATTTGGATCAAATTCTTAGGACTAAAATTGTTAATAAAAATACCAAAATTAAGAATGAAATTAAAGTTCGGGTACCAACTTAGGAAAAAATGTCTAGTTCATATACCAACTTAGGAGCAAAAATTCTTTAGGTACCAACATAGGAGAAGATACCTAGTTCAAGTACTAAATATATATTTAATCCATACAATTATTATTTGAAAAAAAAAACGAATAAAGCAGTTATACTTATTGGGAATCAGTTCAAGCATTAAAAAGCCCATTCTGAAACACCATATTTTCACCAAGACAAAGCCCTTCAATCTGTCAAAGGTGGTAAAGACTGGATTGTGCTAGGCTTCATTTTGAGGACAGTCAACCCTTTCCCCATGGGCTGATCATTTGCTTAAACAACTTAATACCCGCAATTTGGATTGGAAAGTAAACCTATCAAGAAAAAGGAACAAATGGGAAACCTACCCTCATTTTCATTTCATGAAGCCCAATATAAAAATAAACCTATCAAGAAAAAGGAACATTATTTGCTATGTATTTTTTATTATAATTTATTTTAAGTGAAAAATTTTCATAGTTGAGAAGTTTACTTTACTTGCCACATCCATAAAAGAAAAAAACAAATAAGGGGAGAAATCTAAAGGACTTAAGCAAAAGAAATAAAAAAAAAACGGTGTAAAAATAAAAAGTAATTAAGAGGAGTAAAGTCCAGTTCTTTAACTGAGAGTAAGATTTTACTTGTAGTGTATATAAATTGTAATTTGAAAATGAAACAATTCACAGATATTAAGGAAAAATAAATATTTACAGACATAAACAATAAATGTCAAAATTTTAAGACAAAAACTATAACTTAAAGTGGCATTGAATCTAAAGTGTTGAGGTGTCAGTTGCAGATTGATGTTTCTGGAACACAAGATAAACAAAAAATAAAAAGCTTTCACCTTGCATCAGTCGGTTATCACTTGGTCAATTATGCCGGATATTTTAGGAAATGTAACAGTAAAATACTATCAGCCCAAAGCAAAAAAGAAAAATTAAAACAAGGCTTTACTCCCCACTCTATTTAATTCTAGCCTCTCTAATGGTAAAAAAAAGAAGAGAAAACCCTAAAAGGGTTCTTGTAAGAACCAATAGCCGCCGATGGATTTTATCTTAACCGTTAACTATTTCTCTATATATTTCGAGCTTCTTTTCACTCGCTTCTTTGATCTCTGCTTCAAAAACAAAGCTTCATCCTTCCATCGCCTATGTTATTTGTAATTCCTGTTATTTTTTGTTTTACTTGGAAAATATGATGCTGTTATCTGTTCTTTGTTAGATTAACTTTATGATAGAAAAACTTGTAGAAAAGGTTTGGGGTGCTTTTAGTTTTCTTGTTAATTGGGTTTTTGCTGAGTTTAGGCTGACCAAAGTTTTGATCTTTTAAGCGTTTGGTAGCTTAAAGTTAACATCTTTGGAGTTTAGGTGTATTTTGTAGTTTGTAGAAAAAGATTTAGAATTGGGGTTTAGCTTACGATAGTTGATTTTGGGTAGAGGACCAATGATAGGAACTGGTAAAGGATCATTTGCTGATGATATGGAGTCGGAGATGGCCTTATTGCTTCGCGAACAGCGGAGTAAGCAAGAGGCTGATGATCTCGAACGAGAGCTAAACTTGTACAGAAGTGGCTCTGCACCTCCTACCGTGGAGGGTTCACTGAGTGCAGTCGGCGGGTTGTTTGGGAGTGGAGCCACTATTCCTGTTGGTACTGGAGGTGGTAGTGGGGTTACTGCCTTTTCAGTTCTTGTAGGAGCTAAAAATGGAAATAGTTTTGCATCCGAGGAAGAGCTAAGGTCTGATCCAGCTTATCATTCATATTATTACTCGAATGTGAATCTCAACCCGAGGCTCCCACCTCCTTTGCTTTCCAAGGAGGATTGGAAGTTTGCACAGAGGTTGAAAGGAGGGAGTTCAGTGATAGGTGGGATTGGAGATAGGAGGAAAGTGAATAGGGCTGATAATGGTAGCAGTAGGTCGTTGTTTTCAATGCCACCAGGGTTTGATGCCAGGAAACAAGAGAATGAAGCAGATGCAGAGAAAGTCCATAGCTCAGCAAACTGGGGTGGTGATGGACTGATTGGTTTGTCCGGTGTAGGACTTGGAAGCAAACAGAAAAGCCTCGCTGAAATTTTTCAGGTTTAATGTTTACTCATTAATGCCACTTGTTCTAAGTTTTATTTTTTTATTTTTATTTTTGTGTGGTCACTCCGTTTTGCTGCTGAAAAATGGTTGTAATTGTTTCTTTAGCTTGTGTTCTTTAGCCATCTAATTTAAGTTTCAGCAGTCAATGTGGTTGATCTTATAGTTTCACAGGTCAATTCCTTAAAGTCTGTGGTTAGCTTTTATGTTTGATTGGTCTCGAGATTTGTATTTTCATGTGGTCGCAAAATGATCATATGTATGACATACAATTATTTGCCTTTCTACTGAGTTCTAAGGTAGTTATATTACTGTGTTGAACTTAGTGGGGATGTTTTTTAATCAACATTTCTTCTTGTTCACAAATTGGTAGCTTGTTTGTAGTGCATCATAGACTTCACAATGCTACTCCAAATCTATTTCATATGTAGTTTTTACTCTTCCCTTGATTTAATTTCATAGACTACAAAACTCTACTCAAAGTTTCTGGAACTTCTTTTTTCTTTTCTTGCTGCAGTGATTTAATATTTATCATTTTTGCAGGCTGATTTGGGACATCCTGCTCCTGTCACAAGGATACCGTCACGTCCTGCTAGTCGAAATGCTTTTGATGAGAACTTTGAGAATTTAGGTTCTGCTGAATCTGATCTGGCTCAGTTGCGGCATGAACTGGCTTCTGCAGATGCTTTAAGGTCAAGTGTGAGTGTCCAAGGTTCGTCAGCCGTCCATACCGTTGCTCCACCTTCTTCGTACACTTATGCTGCTGCAGTAGGTGCTTCCTTGTCTAGGAGTACAACTCCTGATCCCCAACTTGTTGCTAGGGCTCCTAGTCCTTGTTTGACACCAATTGGAGGAGGCAGAGTCGGTAACTCGGATAAAAGAAACATGAATAGTCCAAGCATGTTTGGTGGTGTTACATCTGGTGTCAATGAGTCTGCAGATTTGACAGTTGCTTTGTCAGGCATGACCTTGTCATCAAATGGTGCACCAAATGAAGATAATCAGTTACCACCCCAGACTGAACAAGATGCTGAAACTCACCAAAATTATTTGTTTGGTGGTGATGGAATGATCGGTTTGTCTGGTGTAGGACTTGGAAGCACACAGAAAAGCCTCGATGAAAATTTTCAGGTTTAATGTTTAATCATTATGCCACTTGTTCTAAGTTTCAGCAGTCAATGTGGTTGATCTTATAGTTTCATGGGTCAATTCTTTTAAGTCTGTGGTTAGCTTTTATGTTTGAGTGGTCTCGATATCTGTATTTTCATGTAGGCGCAAAACAATCATATATATGACATACAATTAATTGCCTTTCTACTGATTCCTAAGGTAGATATATTACTTTGTGTTAAACTTAGTAGGGAACTAGGGATGTTTTTTAATCAAAATTCCTTGTTCACAAATTGGTAACTTGTTTATAGTGCATCATAGACTTCACAACGCTACTCATAATCTATCTCATATGCAGTTTTTACTCTTTCTTTGATTTAATATCATAGACTACAAAACGTTACTCAAAATTCCTGGAACTTTTATTTGGTTGCTGCAGTGATATAATATTTATCATCGTTGCAGGCTGATTTGGGACACTCTGCTCCTGTCACAAGGATACCATCTCGCCCTGCTAGTCGAAATGCTTTTGATGAGAACTTTGAGAATTTAGGTTCTGCTGAATCCGATCTGGCTCATTTGCGGCATGAACTAGCTTCTGCAGAAGCTTTAAGGCAAGCTGAGTTCCGGAAATCTTCTGCGTCCTCAAACAATTCTTTCTTGAAAGGATCTCCTACTTCCACTCTCAATGGTGGGGGCAGCTTATCTACTCAGTTTCAGCATGGTGGTGATGCAAATTCATCATTTCCAAACTATGGATTAAGTGGTTATTCTTTAAACCCTGGTTTGGCCTCTATGATGGCTAGCCAACTTGGAACAGGCAATCTGCCAGGTGCATCGGCTATACCGGTCCCTGGGATGGACTCCAGAGTTTTTGGGGGAGGTTTGGGTTCTGGACAGAACATTTCAAGTGCTGCATCTGAGTTGCATAATCTTGGTAGAGTTGGAGGCCAAATAGCCGGGAATGCTCTGCAGGCACCTTATGTTGATCCAATGTATCTTCAGTATTTGAGGACATCTGATTATGCTGCGGCACTGCTTGCAGGTTTTAATGATCCCTCTATGGATAGGAATTTTCTTAGTGATTCCTACATGAACTTGCTTGAGCCGCAAAAGGCTTATTTTGGGGCTGTGCTATCACCTCAGAAATCTCAGTATGGTGTTCCATTGGGTGCTAAATCTGGTAATACTAATCTTCATGGTTTTCATGGAAATTCCACCTTTGGAGCTGACATGTCGTATCCTGGAAGCCCCTTAGCAAATTATGCTATTCCAACCTCTCCAGTTGGACTTGGTAGTCCTATCAGACACACTGACCTGAACATGCGGTTTCATTCTGGGACGAGGAATCTTGCTGGGAGTGTCACAGGATATGCAGGATATAACCTGGCTGAGAGCTTTCCCTTCTCCCTACTTGAAGAGTTTAAGAGCAATAAAACAAAATGTTTTGAACTTTCAGAAATTGCTGGGCATGTTGTTGAGTTCAGGTATGATATTATCCTACATCATGTTTTATGTTGCATATTGTTGTCCTGACACTTTTATTCTTCTTATGAACAGTGCGGATCAGTATGGCAGCCGTTTTATTCAGCAAAAACTTGAAACTGCTACAACTGAAGAAAAAAGTATGATTTATGAGGAAATCATGCCTCAAGCTCTTGCTTTGATGACTGATGTGTTTGGTAATTATGTCATTCAAAAGGTATCTGCTTCTTAATCCATTACACATCTGCTTAATTGTATATTTTAATGGTTTATTTACATGGTAAATCTGTATCTGCCTACAGTTTTTTGAACATGGACTTCCTGTTCAGAGAAGAGAACTTGCCTGCAAGCTTTTAGGTCATGTTTTAACACTCAGTCTTCAAATGTATGGTTGTCGAGTGATTCAGAAGGTATATGGTTTCTGTTCTTCTACACTTCATTTTATAACCATTGAGTTGCATGTTGAACTTCTCCGGTTGATTCTTTTCATTGATCAAGCTTCCTCATAATTGTTTTGCAGTTTCTTTCTAAGTAAGATCAGCACAATTTTATACTTGATTAAATGAAAAAGTTCACATCGGTCAAGCTATGCATTCCATTTTATATAAAAATTCTATAAACCCTTTTTTAATGTTTATTTTTGTAAATATGTGCTAACATTGCTTCAATCATTGTAATTGTGCTTAACTTTGTTATCACCTTATCTTGGTTTTTATATAGACTTGCTAAAAGCACTCATGCTATTTGAATGGTTACACGGAGAATACCGCCCAGCATTCTGACAATTATGTATATGCTTTGTTTAACATTCAAGGCCATAGAGGTTGTCGAACTGGATCAGAAGATTATCATGGTTCATGAGCTTGACGGCAGTGTTATGCGCTGTGTACGAGACCAAAATGGCAACCATGTGATCCAGAAATGTATCGAATGTGTTCCTGAGGAAAATATCCAATTTATAGTCACGACATTTTTTGATCAAGTTGTGACGCTTTCCACTCATCCATATGGGTGCCGAGTTATACAGGTTCAGTGTCCTTTTATATATATTATATACAATATAGACCACTAGAACTGTTCCATGTAAATGAGCAATGTGTTTTTGTATTATTATCACTAGTTCCCTGCCACTCGTGCAGAGAATATTGGAGCACTGCAAGGACCCAAAAACTCAAAGTAAGGTTATGGATGAGATTTTAGGATCTGTTAGTCTGTTGGCTCAAGACCAGTATGGCAATTATGTCATCCAGGTTTGTCACTCTCTTTTGGAACTTGTAGTTTGTATATTATGTTGGGGCAAAAGTGATTTACCGAATCCGCTCGGGGTTTTCACTCTTGCATTCATGTCTATTAAAATACTGTCCACAATTGTTGTTACATTTGTTTATTTTTTTAGTGTATACCTGCAATTTTTTATTTATTATTAAGCATCTCTATGGTGTTTGTTGTACTGATTGATGCATTAACTGACCTCTACAGCATGTACTGGAGCATGGAAAACCTCATGAGCGCTCAATCATAATTAAGGAGCTAGCTGGGAAGATTGTCCAGATGAGTCAGCAGAAGTTTGCATCTAACGTTGTCGAGAAGTGCTTAACTTTTGGTGGTTCTGCTGAACGTCAGCTATTGGTGAATGAAATGCTTGGCTCTACTGATGAGAATGAGCCCCTTCAGGTTTGTTGTTTCTGCATATAGTCTGTTTTAAGTCCCGTGTTAGAAAAAAATGCTCTAAATAACTTCACCCAGTTTGTAAATAGTTGGAGAAAAGCCATGTACCACAATGCCTTTATTTGTAACTTGGTTTGGCTGATTATGGCCTTGCATACATTTATATCATAATTTAGGTGTGTATTTTGCTTGTGGGATCACCTTTCATGCACGGTCGGGTATGTTAGTAAAGTTTATAAGAACTAAAATTTTACATATCATGTAGAATTCCTGGCATCCATTTCATCTTTACTGATAGCTGTTTGTCCATCCCAGGCAATGATGAAAGATCAGTTTGCGAACTACGTTGTACAGAAAGTGCTAGAGACTTGTGATGACCAGCAACGAGAGCTGATCCTCTCTCGAATTAAGGTCCATTTAAACGCATTGAAGAAGTACACTTACGGGAAGCATATTGTTGCACGTGTAGAGAAACTTGTTGCCGCTGGAGGTACTGATTCTTGTCTTTCACGGTTACTTATATCGAATATAAACTTTCTTTCTTCTGGAGTTGGCTTTCATCTCTTAACACTGGTGATTTTGCATTACTTTCAGAGAGGAGAATTGCTGCTCAGTCTCAGCACTCGTGTTAAGTCGGTGTAGGGAAAGAAACATGTTTGTACTAACAGAATCTATGTGAAGTTTTCCCCTCTTCCTTTCTTCTTCCCCATAATATCTAAAGAGCCATGGTTCACCTATCTGCTTAGACAGGTAAGAGCTGTACGAAAATAATCTTGTTCCTTGCCTTGTATCGAAAAACATGTACATTGTGTAGCTCTTAAGGTTTATGTATAATCCTTTTTTTCTTGGCTTCCCTTGATAAGTTTTTTAAGTTTTTTCCCCCGGATAAAATGGTGTTTTTATTCATCCGAAGTGCCTGCACTGTGCAAATAAAAAAATATAAACAAAGATATACCCATACAAAATGAAACCGACAGTCTATACAAACTATAACAGATTTCTTTCAACACTCAACTTCCTACGCTAATAATTTCAACCTAACCTCAACACAATATCAGAAACCTGCCTTGAAGAATTACCATGTAATTTACCATTTCATTCTTGCTAAATGTAGTAAAGAAAGTCATGCCAAACTTTCAATGTCTTTCCCTTTTCAGAATTCTGAACCCAACTCACCATATCCACCAAGCTCTGGACACTAACATGAATATGACAAGCATGTAACATCCTCCAGACCTGCTTCGAAAAAGTACACTCACCAGAAAGATGATCTCTCGTTTCCAGCCCTTTCACGCGACAATATGACACCCCCAATGAATCATTCTATTTTTTGTTGGTAATCTGTCTTGGATCACAAACTATGAAACAGATGAAGATAGAGGGACTGGTCATCCTCCCAAATTACCCTAAACTAAGACACTTTCTCATTTCTATACGTATTTTCCACACCTTTCTTACTTTATAGTCACCTCCAAACTAGGAACCCGTGGAATGATTTCAGTGGCAAAGGATGATGTATCTCATCCAGGTTACCTGAGTTTGAGCACCATGTGTGCATGTGTGTGGGTTATTAAAGAGTTAAGAAAATTTAAATAAATACTATCTTGTAACCACACCAACATATTAAAAAAAAATATAATCCTCTGCAAACTTCCAACGTTTTGAAAGTTTCAGTTAGACCTTTATTTTTTTTTCTAAATAAAATTCTCAACGAGTTTTAAAACCCTTTATTACTTTCAATTATGGCCCTTTTAGAACTTTTATTATGTCTCCTAAAATGTTCAAAATTACATTAAAGTTTTGCAACATAATTTTTTTAATACAGGTTTTACAACATAAACTAAATGCAATCTTGACATATTTTTATAATCTTTGAAATAAAAAACGAACTACTTGAGATCTTACAAGTTGCAAAGATCAAGGAAAAGATTGAAATCCCACTTAAAGACTCGAACGGAAGATAATACTAACAACACCAACAGTAGATAATGAAGGATAAAAATCATCAATACTAACATTATAAAATACATATAACACTCAAAGCACGTTGACAAAATGAGTATTACCACAATTCAATCACGAACAATAAACGATAATTGTAAACACGTATAACGGTGGGGCGGCTAAGCTATGCATAACGAGGATCGACTTCCCCCAACCAGGTTTCTGGCCTGTAGAAAGAATCGAAGCGACAAGTCGTCGTTTAAGAAGATGTTGTGAGAATGTTAATGTCCCGTTTGAGTTCAATGCCATAGCAAAAAGATGGGAAATGATTCTGAGTCAAGTTAAAGATTGAAAGAGACGAGTTAAAGCTGATCAAGAAAACCAATCCAAATCTTTTCATCCATGGAGTTGTCAATTGTACTTGCAATGTTCCGTTCTTTTTCAATCGATTCCGAGTAGCATTCTACCGCTTCTCAGAAATGTTCGACATCCTGGAAGCCAATGTACCTGGCGAAGATCCAGATAGGTTGCTGATTGAAAGAGAAATGTTTGGAAGGGTTGCGATTAATGTTATCGCGTGTGAAGGGATGGAGAGAATTGACAGACCAGAAACATACGAGCAGTGGCAGCTGAGGAACCAGAAAGCTGGTTTCAGGCAGCTTCCATTAGAGCACAAGATAATGAACAGACAAGGACAGTGTTGAAATCAAACTACCACAAGGATTTTGATACCAAGGGGGATGGCCAATGGATGCTTCAAGGATGGAAATGGAGAGTAATCCATGCACTTTCTTTCTGGAAACCTGTCCAGGAGTAATCTGCTTTGATTCTTCTCTTTCAATTATATATATATTTCAATGATCCAGTTATACGTTTTTTGGATCGTTGGATGGGTGAAACAGATGAATGAAATTAACAGTAAAATATGTAAAGATTATCAATTGGGAAAAAAAATAAGTTAATCTTAGCCATTCATTTCCCTCATCCAACGATCCAAAAAACGTGTAAAACTCTTTTACACTGTGTAAGTTGATCCTAATACTATATATATATATATATATATATATATATATATATATATATGAACATTTCTGTAATGCCAAGGAAATCTGTGTCATGAAAGTAAAATAACATGCTTGAAACTTTAAAATGTACAAGTCTGAAAATCTCTTAAACGAACAATTCTTAAAATTAAGAAGCTGATCTTTTAATAATACTGACATCAAAGTTACACATTGAGTTTTGGGAACATGAAAAATAAATATAATGTACTCGCTATGTTGAAGACAATTTAAAAATTAGGATAACCGATTAGGCTTTGGTGGCCTGAGAACATTCCAGTCAAGCTTCTCACGCTTTGACTGCTTTTTGGAGGAGGCTTTGCTGCTGCTTGGTGGCGGCGAGTGACTGGCATCACCATTTTTTGGTGATTTATTCGGATAAGCTGGTTCAGATACTATGTTGGAATGTTTTCTCTTAAGGTCACCATTACCTTCATGTTCATCCATGCCAACTTTTGAGCAGCCGGTCGCTTCAGATGCAGATCCATTCTCACTGTTGCAATCCAAGGACAAAAAGTCAATAAAATTATGCATCTTGTGCAAACACACGCTCAATGCGAACTAAACATACATCTGACTATTTTTTCCATTGCAGGCCCCTTGCAAATATTTTATGTTGGGGGTTTCCTTTCAATAGCTAACCATTTGGATCAGAATCTTTCATTTCTTAAGACTTTTATAAGTACAACACAAAACTGCAACAGGATTTTCCAAAGCTTTCAGGAATAACAAGAACATTAACACCGGTTCTGCGAAAAAAGAAAAAGAATACCCACCTTGACAAATTTCTTCCACCAGAGGCATCTGGCCGACACACATTTGATGCTGCTTCATTCAGTTTCTACCAAAACAAGGCTTTCAAATGAGGACAAAAGCAACAAGAGAACCACATTAAAGGAGAAGTCATTGGTACTCACATCAATGGAAGGATTGAAACTTCGAAATGACATCCGCCCAACAGTTGCTCCGGGACGAGGATCCCCTTCCATAAGGACAACACTGAATGTTTGCAAACGTAAAGAAAAATTGTAGTTAAAACATACTGAAATTAGAACTGTTCACAAGCAAGCAGATCCCACACGTAGTTACATCCTAGCAAATCTATTTTCCAAAAGATCCCTCCTTTCTTTATATTCAGGGCACTAAAATAATTGTCCTGCAGAAGAATTTAATAATTAAGGATCAATCCGGTGGCCGGCTTTGGAAGAATATTAAACTTCCAGGAAACAAAAGCTATCAATTGTTCAATCTTTCTCTTTCCTTTAAGTAAAAGTTCATGGAAATTTAAAAGGCTTGTAGCATATCATAATTAAATCTAAAAATTGCTGAAGAGAAAACAAAGTTTAACATAGTTTAGAGATTTAAGATAATTCAAAAACAAAGGGTGGAAATTTAAGTACCATTTTCTAGTAATAGTACTAATCCCTTCAGGTTTAACCTCTTCTTCCTTTATCACTTTCTCCTCTCTCTGAGCTGCCCTTTGCATGAACTATTATTACAAGAAATAGAATAAAACAACAGAACTCAAACAAGTTAAAAAACAACTTGAATAAAAAACGAAATCCAGGTGAATTAAAACAATGCCTATTCAAAGAACCCTATAAACGAAAGCAAGACACAAATATCAAGGAGGGACTACAAAGAAAGAGAAGAAGTTTCGTGCGCTTAGATTACCTTCAAGCCCCTCAAAGTACTGGAGAGCTCTCGCTTCGCCATTTAAGGAACCAAAATTTCCTTCAGTGTCCCACGGAATTAAGATTATTCGAATTGCCTATTTTCTCTTTTACGTTGCAAGAAGGGGAAAAAACAATTCCAGTATGGTGTTTTTGAAACAGGGAAATCGGAGGAAAAGGAAAACGCGGGGTTGAGATTAGGGTTAGGGGAACACACTTTTTTATGTAATTGTGTTTTCATCGGAGTTAATTTTAGGGCTTTAAATTTTCTCATTAATTGAAACTTTGGGTCAGCAGCACAAATTAGCCCAATGTAAATGAGCCATTGATGGATTCAAGTTTTAGAAGGCCGGCCCGATGATGAATGCGTTATTATTTGATATATTATCCAATAAAAATTGAACTGACAACATATATTTTTTGTTCTAATTAAATATTTTTTATAAGGGTTCTAAATAAATAATTAATTACATAGAAAAAAGAATTATGTGAATAACTCTCGATATCTGCGACAGAATTTGATAGTTATTATTTGATATATTATCAATGTAATTTTTTTTACACAAACATTATTATTATAAATTTAAAATCTAAATTTTTTATCTTTAACAACTTAAATCCTTAATCTTAAACCTTAAGTTTTAAATTTTAAACATAAACATTAAAATGTAAAACCCATAACATATTGCCCCTAAAATTACCCCATTTGTGGAGAATTTTATTCCAAGGATAATAATCCTAATAGAGCACACAAATGAACCAAAAAGAAAAAACAACACATGAAGAACAAAAAGAATAGTATAATTGTACCTAAAATATGTTTTATTTCATAATTATAAAAAATAATGCACAAATAATACAACGTTGAACAGCAGCCAAGAGATTGTATAAAACAGTTGTGGGTAGAAAAAGCAATTTATTAAGTCAAATGTACAAAATCAGGACAATCCCAATGACCGATCAAGTTGGGACAACCTGAGGAACAAGGGGTGCGGATCCCTCATCATCTGCAGCTCCACCCTCCGGAGATTGTGTGCTCTTAGTTTCCTCATCTTCAAACCCTTGCTTAAATCTGTCATAGTTTGTAAGTTCGCTCGATTTAAATGGTCGTTCACCCAAAATTTGAACCAGATCATCTTGGTGAAGAACTTCCTTTTCGAGCAACAATTCAGCAACTTCAGCTACTTGATCTTTATGTTCCTCTATAAGTTGCACCGTTTTTTCGTATGCCTTGGTTACCCACTCACGCACTTCACCATCGATGATAGCACCAGTCTTATTGCTATAGGGCTTTGACATCTCAAACCCATCTTCCCTCGGAGGGAAAGAGAGTAGACCTACCTTGTCACTAAAGCCATAAACTGCCACCTGGGCATAGGTCATCTTAGTCACCTTTTCCAAGTCATTTTGTGCACCAGTTGATATCTTTCCCAGCAAAACCTGAATCATGGGGGAAAATCAGTTTAGATACATACATATCATAACTAAAATACTTGATTTAATTTGCGGGTTCTAGTTTGTGCCTGTGTTGGAATGTTTGGTATTTATATAACATGACAAAAAACCCAAAAGGGAGCATTCAAGTAATTATTTCGTTGGATTATTGTTTCTATTTGCACCCAACCATACATGGAATAGGAAATTTCAAATTTACCTGTTCGGCTGCTCGGCCACCAAGGGTCATGCATGTCATATCAAAAAGCTGCTCTTTTGTCATGAGAAGGTTTTCGTTTGGAACGTACTGGGCAAATCCAAGTGCTGCTGTACCACGTGGAACAATTGTCACTTTCAAGAGGGGTTCAGCATGTTCCAAGAACCAGCCTGCAACAGCATGACCTGATTCATGATAAGCAACTGTCTTGCGCTCGAGTTTACTGATTACCTGATTGAAATCCAGAAGAATCTTGTTATTAAGGTGAATAGAAGAAAATTGGAGACAAAAAATAATGATGTAAAGTTATCTATCAATAATCTGGGTATAACATGTAACGCAATAATCACCATCTCACACTAATGACTGATAAAAAGGCAATGTTTAACTGAAAGAAGTTGTAGGTTCTAATTTCAATATTATCAAGGATAATAGATAATCACAGAAAAGAAAAACAACTACAAGACAATTACCCTGTTCTTCTTCTCAAGACCACCAATGATCCTGTCTATAGCAGCCTCAAAATGGTCCATTGTGACCTGTGCCCCTTCATTCCTCGCAGCAATTAGTGCAGCTTCATTACAAACATTTGCAATGTCTGCCCCAGCAAAGCCAGGAGTGAGAGCTGCAAGTCTCTGAGAGTAATATGATGGCTCATGATCAAGCTTTATCTTTCTCAAGTAGACCAGGAATATTTGCTCACGGCCTTTAATATCAGGTTTATCTATTGAAATCTGACGATCAAATCGCCCTGGCCTCAATAAAGCTTTGTCTAAGATATCAGGCCTATTGGTACCAGCAAGCACAACGACTCCCGAAGTAGTTCCAAATCCATCCATTTCTACAAGCAACTGATTAAGCGTACTTTCACGCTCATCATTAGAACCTGAGAAACCGCCACGACCTCTTGCTCGACCAATCGCATCAATCTCATCAATAAATACTATACTAGGAGCACACTGCCTTGCTTCTTGAAACAAGTTCCTCACCCTTGATGGTCCAACACCAACAAACATCTCCATGAAATCAGAACCTGATATTGATAGAAAAGGTACACCTGACTCACCAGCAGTTGCTTTTGCTAGGAGGGTCTTTCCTGTACCTGGAGGACCCACCAACAGAGCACCTTTTGGAATTTTAGCTCCTAGGTCCTCGTATTTCTTTGGGTTCTTAAGGAAGTGCACAAATTCCATGATCTCTTGTTTTGCCTCATCACAGCCAGCAACATCTTTGAAATAGACCTACACAGACCAGAAACAGAAGAGATAGGAAAATAACGACTGAGTACCTTCTCATATTCTAGCAACACAAAGAAAAACCAGGCCCATCAGTTTAGGTAATAAAGAAAAAGGAAACTGGAAATTTTCCGATTCTGGTTTTACTTTTTATGTACCATGTCTCAAACAGAAAACCAACCTTATTCTTGGAATTTTTATCCACTTTGGTTATATGAGCTTTTCCTATGTTGAAAATTCCACGGCCACCCTTACCACCACCTCCACCAACACCCAGTCCACCTTGCATTCTCCGGCCCATATACATAAGGGTTCCAAGAAGTAATAATGTGGGTGCAAACCTCAGCAACTCCTGGTACCATATCACATCAGAGGCATATGTCACAGGAACATAATCATGGGGGTCAATCCCTAAAGCTTCTTGGGCTTCTTCCAGCTTCTCTTCAAAAGACTCAACACTTCCAATAGTGAAGAAGCATTTGTATTCACCTCCATGTCCTCTGACAGAAGTACCATTAGCAGGACCTTGGAGAATATCATCGCTTGTTTGATTGTACGGTGTGTTCCTCACATACACTTTTGCAACTGACTTGTTAGAAACAACTATATGGTCAACTAAACCTGGTTCCAGAAACTTGTTCTTGAACTCTTGGAAACTAATCTGCAAGAAAGATTTCCATAGCACACCAATCAAAGCATAGAAAATAGAGGAACTTTGCTTATATTTAAAAACCAAACAAATGTGGAAGAGAGAATACAATTTCCAAACCAGCAATGGCCAGTGCGGACTCTGTATACATTTTAGTTCATTTGATTTTTTTATCAACCTAATAACGAATTCTAGGTCCAGATTTCAAACCCAAATAAGACTCACTACAACGCACTAACTAGTTACCTTGAACCGTGGATGGCATGGAATGCTAAAAACGGGGAGAATCCACCCAATCAGAGATGAACATGCTTTAAAATATGAATCACTTGTAAAAGAGCAAAATGCTTAATGCAGCCAAAAAGTTAACGCTACTAAATACAAAGGGGAAAAGGAGGCTTTTATCGTATGATTATACAAATGACTCAATATTCTAGTAATATATATTTTCTAACCTCAAATCATGAAGAGTCCTGAAGCATTAAAAATAAATCACTGTCACATCAAGGTAAAAACTATCCCACTTAAATTTGCAGAAAACAAATAAGGTCAAATATTTTGGGAATTGCTTACTTGTTGCTGCTCAGCAGTCCAGGGAAACATAGAAAGAAACAATGCAAGCACTAACAAAGGTGTAACCAAATTTTGAAAAAGCCTCACGAAAGTTTCCTGAAAGTTCCATTGGTCATCTGTGTTGGGATCCTCTGAAATTGAGAAAAAAGAAAAAGTAAAAAATGTTAAAGCTCTATACAAGCTATCTTGCAGGCAATTTCAGAGCATATTCATAGACAATACTTAAATACATTAAAATAGAAAAATAAAGGTAGACACGGTGTTATAATTCAGTAAGCAACCTTCACAATGTATACGCCTACAGGGTTAACTGTTAAGAAAATCATCCTGCAAGAGAAGATTTCAAAATCCTATCTTCCAACTTCTCACGTCACATGATTGCATGAGGGAAAGATCACATATAATTAAGCCTTAAAAGATAAGTCTACAATCACCTAGAGCTTTTAAGAAAACGGCACCGCACTTCATTTTACTCAATGCTAACTGTTGCTATCAGAAAGGATGTCAAACCGATAACTTTGTAGCGTCTATGCCAATTGATATTGATAGCATAGAAAAACTGACAAGAAATAAAGGCAGAGGAGGATATATACTCACCTTTGGAGTCAGATTTTTGGTCATTTTGCTTTGGAATTTCCTTCTTTTCCTTTGGGTAAAAGTTTTCATAATCTGCAAATAGTAGAAGACATGAACAAAAAGTAAAAATTATAAGTTCAAGCCAACTCAAATATCCAAAATTTCTAAAACCATTCTTCATTAACTCCTCAAACTTTTTTTTTCATTGTACAAATTACAATGCCTAAACTACCTATACCCCCTACCCCTTAAATTAAAGGCAATTGCACTTAAGCACACTCAAACCCACGGCCTCATGGGAGTTTCAACAACTGTGCATTTCGTCTAGACGAAAATGCTAAAACCTAAGATTTTATAACAGTACATTTCGTCTAGAAGAAAATAAACTTTATTGCATTTCACTCAACTCAAATTACTCAAGATAATTCAATTTTGCTAATAATAATAATAATGTAACACTCATTAACACTAGCTAACAAGTTATATAACCTTGAAAATTCGAAATAAAAAGGGTTGTATTTGGCTTACTCTTCTTCTTTGGGGCTTCACTTGAGAAAAAGCGACGGATTCTAGGGTTAGCAAGAACGAAATTTAAATCTGACAAATAAGCCTTTGAAGTAAAGTCCTTTGAAACTCCTATTGAAGCTAAATATCCTCTCAAATACCCTGTTTCCCCAAACAATCGGTCAACGTTTCCGCTCAAACGCGGCAAGCTCGGCGAGCTTCCACCGGTAAAGCCACCTCCACCGCCATGATACAACAACTTCTAATTTTCAGAAAACAGATAAATAACCGTAAAAGTAAGAAATTGAACTGAGAAAAAAATATAATAAGAAAAAGAAAGACCTACCCTCGAATGAGAAGATCGGGAATATGAACGCCCAAGCTTAGAAAATATCATAATTCGATGGTTGAAAGAAGGTAAAAAAATCAAGAAAGAAATTGGGAAAAATAGATTGAAATAGAAGAAATAATCTAGCAAACAGCGTCAGCGTTTTGGGGGGTTGGATTTTAAAGTCGATAAAAGAAAATGCATTTGTGTGGGGGAACCGGGAAAGGAAGATGATATAATTAGATACTAATAGGGCGAGCCTGGCCTGGGCGCTAGATATTGTTATGGTTATAACTTATAATCAGATATGAACGGAATTTATGGGTATGGTCGTGGGTTTGTATAGAGAGGAGCAAATGGGTAGGTTCGTTTCTTTGGCAGAAGAACGATGGTGCGGCTAAAAAGGGACAGCATAATTTTTTATTAATTGGGTAAAAATTAATAATTTAGATTATTACATAAAATTTTACCCATTAATTAAAAAATTATGTCTAAATTTTACCAATTTAGTAAGAATTTAATTTGATCAAAAAATTTAGTAAGAATTTAAGTTAGATTTTGTCTTAGATAATAATTTATGTTATAACCTACTCTTACCAACTAAATAAAAATTTGTGTTGAAAGTCGTCTTAATTTAATCGCACCCTAAGGTGCCGCACGGCAGAACCTTCATATTATTATAACATTTAAAATGTATTATTTTAAGTGCGTTTAAGAATGTATTATTTTATTAATAATTAATTAATTAATTTAGTAAAATAAGACGAGATTTCAAATGCAATAAGGATTTGGAAATCAATGTTATAAATAAAATAAATTAAGTTAGAATAATCCCAAGTATTTATAATATTTATCTGAATTAATTGTTCAATAAATCAAATATAGTTATATAAAAGTTTCGCAATTTTTACAAAATACAAAATGTATTTAAATACCGTAATTCTTTTCTAGGTTGTAGAATTTTAATTTCGAAAAAAAAGGTTTATGAAAATAACTCGTAAACATATATTTTATTCGCAAACTCACTCCAAAAATTTGTTTATAATCAACTTACAATAAAAATGTATCCATTTTAATATATCATAAAATATGTATTTTTCTATTGATTAAGAAATTTTAGGAAAAAATTTAAAGGATTTTTAATTTAAATTACATCATATGGGAAATTTATTCGAATATATTCATTTATTAATAGCTTAAATTTATTTATAGAAAATTCAGCCAATGGGCATATTGGTATACCGAAGAAAACATGCTGGGCCATTGTGAATAGATTCCCAAGTTAGTAATTGGGCCGACGATCTGTCTTTACCAGCTATAATCTGTGAATTGTCGATGGCCGCAGAAGAGATTTCTTCATTTTATCTTTAAAGAAAACAACAAATGTTTCGCCGTAGATTTCCATAATAGTTTGTTTTGCACTTCCATTTGTTCAAACAATCCATGGAAACTGCCTCAGTGCTGTTGCAGTCGAGAGCTATCCCTTTCGGCTTCAATTTGAAAGGCAACCAAATAATTTCTTGCAGGCATTTCAACAAACAGTTTCAAAGCAAGGGCTTTTGTTCTCAACAGAGCCTCAAGCCGATCCATAACCCATCAAGTTTCAGTCTTTTACCGTCACCACTTCGGAAAACAACAAGAACCCAGTTTTTGTCTCCTCTCAAATGCTCATTTTCCAACATTCCAAGCTCAGATTCTCGAAACCCTTTGCTTGAACCCTTCAGAAACCTCTCTTTTGATTCTGTCAAATCAACACTTTCCGAGTTAACGCCTATAAAGATTGTCAAATGGGTTGCTATTGTTTCCCTTGGAATTGCAGCTACCAAATGGACTGTTAATCAGGTTTTCAACCCTTTCTTTTGGATGTACTTCAGCTGGAGTTGGTTGTTCTGGCCATGGTTTGTAGCTATAGCCCTTGCTTTATATGGTTTGTATGCTTTTCGGAAGCATTCGATTGGTGAGGCTAGCATTGTAGAGCAGCTTGCAATTGTTACTTCAGTATTCACTTGGCTAACTCTAGTACCCCCAGCTTATTTCAATGGCTATCTTGAAGGTTGGCCCTTTGTCTTCTTCTTTGTATACCACTATTTCTTTTTCTTCAATGTTACTGTAAGAAAACGATTGTATGGAGATTATTATGCCCGTCCACATGATTCTAAGTGGGATGTGAACCCTCCCAAATGGTATCGCCTTTTGTTCTGTGTTGGAGTCATGGTTGGGCATTGGCTTGCTGCGTTTGAAGCACCGGAACTGCATCGAATCCCAGGAGGATGGAGCAACGTTGGAATGTGGATACTGATCGTTGTAACTCTTTTGATGCAATATAATTCAACATTGTATCTTGCAAAGTATTCAGAGAAGGTAGCAGTCCCAACTGCTGTTGTCCAATTTGGGCCATACAGATGGGTTCGGCATCCGATATACGCATCTACGATGCTTTTATTTGCAACTTACTGCCTTGCACTTAGGGCACCTCTTAGCTTGTTATTCGTTGTATCAGTTTGTTTGATGTATTATGAGCAGAAAGCAAAATTGGAGGAGGTTTTGATGATAGAGACTTTTGGAGAGAGTTACTCGGAGTATGCGAGTAAAGTTAGGTGCAAATTCATACCTTTTATTTACTAGCGGCAAACAGGTATTCAATTGTTAATTAAGCAATGTATTGGAATCATTAGACTGTTTGAGCTTTGGAGTTAGGGAAGTGCTAAATGTGCTCGCTGAATATTTGTTGCTTTTTCGGTGACTTATTAGGTGAATCTCTCTTTGTTTATTAATGATATGGTTTTCCCCCCTAACTTCTTGAATAAAATGAATTGGCCTATCTGATTCGGTATTCGTTATGGACAAATCGCACCTTATTATCTTGTTTCTTTCAAAATGTTCAGTGAGCTCTTGTGTCTTTCGAAATGTGTTCTGCAAGGTTTCATGTGGTTCTGCGTTCAATGGGTTCACAAACTTAATTTGCATGAAATTCACCACATTTAGAAATTGAAATTAGTTTTGTTCAATATCCTGGCTGCATGCATATGTGAGTTACACAGAACGAGTAAGATTTACTAAAACTTAGGATGGGCTTGAATGATGATAGTTTTTAGGGTACACCTTTGGTTCTGTCTTTTATTGGTTCGAAATGTTGTTTAATACTCTGTGTATATAGTTAGCCAAATCCACTGATAGATTTAGTTTCCATTCGTGGGGTTTCAAATGTGCAACCATCTGTAATTTCTCTTTTGTTTTGAGTTTGATGGAGGGACCTCCTCTTGTTGTGCTCAGCCACCGGCTTTTACATCTTTTCATATCTCTCGCAATTTGCAGTGATGGTGGCGAACGCCATGTGAGATGAAGGCAAAAACGAATGCTTGAACCAGCAACTGATATCAGCCCTAAAGCTACTGAATTGAAGGTATTGGCCATAAAGAGTAGTGAATTGAAGGTATCAATATAACTGTTTTTTTTTTCACATTTTGAAGGGCAGAGATTTGTTATCCATAAGGCTTTGTTCAATGTCTTGTAATTGAAGCTCACGCAACCTGATTAGGAAGAATTGAACTCTGTTGAATAGTGAATGCCCTGCAGAAAAAATTTCAACATATTTGAAGTCCGAATTTCAGTATCTGTAATCCATTCTTCTATCGTTTAAATTACTATTTCTTAGCCCGAATGAACAAAGTTTTGATTTTATCACTCCAGAACCTTTACGAGCCGCAGATCCATGGTACAACGATTTTAAGCCCTGCGCACCGGAGCTTAGGCCCGTGCCTTATAACTTGAAGATCTTAATGGGGCCTGGGAATTAACAACTGACAAATCCATTATTACATAAAGGCTTAAACTAAAAAAAATTCTGAAACTATGTTTTTTTTTTTTTACTTTTTAGTATGTGTGCAAAATAAATCATAATTGTTAATCAATGTAATTGTTATATTTTACAGGTTAATTAATTTAATTATTAAAGTTAAACGGTTTTAGTTAATTAATGCTAAAAATGATGGTTAATGATTAATCGTTATTAAATTATTTTATACATAAAATGGGTAATTACAAGGTAGTAAACAAAACGATTTGAACTCAGGTCTTCTAAAATGAACGTCGTCTGTTTTTCTACGGAGACCATTGAGTTTAAACTATTATATATAATTATTTTAAGTTTAAGCATTGTTTTGAATAAAAGAAGTGCGGCTCTCCTGTCTGACTTAGATCCCAAAAGATTTAGTGGTGAATTGTTGTATCTTATGTTCTCTTTTATTTTTCTTTTCCTTTGTCGATTGTTTATATTTTTTTTGTTTCTCTTTTTCGCGTGTTTGTTAAATTTTTCCGAAAGGACTTTATACTTACCTCTCCAAAAAAAAATTTTCTTATGTCTCTCAACGAATTCATAATGTCTCGATAAATTTTTCCGAAAGGACTTTATACTTACCTCTTTTTATTATCTGTGTCAATTTTAACCTCCAAAAAAACATGCAATTGTCATCAACTGCCAAAGATTTCTTATTTGATGGACTCATTGATGATCTAAACGAACCGCGTCGTTCCTCCTCTTTGATGTCGTTTGTTATTACATTTTATATTCAAACATCGTTTGTTATTACTTTTCTTCTTTGTTTGGTGCCAACTTTTGGATTTTAATGTGTATTTTTGCTTTCAATTTTGGGCCTTGTCATGCCCATATTCTACGAGCCTCTGTTTTGCCTATTATATGATACTAATATTTAAGTATGAATAAATTTATCCTTCGATAAAAAAAACATACTCCTACATAATTAAAGATTCGGAAAACAATGAATAACATTGAACTTTAATATTTGAAAAATGCACAGACAATTCATATCGTTAATCTTATCTCTGTTCTTATCTGACGACTTCCAACAAATAAAATAATAATAATAAATAAATAAAATGAAAATGTTTGTACTTTAGAAAAGAACTCGTGGCTAATATACAAACTTAAAAATTGTACGATGAAATAAATAATAATAATCGGTCGTGACTTTGTGTTGTGAGCTACATTCGAACTAGTGGTACAAAGGAATTCCCGCGCTTAAACCGACCAAGATTGGCGCCATGGTTTAAACCGAACTAAGAACTCCCTTCTCGTCACTCGAAAGCTCGCCACTTGCCTTTCCACATCGACAAGAGTGCAACCATTACGTGACACGTGGTTATTCAACTTGCTTATCTGTAACTATCTTATCCACACAACCCCAGCAGCTTCCCGAACCGCCCACACTTTTTTCGACCTACACTGTTTATATATATAGACCTTGAAATAATCAGATCAAGCTATTCAAATCTTTAAGAATAACAAGAAGAAACAACGTTTTAAGTTTGGAAAAATGGAGGGTGAGATGGAGTCGTACGAGGATCTGGTGACGTTGATGCAAGAAGAGCAAGACGGTTGGTCGACGCCGACACGCAGGGAGTGTCGAATACCCGCTGTGAAATTGTGTCCGCCCCCGCCGCCGAGGAAGAAGACCTTTACGTTTGGGAAGAAAAGGGCGGAGCCGCCGAAGAATGGGTATTTTCAACCTCCCGATCTCGAGATGATTTTCTCAATGGGAACTAGAAGGCAAGGTTGTGCTTAATCAGCCTAACGTTAATACTTTAATGTCCTTAATTATACTTAAGTGTGATGTATGAATGAACTATGAACAATTATTCTATACACGACAGGCTAAAGTTTTTTTAGCCAAGCATACTTAATCCAAAATTAAAATTTTAACTTTGAAACTCTAAATATTAAATTCTAAATGCTCATCCTTGTGTCTTTGCTACTTAAATGTTCATCTCCTTCTCTTATGGTGGCAAAAATAAAAGTTTATCGGTTCGAGCACTAATAATGTATGTTGTGTGTGTCGTCTTTAAAAAAATTAAAAAAATCTAGCCCAAGCTCCAACTATCAAAGTTGTGAATGCTACAGAAGAAACTGGGAAGTGAAGTGGGTCGTTTGTCTTTGGATAAATATGAGCCGAATAGGCACACTATTCCTTGATTTTCTCTATCAATTTGATTGTTTTTTTTTACAAATAATTCCATTCTCTGTTGTTAGTTACAACTCTCAAAATTACATACGTATCATTGCTTTATTTCGATAGAAGTGTCAGTAATTACGATTCAAATCAATATTTCATTTTTTTTACAGATACAATATATAAATATATACTAATTTCTAATCATTTAGACTATTAATTTTTTTAATAATATCACAATATAATTTGAAGTACAAAGTTTATGCTTATATTGTTTTACAAAATTAAAGTTTATACAACACATTATACATTGACTTTGCAAACGTTCATGCATGGTTTTGACTTTTGAGATTTAATCATATTAATTAACATAATTGTTTGATAAACTAATATGCATTATTTTTACTCTATAACTGAGATAAAAAACTACCACATGCCTTCGATTAATATATTAAATAAATAGATAAATTATATGGTAATCTTTAAACGATTACAAGGTAATATTTGTTGATACATATTTTTAATCATTTGACAATGTACATACACTTTGTGATTTGAACATATATCTCTTAAAATAAACATTATTCGATTTTCCACTGAACATATATCTCTTAAGATAAATATTATTCGGTTTTCCACTGAGATACTTGTTGAGTTCAATTATATGACAATTTTTTAATTTTACTCGTAGAGTTAATTCATTTTTAGCCAATTAACAACATTGTTAAAGACAGTGAGACACAAAATTTAATTTAATTTTATATATAATTTTATATTAAGAGAGTGAACTTAGTTTTAGGGGCGAAAATAAATTTTAATAAAAAATATATAGAAATTTTTGGTTTTTAATAAAAAAATACATATTTTTTTTAAAACCATATATAAATTTCAAAGGGGCGATCGTCTCAACCCCTTGGTCGATCCTCGATTAAAAAAAAGATGCTATTTCAAATGATATAACATGCCATGAATAAGTTAAATGATAGAGATTTAAATCGGTTAGCAACCCGAAAGTGGACAAAGATCAACTCTAAAGGGAATTAAAAGAGTTGGCAACGATCATTATCCCTTTTTTTTTATCCATTAATTATGGTCTCACTAAAGGGAGGTGCTGCAAGTGGTCCTCTGAACCCATCTTAATCTTTGTCTATCTAAATATGGTTCATATTTGAATCCGTACTCTCGGTTTTCAACATTTTATGATTGCAACAAATTATGATCTATTAGAAAAATCCCTAAAATGTGTGGAGAGAAAGTGTCCAAGTCGCCTTGCTACCTTTGAAAGTCTTACAATTTTCATAATCTTTTGAATGTTTAGATCTTATCGTTTAACAAATTACAACATGAGAAAGGGTAAAATTCACCACACACACAAATGTATATGACATTAAAGGTTTCAACCTGGCTGCTAATAGATACTTATTATTTTCTCATAAGGTACAAAAATAGAATAAGAATTTAATTTAATTTAAGTTTGTGGATTTACAAATAAGGAAGTTAGGGTTCAAATTTCTGATAAAGAATGTAAATGCTAGAACAGTCGAGGTTATCGGCTAATATACTCCTTTTCATAAGTAAGATTCTTAAAAAAAAATACAGAAATATGTCAAATAAGAGGGTGCCTTGTATAAATGTAAAATGTTTTTTTTATCCACTGGTGTTTGACCTATTGGTTGACTAATTCAGATCATATTTGGTAGATACTTATTATAGGGTCACTTCCCTATTCAGTTTTCTCCATTCACAACGACATGATTCGAACCCGTTATTTTATTTAAGAGACCTAGCGCCTCATCTCGTTAGATCACTAGTTATTGGTAAATGTAAAATGTTATTAAACTCCAGGTAGGCCTACCAAAACTGGGTGCGAATATGTAAAGCTAGCTAGGTACTGGTTGGTGTACGCAAGAATCCCATGGGAAGGGCATTTTGCTGGTTGAAATCTGGGAGTTGGAATGTTGACGAAGAAATTCCTCCCATCCGCATGAAAGGCTTCTTAACTAAATTTTAGACCACATTAAAAGAACCCAAAGTGTTACCAACAATTAGTTGGAGCAATTGGGTTGAAGGTCACCCCATAATTTTTTTTGTAGCACCTGAATCAGATTAATCAACCAATGGATTGAAAAATATGGTTAAACAAAAAAAAAATGGTGTTGAGCTTTTATAATTTGTGCTTATAGAATCATCTATTTGATTCTCTCATCACGATATAACCAAAAGAACTTAATTAGCCATTATCTTATTAAAAGTTTAAAACACAGTTGTTTATTAGACAACTGTAGTTGTAGTGGGCTAGGAAGTAGGAATGGATGACTCAAGAATTGGTATTCTGTACAGGAGATTACATTGTGTATAAAGCAACCCGATCGTTTCATCCTTCTTACTTTCCCCTTCGCCCTTCTTCTTTTTCTGTTTCTTTCCATTGATTCATCCCTTTAGGGTTTTCCATCAAAGGGTTTTTAGGGTTTTCTCAGCACTTTGCATGGGGGGAGATCTCATCGAGGCTATGAAGAACAGTCAGTGTTTGCAGGTGAGGCATCATCAAGATTCTCAAGGTTTAGTAGAGGCCTCTCTTTTTCTTGAGAAATGAGAATCTTGATGATGATGCATCAGCAAACGCTTTGGCTTCTCTTTACAAAGGAAGATTGATTGTTTCCAGCAGTTTGATCAAGGTGATATGTAATTTTTCTTTACCATTGAGTTTAGCTTTAGTTGATTGAGGCAGTTTTGTTTCCCCCTTTTTATGTACCAACAAGTTTACTTCAGGATTTTCCACTACGGAAGATTCAGTGAGGAAGAGCAAAGGAAAGATCTGCAGGATCTATCTGCAATTTGCAGCGCCTTTTCTATTCAGGGATTGGTGAATGCTGTTTCATGTTTCTTTCTCTGGAACATCCTTCCTCATGTTGATACATGTCTCAGTATGAAATACTATATATGTGTGTATACATCTTCATGCAAAATAAACATCAATAAAGATAGGTATTATGCTATCTGTTCAATGGTTATTGCATAAGATCAGAATATATTAACTTGGTTATTGTCAAGTTTAATCATCATAGAATATCCGTAATATTACTCGGTCATCTTATAATCCCAATCTTAATATTTTCTTTGTATTATTTATTGATAATCTAATTTCTTATTCTCTAAAACTTCTAATGTAATTTCGTAGGAATTTACACTTTCTGATATAAAATATCTTGGTCTGTCCCTGCATGCATGTCGTGTATATGCATACACTAGTGTGTACACACACGTAATCATGTATATATGTAAATGCTAATACATTTGTGAACTTCGGCATGCATGCTAACCTCAGAGTTAAATCAATAGCAACAAATTGAAATGAGATTTCAGCATTTGTTTGAAAATATTAAGGACGATTTCAGCATGTTATCAAGATCCCGTAGAGTATATATTTGAATATAAATATAAAATACAATATTATATATATATATATATATAATCGAGTATATACACATATCAAATATATATTTATATCATTTTTAAATCCGTATAACATATTTTTTTTATCTATAAATGAACTAAAATCATACTCCCTCCGTCCCACTAAAACTGTCACATGTTGACTTTTTTTGGGTCAAACTTTTTCAACTTTGACCTCTTATAATTTAAAATTTATTATTGATAAAAATATGAAAAATATATTTTAAAAAACCTTGAATCAACTAGTTTTTAAATATATTTTTTATAATTTTTAATTAATTAAAATATTTAAATCAATTATAGTCAAAGTTTAAAAAATTTGACCAAAAAAATGTCAACATGTGACAGTTTTACTGGGACGGAGGGAGTAGTTATTAGTTCCAAAGTAGAAGCACACAGATTTCTTAATGTATGCACTAAAAACTAATATTATTTTTTTAATAAAAAACTAGAATTTATTTGATAAAAAGAAAGGGACCAAGTAGTAGTACAAGTAAGATTCAACATCCAAGTGAGACAAGAAGCATGCATCCATGAGAGTATACGAAAAGTAAAACCATGTTGGCAAACAGCAAGAAACCAATAATTAAGGTACAAAACGAACTAAAAAATTGAACAGTTGCTACCTTTGTGTCTTGGTGGCAAATATAAACGTTTATTATCTCTTAGGACCCAAGTTTGAGCACCAGTAATGCATGATGTGTGTGCCGTCTTTGAAAAGACTAAAAAAATTAAACAGATGCTACCCTTGCATCACACCAGCATATTAAAAAAAAGGGTAAACTACTGCAGGGGTAACTTTCGTTTCTCGTTTGTACAGATTTAGTCACCACTTTTGAAAAGTGTCAATAAGTGGCCATCTACGTTTTCAATGTGTAAAGACTTGGTCACTCTGACGTTATAGTCCGTTAGTCCCCTAACGAATTGGGAATTAATTAACGAAAAAATAAGGGTAAATTACTGCAATAGCCATTAAAATTTATCTCATGTACATTTTTTCTCCTCAATTTAAAAAAATAAACATTATAGTCACTAATAAAAATGTTTCTTTATAATTTCACCCTTAAATTTTTAAAAATTCATTTTTCAATCCTAAAACTTTACAATCAATTAGTACAATAATATTATAAATGCTTAGATGAAAAATAGGTGCCCAAAATATACCCTTTGAAACTTAGGTGCCCAAATTGCTCCTATTTAATAACTCAAACTTAAAATTTTAGTCCACTAACTACTAAAAAATTCGAGTTATTGGAATTTCTATTTTATAATTCAAACTTTATTTTGAATTTTTGAGTCGAGTTTATGAAATTATGAGTCGAGTATTTTCACATCAAACCAAAAAATTTAATTTTTTCGAGTCAAGTCGAGTTATTGGAATTTCTATTTTATAATTCAAACTTTATTTTGAATTTTTGAGTCGAGTTTATGAAATTATGAGTCGAGTATTTTCACATCAAACCTAAAAATTTAATTTTTTCGAATCAAGTCGAGTGTTGCACTTCCCTACATATAATTTTTAATTTTAATCTGTGTTTGTCAACGGGCAGATTTAGGCGAAGCTCCGACGAAGCCTTAAACGACAGCGAACCGACGATTGACGGTATGGGCTTTGTTCGCCTCGACACGAGGAACTCAATAACAGTGACGGCGCGGCGAGCGGACAATTGCGGTGGCCGGAATCGCAGAAAAACAGAGGGGACGGACGAACATTTGTCACAGCTTTCGCGGCAACCGGCGGTGAACTACCGCGAGTGGCGGCTGGGGTTTTGTTCGGGGGACGATGGCGGATAAGGAGGTGATGACGGTGTACACCACCGTCGAGCGGTGGCCGAGATCAACTTGAAAACACAAGTGATGGTGGGTTTCCTCTCTAAGCTTCAAACTGCTCGCCATGGCTGACGACGGTGACTTACCGCGAGTGGTCACTGTGGTTGCGATCAGGGGGAGTGGGCGGACACTGTGGCGGCAGCGGTGAAGGCCACATCCGGGCGGCGTGGCAGATCGAAGCAAAAGCCGGAGCGGGGAAGGTGAGGGGTCGAGAGAGAAAAATGGAAGGGTCTGGATATTTTGGGGTGTTAATTATCCCATGTGGCTTTTTGGTTCAGACATTTATTAAATTTCGATTTAAACAAAACAATTAGTTGGGACAAACACGGATTAAAATTAAAAGTTATATGTAGGGAAGTGCAACACTCGACTTGATTCGAAAAAATTAAATTTTTAGGTTTGATGTGAAAATACTCGATTCATAATTTCATAAACTCGACTCAAAAATTCAAAATAAAGTTTGAATTGTAAAGTTTTAGGATTGAAAAATGAATTTTTAAAAATTTAAGGGTGAAATTATAAAGAAACATTTTTATTAGTGACTATAATGTTTACTTTTTTAAATTGAGGAGAAAAATGTACATGAGATAAATTTTAATGGCTATTGCAGTAATATACCCTTATTTTTTCGTTAGTTAATTCCCAATCCGTTAGGGGACTAACGGACTATAACGTCGGACTGACAAGTCTTTACACATCGAAAACGTAGATGACCACTTTTTGACACTTTTCAAAAGTGATGACTAAATCTGTACAAAGGAGAAACGAAAGTGACCTCTGCAGTAGTTTACCCTAAAAAATACAAAAGGAACTTTATACTATCGATTCCTATTGTCTCTGAAATTGGTATTACGTGAAATATTGAGTAGTAATCCATCGTAGTGTATTAATGAAGATTTAATGCCTGCTTTAAATTTCTTCAAAGTCACTGAGTTCATATAAGCTCCTGTCTAAGGTGATCGTGCGAACGCTTAAAGCACATTTGGCCGCAACTCATTGATCAGAATCAAACCAGTTTCATTTTTGGTCGTGTCCGTTGGAGCTTCATATCGGTACCACTACCATGGCTGCCGCGAGACATCCTATGGATATTCGTCGTATTATTATGAATTCTATTTCATCTTCTAGTTTCCAGATTCAATGGAATGGAAGTTTATCTCAGCCCTTTATTCCGAGCAGAGGCGTCCGACAAGGGGACCCTATTTCGTCGTACCTCTTTGTCCTTGTCATGGAACGGTTGGGTCACTTGATAAAACATGCAGTTGCTAATGGTTCATGGCTGCCATTTCGGATTAAAAGGGAAGGCATTCCGCTTTCGCATTTGTTCTTTGCGGATAATCTCATCCTTTATGCGAAAGCAGATTTACAGCAAGCAGCGTTCATTAAGGAAACGCTTGACACGTTTGGTAGCTTTTCTGGCCATCGCGTTAACAATGGAAAACTCAAATTTTGTTCTCTCCGCATACCGACTCTGCTATGAAGAGCATGATCAACTCTTTCATGTTGGTCTGTAATCTGGAAATTGCAGGTACTGCAACGGCTTCGCTTTTTCTTGTGGTTATCATTTAAAGAGCGAATCATGACCATTGTGGAACGGTGTCGGCGATCCATTGGACATCATCCCTATTGTCCAAATTGTCATATTGCGCAGGAAACCGTAATCCACATCCTTCGAGATTGCCCTGTGGCGTTGCAATTATTGCCGCTGAGTCTATTTAGCAATTTCTTCCAACTTCCGCTCCAGGATTGGCTGCATTGTAATCCGGCATCGTTGATACTGATTTCTGATTGTGATCTTCCTTGGTCGACCCTTTTTGCTTCAACAGTTTGGCAGTTGTGGAAAAATCGCAACCCGGTCGAGGAAGCAACTAATACTCAGGTTCCCCCACCTGCTGGGCCATCCTTGCCCGCTAATTGGCAACGACCAGACGAAATGTGGGTATGTTTAAATACTGATGGCGCTGTTTCTCCTGTAACAGCAATTGGATCTGTCGGAAGGGTCTTCCGTACACATGATGGTTCATGGATTCTCGGTTTTATTTTACGATTGGCCTAGGAGAATGTTTTTAACTATCTCTTAATACAATCGGGTTGCAGAGAAGCTATCAATCTTGTGAATGATCCCAACGCTGGCAATAATTTGAATGCTCTTCTTCGTACAATTCATAGGATACGGTGCTCCGGATGGACAACCGAAGCTCAATGGATCCCGCGTAATGGTAATAAACCGGCTGATTGTATCGCGAAGCTCACTTCACCCAACTGCTATACCCTGTCCACTTTTCACGATCCTCTTGCTCAATTGCTTCCTTTGTTAGAGCTTGATACGCAGCTCACACTGTAATTTGTCTTTGGTTTCTATCTTCTTAGCCCGGAAAAAATATAGATTTATTATCGATACATTGGCAGTGAAAATCAAAAGTTTCCATAAGTATCTTAATGTTATGGCTTAGTGATTTAGTTTAGGATTTAGATGTTTAGATTCAGAGATATTGGCTAGAATTTAGAGTTGGAATTTAAGGTTTATAGGTTATGGTTTAGGGTAATATGATGATGGATTCCAGATGGACAACCGAAGCTCAATGGATCCCGAAAAAATATGAAAACCTAAATTCTAATCAACATTCATAATTTTAAACCCTTAAACTAAATCTCTATACACTAAAATTAAGGTATTTGTAGAAACTAGAAACTTTTAATTTCACATGTATGAAATAATTACCCTTGAAATATTATACATAATTTTGTATACACAAACCATTCAAAGAAAATTTACACAAATTTAAATATTTACTTAAAAAACTAAATTCATAATCTTAAACTTATACTTTAAATTCTAATAATAAATTTTTAAACTAAACTCTTAATCTCTAAATAAAAGAGCACAACGCGTGTATCGAAGAATTTTCCTAAAGCTTAATGGCAAATTTTAATATCTGTAATTTTTATTTATTGATTTTTAAAAAAATACCATTTCAAATGGCCCAAAGCCATTAGAGTACTTTTGAATCATTGTGGACCTAAACTCCACCAAGCAATTATATGTGGACTCCTACGGGTGTTAAACATGTCACATTTTGTATCACCAAGCTTTTGTAACTTTGAACAAAATTCACACCAAAAAAAAATAATAATTAATTCATACCTGGATTTAATTGTAATTTTTTTATAAAAAAAAAAGCCCTCAGAAAGATGATGTATGTAGACAGTGAACAAACAATGTGAAAATGTGCAACAAGTTTCCATGGGTTTATATTCATGGAGGCTTTGAGACATAAATTTATGACTTTTTGACCTGTTTTATCTTTTTAATCCATTTGTGGTACAAAAGGGGTCCCATAATGTTTTTTTTAAATGAAAATGAAAAATTGAAGGGTGTTTAACAGGCTTTCTTCTGCCCATTCTTATGCAGCTCACATGTCTTCATGTGGGACTCCAAATGCTGATATTCTCAATCCCACGTGATCAATTAGCAATTTTTAAAAAAATAATTTTGATAAACCCTAAAAATAGACTAAAACAAAAACAAGTTTGAAAAAGATGCATTGTATTGCATCCACAACACACCATGTGATTTGATTTTGACTCATCCTTACAATATGTTGACCAATCAAATCTAATCATCTAGCATGTATGATTAAAAAGAAAGGAAGGTAAAGTAAAAAAGAAAGGGAATTAGATCAGTAATTTTAGATATCATATAGTAAAAGAATATATATGATGTATTTAATAAATATAAATTTCAAATAAATAATAAGATAATAATTAGGATTAATATGATTAGCACCCAATATTGTTCAATAAGTATTGTTTTTTAATCTTTACTCTCTCTCTCTCTTTTGATTACAAGTGTTCATACATTTTAATCTTTACCTTTAAACATTTAATTTTCACAAAAATAATTTTTTAGATTTCCAATAGCAATATAGACAACAATTAAAAGCCAGCATTCAGGGACAGACGCATAATTTTATGTTAGGGGAGATTGCCCCCTCCAGCACCCTTTTGGGTCCACCTACCCGTATTAGCTTGAAAACATATGAAAGCAAAGACTTAAACTTGCATTATAAAAAAATATTGAGCAGTCAAATTGTCTCGTTAACAAAATATGTTGTTTCTCCAATTTCTTCAGATTCCAACACCTTTTTAATTTTTTTTGTTATAGTCTTGTGGACAGTCAATAACACATTTTAAGGAAAATTAATCAAAGTTTAATGCAATTTGCAAACAGTGTATACTCTGTAATTAGACCAAAAACAACCTCAAAAAGCAAAAAAAATTGAATCCTTTTTAGTTCTTTGAGTACAGGAACGGCACTTTTAAGATTACTGTATATGTATAGTAATATATTCAACCAATGCATTGAAATAAATTTGAAAGAGTGTTCTAAGAACACTCATTAACGAAAAGATTTGCAATATAATAAATGTGCTGAATAGTAAAGTGAATGATGTTTGTGATAGAAAGTTTTTAAGATTAGAAATCTTGTTTGAGTTGGAAAATCTTTGCAGGTTGTCCCCATACCAGAAGAAACATTATTGCAGAGATCAATTTCGAGGACATATTATTATATTGAAGAATAATCATTTATATATAAATATATTTGAAATTTCAAACTTATGTTTGCTGATTCAAAAGGTTGCATGTGCATGTGAATGAATCCCTAATTCCCATATATAATTTTGTGCTTTTAATTTAGCTGTTGTGAACCTTGATATAAATAACAATTGCTTCTGACCAAGATTTCAAGTTGAAAAACACCAAAGTTTTTTATGAGTTTATGTGTTGGTCGGTGGGACATATTCAGCAGAATTCAACTGTTGTTTTCATCTATAAGAAAGGAAAAAAGTGTGAGGCTCTATATGCATAAACACTTGTTTTTATAAATTTCTAATTTGGATAAAGAGGTTCTCAAAACCGAATTTTCGAACATGCATCAATCGAATGAATCAAATGTTCGAGTGCTAAATATAAGAGAATGAAGCAGAAAGTGGTGGAGGCAGTATATTCTTTATCACAAGATTGTGGTCATGGATTGAAATCCTCTTGTAATCATGTCTGTTCACTAGGGAGAATTTTATAAATAATAAAAAGGATAAAGGCTCTTTGCTTTACCTAAAATTGTGGAAGAAGAAGTGACAATATCTATTAACATCAAAAATGAAATCAGACCAGAAAAAGTTGGATTGCTACAGATTCTCTGCTTCACTGCTGTAATTGCTCTGCTTACAGTTTTTCGATTCAACTGAGAATCTGTGCAGCTAAGAATTCATATGATAACTTATGCAATAACTTGAGAGGATAATAGTTAACTATATGATAATAGGAAACTTAATGAATAAACTCTTGAATTTGTAATATGGTGGTTGGAAGAGGTCCATAATGACAGAAGTATCAGATGGTACTGGAATTATGTCTCGAACGCGTGCTTCGATACTTAAATCAACGTAAAATCAAAGTGTTTTTAAGGACTAAAAATAAGCAATGAATGGTGGTGGAGTCCAGTAGGAAGAAGTGGTACAACTAGAGGTAGGGAATGCATATGTGAAATTTAAGCCTCAAACATGAAACTGGGGAGAGAAGACCAAAGGAGCCCCTCAACATTTATAGTTTGTGGGACACTATCAAGAATCAAAATGGCACTGTAAAAAAGTGTAAGTTCCATTCACAAACTTACAAAAGAAAATTATTTGAAAAATTTTAACCTCAAACCCTGTCAACAAAGGGACACAATCCTTATCACAAGAAGCAGCTAACAATAATGTGACCCCACACCACCACCCCCTCCTTCCCCTTTTGTTCTTCTCTCTCACTCTCATGTGTGTGTTCTTTTGTGATGTAAACTTAAAATACTGACATTATTATGGAGCCCCGTACGAAAATAGTGTCTAGAAAAAAAAGAAATGATGGACCTCCAAGAGTGAGGAGATTGAGAAATCAGGCAAAATCTTATATATGAGCAAAGAATGAGGACTTCACAAATCCTCATACAGCCGACCAATTTTGTAGTGCCAGGCCAGCAACTATGGTCCAGTCCCTATAATATAACATGCAAAACACAGTTCTAAAATCCTAGGGAGAGTTGAGATGAGAATTGACACTTTTAAAATGCTAAATAAACATTTGATCAAATCAAACTTACAAACCTTGAGTTCTAAGGAGGAAGGCCTTACTTTACTATATATATGACAACAGATAGCCCCACTACTGTCTGCAGCCCTGAGAATCCTTCTCAGTCAAATTTCCCTCTCAACTTCTCTTTTTTCATTGTTCATCTCTCTCACGCGCAGACAAAGAGGTTATCAGGTTTAAGTTAAAGAGATCAAACTCTGAGGGAACTGACTCTATCCCATTATTGCTAGTGTTGCAGCTTCCAAGCTTATTACATGGATGAGAAGTGGAAGCTATCAAAGAAGGAAGCTTCAGGCACCACCCATTGTTCAAGTTCTTCAAAGTTCTCACTTCCAAGGAGTTTCTCAACCAAGAGTGTTTCTTCCAAGTCTCCACTTCTTAGGAGTTCCTCACAGAAGAACTCATGTTCTTCTTCATCATCATCATCAACTAAATGTCCACTACCAAGAAGTTTTTCACAGAAGACATCCATTTCGCGTAAATGTAGTAGCATGGCCAAGGAACAGAAGGCGAGATTTTACATTATGAGGCGATGTGTTGCCATGCTTGTTTGCTGGCATAAACATGGAGATTCTTGAAGGAAAATAAGAAGAAGAAGAAGAAGAAGAAGACATCAGTGGAGAATGGAGATGATCATATATAGATCAGTAGGGATTCCTTTTCCTTTTCTCCACTTCGTTTATGCAAGATGGTTCTTGGATTTGTTTGTCTTGAACTCATGGATTTTTTACATCCATTGCATCAAGTTACAGATAAATTTCAGAGTTTTTTCTTGCTTACCTTCATTTTCTAATTAGTTCAGTTTGTAATTATAAAATGAGAAGAACTACAAGTTTTATAGTTGTAAGAAAAGACTATATCAGCAAATATATTTCTTTCAAATCCTAAACTAGCAGAGTCTTTTTGTTTCTTTTCCTAATCATTTCCCTCTGTGATTTCCTTTTTGTTTTTCCCCTTGAGATCTTCATCAAAGCAGATCTCAAAATCAGGAGGTCTACTTAAATTTGATCCTTTTTGGAGTGGCTTTTGGCTGGTAATTTTCTCAATTTTGTTCCTATTTTCTTTCTTTTCTTGTGTGTTGATTGATGACACAGAGATTCCTTTCACCTGTTGCTGCTACCAATATAATAATAGGAAATCACTGGCTACTGGATCTGCATTGGGAATGGGAAACCATCTTTTTACTTACCCTTTCAGAAAAAGAGGCAGGAAATGTGCATTCTGCTAAAGATGGAAGGGAAAAACCTTGGATTGATCTTTAAATTATGGTCTGGGTCGTTTTCTTTTTGTTCAAGTTCAACCCTGAAACTGGTTTTTTGATGAGTAGCTAAAACTTACTTGGCCAGATCTTACAATACAGGTTAGTGCAAGAAGTATGAACTTCTACAATACAGGTTAGTGCAAGAAGTAAGAACTTCTACGAGTATGTTTAATTTTTCTCTCTAAGCTTTTCAGGCATTTGGAGGGTCCAAATTCGAAAATTGATTACTTCAAAGGTAGACAAACTATGAATGATAAGCATGAGAATCAGTGAAAAACATTTCTTTCAAAACTTAATTGGAAGGTGCAGCAAATCCTGACTGCCAGGTCTTCTTAACCGAGGAAACAAATTACAAGGAGTATTTTTTAACTCAAAAACACACTTAAACCAAGAATTGTGTCTGAGATGCATGTATTATAGTCATTTAATCATGGTGTTCCATCATGCTTGCATCAGTCAGTTCCAGCCTTCACCAAATAGTAGCATCCTTTTTTTAGCTAAAATGTCTGAGAGTCTATCTATATTTTATTAACACCCTCATTACTTCAAAACAAGGGGATACAACTGCTATGATTGACAGAAAATTTCTTAGTTTTTCAAAGTTCTAATCACAGTAAAGAAATTCCAATGAAGCTCTCCAAAGCTTAAATTTAGGTGCAAATGTTGGATACGGTCGAACACAGAGATATGTTTGTCTGATAACAATAGACTAATATGTTTTTCATTAGGTTCCTAACTTCCTTGCATTGCACCATTTGTAGCAACTTCATCTTCAGCAATACTTACTAATACACTGATTCATCAATCAACACTACTACTATTTTGCATCTATGGATGTTCCTTTCCCTTTAATTAATTCAGGTTTTAAATGAAAAGTCAACCATTACATTAATGATGTTTTTTTATAACCATGGATATATGACTCATTGGTCGAGTAATCCAGATCGGTTTTTGCAGAGGCTCATTATGGGGCGACCCTACCAATCCAGTTTTCTCCATTCATTATGCCAGGATTCTAATCTCTGGCCTTGCTTAAGGACCTAAGCTCGACCCAGAAGTGATTACTATGAGTAAACCACCATTGACAGAGCTGGAAGCAATTGACATTTAATATAACAATATAACTTAGAAGTGCTTTTGACTCCTGAGCCTGATATTGTTAGTCTATGAAGGAGAGAAGACTAGTATAAGTAACTATGATGATCAAACAAGATTTCAACCAATTTCAAAAGTCTGTAAAAGCTCAGATCATCTCAACTAAAATAAGTTCTTAAACTATGGTCTATGCACTTTGAGAATCTAGAAACAAAAAATTTAAAATCTTATGCATTTTATCAGAGATATATGCAAAAAACAAAAACCAGAACAACATAATCTAAAGTGGAAAAGCAAACTTGGTATACAAATGGAAATTAGTGAAGAATATAAGAAATTGCTTGCTGCATACCTTATGAACAAGGCGCCTCCAAACTGTTTGATTTTATGAGGTAGAAAGATAGATTGGCTACTGCAGAATCAACAGTAATCTCAACGATGGGATATCTAAGAAAATGCAAGGATTTGGCTAGATATTTTCTGCAGGATGAAACAACAAGAAATCAGCTCAAATTTCCCATTTCCAGAAACTCAAAATCTCGTGGAAGCATTCAGAATATATACCCATTTCAAGGATTTACCCAAAACAGGAATAAAGCAGGGAGATTGGAAATCAATGATAGAAATGAATTGTTGGGAGAATAAGAAAATAGTAAGTCCAACACTGCTCTCTTTGGTTGCCCAGTAGGCAAAACAGCAACTTTTGCCTTAAAGTCTGGATTCAAACATTATTATCAATTTGATCATCATCATCAAACTCCACAAAAAAAGATGTCTTTTCAGATACAGAATCATAAGTTACTGTCAAATAAAACTATTAAGATGTCATAAATTTTCCCTAGTTCTATTATTCTCAGATGTGAAAGAAAGATGTTCACTTTCCTGTTTGATCACTGGTCACTTAAGAAGCAGCAAATGAACAAGTTACACGCTAGGTCAGCTGATGCTCCATCAATCTATGATGTGTCTCATTCTCATTGCCAATGCCAACCTTTATTTTCTTTACTAATTTAGTACTACACCTTCTTTAAACGAGACTGGCATCAGAGGTTGTAAACTTATATCAGATGGTTTTTCTGTTTTGGTATGAAATTGATGTTTCAAACCATGGTAAGAGTCTCTCCTATTTTAACCAGTGTCGAGGGTTTGATCGTGACCCTGGGTATGGAACAGCTTTAAAACTTGCTACTTGTGAGGGCTCGCTCCGGTGGATACCTTGGGAAACACATTTCTAATGCAAATCCTTGTAATTAATTGACTGGTATTTGCAGTCATTGTATGTCATCTTGTTGATGAACAACCCTGTGTTGTATACATTTTTTTATTTATTATTCATATGATGAAATAACAAAACACACTCCAATGCAGACAGTTTTTGATATTATATAATATAGTAATTGATTACAAAGGAACAAATTTGTACATAAACAGGGTTGCAATATCAGTCCCAGATCATAACAACTGCTATAACTGCAACACCAAGAAGCACAGCAAGAAACTTGAAGGAAGGAGTGTCAAAGTAACATTTTTCTTGTGGTTTAAAGCCTTTAGCAATGAGATGATTGATGGCAACATAAATGAAAACCCCGCAAGCAAGTCCCATTGAGATAGCGTAAACCCAATCAGCCGCATGACCTTGAGTAGTTGCATCAATGGCAATGCCGATCCCTACACCTAAGGGGCTAGAAACCGCGAAGGCAAAAGAGTAAGCACAGGTCAACAAAAATGGCCGCTTCGGTAACATCCTCAGCAGTGCAATCCCCATAGCAATGGCTGCAAAGATTTTGTGCAGAGATATTGTCCAAAGATTCCTCCACGCATCTCCCTTGGTACCTGCAACACCAACGGCAATGCCCTCGAAAACTGAGTGAAAACACAAGGCGAGAATAAGCAGCAAAGTATCACCAAAGGACGTTGCTTTAAAGAAAACTGGATTATTCGAATCAATTCCTATATCTTTGGAATGCTCTTCGTCGGCTGTTCTTCCTTCTTCCACTTGCACTCTAATGTCTGTTTTAGAACTTGATGTAACACTGACGATTATGCAATCACCAAGCATGGTGAGAAGATATCCCACCGATGCCAACATGAAGGCGAAAGGGTACGTTTTGGTTGTGAGTTCACCGAAAGTTTCATTAGAATCGCTCAAGAAATGAATCAAAGAGGTTGCCAGAAAAACCCCACCGGCAAACTGTGTGCCTAAGAGGAGAAAACTTTCGTTCCATCGATAGAAATAAGGAGAGACTCCGCCTGCAAAAGTGGTGACTAGAAGAATGATCAAACACCATATTTTCACCAAGACTAAGCCCTTCTCATGCAAGTTTACATGGTCACCGCCGTCCCCTTCGTGATCGTCTCCCCCATGGCCTTTCGTTACGGAGAACTGCAAGAGAAGAAGAAGAAGAAGAATGGACAAGGACGTTGACTTGAGCTCTGCAATTATAGCCATGGATGGAGCTGATGGATATCTTTCCCAGGTCTAAACATGGAAAAGATAAAATAATTTATAGACCTGGACTTGCTCGCCATTTCTGAGTTTGCAGTACAGCATTGACTTTACAAAGATTGTAGTGGTATTGTACTACACAGAGGAAGGATCAATAACTTGTTCTATCTGGTTAGTTTGGCAGGCGTACGTCATTCCCATGCCAACCTGTCGAAGGCGGCAACTGGCAATGACTGAATTGGGCTAGGCTTCATTTTTAGGACAGTCAAGTCAACCCTTTCTCCATGGGCTGATTATATTGTTACCTCTAGAAAAAGGTAAGGTCATTAATAGAAGTCTTAAGATATATAAAAATTTGCGCAGTATATTTTATCATACATGTTTTTGAGATGGAATAATAGCCCCGTGACAAGTGATATCAGAATAATTTTCGTCTGAGAAAAGACGTATGAATTTTTATTCATCATATGTTACATGTGATCCTTAGAGGTCGAGGTGTTATGGTAATTAAAATTACGTATGAGATTATCATGTGCTGATTAATGAATAATATCAGCTTATAAAACCCGAATCACTCCCCGGTCCCCATTGAACAAGCATATTAATTAGGAGGGACGGATAACATAGTAGGAGTGTTAAAAAATACTTAATCTGAGTGACCGACCTATTAACTCGTCGACCCGACAAAAATATTCGAGTAATTTTATAAATTTTTTACCTTTCAGGGTCGAGTACTCGACTCGCCAATTTCTGGATCGGTCTCGGGTTATAAAATTTTTAAATTTTCGGGTACTCGAGTATCCGGATGTATTTGAAATATATAATTTTTTATATATCAATAAATACATATTTTTTATATTAAATTAATAAAAAAAATATTTTTATATTAAATTAATAAAATGTTTTTATATTTGGGTACTCAATTACCCGGTTTTGCAAGTACCCGAGCAACACGACTGAAACGCGTGCCCACTAAACTATTATCCGAAGACTCGAGTACCTAGATTTAAACACCCATAATTATGAGTGGAAAGGGCTTTTGCCTCTTCAGGTCATCTTTTTTTTCCTTTTTACCTTTTATTCATATTATCATATATATGTATTTAAAATATGGACAGATTATAAATTAGATTTATATTCAATATACAAGCGATATGATGGAAAATAAAAATTTTACAAATAATTTTAGTTTTAGGGTTTATGGATTTAGTTTAGGCTTTAGATATTAGATGTTAGGGTTCAAATTAGGGCTAGAAGTTAGAATTTAGAGTTTATATGTTAGAATTTAAGTCTTAGGATAATATGACCCTGTATCTTACACCCTAAACTGAATATATAAACCCTAAAATTCAGAAAATTGTAAACACTTTTAGTTTTCATTGCCAATATATAAAATAATTAACCTTATAAATTTATCTCATTTTCAAACATTTATATTTTGTTCTTCGATCCCAACTCTGATTTTGTTTTTGTATTTTAATATCAAAACTTGTATCAATATAGCGGATTGAGTGCAAGAAAGTATATGGTGTTCGAAATTATCTTTGGGGATTAATAAAATTTTAGAAATTCCATTAAAAAATTGACTTTTGGTCCTTTAATTTTTTTTGAAAAACTTAAATTTGACCTAAAAATATTTAAATTATAATTAAATTTTTATTCTTTAAATATTTTTAATTAAATTCTTTTTTAATTTTATAATTATTTTTACTAAGTCTCTAACTTTAAAAAAAATAATTAACCTCCAAAATTATTTTCACAAAAAATGTTTTCACTATTTTCATTAAAAATATTTTTTAAAAAATGGAAAAGTTAAAAATAAAAAATAAAAATTTTTAATTCTATTTAACACAAGTTAGAATGTAACACCCGGGTTTAGGGGTTAGGTGAAAATAATAATTTAATATTACTTTGGGTTCGGTTTTATGATTTGAAAATGGTTCGGGTTTGGTTTGCAAAATTTAATTAATTTGAAGATAGACTATGTTTTGGAATTAAACCCCAAATGGCCATGAATTATATGTCCTTGTGAATATTTCATTTCATTAAGGGCAAATAAGTCATTTGAGCTTTTAAACTAAAACAAAGCAAAAACCCCCCATCATCCACTATTCATTCTCTTCTTCATCAACGGGAAAACAAAGGCTCCCAACCCATTTACTATTCCATCTTATTCCTTCTCCGTTTCAGCTCCAAATTGAAAGGTAAGAGCAAATTTGATTTCCCCTCATCTTTCCCTTCATAAAAGTACCCTTCATTTTCATTGTCATGAAGTTTTTGGAAAATAGAGGTTTTGAATATTTTGAGTAAAAATGGTGCCTTTGTGTAGCTAATCTTAATATTTCGATTTGTTATGGTTAGTTATGAAATATAGGAGCCAAATGATACTACATATGTGAATTTTAAATGATTTGGAACAATTTTCGGATTTGAATGAAAATGGGGTTTTTGGGAGGTTTTGGGGGTTGTTTTAGGTGGGTTTTGATAGGCTTTTGATAGTACTATAGGTAGGGGTTGAATTGGAATCATTGGAGGGTGTAATGGAAGTTGAAAACATGGTTTTTGGTCAAGGTTTTGGGGCCATCCGGATTGGTGAAAAATGGATATTGTTCATGCTTGTAACATGGTATTTTGTGGTTGAATTGCATTCCGGGTTAGCTTCGATGATAAGATATTGATTGTGGGTGTTTTGTTTGTGTTTGGGAATGATTAGAATCAAGTTTGGGCATCGGGGAAGCATCGGAAGTGAATTCGGAAAGTTGAAGGTTGCTGCTTGCTTGGTCGTGGGCTCGGGAGCTTAGGTGAGTGGTTAATTGTTTTAAACGGTTTTAAATTGGTTGGTTCGAGTGTGTGGACTAGGTTGGGCTTGGTAGACCCACCTAGAGTTAGGATTAGGGTGGTAACCTAATCCTAAACTTGATCTAGAGCCTTTGGTTGAACTCGTTATATGGTTGTGTATGCCTCGTATAAATTGTGGTATGAATGCCTATGTATATTGTTTTATACATGTGAAATGAGATTGGATTTATGATGCTTGAGACATGCATAATGATGGTTGTTGGTGAGTATGTGCTAGGCACAAGGTTAATGAAATGAGTAATGTGATGTGAGTAAATATTGGCACTAGTAAACTTGGATACAAATGATCGATCATTAGGATGTTAGTGTGTACACATGAGTCTAAAGTCGCGCGTGGCCTTGGTGGCGTTGAGTCACCAAGGAGGAGTACGGGTTCGCCCGGAATTGTATTTAAATATAGTCGGTGATGAGTGGAATCCCATCGACGGGGCGTGAGGATGAGTGGAATCCCCTCCGCGAGACCGGTGATGAGTGAAATCCCACCGTGAGGTAATGTGGTTGTTGGATATGAGTTCCAACATGTCTATCCGCGTATTCGGGTCTTAACTAGGTGCCAATGTTGTTTGATGTGTATATCAATGTGTTGAGGTTCATGGTTCTTATTGGGATACTTGTTTGTGATTACTTGTATCATGGAAATTGAGCTTATAATCGTGGCTTTAAATTTGTCTATTGCTCATGCATTTTATCTTGTGGACCTTTGGTATGATTGTGATACTTTGGCTAGATCGTGCTCGGACCCTGCAATGTTGAGGTTTGTTTTTAGAGCTTACCCTCACTAAGCATCATTGGTTACGCTCTCTTTGTTCAACATTGCAGATCCTTAGTTCGTGGGTTGCTCGGGCAAGTGGAGGGCCTCCAAGTGTGGATTTTGGACTTGAGTTCATCAAGTATGGATTTAATGTTAGACTTGTAGTAGTTTGAGCAATGGGACATGTATGGTTTTGTTGAGTAGTTGTTGGTTGTTTAAGAGCATGTATGGACTCCCCTATATCTTGTTTTGCATGGTTGTGTTGCCTTGGTGAATGCTAACTCATGCCTAATTGCTTACTTTGAATATTAGACTATGCCTTAAGAGTTTAGATATGTGTTTGAATGATCTTTGGATGAATGCATATTGGTGGGATGTTGCCTTAATGTTAGACATGTCTAAACCTTGTTAAAGCATGATAGTATTGTTGGTTTACCTTAGGTTGAATTGTTTTGATGTGGTATGGTGTTTTGGTGGTGTTTTGGGGCACCCTTGTGTCTCAAAACAGCCCAGACGAGTCTGCAGACATGGGGCGTTTCGGAACGGGTCCCCCTGTTCCGGAACGGTCTCTATGTAAATGGCCTGCCGTTTCGAAACGGATGAGGGTCGTTTCGGAACATTTTGGCTACTGGAATTTTGAGAAATTGGCGAGATGAAGCTGTTCCGAAACGGGCCTTTGAAGTTTCGAAACGGTCAAATCTCGTTGACCACGAGATACTGACCGTCAAGGTCATTCCGATACGGGTCTCCCCTGTTTCGGAACGGTCACCTTGTGGTTGACCCAGACCCGTTGACTAGGTCAAGGCGTTTCGGAACACCCTATAGGCGTTTCGAAACGGCCTGCTGTAATGAAGTAAAATGGACTGTTTACGTTTTGTTTGGTCGGTGAATGTTTCGGTGTTTGTATCTTCCGCTGTTGTGCTCCACATAGGAATTAAATATGCATCTAGATAAGACTAAAGTCAAAAGAAATTTTCTGGGTCGTTAACCGAGGAGAAGCCTTAACGGGTTTCGCTTCGGTTTTCCCCGTGTGGCCCACTCGGACCGGTCATCCGACCAGACCGGGACGAGGGGGTTACACTTGTTGGTATCAGAGCCTAAGGTTACCGAGACCTTGGGCAGGTAAGTGAGGTAAGTTTAAGTTTTTAAATTGAATTGCACGGTGTTTGCTTGTTCTGCAAGAATGATTGCTTGAGTGACAAGTATGTTGATTGTTTTATTTTAGGGTAAACTATCTGTTTGACCACCAATCTATTGGGAAAGTTTTAAAATGACCACCATAGAAAAAAACGCGTCATTTCAGTACCCAAACTATTAAAATGGGATCAATTTGGCCACCTGCCGTTAAGAGGCTAACGGAAGGTGACATGGCAGTTAAAAAATTAAAGGTATAATTACACATTTCGTCCTTACTATTTACACATTCTTTCAATTTAGTCCTAATTTTAATCTAATAAAATAAATTAATTAGGTGGTGACACGTGTCAACACCTTATTGGAGGAATTTAATTATTTATATTTAATTAATAAATTATTTTCCTCCTCCAATCAGGTGGTGACACGTGTCACCACCTATTTAGAGGAGGAAAACGAAATTAAGTGCAAATGCCACCCAGGGGAATCGAACCTGGGTGGTGTGGGTGGAAAGGCAGTGGTTAAGCCACTGCACCAAGCCCAACATTGTGCTTTAAAACACCCAACTTAATATATAACTCTTATTGGTTTCTACATTTATAACCCAAAAGCTCAAACCCTAAACACTAATTTCACATATATAACCTTAAGCCTTAAACCCTAAATATTTCAAATTAATTTTACACTCAACATTTCAAATTAATTTTACATATATAAATCCTAAACCCAAACCCTAAACTCTAAAGCCCAATTTAAAATATTTGGTGTGAAACTAATTTCACATATATAACCCTAAACCTTAAACTCTAAATATTTCAAATTAATTTTACACTAAAAATTTCAAATTAAATTCACATATATAAACCCTAAACCCTAAACCCTAAATATTTCAACTTAATTTTACACTAAACATTTCAAATTAATTTCACATATATAAACCCTAAACCCAAACCTTAAATATTTCAAATTAATTTCACGCTTAATTTCAATTAATTTCACATATATAAACCTTAAAACCTAATCACTAAATATTTCGAATTAATTTCACACCAAATATTTTAAGTTGGGCTTTAGAGTTTAGGGTTTGGGTTTAGGATTTATATATGTAAAATTAATTTGAAATGTTGAGTGTAAAATTAATTTGAAATATTTAGGGTTTAAGGCTTAAGGTTATATATGTGAAATTAGTGTTTAGGGTTTGAGCTTTTGGGTTATAAATGTAGAAACCAATAAGAGTTATATATTAAGTTGGGTGTTTTAAAGCACAATGTTGGGCTTGGTGCAGTGGCTTAACCACTGCCTTTCCACCCACACCACCCAGGTTCAATTCCCCTGGGTGGCATTTGCACTTAATTTCATTTTCCTCCTTTAAATAGGTGGTGACACGTGTCACCACCTGATTGGAGGAGGAAAATAATTTATTAATTAAATATAAATAATTAAATTCTTCCAATAAGGTGTTGACACGTGTCACCACCTAATTAATTTATTTTATTAGATTAAAATTAGGACTAAATTAAAAGAATGTGTAAATAGTAAGGACGAAATGTGTAATTATACCTTTAATTTTTTAACTGCCACGTCACCTTCCGTTAGCCTCTTAACGGCAGGTGGCCAAATTGATCCCATTTTAATAGTTTGGGTACTGAAATGACGCGTTTTTTTCTATGGTGGTCATTTTAAAACTTTCTCAATAGATTGGTGGTCAAACAGATAGTTTACCCTTTATTTTAAAGCATGTGTGTGTGGGTCCCATTGCTACTATTACATTGGAAAAATGATTTTTAAGTGAGGGAACATACTTGGACACTTGGAAGCCTTGCCTTGCTAACCCAGCTTGTGTGTTGTTGTTGTGGTTGTAGTTAATATCTGAGAGAGCAATGTCTAGACCGAGAGGTAGACCGAGGTTGGTTCGTCAGGAACCACGAGTTGCAGCTCCTGTTGAGCCGGTAGTTGGTGCGGGAGCTCACATAGAGGGACCGGGGGCCGCGGGAGTTAGCGCTCCTCCACCACCTCCACCACCACCACCTCCTCCACCTGGAGCTGGGGGCGAGGATGGAGCTGGAGGAGAGGGACCTCAAGGTGGCCAAGGTGGCCAAGGTCCAGCTGGAATTGATATGACTCCGCTTGTGCAAGCAATAGCGGGAGCGTTCCAGGCCGCAGTTGCGGGAGCTCAGGCTGCAGCTCAGCCTAGGTGTGATGATGCTAGTTTACCTTTGGAGAGGCTTCGTAGCTTGGGAGCCGAGGAGTTTAGAGGATCTACTCCGGAGAGGTCGGAGTTATGGTTGGAAAAGACAGTTCGTATCTTGGCTCAGATGGGTTGTGCGGGCGCACGTAGATTGGGTTGTGTGATCTCACTGCTTCAGGGTGATGCCTACACCTGGTGGGTCACCATTACTGCCGGGGTTCCAGAGGCCGAGATAGATTGGGATTTCTTTGAGTTTGCTTTCAGAAAGAGGTACTTGGGACCGAGGTACTTGGATAAGAAGAAGCGAGAGTTTATGGCTCTCACACAAGGGGATGCTTCTGTGACTGATTATGAGATCCGCTTTGTTCGCTTGAGTCAGTATGCCCCAGAGTTGGTTCCTACTGAAGTGGAACGCTGCAACCGATTCCGATACGGATTGAATGAAGAGGTTAAGAGGTACACGTTGGCTTCTGACTACTCAGACTTTGATGTGTTGGTCGCGAGGGCCAAGGATTTGGAGCATAGTTTGGGTTCAGCCAAACGAGCTGGTGGTTCTAGTTCTGGAAAGAGGCAAAATCACTTTGATGGTAGAGATTCTAAGAGGCACAGAGGTGGCGGACATCAGTTTGATCAGAGACGTGGCGGTGGCCACCATGGTAGGGGCCATCAAGGCCATAGAGGAGGAGGGCGCTTGCCCGAGTGTGGGGCCTATTTAGCTTATGTTATGAATCCGGACATGAGTGAAGCTAGACCAAAAGATATCAGAACAGTGTGTGACTTTCCAGATGTGTTTCCTGAAGAGTTGCCTGGTTTGCCTCCTGACAGAGATGTTGAGTTTGTGATTGAGACAGTTTCAGGGTCTAGTCCAGTTTCGATAGCTTCGTATCGTATGGCTCCGAAAGAGCTGAAAGAATTGAAGAGTCAGTTGCAAGAATTATTAGACCGTGGTTTCATTAGGCCTAGTAGTTCTTCGTGGGGTGCCCCAGTGTTGTTTGTGAAAAAGAAAGATGGTAGCATGCGCATGTGTATTGACTATAGACAGCTGAATCAGTTGACGGTGAAGAACAAGTATTCGTTGCCGCGTATAGATGACTTGTTTGATCAGTTGAGAGGTGCTTCAGTGTTCTCGAAGATAGATTTGAGATCCGGGTACTATCAGTTGAAAGTGAAAGAGTGTGATGTTCCGAAGACAGCTTTTAGGACTAGGTATGGTCACTATGAGTTTCTTGTGATGCCATTTGGGCTCACGAATGCACCAGCAGCATTCATGGACATGATGAACAGAATTTTCAGAGACTATTTAGACCGATTTGTGGTTGTCTTCATTGATGACATACTTGTGTACTCGAAGATAGAAGAAGAGCACGATGAGCACTTGAGGTTTGTTTTACAGAGATTGTTGAGCAATCAGTTGTATGCGAAGCTTAGTAAATGTGAGTTCTGGATTCGAGAGGTTGTATTTCTTGGCCATGTTGTTTCGGCCGAAGGCATTCGAGTTGATCCGTCGAAGATTGGGGCTATTGTTGAGTGGAAACAACCTAAGTCCGTGACCGAGATTAGGAGTTTCCTAGGATTAGCTGGTTACTATAGGAGGTTTGTTGATGGCTTCTCTAGAGTAGCTGCTCCCTTGACTAAGTTGTTGCAAAAGGGAGTCAAGTTTGAATGGTCAGATGCAAGACAAAAGGCCTTTGAGAAGTTGAAAGAAGCTTTGACAAATGCTCCAGTGTTAGTGCAACCTGTTTCAGGTAAGGAGTTTGTGATTTACAGTGATGCTTCCTACGTAGGCTTAGGGTGTGTTTTGATGCAAGATAGGAGAGTTGTTGCCTATGCTTCTAGACAGTTGAAGATTCATGAGAAGAACTATCCTACTCATGACATAGAGCTAGCCGCAGTTGTATTTGCATTGAAAATTTGGCGTCACTATTTGTATGGTGAGAAGTGTATAGTTTACACCGATCACAAGAGCTTGAAGTACTTGATGACACAGAAAGAGTTGAACTTGAGACAGAGGAGATGGCTAGAGTTGTTAAAAGATTACGATTTGACCATTGAGTACCATCCGGGTAAAGCAAACGTAGTAGCCGATGCTTTGAGTAGAAAAGTGGCCGTTGAGCTGAGAGCTATGTTTGCTAGATTGAGTGTGTCCGATGATGGTGGTTTGATCACCGAGTTGCAAGTGAAGCCTTCTTTGATTCAGTTGATTAGAGAAAAGCAGTTGCAAGATGTGAGTTTAGTCTCACATGTTCAGGACATAGCCGAAGGAAGACCGACTGAGTATAGTTTCAGTGGTGAGAATTTGTTGTGCTTTAGAGATAGAGTTGTTGTACCGGAAGATGTTGAGCTGAGACGTCAGATTTTGAGTGAAGCACATTCGAGTCCCTTTTCTATGCATCCGGGTAGTACCAAGATGTACCGAGATTTGAAGAATGATTACTTCTGGGTTGGTTTGAAGAGAGATATAGCCGAGTATGTGAGCCGTTGCATGGTTTGTCAGAGAGTGAAGGCGGAACATCAGGTTCCTTCAGGTTTGCTACAGCCTTTGAAGTTTCCGGAATGGAAATGGGAGAGAATCACCATGGATTTTGTATCGGGGTTGCCTTTGTCTCCTTCGAAGAAGAATTCAGTTAGGGTGATTGTTGATAGGTTCACTAAGTGTGCTCACTTCTTAGCAGTGAACACTACGGATTCCTTAGACAAGTTGGCAAACTTGTACATTCGTGAGATTGTGAGACTTCATGGAGTTCCGAAGTCTATTGTTTCAGATAGGGATCCTATATTTACTTCGAGGTTCTGGAGTTGCTTGCATAGTGCTTTGGGTAGTCGTCTGCATTTCAGCACATCTTATCATCCGCAGTCCGATGGGCAGTCAAAGCGAGTGATACAGATTCTAGAGGATATGCTTCGTTGTTGTGTGATTGATTTTCAGGGTTCTTGGGAGAAGCACTTACCGTTGGTTGAGTTTGCTTACAACAACAGTTATCAATCTAGTATCCAGATGGCACCTTATGAGGCCTTGTATGGTAGACAGTGTAGGACTTCGATTTGTTGGGCTGAAACAGGTCAGAGGTTGTTACCTATGCCAGACTTGCTTAAAGGAACCACAGAAAAAGTGAAGTTGATTTGTGACCGTTTGAAAGCAGCTTCCGATCGTCAGAAGTCCTATGCAGATTTGAAGAGGAAAGAGGTTGAGTACTCAGTGGGTGAGAAAGTGTTTCTGAAGGTATCTCCGTGGAAGAAGGTAATGAGATTTGGCCGAAAGGGCAAGTTGAGTCCGAGGTTCATTGGTCCGTATGAGATAGTTGAGCGGATTGGGCCTGTAGCTTATCGGTTGAGGTTACCTTCTGAGTTAGAGAAGATTCATGATGTCTTTCATGTATCTATGCTTAGGAGATATAGATCAGATCCTTCCCATGTGATGCCCGTTGAGGAAATAGAGTTGAATCCGTATTTGTCTTATAATGAAGAGCCCGTAGAGATACTTGCTTCTGATAGCAAGGTGTTGCGTGGCAAGACCATAGAGTTGGTCAAGGTGTTGTGGAGACATAGAGGTGTGGAAGAGGCCACGTGGGAGAGGAAAGCTGATATGGTTGAGCAGTTTCCGTATTTGCTTCCACCAGGTAATTTCGGGGACGAAATTTCCTTAAGTGGGGGAGAGTTGTAACACCCGGGTTTAGGGGTTAGGTGAAAATAATAATTTAATATTACTTCGGGTTCGGTTTTATGATTTGAAAATGGTTCGGGTTTGGTTTGCAAAATTTAATTAATTTGAAGATAGACTATGTTTTGGAATTAAACCCCAAATGGCCATGAATTATATGTCCTTGTGAATATTTCATTTCATTAAGGGCAAATAAGTCCTTTGAGCTTTTAAACTAAAACAAAGCAAAAACCCCCATCATCCACTATTCATTCTCTTCTTCATCAACGGGAAAACAAAGGCTCCCAACCCATTTACTATTCCATCTTATTCCTTCTCCGTTTCAGCTCCAAATTGAAAGGTAAGAGCAAATTTGATTTCCCCTCATCTTTCCCTTCATAAAAGTACCCTTCATTTTCATTGTCATGAAGTTTTTGGAAAATAGAGGTTTTGAATATTTTGAGTAAAAATGGTGCCTTTGTGTAGCTAATCTTAATATTTCGATTTTTTATGGTTAGTTATGGAATATAGGAGCCAAATGATACTACATATGTGAATTTTAAATGATTTGGAACAATTTTCGGATTTGAATGAAAATGGGGTTTTTCGGAGGTTTTGGGGGTGTTTTGGGGGTTGTTTTAGGTGGGTTTTGATAGGCTTTTGATAGTACTATAGGTAGGGGTTGAATTGGGATCATTGGAGGGTGTAATGGAAGTTGAAAACATGGTTTTTGGTCAAGGTTTTGGGGCCATCCGGATTGGTGAAAATGGATATTGTTCATGCTTGTAACATGGTATTTTGTGGTTGAATTGCATTCCGGGTTAGCTTCGATGATAAGATATTGATTGTGGGTGTTTTGTTTGTGTTTGGGAATGATTAGAATCAAGTTTGGGCATCGGGGAAGCATCGGAAGTGAATCCGGAAAGTTGAAGGTTGCTGCTTGCTTGGTCGTGGGCTCGGGAGCTTAGGTGAGTGGTTAATTGTTTTAAACGGTTTTAAATTGGTTGGTTCGAGTGTGTGGACTAGGTTGGGCTTGGTAGACCCACCTAGAGTTAGGATTAGGGTGGTAACCTAATCCTAAACTTGATCTAGAGCCTTTGGTTGAACTCGTTATATGGTTGTGTATGCCTCGTATAAATTGTGGTATGAATGCCTATGTATATTGCTTTATACATGTGAAATGAGATTGGATTTATGATGCTTGAGACATGCATAATGATGGTTGTTGGTGAGTATGTGCTAGGCACAAGGTTAATGAAATGAGTAATGTGATGTGAGTAAATATTGGCACTAGTAAACTTGGATACAAATGATCGATCATTAGGATGTTAGTGTGTACACATGAGTCTAAAGTCGCGCGTGGCCTTGGTGGCGTTGAGTCACCAAGGAGGAGTACGGGTTCGCCCGGAATTGTATTTAAATATAGTCGATGATGAGTGGAATCCCATCGACGGGGCGTGAGGATGAGTGGAATCCCCCCGCGAGACCGGTGATGAGTGAAATCCCACCGTGAGGTAATGTGGTTGTTGGATATGAGTTCCAACATGTCTATCCGCGTATTCGGGTCTTAACTAGGTGCCAATGTTGTTTGATGTGTATATCAATGTGTTGAGGTTCATGGTTCTTATTGGGATACTTGTTTGTGATTACTTGTATCATGGAAATTGAGCTTATAATCGTGGCTTTAAATTTGTCTATTGCTCATGCATTTTATCTTGTGGACCTTTGGTATGATTGTGATACTTTGGCTAGATCGTGCTCGGTCCCTGCAATGTTGAGGTTTGTTTTTAGAGCTTACCCTCACTAAGCATCATTGGTTACGCTCTCTTTGTTCAACATTGCAGATCCTTAGTTCGTGGGTTGCTCGGGCAAGTGGAGGGCCTCCAAGTGTGGTTTTTGGACTTGAGTTCATCAAGTATGAATTTAATGTTAGACTTGTAGTAGTTTGAGCAATGGGACATGTATGGTTTTGTTGAGTAGTTGTTGGTTGTTTAAGAGCATGTATGGACTCCCCTATATCTTGTTTTGCATGGTTGTGTTGCCATGGTGAATGCTAACTCATGCCTAATTGCTTACTTTGAATATTAGCCTATGCCTTAAGAGTTTAGATATGTGTTTGAATGATCTTTGGATGAATGCATATTGGTGGGATGTTGCCTTAATGTTAGACATGTCTAAACCTTGTTAAAGCATGATAGTATTGTTGGTTTACCTTGGGTTGAATTGTTTTGATGTGGTATGGTGTTTTGGTGGTGTTTTGGGGCACCCTTGTGTCTCAAAACAGCCCAGACGAGTCTGCAGACAGGGGGCGTTTCGGAACGGGTCCCCCAGTTCCGGAACGGTCCCTGTGTAAATGGCCTGCCGTTTCGAAACGGATGAGGGTCGTTTCGGAACATTTTGGCTACTGAAATTTTGAGAAATTGGCGAGATGAAGCTGTTACGAAACGGGCCTTTGAAGTTTCGAAACGGTCAAATCTCGTTGACCACGAGATATTGACCGTCAAGGTTGTTCCGATACGGGTCTCCCCTGTTTCGGAACGGTCACCTTGTGGTTGACCCAGGCCCGTTGACTAGGTCAAGGCGTTTCGGAACACCCTATAGGCGTTTCGAAACGACCTGCTATAATGAAGTAAAATGGACTGTTTACGTTTTGTTTGGTCGGTGAATGTCTCGTTGTTTGTATCTTCCGCTGTTGTGCTCCACATAGGAATTAAATATGCATCTAGATAAGACTAAAGTCAAAAGAAATTTTCTGGGTCGTTAACCGAGGGGAAGCCTTAACGGGTTTCGCTTCGGTTTTCCCCGTGTGGCCTACTCGGACCGGTCATCCGACCAGACCGGGACGAGGGGTTACATAGAATCTTTCTAATGTCAATGTTAGAATTTTGGTTCACTTAATCATATTTTATTTTTACTATAAGAATTTTTTTAATAATTATATTTTAATTATTTGACGAGTAACCATTTGTTTATTTTTAGTTTGAAAAATTAAATACCACACATTTTCACTTTTTTTTAAAACAACTTTTTATTTCTATTAACCAAATATGTTTTTTTAATTTTTAAAAAAATAAAATGAAAACTATTTTATAAAAATGAAATAAAATATAAAAATAAAAAATATTTTGTAGAACTAAACATACCCTTAATTTATGGTCCCAAAACTTTTAAAATTTCAACTTGCATCCGCTCATGAAGAACATTTGTCGTAATATAACTATTCATAATCACACCATAAATTTATAATTTATGGCTAAGATGGGATAAGTAGAATAAAAGAAAGTATATTGGGTGGAATAAATAAAAGGAAAATAAAGCTATCAAGCGATCCAAAAGGAACAAATGATAAACCTACCCTCATTTTTATTTCATAAAATCCAATATAAAAACATCGACTCAATTGGATATCTACGGACAAACCACATGAAATGAACATTATTTGTTATGTAATTTATATGATAGTAGTTTCTTATAAGTGTACGGAAGTCTAAAGTGCAAACAGTTTCCATATCCAGATAGGAACAGAAAAACAAATCAAATAAATTCAGGAGAAAAAATCTAAAGGACTTAATAATGTAATAGAAAAAATACAATGTAAAAATAAAAAAAGTAATGAAAGGAGTAAAGTTCAGTTATTTAACTAAGAGTAAGATTTTACATGTAGTGTATATAAATCGTAATTTGAAAATGAAATAACGTACAGATATTTAAAAAATAAATATTTACAGACATAAATCATAAATGTCAAAATTTTAAGACAGAAATTATAACTTAAAGTGGCATCGAATTTAAAGTGTTGAGGTGTCAGTTTCAGATTGCAGTTTCTGGAACACAAGATAAACAAAAAATAAAAAGTTTTCACCTCAGTCGGTTAACACTTGGTAAATTATCCCCAAATTTAGGAAAGATAACAGTAAAATACTATAAGCCCAAAGCAATAGAAAAATTAAAAGAAGTCCCTTTCTTTTTTTTTACTCTCCGCTCTATTTAATTCTAACCTCTCTAATTGTAAAAAAAAAAACCCTAAGGGTTCTTGTAAGAACCAATAGTCGCCGGCGGATTTGATCTTAACCGTTAACTATTTCTCTGTATATTTCGAGCTTCTTTTCACTCCTTTCTTTGATCTCTGCTTCAAAAACAAAGCTTTCTCCTTCCATCGCTATGTTACTTTATTTTTAATTCCTGTTGTCTTTTTTTTTTGTTTTACTTGGAAATCATGGTGCTGTTATCTGGATTGGGTAGGAGACCAATGATAAGAACTGGTGAAGGATCATTTGTCGATGATATGGAGTCGGATATGGCGTTATTGCTTCGCGAACAGCGGAGTAAGCAAGACGCTGATGATCTCGAACGAGAGCTAAACTTGTACAGAAGTGGCTCTGCGCCTCCTACCGTGGAGGGTTCACTGAGTGCAGTTGGCGGGTTGTTTGGGGGTGGAGCCACTGTTGCTGCTGGTACTGGAGGTGGTACTGGGGTTTCTGCTTTTTCAGCTCTTGTAGGAGCTAAAAATGGAAATGGTTTTGCATCCGAGGAAGAGCTAAGGTCTGATCCAGCTTATCATTCATATTATTACTCGAATGTGAATCTCAACCCGAGGCTCCCACCTCCTTTGCTTTCCAAGGAGGATTGGAAGTTTGCACAGAGGTTGAAAGGAGGGAGTTCAGTGATAGGTGGGATTGGAGATAGGAGGAAAGTGAATAGGGCTGATAATGGTAGCAGTAGGTCGTTGTTTTCAATGCCACCAGGGTTTGATGCCAGGAAACAAGAGAATGAAGTAGATGCAGAGAAAGTGCACAGCTCAGCAAACTGGGGTGGTGATGGACTGATTGGTTTGTCCGGGGTAGGACTTGGAAGCAAACAGAAAAGCCTCGCTGAAATTTTTCAGGTTCAATGTTTAATCATTAATGTCACTTGTTCTAAGTTTCAGCAGTCAATGTGGTTAATCTTATAGTTACATGGGTCAATTCTTTTAAGTCTATGGTTAGCTTTTATGTTTGAATGGTCTCGAGATATGTATATTCATGTAGGCGCAGAATGATCATATATATGACATACGATTAATTGCCTTTCTACTGAAAGGTAGTTATATTACTGTATGTTAAACTTAGTAGGGATATTTTTCAATCAAAATTTCTTCTTGTTTATAGTGCATCATAGACTTCACAACGCTACTCAAAATCTATCTCATATGTAGTTTTTAGTTTTTACTCTTCCCTTGATTTAATATCATAGACTACAAAACAGTAATCAAAATTTCTAGAACTTTTTTTGGGTTGCTGCAATGATTTAATATTTATCGTCGTTGCAGGCTGATTTGGGACACTCTGCGTCTGTCACAAGGATACCATCCCGCCCTGCTAGTCGAAATGCTTTTGATGAGAACTTTGAGAATTTAGGTTCTGCTGAATCTGAACTGGCTCATTTGCGGCATGAACTGGCTTCTGCAGATGCTTTAAGGTCAAGTGTGAGTGTCCAAGGTTCGTCTGCTGTCCATAGCGCTGCTCTACCTTCTTCGTACAGTTATGCTGCTGCAGTAGGTACTTCCTTGTCTAGGAGCACAACTCCTGATCCCCAACTTCTTGCTAGGGCTCCTAGTCCTTGTTTGACACCAATTGGAGGAGGAAGAGTCGGTAACTCGGATAAAAGAAACATGAATAGTCCAAGCACGTTTGGTGGTGTTACATCTGGTGCCAATGAGTCTGCAGATCTGGCAGTTGCTTTGTCAGGCATGGCCCTGTCATCAAATGGTGCACCAGATGAAGATAATCAGTTACCATCCCAGACTGAACAAGATGCTGAAACTCACCAAAATTATTTGTTTGGTTTGCAAGATGATCAGAATTATATCAAACAGCAGGCATACTTGAAGAAGGTTGAATCTGGTCATTTAGATATGCCTTCTGCTAACAGTAGTAGGCAAGCTGAGTTCCAGAAATCTTCTGCGTCCTCAAACAATTCTTTCTTGAAAGGATCACCTACTTCCACTCTCAATGGTGGGGGCAGCTTATCTACTCAGTTTCAGCATGGTGGTGGTGCAAATTCATCAATTCCAAACTATGGATTAAGTGGTTATTCTTTAAACCCTGGTTTGGTCTCTATGATGGCTAGCCAAGGCAATCTGCCAGGTGCATCAGCTATACCGGTCCCTGGGATGGACTCCAGAGTTTTTGGGGGAGGTTTGGGTTCTGGACAGAACATTTCAAGTGCTGCATCTGAGTTGCATAATCTTGGTAGAGTTGGAGGTCAAATAGCTGGGAATGCTCTGCAGGCACCTTATGTTGATCCTATGTATCTTCAGTATTTGAGGACATCTGATTATGCTGCGGCACAGCTTGCAGGTTTTAATGATCCCTCTTTGGATAGGAGCTTTCTTAGTGATTCCTACTTGAACTTGCTTGAGCTGCAAAAGGCATATTTTGGGGCTATGCTATCACCTCAAAAATCTCAGTATGGTGTTCCATTGGGTGCTAAATCTGGTAGTTCTAATCTCCATGGTTATCATGGAAATTCCACCTTTGGAGCTGACATGTCGTATCCTGGAAGCCCCTTAGCAAATTATGCTATTCCAAACTCTCCGGTTGGACTTGGTAGTCCTATCAGACACACTGACCTGAATATGCGATTTCATTCTGGGATGAGGAATCTTGCTGGAAGCGTCACGGGATATGCAGGATATAACATGACTGAGAGCTTTCCGTCCTCCCTACTTGAAGAGTTTAAGAGCAATAAAACAAAATGTTTTGAACTTTCAGAAATTGCTGGTCATGTTGTTGAGTTCAGGTATGATATTATCCTACATCATGTTTTGTGTTGCATATTGTTGTCCTGACATTTTTATTCTTCTTATGAATAGTGCGGATCAGTATGGCAGCCGTTTTATTCAGCAAAAACTTGAAACTGCTACAACTGAAGAGAAAAATATGATTTATGAGGAAATCATGCCTCAAGCTCTTGCTTTGATGACTGATGTGTTTGGTAATTATGTCATTCAGAAGGTATTTGCCTCTTAATCCATTACACATCTGTTTAGTTGTATATTTTAATGGTTTATTTGCCTAGTAAATCTGTATCTGCCTACAGTTTTTTGAACATGGACTTCCAGCTCAGAGAAGAGAACTTGCTTGCAAGCTTTTAGGTCATGTTTTAACACTCAGTCTTCAAATGTATGGTTGTCGAGTGATTCAGAAGGTATATGGTTTCTGTTCTTCTATACTTCATTTCATAATCATTGAATTGCATGTTGAACTTCTCCAGTTGATTCTTTTCATTGATCAAGCTTCCTCATAATTGTTTTGCAGTTTCTTTCTAAATAAGATCAGCCCAATTTTATACTTGATTAAATGAAAAAGTTCACATCAGTCAAGCTATGCTTTCCATTTTATATAAAAATTATGTAAATCCTTTTTTAATGTTTATTTTTGTAAATATGTGCTAACAATGCTTCAATCATGGTAATTGTGCTTAACTTTGTTATCGCCTTATCTTGGTTTTTATATAGATTTGCTAAAAGCACTCATGCTATTTGAATGGTTACACGGATAATACCGCCCAGCATTCTGACAATTATGTATATGCTTTGTTTAAAATTCAAGGCCATAGAGGTTGTCGAACTGGATCAGAAGATTAGCATGGTTCATGAGCTTGACGGCAGTGTTATGCGTTGTGTACGAGACCAAAATGGCAACCATGTGATCCAGAAATGTATCGAATGTATTCCTGAGGAAAATATCCAATTTATAGTCACAACATTTTTTGATCAAGTTGTGACGCTTTCCACTCATCCATATGGGTGCCGAGTTATACAGGTTCAGTGTCCTTATATATATATTATATACAATATAGACCACTAGAACTGTTCCATGTAAATGAGTAATGTGTTTTTGTATTATTATCACTAGTTCCCTGCCACTCGTGCAGAGAATATTGGAGCACTGCAAGGACCCAAAAACTCAAAGTAAGGTTATGGATGAGATTTTAGGATCTGTTAGTCTGTTGGCCCAAGACCAGTATGGCAATTATGTCATCCAGGTTTGTCATTCTCTTTTCGAACTTGTAGTTTGTATATTATAGGAATAGGATCTGTTGAGGCAAAAGTGATTTACTGAATCTGCTCGGGGGTTTTCACTCTTTTGCATTCATGTCTATTTTGTTTTTGTTTATTTTTGTTACAGTGTGTCCCTGCAATGTTTTTTATTATTATTAAGCATCTCTATGGTGTTTGTTGTACTGATTGATGCATTAACTGACCTCTACAGCACGTACTGGAGCATGGAAAACCTCATGAGCGCTCAATCATAATTAAGGAGCTAGCTGGGAAGATTGTCCAGATGAGTCAGCAGAAGTTTGCATCTAACGTTGTCGAGAAGTGCTTAACTTTTGGTGGTTCTGCTGAACGTCAGCTGTTGGTGAATGAAATGCTTGGCTCTACTGATGAGAATGAGCCCCTTCAGGTTTGTTGTTTCTGCTGATATATATTTTTGAATAGATATACTCTGGTTTTAAGTCCTGGTGCTCGAAAACAACCTCGTTGTAAATCATTGAAGAAAAGGCACGTACCTTTCGCGCACTGTCGGGAATGTTCGTAAAGTTTATAAGAATTCTTAAAATTTTACATATAATGTAGAATTTCCTGGCACCCATTTCATCTTTACTGATAGCTATGTTTGTCCATCCCAGGCAATGATGAAAGATCAGTTTGCGAACTACGTTGTACAGAAAGTGCTAGAGACTTGTGATGACCAGCAACGAGAGCTGATCCTTTCTCGAATTAAGGTCCATTTAAACGCATTGAAGAAGTACACTTATGGGAAGCATATTGTTGCACGTGTAGAGAAACTTGTTGCCGCTGGAGGTACTGATCCTTGTCTTTCATGGTTACTTATCAGTTTATATTCGATACAAGAACTATCAACTTTCTTTCTTCCGGAGTTGGCTTGCATCTCTTAACACGTGATTTTGCATTACTTTCAGAGAGGAGAATGGCTGCTCAGTCCCTGCACCCGTCTTGAGTCAGTGTAGGGAAAGAGAGATGTTTAACAGAATCTTTGTGAAGCTTTCCCCTCTTCCGTTCTTCCCCATAATATCTAACGGGTTAGAGCTGTACGAAATAATGGTGTTCCTTGCCTTGTATCGAAAAAACCTGTACATTGTGTAGTAGAGCTTAAGGTTTATTTTACATAGAAATCGAGCAAAGGCTGAGAGTTCCAAAAATAATTCAAAACTTTTTGATGGCGTGGTAGAGAAGTACAAAATACTCAATGTCAAATTCGAATCATGATCGAGTTCACAGTGCGCACACGCTTCTGCTTGATCGAGACAAACTTAGGCCGTGACGCCACAGCAAGGACAACTAGTACTGAATTTGCTTAGTAAGAGGAGCAGAAATAAATACACAACGTATTAATCAAGAACCAACAATTACTTGTTATCTCTTCACTTCTACATAACCGGATGAAAAATATAACGAGACTAGAAAATATTATTTCAATCAAGAAAGCCGATTAAACGGTATGCCTAGTTCCGCTCGTCTCAGCAAAATTTGACCTAAATCTCATCTTAATATCTTTCTCCGAATCTGAAGAACACAGCACCGGCTCCGGTGTTATGGTCAACAGCATACTCGGCTCTCACTTGACCTAGCTTGACACCAACACCGTATGATGAACCCTGACCCATTCGCCTGTATACCTCAGTTGGGTTCCCTTTTACATCCTTTGAACTTCCTAGATCATTCCCATGCTCTGCAAATGCATAAACATGTGTATTTCTCACAGGTATTCTTATCTCGACTCCGAGCTGCAGGTAACACCAGAAAAATAAGATTAGCCATTTCATAGCTCTGATGGGTTTTTTCTTTTTATACTCAGAACCCTCCCCTTTAGCTCACACTTCCCATGAGATACACCATAAATGACGAACTAAAAGATAAAGAAAAGACTAGGAAAACATTATTACCTCAAGAATGTTTCTGGCTGCACCTAATTCGCCCATGTTATAACCTCTCACGGAATATGGCCCCCCGAGAGTAAAGGCATCATAACTTGGAAGGTCACCCACACAGCCTCCATAATGGCCGTGAAGGACTAGAACAGGTGGTGGGGGTTTATCAGCGCCTTCTTCCACTTGCTTTAGTTGGAGAAATCTAGTTAGTGTTAGTTGGTGGCGGTTAAAGAATGGGAACTTGCTGCCGATGCCAAGTCCTTGGTCCACCTGCATTGAGTAAACAAATGCCGGCAATAAGTTTAAGCAAACTCCAAATATATTTATGAATAAACCACTTTTGTAACTAATGGTAGGAAATAGTTTACAATAATAGAGCATTTTGGTTATCAACAGGGAAAGGCTAAAATGCTAAAAAGCTAATGAGAACGGCTTTGTTATCTATCTTAGAACAAATCTTATATATTAAGGCCCATTTACCAGCATGTTTCAAGCAAATGTTATACTATCAAAGCTGTCACCTCATTCCCAATATTGAACAATATCAGCCAAGGCAGACTACCTAGTTCACTCAAAATATTTACAGTTTAAAGAAATGGGCTAACCTGAAACACATTCCTCTCACCAACTATAGCTCCATTTATGAACTTAGTATTATCACGTGTGATATTTGCCTGTAGAAATGCCATTCGATCAACACCAGTGCCACTGAGAGTAGTCGGGGGTCCATCTGTGCTGATGCCACCACTTGGCAGCACTCTCTGACCATTTGGAGCAATATGACTGCTTTCATCTCGTGTTGTTATCTCTTCCATCACAAGTCCGTAAGTGAATTTACTTTGACGGGTGAAATTCTGCCAGAGGTATATCAATCACAATTGATTCTCAGGTACATAAAATCCAAAACTCACTTCAGGATCTGTCATAAATGTAGCAGATTACCTCGGTAATGTTAGCTTTAAGACCAGCTCTGTCAACCCATATTGGTGGGACTTCATCAACTCCCGGACCACCAGTGAAAACCGGGCTTAGTTTCCGGCTGTTGAAGCAGCTTGCACGAAGAGCTCGGTTGCGCGGATTATAAACACCATCTAAATAAGGACGCACATATTCTAGCTTGAAAGAGAGATCATCCTGAAGAAAAGAATAACAAGAACATCTTAGGATTAAAATTTTACAATAATCACTAGTGAAATAGTCATTGAAAGAACCATGAATGAGAGACAGCGCAACATGCATGCTCAGAAAAAATCACCTGAGGATTTAAAAAGTTACTGGTGGTCAATGAACCAAGAATGGACCTGTTAAGACCTTTGAGATTTCGGTGCTCAAAAGAGACAGTTCCACCAGGTTGAAATGTAGCCTGAACAAAAACAGAAAACATAGTATGCAAACAATACAAGTCAGAGCTTTTAAGTTTAAGCCACAATATCTTATCATCTACAATAAGAATCGCAGAGTACAGAAAATATAACAAGATTCACATACCAATGTGGGACGCCCCCCACGTCCAGGTACAATACTCCACTCGGTACTGACTTCAGCTGATTTTTGATCCAGCTCTTTGAGCTTTATCTCAACAATGATGCCTCCCTCATTCTTCTCATCAGGTCGGGGGTTCACTTCGATATTTGAAAACAAAGCCAGCGAGTTTATGTTCCTCAGGGCTTGTTTCCCTGCTTCAATATTAAAAACATTGCCTGGTCGAAGCTGTAAATCAAAAGCACGGAAATAAATAACACAACTAATCACCATTAAGAGTGAAACTAGTTACTTTAACCAGGAACCAAAAATAAAGTATTTCAGAAACCAAATATATGAAACCAGACATTTCAATCAAATATAGTAAACAATCCACAAATTCTCTTATCTGATTATTTACAGCTACTTCTGAATATAGAAAACAATCAAATATATAAGTCTTCAACTTCAAGAGCTCTACAATTAGAATGCAAAATGTGGCTGTTCATTAGTTTCTCAGAAACTACACTTAAACATTCTAAACAGAAAACAAAAACCAGGAAATGGCCAGCTGCCAGCAACCTACCTGTCTAGGCAACTCTCTCCTGACGACGGGAAGCTGGGTGTTCCCTTCGACAACATTCCCAAGCTTATCCTGGAATTGAATCACAAGCTGCGTAATGTCTCCTTCTACAACCTCACAGACAACTTCCTTAGTATTCAAGTTACCGAAGTTGACAACCTGAGCACAAGCATACCCTTCATCATGATACCATTTCTGAACCCTATCCCTTATCTTCTGCAACAACCTAGCACTCACTTTCCCCTGATCCCTCAAAATCTGCAACACTTCTCTATGCACTTGCATTGGCAACAGACAAGGCTTAGCTCTCTCAATCCTTCTCTTATAATCCTTCTCTTGGCTCTTATAATACTCCAATTTCTCCCTATCTGTCATATCAGCATCCATTTCAATAGGCTTGGATTGAGCCATGAGCCCCACATTTATACACCTAAACCTCTCAGCTGATTGCCAAGTGCTTTCCGTAAAAGAAATGGTTAATCCCAATGTTCCATCTGGGTTAGTTTTCCCTTCCATATCAACTTTCTCAAACATTCCGCAAGTGGCTAAAGTTTCAAGCTCCTTTTGTAACTGGGTTTTTGTGTAGATCCCTCCTGGTCTCAACGAAACCATTTCAAAGAATGAATCTTCAGTTCCTACCGTGGTCCATCGCCGTCGGTCGAAGAATAAAATATCTGAAAGCTTGTACTTTTTGAACCCACTCAGCTTGTTGAGTTGGACAACTATGTTGGCAGGTAATCCATGAGAATCCCATTCTTGGGTTTGGTTATTATCGTCCGCAATTGCTGGCGAAGGCGAAAAGAGCTTTTCCCAAAAGTCACCGCTGCCCCCATCATCACCACCTGAACCGCCGCCTCCGCTCCCGCCAGAATTTCCCCCGCCGCCTCCACCGAGAAGGGTGGAAACGGGAGCGATGCGGATAAGGAGAGTGGCAGCGGAAGCGAAGCCGAGCGCGAGAGGTTTGGAGAGGGAAGTGGGCTTTCGGGGTTCAGGGTTTTGAGAAGGGAGGATGCATTGTATGGTGGCGGGGCGAGGGGAAGCGCGTGAGGAAGGACATTGGCGGCGCGTGGAAGAGGGGAGGAGGTGGGAATGAACAGCCAAAGAATGCATGTCTTTTCAAGGTTTTCCGACGGGTTTTAGAAAGTGGTTTAGCGAGAGCGGTAGAAAGTAAGGGAATCGGAATGGTAAAGAGTGAAGGGGTGTGGTTAACTGAAGTGCTGAGCTTCAGCCTTCACGTTATGAGCTTCAGCACAAGCCATTATGAATCCAATTATGGTTGAACTGAACCCTCTGGGATCATTCAGATCGGGCGACATCTACAATGTTTCCAGTTGTCTCAACATGGCATCGGCGAAGCTATTTCCCCCCTTTTTACTGCGAAATTTCATGGATGAATCAAGTTTTACGGGCCAATTTAGTTGGGTTAAAAACAGGCTTGAATTTAACAGCTACAACTACTTGATAACGCTTAAACAAATTTTAAAATCAAGAATATTTAATTAAATATTTTAATTTGATTTAGATTTTAATAGAATATTTAAAAATTTATTCGATTAGTTACTTAAACTTGAGTTTTTTTTAGTATTTGAACTTCGAATTTTGATCTAAATTAATAGTCATAATAAATGGTTTATTTAAACCATGAAGTCAAATTCAAGTATTAATTTAAATATAAAAGCCAAAATTTGATGCTTAATTGAACGAAAAGTTTAAATACTAATCAAGCAACCATGTTTCAATACCAAAATAGATATATTCACCTTGTACAGAAACAATTGCCAAGGATTTCCGTATAATAAATAGACACATAGACTAGATTAGGAATATGTTTATTCTAATTTAATGTTTTGACAGTGACAAAAATGCATTGAAAAAAACTCTTAATTCAACGGTCCATGCATTTGACACATCACATGTACATGTACATATACCTAAATCAAAACCTCAATTAAAAAGAAAGAATTGCAAACTATAGTTACATTATCCGAAATTACGTGAGTGATTTACATTAGCATATTTAAATCTTAATGATTTTTTTGAATATTTATATATTTAAAATATTTATACACATTTAAATATGTATCAAACAATATGAGTATATGAAAAAATAAAGATCTGATTATTTTACTAATATAGTCTACCAAGTCAATAGTCATACACTCATACTAGTTGTTTTTAAGGAAATCTATGCTACGTTTATAACACGACATTATGCTGTATTCTCGAAATGATAACAGTCCCGCTCGAGGAAATTGTATGTATATTAATTTTTTTCATACCAAGTCAATAGTCATACTAAATACTAATTGTATGTATTCTCAAAATGATAACAATATTACAATGTAATAAGTATTTATTCATATTTGTTCTTAATTCGTTAACATCATATATATATATTTTATAGATAAAATTGTACAAATTTGAATCTTTTAAGCCAATGGCGGAGCTATAATTCTCATATAGTAGGGGTCAGGGAAATTCTCACACTACTATACAATATCTATTGTTGGCCTCATATCTCAACAAATTAAGTGGGGTTAATTTTTCACCTAAAAAATGTTGGGTCAATTTTAATATGGTATAATGCCAAAAAATGCTCATAACGTTTGATTGAATAGTAATTTTATTATCTATTCTCTTTTTTGAACCATTTTAGCCTCAAACGTTTTATTTTGAGTCAAAATGACCCTCTACGGATGAAAATTATTAGTCAACTAACGAAAAACAACTTAAAATGACTTAACAAAAAAACACATTAGCAGAAAAAATAATTTTATATTTTATATGATTTTATAAAATTATTTTTTGACTAATGTAAGTTTTTTCAAGTCAACACCTTTGTCTATATGACATTGCCACGTAGGTTTATACGTCATTTCAAGCCATTTACCGTTAGCTAATTAACATTTTTCATCCGTAAAGGAGTCATTTTGATCTAAAATGAAACGATGAGAGTTAAATTGGTTAAAAAAAAGTCAAAATGACTATATCATCGAACGTTAGGGGAATTTTTTTGGCTTTATGCCTTTTAATATTTCCTATGAAAACACTTGTACAACTCTAATATTTTTCACATAATAGGTACTTTTTAGTAGGGTCAATAGCACCATAATATTTTTATATAGGTCCGTCCATACTTTTAGGATAAATGTCATCTTTTTTTTATTAGATCTTTCGTTGAGTTCTTTCTTTTAATTTTTTTAAACATTAAAAATATTTGTTTCATAAATGATTCGAACTTTATTTTTATAATAAAAATGTGAACATTAAAGATCAGATAATCCTATATTATAACCTCTTTTTAATTTATAGTATACAAAATACAGCCAATTTAAAAAAGCAACCCCAGAGAGAGAACGCGCCTCACGCGCCAATACCAAATTTCCCCTCCTGAAGATTAACCTAGGCTTAATCTAGGGTGTTTAGCGAAGCCGCTCGACAGTTGATCGGAGAGACGCCGGGAGTTCTAGGACTCGTCGGCGGCTTGGTTTTCGACGGTGACGAAGCAACGCTCTCCTTTCCCCTCGGATTAGTGGTTTCCCAGGAACAATCTTCTATGGCTGGTTTGGGAAGACGGTGGCTGGTGCGGGATCGGTGCTAGCGTCTCTTCACTGACGCCGGTGGAATACTCGGGTTGCTCCCGGTTTGCCTATCCTACAAAAAGGTTTGACGGTAACGTTTTTTCCCTTCTCCCCCTCTCAGGCGAATCCCGATTTCTGGTGTACTTTCCCCTCCCCTCGCCGAATTTTGCCCCAATCTCTGGTGACTGAATCCCTTCTTTACCGTTTTGATGAACTGAGTTCCGGTTAGGCTCTATGCGTTTCTGATCTGCTCTCTTGCTCTTGCTGAATTCATGGCTGTTTTTTTCTGTTATGGTGATGATTTCCTGTTGTTATGTCTTGCTGATACCTCTGTTACTCCCTGGTTTTGGTTGATTTGAGTGATCTTTTCGGGCTTGCTTTGGTTTGTAAGCATCCCTCTCTGTCCAAGTGGTTTGCTTCGAAAGGCCATTTCGCACAGTGTTGGTGGGGTTTGCGCTGTCCTTACGGTTGGCTCTCTCCACTACGCTTGAAATCTGAACAGGGGTTTTCCTTTTTGCCGGAACCATGACAACCCTTGCATGGAATGTACGAGGCCTGGGAAGCCATGCTACGGTTAGAGCCCTCCGCAATTCGGTTGAGAAACATAAACCGGATATTGTGTTCCTCAGTGAAACAAAACAGAAAATTAGGTACCTGGAAAAGATTAGAATGAAGATGAAATTTTGTTCGTCCTTCTATGTTGAACCAAGGGGCACAGCGGGTGGTTTAACCCTTTGGTGGAATGAGGAGGTGTCCATTTCTGTTCTTGAACATACTTTGAACTTCATTGATACGGAGGTGATCTTCAAAAGCGGCGACAAATGGTTTGGAACCTTCATTTATGAACCTCCTTACAGAGATGAAAAGCAATCTTTCTGGGAGAATTTAGCGAAGCTCAGGGATTCCAATACATGTAAATGGCTTATCATAGGGGATTCCAATGTGGTACTGAGACAAGAAGAGAAAGCGGGTGGTAAACCTGTGAACCAAGAGGAAGCGAGATGGGTAAACGAGCTTGTGAATTCCATGGGTCTTATTGAGCTGCCCATTAAGGGTGGTATATACACTTGGTTTAACCAGAGAGGTGGGGAGAGCGCCATTCTTGAGAAATTAGACCGCATTCTGTGCTCTGCGGAATGGAGTCTTAGCTTCCCAAAAGCTACGAGTTTAATGGAAATAGCCATTGCCTCTGACCATGCTCCCCTTATTCTTCTCACCAAAGGGCTTTCCAGAAAATATAAGAGAGATTTCAAGTTCGAGTCGAAATGGCTCCTTGAGGAGACTTGTTCCCAAACTGTATCAGAAGGCTGGGGTATTTCACCTGGGGAGAATGTCAGCTCTAGGTTTGGTAGGAAGATACGCAACACTAGATCCGGTCTTATCAAGTGGAGCAAAAAAAATGCGAAAAGAAGGAATGAGAAGAAACAGAGACTCGAAGCATCAATCAAGGAAATGCAGGGAAGAAGACTATCAGAAGCTGAATTAGTACAGTACAACTCTCTGAGGAAGGACCTGGATGCTGAATGGGAAGGCGAGGAGAGATATTGGCATCAGCGCTCCAGAGTTAGCTGGTTAAAATGGGGAGATAAGAACACAAAATTTTTCCATGCTACAACCATTCAACGCCGCAGAACAAATGCAATAGTTAAGTTGAAAGGTGATGATGGGGCTTGGATTGAGGATCCGGAACACATAGCTCTCCATCTTCAGCATCATTTCCAAAAGGTTTTCACAAAAGACCAAACTGTTGATTTTCAGTGTATTAGGGAGTATATCCCGAAATTGGTAACAACGGAAATGAACAGAGAGCTCACAAAGGAGATTACAGATGAAGAGATTAGGAAAGCTGTCTTCACTATGGGAGCAACAAAAGCTTCAGGCCCTGATGGTTTCCCCGGCTGTTTCTACCAATCCTTTTGGGAAACGGTGAAGGATGACCTGATTGAGATGGTTCGCGCTTTCTTCAGGGAAGGAGTTTTGGGATCAGGGCTAAACAAAACAAACATCGTTCTCATTCCCAAAACATCAAATCCTACAGAAGTCTCACATTTTAGACCAATAAGCCTCTGCAACTTTTCCCTCAAAGTCATCACCAAGATTCTTTCAACCAGGTTGAAAATCATACTCTCGGATATTATTCCCCCATCTCAATCAGCATTTGTGCACGGTCGATCAATCCAAGACAACATAATACTTGCAAATGAGGCTTTTCACGCCATTAAACGTGCAAGGAAAGGCAACAGAAGCATCATGGCCTTAAAGATCGATCTTGAGAAAGCTTATGATAAGGTGGATTGGGATTTGCTGCGCTTTGTGATGAACAGAATGGGCTTTGACGAATGGTGGATCAATAGAGTTATGAAATGTGTCACTTCGGTCTCCTTCTCCTTGGTTGCTAATGGAGAACGATTTGGGGAAATTCCAGCTGGCAGAGGACTTAGACAGGGAGATCCACTATCACCTTTTCTCTTCATCTTCATTTCCAGTATTCTTACCTGGATCATTGAGAAAGAAGCAGAAAAGAATCAGTTTTCGGGTCTAAGAATCAAGAGAAGATGCCCAGAGCTAAGCCACTTGCTCTTTGCCGATGATTGTCTTTTGTTCTCACAGGCAAATAAAGAAAGCTGCGAGGCGGTCCTACGGATGCTCCAGCTTTTTCAATCTTCCACAGGACAATCTGTAAATGTTATGAAATCTTCTGTATTTTTCTCTCCCAATATAAGCAGTAGCCTGAAAGCTCAGTTGACAAACTTATTGGGCTTCAAACTTATGGAGGAAGATGCTAGATACTTGGGACTACCGTCTATTTGGGGAAGAAGCAAGAAAGAAGCCTTGGGGTTCATAAGAGAACGCGTGCAAAACAAATTGAAAGGTTGGAAAGCGAAATTTCTGAATCTAGCAGGCAAAGAAGTTCTCATCAAAGCTGTAACACAGGCTATTCCATCATATATTATGCAATGTTTTCTTCTTCCTGCTACCTTTTGTGACGAGCTGAGTTCAATGGTCGCTAAATTCTGGTGGAACAATTGCTCAGGAAAGGACAAAAGCATTCATTGGATGTGCTGGAAAGACCTGTGCAAACCGAAGGATCAAGGCGGAATGGGGTTCAGGAATCTCAGAGTTTTCAATAGAGCCCTCATCACAAAGGTTGCCTGGAAAGTGATTAAGAATCCGGAATCCCTTCTTGCTCGGACTCTTAGGGGAATCTACTTCCCAAGCGGAAACATTTTGGAGGCCCCAAAGGGCACAAATCCCTCTTGGGCCTGGGTAGGGATAAGGGAAGGAGTGAAGATCTTGAAGGAAGGAGCTTTATGGAGAGTTGGAAATGGGAGGTTTATTGCTACTTGGAAGGACAATTGGATTCCAGGTCTTCCTACCTTCAGAATTTCCTCCCCTACCCCGCCAATCAACACTTCCCCAACTGTCAGCAGCCTCATGAACCCGGATGGTCGGTCATGGAATGAGACAAAGATTCAGAAGATGTTTAGCCCAGTTGAAGCTAAGGCAATCCTCTCCATTCCGATTGGCGGACCCCACATCCATGACTCCTTCATCTGGTATGGGACAAAAAACGGTGATTATACAGCCCGATCTGGTTATAGGTTCATTGAGGCTTCCTCCAAGATCCGTGACATCCCTTCTCCAAGTGAGGACCCGAGCGACAACAAGAAGTTTTGGAATTCTATATGGAGTCTGGAAGTCCCTGCAAAGATTCGATCCTTTCTCTGGAAATTATGTCATAACATTATCCCAACGAAAGGTATCCTTGCTGCACGGTTCCATGGAAATTTTAAAGATTCTGATCGCTGTCCTCGGTGTGGAGAACAGGGAGAATCAGTAGAACACCTACTTTTTTTCTGCCCCTTTGCACAAGGAGTGTGGAAGGCTTCTGGTTTCAGCTATTCTCCATTAATTAATGGCTTTCCTGGTTTCCCAAAATGGTGGTACAAAATTAACACTTTGAGACAAAAAGGAATGTTTGAAGATGGCTGCGCACTGATAGCTTTTCTTCTATGGTCTCTTTGGAAGTCTAGAAACGCGTTGGTTCATGAGAATCTAAGGGATCAACCTTGGGAGGTATGGCTTAGAGCGGAACGAGCCTTCATTGAATATCACAACACACTTCAACCTTGTCAACCAAAGACCTCTCATCTTGATCTGGATCCAAAGTGCTGGACTCCACCACCATTGGGGACAGTCAAGATTAATTGCGATGCCGCCTTTGACCATCTTACTGGGACTGTGTCAGCCGCGGCTATTGCTCGAAACAGTTCCAGATCCTTTCTTTATGGACTTTCCAACTCTTTTGTTGCATCCTGTGCTGCAACTGCGGAAGCTTCGGCCATAAGGCTTGGCATCTCTTTGGCTTCCCAATGCGGTTTCGACAATGTCATTGTGGAAACTGATTGCAAAGCGGTGATTGATAGGATTAACAAAGGAATTCTGTCGGATTGGTCCACTGCTGCTGTGGAGGAGGATATAAGAATGACTTCTTCATCCTTCACGTCTTGTATTTTCTCCTTTGTTCCTAGGGTTTGTAATCAGGCGGCCGACCGGCTTGCCAAGTTTGCTAAAGGAAATCGGGGACTTGTGTTTTGGGACTTTGTTTCCACCCCGTCGTTGTTATCTTTCTTATGTAATCCTTCTTTGAGTTGTTGAATGAAAGTTAACCATTGAACAAAAAAAAAAAACCTCTTTTTAATTTTACTTTTTACGAACATTTATGTACAAATGTGATGTTTGAAAATATATGAAAAGAAGTTAAAAAAAGTAGGGTAAACTACACAGTTGACCACCGAACTATGGGGTTGGTGTCGATTTTACCACTATTTTTTTTTTCGTCTCAAATACACCACACAACTATTTAAATGGTGCCACGTTTGCCACACGCCGTTAAAAAAAAACGAAAAAATTGACGGAACTGTTAAAAAAATTGGTATAATTACACATTTGGTCCTTTATATTTATACAATATATAAAAAAATAGTATAATTACACATTTGGTCCTCTGTATTTATACAATATATCAATTTAGTCCTAAATTTAATCTTAATTATTCAATAAGATGGTGACACGTGTCACCACGTTAATTTTCCACCTCCAATCAGGTGGTGACACGTGTCACCCAATTGGAGATGGAAAATTGAAAGGAACAAAATCCGCCCCTACCTGGATTCGAACTCAAGACCTCTGGGTAGAGAGGCTGTGTGCTTGCCACTGAACCAAGCACACTTTCATGTTATAGGGTCATTAATATATGTATTTAATGATTCTTAATGCCCAGAAAATTAAAGAGAAGAAAATGCAATTGAAAGGATTCGAACCAAGGACCTCATGGTTAAAAGGACATGTGCTTGCCACTGCACCAAGTGTATTTCTTATGATACAAAGTACAACATTTAATATATGTCTTATATAGATTTTAATGCTTGAATTGAGAAATTCGAATGAAATGAAATGTAGTTTTAAGAAATTCGAATGTAATATTTTTATGATCCATAAAAAATCTAACCCAATTAAATAAATCTAATAACTAAATTTAATAATTTTAATATATTTTAAACTAAATTTAATATATTTTTCAATTTTAGATTTATTTTTATAATTCCACGTATATAATCGTTGAATTGAGTTTTTTTTTTTACTTAATTAATAATTTTAATATTTATTAAAAATTTAATCGTGAAAATAATATTAACCGAATTCGAGGGCAAGCACATCGTGAAAATAATAATTTTAATATTAATTTAGTTATTAGATTTATTTAATTGGGTTAGATTTTTTTATTGATCATAAAAATATTACATTCGAATTTCTTAAAATCACATTTCATTCCTTTTCTCAAGCATTAAAATCTATATAAGACATATATTAAATGTTGTACTTTATGTCACAAAAAATACACTTGGTACAGTGGCAAGCACGTGTGCTTTTAACCATGAGGTCCTTGGTTTGAATCCTTGCAATTGCATTTTCTTCTCTTTAATTTTCTAGGCATTAACAATCATTAAATACATATATTAATGACCTTATAGCACGAAAGTGTGCTTGGTTCAGTGGCAAGCACAAAGCCTCTCTACCTAGAGGTCTTGAGTTCGAATCCTGGTAGGGGTGAATTTTGTTCCTTTCAATTTTCCATCTCCAATTGGGTGACACATGTCACCACCTGATTGGAGGTAGAAAATTAATTAAATAAAAATAATTAAAGACTTCCAATAAGGTGGTGACACGTGTCACCATCTTATTGAATAATTAATTTATTTTATTAGATTAAATTTAGGATTAAATTGATATATTGTATAAATATAGAGGACCAAATGTGTAATTATACTAATTTTTTTGATATATTGTATAAATATAAAGGACCAAATGTGTAATTATACCAATTTTTTTAACAGTTCCGTCAATTTTTTCGTTTTTTTAACGGCGTGTGGCAAACGTGGCACCATTTAAATAGTTGTGTGGTGTATTTGAGACGAAAAAGAAAATAGTGGTAAGATCGACACCAACCCTATAGTTCGGTGGTCAACTGTAGTTTACCCAAAAAAAGTAAACGATTTATGCCAAGGAAATGAAGATATCATAGTCAAAACTTTTATGCAAAGTAATTAAGCTTGGCATTGCAGAAACGGGTTGACTTACTCCATGAAAGAATTTTATAAAGTAACTTTAAGATCCAATAACCTACAGAAAATTAACTTTCAAAACTCCAAATCATTGACTGCTTATTATTCTTCACAAAATTCATTTGATAAATTGCAGCAAGTTGTCGCACCAGGAAATAAATTAAAACGTAAAATATAGCACTGCAGACTGCGGACGAAGCTTTTCAATATTCTCGCAATGGCTGCTGCTGCTTTTACATCATTTCATTTATGGCTGTTCCTGTTCTCATGCCTGGCTGTGATTTCCATCGCCAACGCTCAAGATCCCGCCCTATTCGTCTATAACCATGGCTTCCGCCACGCTAATTTGCAGCTTGATGGGAGTGCCATAATCCGCTCCAATGGTCTATTGCAGCTCACCAACACTTCAACACTGCAAATCGGCCATGCTTTCTACCCGTCTCCTATGAACTTCACCCCTTCTTCTTCATCAACTTCAGCTCGGTCTCTTTCGTTCTCCACAAACTTTGTGATTGCCATTGTTCCTGGATCGAAACAAGCTAGTGGCCATGGCATCGCTTTTGTCATAGCAGAATCAATGGATTTCAGCCATGCTGCTGCAATCCAATATCTAGGACTGGTTAATGAGTCTACCAAATGGAATTCCTCAAATCATTTCTTTGCGGTGGAGTTTGATACCGTTTCCAGTATTGACATGGGTGATATAGATGACAATCATGTAGGAATCGATCTGAATGGCGTGAGATCCAACAAACAAGTTACAGCAGAATATTTTTCCAATAAAGAAAGGAAGAATATAAGCTTGGACCTCAAAAGTGGACATCCTATACAGGTGTGGATAGACTACGATGGCCAAGAACAACTACTCGATGTAACTTTGGCACCAGACAACTGCCCGAAACCGAACCAGCCTCTCTTGTCGACATCAATCGATCTCTCTGATATTCTAATGGATACCATGTATGTTGGTTTCTCAGCTGCAACAGGTTCACTTCAAGGTACTAGTAGTAGCCATTATATTCTGGGATGGAGCTTCAACAGAAGTGGAGAAGCTCAAAGCCTTGATTTTTCCCAGCTTCCAAAATTTCCCAAGATTGGTGGAGGAAGAAATACGGTTCGATTGATTTCAGTCCTTGCAGCGGTTGTTTTGCTGTTAATAATCATTGGAACAGCATATGTTTACAGGAGGAAGAAATATGAAGAAGTAAAAGAAGACTGGGAAAAGGAATACGGCCCCCAAAGGTTCTCTTACAAGACACTCTACATAGCAACCAAAGGTTTCAAAGACAAACAACTTCTGGGATCCGGAGGTTTCGGGAAAGTTTATAAAGGTACACTTCCTTATACAAATGAACAGATTGCAGTGAAGAAAGTATCACATGAATCAAGTCAAGGGATGAAGGAGTTTGTGTCAGAGATTGTTAGCATGGGGAGGCTAAGGCATAAGAATTTGGTGCGGCTTCTCGGCTACTGCAGACGTAAGAAAGAACTCCTTTTGGTCTATGATCATATGGAAAATGGCAGCCTCGACAAGTTCCTTTTCAGCGACGACAAACCGACCCTTAATTGGTTTCAAAGGTTTGAAATCATGAGAGGGGTGGCATCGGCTCTTCTTTATCTCCATGAAGACTGGGAACAAGTTGTTCTTCATCGAGACATCAAAGCCAGCAATGTTCTTTTAGATTCCAATCTAAATGGACGGCTCGGGGATTTCGGTCTTGCCAGATTGTACGATCGTGATGGTGATCCACAAACGACTCGTCTGGTCGGGACTTTAGGATATATGGATCCGGAACTCACCCGAACCGGAAAGGCTACTAAAACTGCGGATGTGTTTGCATTTGGAGCTTTTCTGCTAGAGGTGGCTTGCGGGAGGAAGCCATTTGATCCTAGTAGACCACCCCAAGAGATTTTTCTTGTCGAGTTAGTGAAAAGGTGCTGGAAAAGGGATGACATTATCGATGCCATTGATCCAAGATTACGAGGCAATTACGTGGTGGAGGAGATGGAGAAAGTTCTGAAACTAGGCCTACTTTGTTCCAACCCAAAACCAGATTTTCGACCCACCATTAAAGAAGTGGTGCAGTATCTGGATGGCGATAATATACCATCTTCAGTCCTTGAAACCTTAACTCAGAGTACTGAAATCAACGTATCTACAGCAAATAACTTGGCATATGATTGTATAATTTCATTTGCTTCATCATCTGGGCAGGGTATTTCTCTGAATACCTTGTCCAGTACAGAGTCACTTCTTCATACAGGTCGTTGAATGTTCTAATGGAAATGTTTGTACAAAGTTATAGTTTGTTCTTTTTTTTTTCAATTTTAAAATCTGATTTTCTTTCATTGTTTTTCTCTCCGAGTTAATAATATAACACTAACTAATTATGTTGTTACATGTCTCCACCTTGCCATAACAATAAAAGAAAAGGCTTAATTTTAATAATTTTAAGCATAAATATTCTATACACAGGCGGTGGAAACTGAAAATTTTCACAAACGCCTTAGTTTTAAGGTATATGGAGTTAGTTTAGGATATAGGGTTTAGGGGTTTAGATGTAGGGGTTTAAAATTTAAGGGTAGTTGTTTTAATTTAAGGTTTAGGGTTATAATTTAGGGTTTATAGGTTAGGGTTTAGTTTTTAGGGTAATATTGGTAGGGATTTAGGTTTTAACATATAAACCCTAAATTATAACCCTAAACCTTAAATTAAAACAACTACCCTAAATTTTAAACCCCTACACTTAAACCCCTAAACCATATACCTTAAAACCCTTCTCTCCAACCAGCACCAATGAGGGCTCTAGAAGCATCAAGGACGGCCAACACTTCTCTTGAAGGTTCCATAGCGTTCTAGAAAGATTCGGGACGTTCTCTCTAAGTCTAGACACACCCGGAAGAACCTAGAAGACCGGAGAAAGCTCGGGAAGGCACGAAAAAATTCAGGACAACTCTGGAAAATCCTCAAACTCTCTAGAACATTTTGAATAGTTGTAGATATCTAAAGACATGAATAGATACACGTAGAACACTCTAGAAAGATATAGATCTATGCTAGATATTTGAGGCAAAACCGTGACCGTTGGATCAAATTGATCCTAACCGTCCATTAAAGAGGTGGGAGCCTATAAATAGGGCCAGCCCCTCATTTTGTACTCACTCAGAAATTGAGCATTGTAAGCTGTAACATCCAAAAAATTAACCTAGAAGATTATGAGATTTAATTAAGTGATTAGATAACTTATTAAGATTTAATTCTTAATTGATTGAATTGGAAATAGGTTCAATAAGGACCAAATCGGATTTTAAGAAAATGTTCAAGAGGAATTCGAGTAATTGGTTTAGTGACCAAACTGAATGATGCTGCAACTATGAGGTTTGCATGCTAAAGTCAAAAATTTATAAATTAACCCTTGAATTAACATGAAAACATAACATTATTAAGGATTTATATGATTGAATGGTATTATTAAAAGATGATAAAAAGGGAAATTAGTTGGGATATGACATAGTGGTTTTATCCTATTAAATATGTCTCCTCTCTCTCTTTTCTTTTCCTTAACCGAGTATACCAAACTATCTAAGTCTCAATTGTTCATTCACACACCTACTACAAACATAAACCTTGAGAGAAAGCTTGAGAGTTTCGGTGAAGAAGAAGAGAGGCTTGCATGGCATAGAAATACACCTAGAAAATTCAAGGAAAAATCGAAAGTAAGTAGCTCATGCCCTATAACACCCCTCACCCGGATTAAGGGCAAGGAGCGTTATATTAACTTAAACAGATTCGGATTAGCAGCAGAAGGAGGTTTATCAAATTCGTATAATATTTTTTTTTTCAATCGGATACATCTATTCAATTTACTCTAATTGCAAACATTCAATTTCATATAACACATGCAAAATCCTTAAATCAATAGATTAATAGAATAGCCATAATTAATTTCTATCCAATCCATTCGGTACAATCCAACATTTAAATACTACTCACTTAATTGATTTCAATTACAATTTCATAACAATTTCTCATACAATCAGATGACTTAATTTATTTCCTATCGAATTGGATATCATATATAATCTAATTCGATTACAATAACCAACTATGTTTCAATTGATATACAATTCAATTAAGGTCTAATTTTAAGTTCTAAATTCATTCGAATGACATATAATTCATTCCATTCGGATGAATTTAGAACTTAAAATTAGACCTTAATTGAATTGTATATCAATTGAAACATAGTTGGTTATTGTAATCGAATTAGATTATATATGATATCCAATTCGATAGGAAATAAATTAAGTCATCTGATTGTATGAGAAATTGTTATGAAATTGGAATTGAAATCAATTAAGTGAGTAGTATTTAAATGTTGGATTGTACCGAATGGATTGGATAGAAATTAATTATGGCTATTCTATTAATCGATTGATTTAAGGATTTTGCATGTGTTATATGAAATTGAATATTTGCAATTAGAGTAAATTGAATAGATGTATCCGATTGAAAAAAATACTATACGAATTTGATAAATCTCCTTCCGCTGCTAATCCGAATCTGTTTAAGTTAATATAACGCTCTTTGCCCCTAATCCGGGTGAGGGGTGTTATATAAAGTGGTATCAGAGCTTTTTAGGTTAAGTCCTAAAAATTTTAATCGAGTCTGCATACATCTGCATTGTTTAGGTTTGCCACCCACGTATTGTATGATAAGATATCTGTATTGAGCTTTCTGATCTTCTGTTATTTGACTGAATGATAGAATATGACGGACCCAAAAGACCCAAAGAATGGGAGCTCGCACGAATCTTCGAGCGAAGGTGAAAGTGTGAGATTGGGTGATAATTCTCCAGCTCGAACTGAAACTCCGAGAAAGGAGAGAAACAAAGAGCCTGCTCAGATTCCCGAGCAAATTGCCAAAAAGCCTGCTCAAGTCACTGAACGAATCCCTATAGAGCCTGTTCAGAACATTGAGCAATCTGATAAAGAACCTGTTCAGAATACCGAACAACCTCCACCTGAAAATCCTATGGTTCAGTCTGCCCAAAGGGAATGTCTCCTCAGAATGAAAGAGATGTTCAATCAACTTCTGACAAATCTGAAACAAGAGCAACATGTTGTTTCTGTCCCTACTGTACCTAGCAGAGCACCGATAGATAAGCTTTCTCAGCATCAAGCCTACACTTTTACTGGTGCTAATGAAGAAAGACCAGAAGATGCAGAGTACTGGCTTGAAAACACCACCAAGGTGGTAACCAGACAATTACAGTGCTCCGATGACCATAAATTGGAGTGTGTTGTGGCTCTGTTAGCTGACGAAGCTATGAATTGGTGGGAAACCACTATTCTCACTGTCCCAACTGAACTGGTAACATGGGAATTCTTCCTCGAAGAGTTCAAAAAGAAGTACATCAGTGAACAATACTTGGCTGAAAGAAGAAAGAAATTCTTACACCTTAAACAAGCCAACCGTCCTATTGAGCAGTACGTTGTAGACTTTTGCAAGTACTGCAAATACGGTGCAGAATACATCAAAATTGAAGCTGATAAATGCCAAATGTTCATTGAAGGCATTAATGATGAATTGAGTCCAATCTTCACTGCTTTGGGAATCAATGATTTCCAAAATCTTGTTAATCGGGCTATTGCAACCGAAGCTAGAATGAAAGCTGCTGAAAAGCGAAAAGTGGGCATGATGTGAGCACGTTTATGCCACCCAACGATGCAACTTCACAATTTCAGGGAAGTTTGCATTTTCACTTGTTACATTCTGATGTGTAACATTTCTTATACTTATACTACGTATTAGTGTGTTCGAGTATGTATATAATATGCTATGCGTGTTTTAACTTAGTTTGATATAACTTATGGTGTGTTTATATTTGTTTGTGAGCAGCTTTGACAAGTGTAACGTGCAAATGTGTCCAACATGCATGTACCATGCACGATCAGCCCCAAATATGTGTGCAGCCGAATGTGTTGTTTTACACAGCCGAGTTTCTAATGCCACAGCATGCAGCCGAGAGCATTTGGTTTTTTATCCTCATCATGCGCGACACGTGAAGTATGCATTGCAGCAAATGGAACTTAAATTTCAAACACCAAGGCACATTTAACATGTGCCAATTTCTTTTGAAATTCAAAGGCACCAAATTCCAATTTTCGGCTGGAGTGTTTCTGCCGCCACTTTGAGAAGTTTTCATTTGAATTTCAATATTCAAATGACATGCACATTTTACATGTGCTTAATATATTTGGTGCACCACTTCTTTGAATACACGGCCAAATATGAAAGCCGCCCATTAGGAGGTTTATTTGTTTTGAATTTTAATATTTTAAAAGGCTTAATTACAGCCACATATGGTATAACCGGCCAACTCCCCTATGTATTATATATAGGCCGAATTTCATTTGTAACAGGGTTAGACATTGGATGAATAAAATTATTTGTGAGATTTTCTCTCAAATTTTAGTTCTTTTTAGAACTTTTTCTTTGATACTTCGGGTTCTCAATTGTTAGATAATTGAAGGGTCCAAGTACTTTGTTCGAACAAATTCAAGATAAGGTTCGGGTTCGTTCAACAGATTGTTCGAGTTCTTCCTTGGAGTTTGTTCATCTTTTCCGACTGCGAAGAACAGATTCGATTCGGGTTTGCATAACAGATTATGTAGGTTCTTTCGAGTTCGTCGTGTCACATTCCAAGAACGTTGCTACCGTTGTTGAATGCTTGAAGAATTTCATCTTCGTCGTTCAAATTATCCTAAAATTTCTGCAACTTTCTTCTCTCCCAATTCTGAATTTTTCTTTCTTTCATTTTTTTACTATTTAAATATCTAACTTCAACATCATGTTTGTTTCTATTGCAGAGAAATACTTGCTATTATCCTAGATCCGCGAATGAACAAGGAATGTTGTTTCTGAAGCAACGTACCCCTTTTATCATATGGTATCAGAGCTTTGGTCGGATTTTAGCAATTTCTGCACTACCAGACATCAAAAAATATATATATATATACAAAAATTAAAAAAAAATTCGGAAAAACAAAATTCTGAAAAAAAAGTCAAAATTTAAAGTTTGACCAAAAAGTCAAAGTAAAAAAAAATCGGAAAAATTGAAAAAATTATTCAAAAAAATCAGTTTCGAATATTTGGGGTATTTTGTGTTAATATGTGCTGTTTGGACGTGAAATGATGAAGGATGTGTCTATCTTACCTTGAAATGCTTTGTAATCACCCGAAATCAACTTTTCTTGTTTGTTCCGGAGATAGGATGGTGGTAAGCATTTCTACTGCGTAAGTTGCTAAATTCTTGTTCTTTTAGCATCTTTTCTTTCATTTCATATTGTTATCTTTTTTTTTCTTTAAGCCCAATTCTTAACTTTCATTTTTTTTCTTTTTTCCTAACCCTTATCTTTGTTCTAACAATATTCACCCGTCACCCGTTGTTTTCTTTCAATTTGACAACACTTGCAGAATCTGAACATCGGAATCAGTTCCTTTAAAGAACTAAGTACGAGAGATTGAGGGAAAAGGCAAACAGAGCGTGTGAGAACAGAATGGGAGACAAAAAGAGCCATTCGAGTATTCTCCCGAGTGAAACACGAGTGCTGAGTGTTAATTCTTTATTTTCTTGAGTGCAAATTCTTTAGAGTGACTAGTGAGGATTTTTGCTGTGTGATTGGTGAGGACTACTTTTTTTATTTTATTTCTAACCTTTAACCCGTTTGTTTGTTTGTTTTCTTTGTGTGAAAATGACAGGTTCTGATGAACAACAACCACCGAATCTTCAGATGCAAGCCTTAGAGCGCATGATGCAACGAGTGATTGCTAATGCATTGAAGCCTATACATTCTCAAATGGATAGACTTGATGGGGGTGGTTCCCATTCTGTCCATGAAGAGATAAATGATGACAATGTTCAGACATTGGCTACTGGTGAAGCACTTGTTGACAAGAGAAGTCTGAATGATCAACAATCACAGGATGAACCGCAACGAAACAACCTCTTCCATACTAGATGCAACGTGAACGGCAAGGTATGTATTGTGATTATTGATAGTGGTAGTTGTGCTAACATTGCTAGTACTCTCATGGTTGACAAGTTAGGACTGAAGACGACCACACATCCCAATCCGTACAAGTTACAATGGTTGAATGATGGTGTTGAAATAAAAGTTACCGAACAAGTTGTTATACCATTTTTCATTGGTAAATACAAGGATGGGGTAACTTGTGATGTTTGTTCTATGGATACTTGTCATTTGTTGTTAGGAAGACCGTGGCAGTATGATAAGAGAGTTTTGCACGATTGTTACACCAATCGATATTCTTTTACTCATGAGGGCAAAAAGGTAACTTTGGCACCTATGACTCCAAGTGAAGTACATGAAGATGAAGTTCGTTTGAAAGCGAGTACTGCAGCTTGGAAGGCCAACAAGGAGAAGAATGAATGCGAAAAGAAGAAAGCAAATTCACAGGTATTATCTGATTCAACATTTTCTTTTACTTCTTCTTCTGAATTGCAGGATAAGAAAGTGATGCCATGTGAAGTTCCCAAGGTTGCTACTATTGTTATGTCTAGTACATTTAAATTCTTTCCAGAAATTCAGCAACCTTCTTTACCACGGTTTGACGTTCCTTTCCATTGTGCTATTGATTTTTCATTTTTATATGCTGATTTCTTTGGTTGTACATTGGATTGTGAACAACATTGTATTGTGATTTTGGATGATCTTCGAGATTCTTGTTGTTCTTTGGAGTTGCCTTTGTATGTCATTTTTTTTAGGTTTAAGGATGCACGACGAGCATTGTCTGACTTTATGTTGTGCATTATTCGGAGAGGTACAAGAAGGAAGGCATTTCCATTTGTGTTCTTTGTAAAAGAACTTGGTTCGAGACGATGGCATATGTGCCGAGCAAGACGACTAAAGAAGTTCCCTGCCAAGCGAAAGTCGAAATTGTTCCCTTTTGTAATAAAGATCGATTTGGGGACAAATCGCATTAAAGAAGGGGGGATGATGTGAGCACGTTTATGCCACCCAACGATGCAACTTCACAATTTCAGGGAAGTTTGCATTTTCACTTGTTACATTCTGATGTGTAACATTTCTTATACTTATACTACGTATTAGTGTGTTCGAGTATGTATATAATATGCTATGCGTGTTTTAACTTAGTTTGATATAACTTATGGTGTGTTTATATTTGTTTGTGAGCAGCTTTGACAAGTGTAACGTGCAAATGTGTCCAACATGCATGTACCATGCACGATCAGCCCCAAATATGTGTGCAGCCGAATGTGTTGTTTTACACAGCCGAGTTTCTAATGCCACAACATGCAGCCGAGAGCATTTGGTTTTTTATCCTCATCATGCGCGACACGTGAAGTATGCATTGCAGCAAATGGAACTTAAATTTCAAACACCAAGGCACATTTAACATGTGCCAATTTCTTTTGAAATTCAAAGGCACCAAATTCCAATTTTCGGCTGGAGTGTTTCTGCCGCCACTTTGAGAAGTTTTCATTTGAATTTCAATATTCAAATGACATGCACATTTTACATGTGCTTAATATATTTGGTGCACCACTTCTTTGAATACACGACCAAATATGAAAGCCGCCCATTAGGAGGTTTATTTGTTTTGAATTTTAATATTTTAAAAGGCTTAATTACAGCCACATATGGTATAACCGACCAACTCCCCTATGTATTATATATAGGCCGAATTTCATTTGTAACAGGGTTAGACATTGGATGAATAAAATTATTTGTGAGATTTTCTCTCAAATTTTAGTTCTTTTTAGAACTTTTTCTTTGATACTTCAGGTTCTCAATTGTTAGATAATTGAAGGGTCCAAGTACTTTGTTCGAACAAATTCAAGATAAGGTTCGGGTTCGTTCAACAGATTGTTCGAGTTCTTCCTTGGAGTTTGTTCATCTTTTCCGACTGCGAAGAACAGATTCGATTCGGGTTTGCATAACAGATTATGTAGGTTCTTTCGAGTTCGTCGTGTCACATTCCAAGAACGTTGCTACCGTTGTTGAATGCTTGAAGAATTTCATCTTCGTCGTTCAAATTATCCTAAAATTTCTGCAACTTTCTTCTCTCCCAATTCTGAATTTTTCTTTCTTTCATTTTTTTACTATTTAAATATCTAACTTCAACATCATGTTTGTTTCTATTGCAGAGAAATACTTGCTATTATCCTAGATCCGCGAATGAACAAGGAATGTTGTTTCTGAAGCAACGTACCCCTTTTATCAGGGCAATAAGCCTGACAAAAAGTAGAAATGAGACGACAAGTCTCAATGGCAATTCAAGAAGCCTAAATTTCAAAAAGAAGGGTCTTCTAATTTCACTTCTGCTCCGAGGAGTAATTACACTTCAAAACCAGCTACAATGATCAGATCCTCAGTACCTACTATGTCTGTTAATAGTACGGGAAATTCTGAAAAGATTCCTCCTTGCAAGTTCTGTCAGAAACCACATCGAGGTCAGTGCAGACTTCAGACAAATCTTTGCTATGCTTGTGGTGGTGATGATCACTACATCAAAGTCTGTCCTTAGAAGCATGAATCTATGCCAGCTCGTAACACTGCAGTTCCTAGTCCGACATCCTCTAATCAGAATAGGAATGCCAAGTCAACCCAGCCAAGTTATCAGAAGAAAGGCAAGGGTACTCATTCTAATGCTACCACTCATCAGGAATCTCGAGCTCCTGCTAGAGTTTACCACATTTGTGGTAGAGATGATGAAGAGTCTCCTGAAGTGATTGCAGGTACCGTTGAGCTAAACTCACATCATGTTTATGCGTTAATACATTCAGGATCCACTCATTCATTCACATGTCTATCCGTAGTGAAAAGGTTGAATTTAGAACCTGAAATTGTGAAAACAAGTCTGATAGTTTCAAATCCTTTAGGAGGAACTTCGAACATTAACCTGATATGTAGAAATTGTTCATTGCATATTAGCAATTTGCCATTCCTTATTGATCTCTACATATTACCCTCCTGTGAGTTTGATTTAATTTTGGGTTTAGATTGGTTAAGTAAACATGAGGCTTGGGTAGATTGTCAAAATAAAAGATTGTATCTTCAGGGTTTAGGAAAATAATCCATACTCCTAATTGATAAAAAGCCCACTTCCATTTTTGCATCCATGGTCTTACGAGATCAAATTGAGTTTGGAATGTCTGAAATGCCTGTTGTTTGTGAATTCATTGATGTGTTTCCCGAGGAACTACCTGATCTCCCTCCGACTAGAGAAGTTGAATTCGGGATTGAAGTACAACCTGACTCAAATCCGGTGTCTATCACTCCATACCGGATGACACCTCTTGAGTTAAAAGAATTGCAAAAGTAACTTCAAGAACTTCAAGACAAGGGTTTCATTCGACCCAGCACTTCTTCTTGGGGTGCACCTGTTCTATTTGTAAAGAAGAAAGATGGAGCGATGCGTCTTTGCATTGACTACCGTCAATTGAACAAGATCACAATCAAGAACCGATATCCACTCCCAAGAATAGAAGATCTGTTTGATCAACTTAGGGATGCTTCGGTATTCTCAAAGATCGACCTACGATCTGGATACTATCAAATGAGAGTCAAAGAGGAGGATGTGTCCAAAACAGCCTTCCGAACTCGTTATGGCCACTATGAATTTTTGGTAATGCCTTTCGGATTGACAAATGCTCCGGCGGCATTTATGGATCTCATGAACAGAGTATTCAAGCTCTATCTTGATAAATTTGTTGTCGTCTTCATTGATGACATTTTGATCTACTCTCGCAACAAAGAAGAACATGCTGATCATCTTCGCATTGTCTTGCAAACTCTCCGGGAACGTCAGTTATTCGCAAAATTTTCCAAGTGCGAGTTCTGGTTATCGGAAGTCTCTTTCCTTGGTCATGTAATTTCTGCAGAAGGAATTAAAGTTGATCCGAAGAAAATTCAGTCAATCATGGATTGGCGACCTCCCAGAAATGTCAGTGAAATACGAAGTTTCCTTGGCCTTACTGGTTACTACAGAAGGTTTGTCAAAGGGTTTTCCTCTATAGCCTTACCTTTGACTAAACTTCTTCGTAAAGACCAACCATTTGAATGGTCTGACAAGCAACAGAGAAGCTTTGACCGACTCAAAGCAGCCTTGACTCATGCCCCAGTTTTGATCCAACCAGAACCGGGCAAAGATTATAATGTATACAGTGATGCTTCACATGCGGGTCTTGGATGTGTTCTAATGCAAGGTGACAATTGGATAGCTTATGCTTCACGCCAATTGAAATCTCATGAATTGAACTATCCAACGCATGATCTCGAACTTGCTGCAATTGTGTTTGCTCTCAAAATATGGAGACACTACTTGTACGATGAGAAATGTTACCTGTTCACCGATCACAAGAGCCTAAAGTATCTCCTAACTCAAAAAGATCTAAATTTGAGACAACGCAGATGGATGGAGTTATTGAAAGACTATGATTTAGTCATAGACTATCATCCAGGAAAAGCCAATGTGGTTGCAGACGCCTTGAGTCGTAAACCGACATTGGGTAAGCTCTCTAATATCTGAACCTTAAGAAATAAAAATTTAATATGTCTGTAATAAAAGTTCTGATTAAAAAGTGGTATTTATTCTTGTAGCTCCAACTGCTATCAATGCTCACCTCCGAGTGTATCAGAAGTCAGAACCAAGGATTCCTATCCGAACTTCAAATTCAATCAAGTCTAATCTCAAGGATTGAAAATCTTCAGAAAGCTGATCCAGAACTTCAGGATATTATTTCCAAACTGGATACAAAGTCTGGTGAAGGATTCCGTATTCACACAAACGGTCTCCTTTATTTCAAAGATAGAATCTGTGTTCCAAATGATGAAAGTTTAAAAAGAGATCTTCTGGAAGAAGCACACCAGAGTTCTTTCTCGATCCACCCTGGATCGGTAAAGATGTATAAAGATATCAAATCTTTGTATTGGTGGTCTGGTATGAAAGCGGCCATCAATGATTTCGTATCCAAATCTCTAAATTGTCAGAGAGTCAAAGCCAAACATAGAGTTCCCACTGGACTACTTCAACCACTTGTGCTGCCACAATGGAAATGGGAACGGATTACTATGGACTTCGTGACTGGTCTTCCTTGTTCTCCCAGAAAATATGATGCTATTTGGGTGATTGTTGATCGATTCACCAAATCGGCACATTTCATTCTTATCCGCATTAACTATAGTTTGGAGACCTTAGCCAATCTGTATATTCAGGAAATAATTTGGTTACATGGAATTCCTATCTCCATTGTCTCTGATCGTGATCCAAGATTTACCTCTAGATTTTGGAGAACTCTACAAAGAGCTATGGGTACCAAATTGAATCTAAGTACAGCTTTCTATCCGCAAAGTGATGGCCAGTCCGAACGAGTAATTCAAATTCTCGAAGATATGCTTAGAGCTTGCATTATTGACTTTGGGAAGAATTGGGAGAAATCCCTACCCTTAGTTGAATTTGCCTACAACAATAGCTATCAATCGTCTATTTAGATGGCTCCTTTTGAAGCATTATACGACAGAAAATGCAGAACACCTCTGTGCTGGTCCGAACTGGGTGAAAATAAAGTTTTGGGACCACAATTGCTCAGAGAAACAGAAGAGAAAGTTCAAATCATTCATTCTCGTTTAAAGCAAGCCTTCGATAGACAGAAAGCCTATGCTGATCTGAAACGAAGAGATATCCAGCATAATGTGGGAGACAGAGTCTTTCTCAAAGTCTCTCCTTGGAAGAAAGTATTTCGGTTCGGAAAGAGGGGAAAGCTCAGTCCTCGCTTTATTGGACCTTTTGAAATCACAGAAAGAATTGCCCAATGGCTTATCGACTTGCACTCCGTAGTGAGTTCGATAAAATCCACAATGTCTTTCACGTGTCAATGCTCAGAAAGTATAGATTCGATCCTTCTCACATCTTAGAGCCATAAGAAGTAGAACTGAATCCTGACTTGTCCTACGAAGAGGAACCGGTTCAGATTCTGGATAGGGAAATTAAAAGACTCCGGAACAAAAATGTTGCACTGGTTAAAGTCTTGTGGAGAAATCACAAGATGGAAGAGGCAACATGGGAACCTGAGGAAACAATGCGAAACCAATATCCCTATTTGTTCGATTCAGGTAAGAATTCGAGGACGAATTCTTTCATTAAGGGGGAGAGAAATGTAACACCCCAAAAATTAGCCTAGAAGTTTTACGAGTTAATTTAATAATTAGTGACTTAATTAGATTAGAAATATTAAGTAATTAATTTAGATTAAATACATTATGGACTCAATTGGAAAAAATAAAAATAAAAGAAAGAATGATTGAGGACCGAATGATAGTGACCAAACCGAACAAGAAAGAAAACATGAAGTTTGCAAGCTAAATTTTATTATTCTTGATCTACCCATGCATTTAATAGATATGAAGGGTTAATCAATGGTAACTTGGACACTTCATAGACTAGTTGTTTGACACTATTGTCAACCCCATCATTGCTTTCCATCTCCCTTACACGGTTACCTAAAACACTAAGGAAGAAATGAACAATGGACACTTTTTCGCTTGAGAGTTTGAGAGAAATTTTGTAAGGGATACACGGTGAAGAAGGGAGGAAGCCTTGCATGGCTTAGATCTTGGTCTAGAAAATTCAAGGAAAAATTAAAAATAAGTAGCTCTCTCCTTCTACCTTTCGAATATATAAAAATTCTTGATAAATTGGTTGTCTTAATGTATTTATAAAATCATGAAAGTGATGAGACTAAGGGTTATGCTGCTGGAAATTTCTAAGTCCATAAAAAACCTTAAGAAAATTTAAAAAGGTGAAAGCTTATGAACATGCATGAAATTATTTGGACAGATTTGGTAAGTTACAAGACATGCAACTTTAGAAAATCATAGAAAATTCACTAGTAAGAGTTTAGTGCTGAATTTTTGGTATGTTCTACCTTGACATGTCTAAAATGGTAGAAAAATTGTAAAAAAGGAGTTTTCATGGCTGTGGTAAAATTCGGAAAACCATTTTGAACATCATGCAAAACTGTCCAGCAATGCTTCTAGCTGGACAATGAACTTTGTAAAATTGTAGAAAATAATCTACTGGGAGTTTCGACCTAAATTTTTGATATGTTAAAACTGGGTATGTTAATTGAATTTAGGAACAAACGGTGTTCGATTTGGAGTTGTGTACAGGAAATACAAAATGAATTAAATTAGGTGGTCAGAAATGTGTATAAATGAAAAGAAGAAAAATTAAAAATTTGTGAATTATTAAAGATGTAAAATTAGATTAAATGGAGTGTTAATAAATTGATTAACAATCTGTAGGATGTGAAATCCTCCAATTTTAGTGATCAATTTGAAAGTTTAAGTGATTAATTAAAGAAATTAGGAAAATGGAAATTAGTCTTATCGAACCGTAAAAGTATAGGGACTGTTTTGGATAAAATATAAAATTCAGCCTCAAAATGCATGAAATGAATTCTGAAAATTTCATATTGTTTGGCTTGAATGTCTTATCGAGCAAAGGACATTCGGATACAAAATTAGCTCGGCGAACTGTGAGTGAAACGACTTTAGAGTTGGGATTAGAGTCCCAACTGCCTTAATTTGATTTTTAATTGTGTTAAGCATACAATTTGGACTAATTAATTATCTGATTTTAGTAAGGGAAGAAGGAATAAAGGAATTTGATGATATGCATGTGATATGTGATGATTTACATGTTTGAATTGATATATGTTGTTTATTGTGTTGATTGTGAATCAAAATTGATGAATATTGGACTGATTTTGGATGAGTTTGATTTGCTGATTGTTAGCATTATTGATAGGATGATCGAATGATCAATGTTTGATTAAATTGGTTGATACCATGTGTATTTTTGATAATCTCGATTGGAAATTGAGTTATGATATGTGGATCGAATTATGTGATATGAAATTTGATGTTATAAGTGCTGAATTGATAATATGAAAATTGAATTGAAATTCATTATATGTTATATGTGATATCGTGTGATATCGTAAGAAAATTGGTACGTTAGTGTACTCGATATTGTGGTACGTAAGTGTACCTTCTTGCTTAATGTCTGCGGACATTATGATATGTTATATGTGATACGATTTTGGTACGTGATACCTATTACATGGTGAATTTTGATTCACAAATTCAGTTACACGTGACTTGATTACCTAGCATACTCTACTATCCAAGGCATTGCCAATTGATTAATATGTACCATTAAAGTAATAAAATCTGAAAATCGAAATTAATTCATGAAATTGGTTCAATTGGAATACACGAATAAAATATTGAAATTTCATGAATTATTGTTTTTAATATGCTATGAAACTTGAAATTGTGATAAGTTGATAATTGGAAGTTAAATAGGGTTTCATGGCTTGTATGTGTATAATTGATATGTATGATATGAAATCTATTGCTTGCATTCGAATGGAATTATATGTCTCAATATGCATATAATTGATTGATAACTATTGTGCATCAATTAATTGTGAATTGTTTGTATTATTTGAACCATTCGAATGAACTAATGTGCAAAGTGAAATTTTATTGTATGATCATAAGTAATTTAATTGGAAATCGAATAGAATAGGGTTTCCTCACTAAGTACGAGAAGTACTTACCACTCGAACCTTTCCTTCCTTCCTCTAAATTTCAGGTTCTAGCATCGTTGACCTCTACCCGTAATCTACTTGTACGAAGCTTAAGTATGATTTTCCCTGTCTTTGTCGTACTTATGATGGGTGGCCTAGCGTTCAGCATGTTAGTTCAGTTCGGTCTGATGGTTATGTTTATGAATTATTATTTTGGTTCGATATGAACTTTCTAGTATGTTTCCCTCTATTTTGATATGTATGTAATGGGTAAATATTTGGGGTATAGATTGCCCAAGTATATGTTTGGGGCTTAAATTCTTTTTGTTGAAATCACTTTTTGTATAGGCAACCTATAGGTTTAACCGATGTAGTATCCCGGGTTTATTTTGTAAAAAGAGAAACTAAAAATGATATGGATGTTATGAATCGGATATGATACGCTATATATATATGAGTATGATGATTGTTTCGGCTATAATATGAGTGGAATTGTTTAAATGTGCTATCATGAAAGGTAGATTAAATTACTTGAAATTGGACTACATATATAATATCCGAATGATTTAAATTGGAGAATTAGGAAATTGAAATTGTGTAATCCGAATGGATGAATGCCTTGTGATCCATGCATCCCGAACTCCGGTTCGGACCCCGAACCAGTTATCCCTCTTTGTTGCATATAGTAAGATGCAAACCCAGATAATCCATGCATTATCTCCCTTACACGGATTATCTGGGTCTGCATCTTACTATATGCAACATAGAGGGATAACTGGTTCGGGGTCCGAACCGGAGTCCGGGATGCATGGATCACAAGGCATTCATCCATTCGGATTACACAATTTCAATTTCTTAATTCTCCAATTTAAACCATTCGAATATTATACATGTAGTCCAATTTCAAGTAATTTAATCTACCTTTCATGATAGCACATTTAAACAATTCCACTCATATTATAGCCGAAACATTCATCATACTTATATATATATCTATAACGTATCATATCCGATTCATAACATCCATATCATTTTTAGTTTCCTTTTTACAAAATAAACTCGGGTATTACATCGGCTAAATCTATAGGTTGCCTATACAAAAAGTGATTTCAACAAAAAGAATTTAAGCCCCAAACATATACTTGGGCAATCTATACCCCAAATATTTACCCCTTACATACATATCAAAATAGAGGGAAACATACTAGAAAGTTCATATCGAACCAAAATAATAATTCATAAACATAACCATCAGACCGAACTGAACTAACATGCTGAACGCTAGGCCACCCATCATAAGCACGACAAAGACAGGGAAAATCATACTTAAGCTTCGTACAAGTAGATTACGGGTAGAGGTCAACGATGCTAGAACCTGAAATTTAGGGGAAGGAAGGAAAGGTTCGAGTGGTAAGTACTTCTCGTACTTAGTGAGGAAACCCTATTCTATTCGGTTTCCAATTAAATTATTTATGATCATACAATAAAATTTCACTTTGCACATTAGTTCATTCGAATGGTTCAAATAATACAAACAATTCACAATTAATTGATGCACAATAGTTATCAATCAATTATATGCATATTGAGACATATAATTCCATTCGAATGCAAGCAATAGATTTTATATCATACATATCAATTATACACATACAAGCCATGAAACCCTATTTAACTTCCAATTATCAACTTATCACAATTTCAAGTTTCATAGCATATCAAAAACAACAATTCATGAAATTTCAATATTTCATTCGAGTATTCCAATTGAACCAATTTCATGAATTAATTTCGATTTTCAGATTTCATTACTTTAATGGTACATATTAATCAATTAGCAATGCCTTGGATAGTAGAGTATGTTAGGTAATCAAGTCACGTGTAACTGAATTTGTGAATCAAAATTCACCATGTAATAGGTATCACGTACTAAAATCGTATCACATATAACATATCATAATGTCCGCAGACATTAAGCAAGAAGGTACACTTACGTACCAAAATATCGAGTACACTAACGTACCAATTTTCTTATTGAGCTCAAACTCTAGGCTAGTCGTACTACCTGGACAACTATACACACCAAGGGCTTTGCTTATTGACATTTAAATTCAATTGTATCATTATTCGGAAATTTACAGAATTTAATTCTCAATCCTTTCGATTGTAACATAAAATTTCACTTCCAAATATCTCACGATATCACATATAACATATAAAGAATTTCAATTCAATTTTTATATTATCAATTCAGCACTTATAACATCGAATTTCATATCACATAATTCGATCCACATATCATAACTCAATTTCCAATCGAGCTTATCAAAAATACACATGGTATCAACCAATTTAATCAAACATTGATCATTCGATCATCCTATCAATAATGCTAACAATCAGCAAATCAAACTCATCCAAAATCAGTCTAATAAACATCAATTCTGATTCACAATCAACACAATAAACAACATATATCAATTCAAACATATAAATCACCACAAATCACATATCACATGCATATCATCAAATTCCTTTATTCCTTCTTCCCTTACTAAAATCAGATAATTAATTAGTCCAAATTGTATGCTTAACACAATTAAAAATTAAATTAAGGCAGTTGGGACTCTTATCTCAACTCTAAAGTCGTTTCACTCACAGTTCGCCGAGCTAATTTTGTATCCGAATGCCCTTTGCTCGATCCGAAGTCGATCCCGGTGCAATTTCCTCTTCGACTCTTTCGCTTCTAGGATCTAAGGCATTCAAGCCAAACAATAGGAAATTTTCAGAATTCATTTCATGCATTTTGAGGCTGAGTTTTATATTTTATCCAAAACAGTCCCTATACTTTTACGGTTTGATAAGACTAATTTTCAATTTTTTTAATTTCTTTAATTAATCACTTAAACTTTCAAATTGATCACTAAAATTGGTGGATTTCACATCCTACAGATTGCTAATCAATTTATTAATACTCCATTTAATCTAATTTTACATCTTTAATAATTCACAAATTCTTAATTTTTCTTTTTTCATTTATACACATTTCTGACCACCTAATTTAATTCATTTCGTATTTCCTGTACACAACTTCAAATCGAACACCGTTTGTTCCTAAATTCAATTAACATATCCAGTTTTAACATATCAAAAATTCAGGTCAAAACTCTTAATAGATTATTTTCTACAATTTTACAAAGTTCACTGTCCAGCTAGAAGAATTGTTGGACAGTTTTGCATGCTGTTCAAAATGATTTTTCAGATTTTACCACAGCCATATAAATTCTTTTTTATAATTTTTCTACTATTTTAGACATGTCAAGGTAGAACATACCAAAAATTCAGCACTAAACTCTTACTAGTGAATTTTCTATGATTTTCTAAAGTTGCATGTCTTGTAACTTACCAAATCTGTCCAAATAATTTCATGCATGTTCATAAGCTTTCACCTTTTTAAATTTTCTTAAGGTTTCTGGACTTAGAAATTTCCAGCAGCATAACCCTTAGTCTCATCACTTCCATGATTTTATAAATACATTAAGACCACCAATTTATCAAGAATTTTTATATATTCGAAAGGTAGAAGGAGAGAGCTACTTACTTTTAATTTTTCCTTGAATTTTCTAGACCAAGATCTAAGCCATGCAAGGCTTCCTCCCTTCTTCACTGTGTATCCCTTAAAAAATTTCTCTCAAACTCTCAAGTGAAAAAGTGTTCATTGTTCATTTCTTCCTTAGTGTTTTAGGTAACCGTGTAAGGGAGATGGAAAGCAATGATGGGGTTGACAATAGTGTCTAACAACTAGTCTATGAAGTGTCCAAGTTACCCTTAATTAACCCTTCATATCTATTAAATGCATGGGTAGATCAAGAATAATAAAATTTAGCATGCAAACTTCATGTTTTCTTTCTTGTTCGGTTTGGTCACTATCATTCGGTCCTCAATCATTCTTTCTTTTATTTTTATTTTTTTCAATTGAGTCCATAATGTATTTAATCTAAATTAATTACTTAATATTTTTAATCTAATTAAGTCACTAATTATTAAATTAACTTGTAAAACTTCTAGGCTAATTTTTGGGATGTTACATGCCCTCTATAATTCGAATATGTTAAAATCCTTAATAGATCAATGGGTTTAATGTTCTTAGAAAATCATGAAAGAGGTGATACTAAATGTTATGTTGCTGGAAAATCCTAAGTTCATAAGAAACTTCAAAAAAATTTAAATGATAAAGTTTATAAACATGCAAGAGCTAAATTGGACAGATTTGATAGTTATAAGAACATGCAACTTTAGAAAATTGTAGAAAATTAATTAGTAGGAATTTCATGATGAAATTTTGATATGTCCTACTTTGATTTGTCTAAAGTGGTAAAAAATTATAAATCTGAGATTTGATGATTGTAGTGAAATCTGGAAGCTTATTTCGAACAGCATGCAAAATTGTCCAACAATATTCTTAGCTGGACAGTGAATTTTGGAAAATTGTAGAAAATAAATTACTGGAAGTTTCGAGCCAAAATTTTAATATGATGAAATTGGATATATTAATTGAATTTAGAAACAAACGGTGATCAATTTGGAGTTGTGTACTGAAAATGAGAAACAGATTAAGTTTGATGGTCAAAACTGTGTGTAAATGAATATGAGAAAATTTAAGAACAAGTGAGATATTAAAATTGTGAAATTGGACAAAAAAGAAAGGTGGTAATTGATTAGCAATCTGTGAAAAATGTAATTCTCATAAATTGGTGATCAATTTGATAGTTTAAGCACTAAATTGAGGGAATTAGCAAAAATGGAATTGGCCATGTCGAACCATAATAGTATAGGGACTGAATTGAAATAAAAGATAAAATTCAGTCTTGAAATTAATGAAATGAATTCTGAAAATTTTCCTATTGTTTGACTTAAATGCCTTAGATCCTAGAAGTGAAAGAGTTGAAAAAAAACTGTACCTGGAAAGACTGCAGATCGAGTAAAAGACGTTCGAATCCAGAACTAGCTCAACGAACTGTGAGTGAAACACCTTTAGAGTTGAGATTAGAGTCTCAACTACCCTTAAATTGTTGTTAGCATATAAATTGAGTATGAAACTGGACTAAATTAAGGTTGGTAATTGTTAAGGGAAGAATGAATAAAGGAAATTGAATTTTAGTGCATGTGTTATGTGATTTTTTTTTTTTGAGATGGAAAATTTATATTGCCATGCTGATTTCGAATTGGATTTGAGGTATATTGGATTGTTTTTGGATTATTGAACTGCTGATTATTGACATTGTTGATATGATGATCGAATGACCAATGATTGAAAATATTGGTTGATACGATATGTGTGATTGATAAGCTCAATTGAAAATTTAGCTATGGAATGTGGAATTGAATTATGTAATATGAAATTGGATGGTATACATGCTGATTTGAAGATGTGTAAATTGAATTGAAATCCCTTATATGTTATATGTGATAGTATGAGACATTGGAATTGAAATTACATGAATACAATCGAAAGGATTGAGAAAGCTAATTCTGAAAATTTATTGAATTATTATACGATTGAAATTAAATGTCAATAAGCAAAGCTCTTGGTGTGTACAGTCTGTCCAGGTAGTACGGCTAGCCTAGAGTCTTGAGCTCGATAAGAAAATCGGCACGTTAGTGTACTCGATATTGTGGTACGTAAGTGTACCTTCTTGCTTAATGTCTGCGGACATTATGATATGTTACATGATGATATGAATTTGGTACGTGGTACCTATTACATGGTGAATTTGATTCACACTTCAGTTATATGTGACTTGATTACCTAGCTTACTATACTATCCAAGGCATTGCTAATTGAATTAATAAGAAATTTAAAGTATTGAAATTCGAAATAGAAATTCTTGATTGGGTGAATTTCTTCAATTTGGATGTTAGCATGTCAATTACAAAATAATAATTTCTGTTTTGGGTTTGTTTTATTTTGGTGATGTAGAATTGGAGGATTTATGTGCTGGGGAAGTTCATTGAGTTTTGGGGAAGATGGTGAAAAATAAAATTTTAAAAATTTGGGGGTCAAATTAGAAATTATTATTTTTAATTAACGGAGGTTAACGGTCCAGTGACCAAAACAGAAACGGTTTCAAACGTAAGTGACCAGAATAGTCTTTTTTAAATTCGGGTGACCAAAATAAAACAAACCCAAAACAAAAGTGACCACGAGTGAAGATTACCCTAAATTAATCAATTCTCTGCTACAGTTTACTGCTGCTTGTTAATTGAAATTGCCGTTGATCGAATTTATGAAATTGAATTAGCTAATTCGAATTGAGCATCATGTCTTCGAAATGGGTGAATGATTTTAATTCCATATTAAATTGGTATGCAATTGAATTAACATGTGGTCATTGAAGGACTTGAATATTTCGATTATAATATTGATGATATAATGAATTGTTGTAATTGATATGTTATGCAAATTGAGCATGATAATTGATAAATATATAGATTAATTTTGGATTTATGATTTCCATGAAATATTAATGATATGGTTGGTATGAGATTGCTTGTATTCGAATGGAGACAAATGCCTTGCTATGCATATATTTCGAATGATTGTTGATGTCGATCCATTGATTGTGAAATTATTTTGTTTGTTGAGCCATTCGAATGAATTAGGAAAAATGAAATAATATACAAAGTGGAATCTAATGTGTGATCATTAGAATATAAATGGAAATTGATTAGATTAAGGTTTCCTCACTAAGTACGAGAAGTACTTACCACTCGAACCTTTTCTTCCTTCCCAAAAATTTCAAGTTCTAGCTTGTTGTTCTACCACATGTTATCTTCCTACTCGAGGATTAAGTATGCCCTTTGCTATCTTTGTCGTGCTCATGTTGGGTGGTTTAGCGGTCTGCATGTTAGTACAATTATGGTGATGTTTATGAACTATTTCTTTAGTTATGTATAAACTTTATAAGACGTTTCACTTCATTTTGGTATGTAATTAAGGGGTACATATTTTGGGGTATAGATCGCCCAAGTATATGTTTGGGGCTTGATTCTTTTTGTTGAATTTCTTTTTGTATAGGCAGCCTATAGGTTTGGCCGTTATAGTTACCCCAGGTAGTATTTTGTATAAGGAAAACCAAAACATTATGGATGTTGATATTCGAATATGATTATATGAATGATGTATGAATCGGTTAGTACTACAAATTGAATTGAAAAGGACTAAGGCACAATCGAATGATTTAAATTATGGAAATTAGAATTTGTATAATAAAATCGAATTGGATAGAAATTGAATTGGAAGCATTCGAATGGAATAGAATTAATGAGATTGAAATTATGTGCGTAGATTTAAAATGTATACACTATTCGAATGGAACTTGTAATTCAATTAGTTTTTGTTTAAAAGTATAAGATAGATAAATGAATTATATGAGCCCACCTAGATACTAATAGAATTATGATATGAAACATTGTATGATAAATGTATAATGAATGTAATTGAGATAGTTGAATTTATATGATTGTATTCGAAAGGAATAAAAAAAGAAATATTACACGAAAATGGTTAACCCTTCCGCTGCCTAAGTTAATACGAATTTGAATCTGTTATAAGTTAATATAACGCTCCTTGCCTCTAATTCGGGGTGAGGGGTGTTATATAAGCACTCTAAAATACTATTGTAAGCCTTCTTTCTTAAGCTAATACAAGTTCTCTTTACTTGTAAAGCTTCTAGCTTTATCTTGTGATCATTCTAGCCAAGTGTTGCGAGGAACGTTAAGACTTGTTAGCATAGTCGATGGTTGCTAACGCCGCACGGATTGGTTTGAGTGAATAAGTCTGTAACACTTAGCTCTTCAACATATGCTTAGGTCATTACTCTTTGATTACCAACTCTCTTTTTAGTTAAGGAAGATACTTATTTTAAGTTAAACTCAATTTAAGATTTAATGAGATTAATTAGAATCAAAGTTTTGAAAGTGAAGTCAATGTGCATTTGAACGATCCAATGCTCTTTTAAAGGTTTTAAGGCTCGTTCAGTAATGCTGAGTAAAAGAACATTTGCAGTGAAGAAACCGATGTTAAAAAAGTTAAAAAATTAACTTTTCCAAAAACGGACAATTAAAACCAGATTCAAACACAAAAATACAGTAAAAAAATAACAAACGTAAAATATTTAACGGGACTATTTTATTTGGCCGCCAATTTTGCTGCAAACGCTACTCAAAAAACGTTGTTGAACAGCCCTTAATTTCCCAATCAATAAGAATTTGTCTCAATTAAAGGTTATATAATTCAAAGTTGTTAATTCCCATACCATTATTGCAGACTACAACTGATACCTACTTATTTATTTTATACTTATTTAAACCCAATATTATTGGAGATTTAAGTAAAAATCCAAACTACCCCGGAAACTTCGAAGAGTCAATGGCATGCAGATTAAGTCATTGACCGTTTTATAACAACGGCAATGTGTTGTAATCTCGAACATGCAACGGTCACGGTCGAGTAATTTGTATGAATTTTTGCTAAAAAGACATTATATATTCTCAGACATTTGTATATAGTGTGATCTTTAATTAAAATATATTAAATGTACATGCATCGAGTAAAATATAAGTAATCATGTTTAGCATTGCGTAAACAATCTGACTTTCTTCCTAAAAGAATGTTATGATTCTTATGAAATAATTTAAAGATCAAATGACTCAATAAAATTTAAATTTTAAACCATAAATGATATTAACAGTGGCGGAGGGTTATGGGAGCTACGGTAGCCCTAGCTCTTCAAAAATTTTAAATAGGCTCTACCAAATTTTATTATCAAGATTCGTCCATAAATATGATATCGGTTGAAGGTATGATATGATGTGCTTGATTCTGACACTGGGTTTTCGGGTATTTCGATAATATATATTACTATCTTTATTGAATCGTTCAACCCTACAATCATTGACTGATTTTTTGTTCTTCTGACAAATTCATTTGACTTCTTCTGCTTGACCGATTAATATGCAAGTTGTTGATCTATGGAAATAAATAAATAGAAAGTTAAGGGTCTGTTGGCACTGCAAACGAAACATTGCATTCTTTTCACAATGAATGCTGCTCTTACATCGTTTCGTTTATGGTTGCTTTCTTGCATGGCTGTGATTTCCATGGCCGAGGCTCAACATCCAGACCAGTTCATTTATACTAATGGTTTCAGCCATGCTAATCTCCAACTTGCTGGGAATGCCGAAATCCGCCCTAGTGGTCTGTTGCAGCTCACTAACACTTCAAGACTGCTAACCGGCCATGCTTTCTACCCTTCTCCTATAAACTTCAACACTTCTTCGAGTTCAGCTCGTTCTCTTTCGTTCTCGACCAACTTCGTAATAGCCATCGTTCCTGAATCGGGAGGAGTTAGCGGCCATGGCGTTGCCTTTGTCATCTCACGGTCTACGGATTTCAGCCACGCTGATGCAATCCAATATCTGGGACTGGTTAATGAGTCAACCAATGGGGATCCCTCCAACCATTTCGTCGCTGTCGAGTTTGATACTATCTTCAGTCTTGGCACAGATACTATAGATGGCAATCATGTGGGAATCGATCTGAATGGCGTGAAATCGTATCAATCCATTGCATCAGCTTATTTTTCCAATGAAGAAAGGAAGAATATAAGCTTGGACCTCAAAAATGGACGTCCTATACAGGTGTGGATAGACTACGATGGCCGAGGCCAACTACTCAATGTAACTTTGGCACCAGAGAACAGCCCGAAACCGAACCAGCCTCTCTTGTCGACATCAATCGATCTCTCTTATATTCTAATGGATACCATGTATGTTGGTTTCTCTGCTGCAACAGGTTCACTTGAAAGCTGTAGACATTATATTATGGGATGGAGCTTCAACAGAAGTGGAGAAGCACAAAGCCTTGATTTGTCCGAGCTTCCAAAGCTTCCCAGAAATGGTGGACGAATAAATACAGTTCTATTGATTTCCATCATTGCAGCTGCTTTGCTGCTGTTAATAATCATTGGAACAACAACATATGTTTACAGGAGGAAGAAATATGAGGAAGTACATGAAGACTGGGAAAAGGACTATGGACCTCATAGGTTCTCCTACAAGACACTGTATATAGCCACCAAAGGTTTCAAAGACAAGCAACTTCTGGGATTCGGAGGTTTCGGGAAAGTTTATAAAGGTACACTTCCTTATAAAAATGAACAAATTGCAGTGAAGAAAGTATCCCATGAATCAAGTCAAGGGATGAAGGAGTTTGTGTCAGAGATTATTAGCATGGGAAGGCTACGGCATAAGAATTTGGTGCGGCTTCTCGGCTACTGCAGACGAAAAAAAGAGCTCCTTTTGGTGTATGAACTTATGGAAAATGGCAGCCTCGACCAGTTCCTTTTCAGTGTTGACAAACCGACTCTTAATTGGTTTCAAAGGTTTGAAATCATAAGAGGAGTGGCATCGGCTCTTCTTTATCTCCATGAAGAAGGGGAACAAGTTGTTCTGCACCGAGACATCAAAGCCAGCAACGTTCTTTTAGATTCCAATCTAAATGGACGGCTCGGGGATTTCGGTCTTGCCAGACTACACGACCGTGACAGTGATCTACAAACGACCCGTCTCGTGGGAACTTTTGGATACATGGATCCCGAACTCACCCGAACCGGAAGGGCTACTAAAGCTGCCGATGTGTATGCTTTCGGGGCTCTTTTGCTAGAGGTGGCTTGTGGGAGGAAGCCAGTTGAACATAAAGTAGCACCCGAAGACATTTTTCTAGTTGATGTAGTCAAGAGTTGCTTCAAAAGAGATGCCATAGTTGATGCTAGCGATCCAAGGTTACAAGGCAATTACGTGGTGGAGGAGATGGAGAAAGTTCTGAAACTAGGCCTGCTTTGTTCAAACCCCAGACCAGATTTTCGACCCACCATTAAACAAGTGGTGCAGTATCTGGAAGGCAATGGTAGTTTGCCTGATATAACACTTGATAGTAATAGTAAACCCCAAAATATACCATTTTCTATCCTTGAAACATTGTCTCAGAGTACTACTGAAATTAATATCTCTATAGAAACTAACTTGGAATTTGATAGTGTAACCTCGCTTTCTTCATCATTAGGGAGGGGTCTTTCTCTGAATTCCTTGTCCAGTACCAGTACAGATTCAGTTCTTCATATAGGTCGGTGAGGTTTTTAATGTAAATGCTGTACACAGTTGTAACATGTTCTTTTTTTTTTTCAATTTTTAGAACTGATATGATGTTTCATGGTTAGTAATAGAACACCAATTTTGTTGATACATATGTTGTCACTTTGCTAGAACAACGAAAGTAGGCGTTAGAATCAATGTAAGCACTTGAAATGAAATGAAAGATTAGAACAAATTATCCTTACTGTGCGTATGATATATCATATATGTGTGTGGTTTTGAAAACAGAACAGGAACAAAGAAGTGAGGACAAGCCGCCCATACAATCTGGCAAGACCGAAATCTCTGAGAAAAAGTTTTTAAATAAATGCTGAAATTCACTGAGAAAAAGATGTCAGTCTCAGACCTTGAGCTCAAGGATTTGAAACGACGTCTTATATCCTCTATTTCACGTGAAACGCCTATGAGTGAGTTAAACAGGGTAAACAACCGTAACAATTGACCAATAACGAGAGCGAAGGCTCGTAATAAAAGCGTCACAAAGTCGAGTGAGAGCGAATATCATGCATGAAAAGAGGACGGAACATTAATTTCACATCGGAAAGTAAAAAAAAAGATCTTGTAATACATAAGCGGTTGCGTTGCACATCATATCAGACATGTCTTTTGAGAAGATGATAATGGCCCACGGGCGAACCTAAAAATTAAGCTTTAATAATAATTAGGGGTGGGCAAAAAACACGATTACTCGGTCCCAGTCCCAGACCCGGTGGATTTTTACCCGAAATTAGTTCTGGTGGGACCGAGACTAGATAAAAAATTAGGTCCCGGTTGCAACCGTGACTGGATCCTGGTTTTTTGGGCTCGGTACCCAGTGGGTACCCAATGGGATCGGGACCAGTATCAGGTACCCGGTACTGGTCTGGTACTGAATGGCTTTGAAGAGGTTGAAATAACTGAAGACACTCCTTTATTTCTCTTTATGTAACCCCCTCGTCCCGGTCTGGCCGGATGACCGGTCCGAGTGAGCTACACGGGGAAAACCGAGTGAAAACTCCCTAAGGAACTCTCCCTTGGTTAGCAACCCTATATTTTTTTTCATTTTAATCTTGTCTAGATGGAAATTTCATCCTAAGTGATCATACAACGGAACAATATTTACGAAGCAATCAAACGAACCCAAACTAACATTTAAAAGCCCATTTTTAAAGTTAACCTGCAGGCGGTATCGATACCCTTAAGGGGGGTATCGATACCCCTTTGACTAGGTCAACAGGGTTTGGTCAACCTGAGGAGACAGTATCGATACCCCAAATGAGGGTATCGATACCCTCCCCTAAAGTTGACTTCCCACGGTCAAAGCCAAGACAACGGTATCGATACCCTAGAGGCCAGTATCGATACCGAAATTGACAGTGGCTCCAGTGGCCAAAAAGGTATCGATACTCCCCTCGAGTATCGATACACGAGGCCTGAAACCAAAGGGGCAGTATCGATACCAGACCAACGGTATCGATACCCCAGCTACGAAACTGCAGGTTTGAGCTGATTTAGAGCACAAGGAGGCCCCTAAATCCCTCGAACACTTCAACCAACACACTATCATCAATCCCTAAGGCAAGCCAACCATAAAAGCATACATATTTAAGCCAATAGAGTCAATCAAACATGGATTTAAGCATTCATGCATAGCATTCTAGTTAAAGAGCAATTCATGCAATATTGGCATATTCAAGAACACAAAAGGCCTTAAAAGGAACAAGACATCTTGAAAGGTTTGCACTCATACACTATGCAACCTAAACATTCTCAAACACGCCATCAAACATCAAACATTCAACATAGTATAATATGCTTACAACCCATGATTAATCCAAAAACAACATCAAGCAAATGAGTCACGCACGCTCATACAAAGACCCTTGCCACATTTCTAGCTATTACAAAATCGATAACCATACTTGAGCTACAAACTTGGAAGCCCTTCTTGCCTTGCCTCGAGCTAACACCACGCTAATGATCTGCATTGTTGAACATTGAGAGCGTAAGCTATAAGCTTAGTGAGGGTGCTCTAAAACGAAAAACATCAACAATGCAGGGTTCAAGCATGTAATCCTAAACTCATACATATCAAGCATTTCATAAAATCAAGTAGACCTAGCTAGTCTTTCAAGTGGCATATATGGTCTCTCAATCCTAGCAAGATTACACATCGATATCAATTATCATGTACAATACCATATATCAAAACCACATATCACCATCATGTATCACATTACATAAACAAGTTTAATTGGCCACTTTAATTACCCCGATTGTGCGGATATAACCCTTGACAACACTTTACCTCGGTGGGATTCCACTCATCACTGGACCTTGCATGTGCGGGATTCCACTCATCGCCACATGCCCTACGGATGGGATTCCACTCATCATCCCGTAGAAATATATGAAATAGCTTCCGGTGGAATGTTACATCACCGTACTCCTCCTTGATGACTTAACGCCATCAAGGCCACGTACGTTTTGACTCAATTTGTGTGCACACTATCCTAATGATCGATCATTTACAACCGGTAATTATCTTAGTGCCAATTAACATTACCACATCGCATATCATCAACCACACTCATGCTCATCACATACATATACATATCATGACATACATGCATAACTAACCCACATTTCTCAAGAGCATAGATAGGCCAACACAAGCATTCAAAGGAAACCAATAGCTAAAATCAACAACATGAATTAAAAGGAAATGGCCTACCAAGCACATTTCTCTCACACACTAAACACACTCGAACCATACTTTAAAACAAGTTTGAAACCACTCACCGCCCTTCCTTAGCAAATCGAACAATCCTCCTACGCACCCGGATTCGGTCCCAAAGCCTCTTCCGCGTTTCCTCTTGCTTCTAGTCAAACAAAAACACATATATTACTTCCCAATTCAATGCTAATTCAACCTTCAACCCACTTTGAAATCACAACCCAAATTCTTCCATTTCTCAAATCACACAATCTCCTAAAAACCCAATTTTCGTGCTCCCCTAAGAACTTGCTGAAAAATCAATTTCCCAACATCCAAATGACCTCCAAATCATCCCAAAACACCCCCATACCATAGGTAGACCAACAGCCCCTTACTTTCAACATAAATTCCACCAAAAACTCAAGTTTTACAACCTTAAATCTAGCCCTAAGACCATACTACGAATTTTTATCAAAACTCAACCAAATTAAAGTATATTATGTATTTCATCATGCTTAAACAAACCCCCAACATGATTTAACAAAACAAATTAAAAAGCCCCATCAAAAACCCCAAATTTCATAAGAACCCTAATTTTCAAAACCCAAAGTTTTTGAAATCCAAGACCATGGTTAGATAGAGGTTGAAGAGGAGAGTTAGAAAACATAATTACCTTTGAAAAATGTCTTGGATTGAGGAAGAAGATGAATGGAATAGTAACTAAGGTTGGAAAGGGTTTCAAAGGGGTGGGGAGAGCTTCCAACGTGAAAGGGAGATGGGAAAAAGGGGGAAGACAACTTTTTATGTAAAGTGGTCTAGCTTTTTAAAATTTTTTGGTAAAATTGCAACATAGGTCCCTCCCCTTTCATTAAAACTCAATTTGGTCATTATCTGAAGTTGAAATGTTTTAATTAAGTTTCATTTGACTCGAACTAAAACCCGGTTAACTCCTAGGCCCAAAACACGGGTGTTACAACTCTCTCCCACTTAAGGAATTTCGTCCTCGAAATTACCTGACTGAAAGAGATACAGAAACTGCTTTTCCATATCCTCTTTCCTCTCCCAAGTGGCCTCGTCCACACCTCTACGTTGCCACCGCACCTTCACTAGCTCAATTGATCTACCCCTCAACACCTTACTGTCAGAAGCCAAGATCTCAACGGGCTCTTCCTCATAAGTCAAATCCGGATTCAATTCAATTTCTTCTACGGGCATAACATGTGATGGATCGGACCTATACTTACGAAGCATGGATACATGGAACACATCGTGTATCTTCTCAAGCTCGGATGGCAAACGCAACTGATAAGCAACGGGACCAACCCTCTTCACAATCTCATACGGTCCTATGTACCTCGGACTCAACTTCCCCTTTCGGCCAAATCTCATCACTTTCTTCCACGGAGACACTTTCAAGAACACCTTCTCACCCACTGAGAACTCAACTTCCTTCCTCTTCAAATCGGCATAGGACTTCTGCCTATCCGAAGCAGCCTTTAAGCGATCACAAATCAATTTTACCTTGTCGGTTGTCCCTTTTAGCAAATCCGGCATGGGTAACAGTTTCTGTCCTACCTCGGCCCAACACACTGGAGTTCTACACTTCCGACCATACAAGGCCTCATACGGAGCCATCTGAATGCTCGACTGAAAACTGTTATTGTACGCAAACTCTACTAGAGGCAAATGCTTCTCCCAAGTACCCTGAAAGTCAATGATACAACAGCGCAACATGTCCTCTAAGATCTGAATAACCCTCTCTGACTGACCATCTGACTGAGGATGATAAGAAGTGCTGAAGTTCAAACGGGTACCCAAAGCGGTATGCAGACACTCCCAAAATCTAGAAGTAAACCGCGGATCTCTGTCCGACACAATGGACTTCGGCACACCATGTAGCCTCACAATCTCACCAATGTACAAATCGGCCAATCTATCTAAGGTGTAAGTAGTGTTGACTGCCAAGAAGTGAGCACACTTCGTAAAACGATCCACTATCACCCAAACTGAGTTCTTCTTCGTAGGTGTCAAAGGCAAACCCGAAACAAAATCCATGGTGATGTTCTCCCATTTCCATTCTGGAATTCTCAACGGCTTTAACAACCCTGAGGGAACTTGATGTTCCGCCTTCACTCTCTGACACACTAGGCACTTACTCACAAAGTCGGCTACATCTCTCTTCAAGCCAACCCAAAAGTACTCGTTCTTCAAATCACGGTACATCTTCGTACTTCCTGGATGCATAGCAAACGGACTACTGTGGGCTTCAGTCAAGATCGTACGTCTCAAATCACTGTCTTCAGGCACAACTATTCTGTCTTTGAAACATAAGACCCCATCGGAACTGAAACTGTAGTCTGAAGATCTACCTTCGGCTATATCTTGCACGTGAGGTGCCAAAGATCTATCTAAGAGTTGTTTCTCTCGAATCATCTGACCTAGAGTAGGTCTAACCTGAAGCTCGGCTACCAAGCCACCATCTCCGGACAAACTCAATCTAGCAAACATAGCTCTCAAGTCTACAGCCATCTTTCTACTCAATGCATCGGCCACTACATTGGCCTTACCCGGATGGTACTCAATAGTAAGATCATAGTCCTTTAGCAACTCTAACCACCTACGCTGTCTGAGATTCAAATCTCGCTGAGTCATAATGTACTTCAAACTCTTGTGATCGGTGTATACTGTGCATTTCTCACCATACAAATAGTGCCTCCAAATCTTCAGAGCAAACACAACTGCAGCTAACTCTATGTCATGGGTCGGATAGTTGCGCTCATGAGTCTTCAACTGTCTTGAGGCATAAGCCACTACTCTTCGGTCTTGCATCAGAACACATCCTAACCCTACATACGAGGCATCACTATAAATCACATAGTCCTTCCCGGACTCAGGCTGAATCAAGATCGGAGCTTGGGTCAAAGCTTCTTTCAATTTCTCAAAGGCTCTCTGTCTTGCATCTGTCCACTCAAACTGAACACTCTTCTGAAGTAACTGTGTCAATGGAGCGGCTAATTTAGAGAAACCCTCTACAAACCTCCTATAGTATCCGGCTAAGCCTAGGAAGCTACGTACTTCCGTCACTGACTTCGGTTGCTTCCACTCAACAATGGCTTCAATCTTCTTCGGATCAACTCTAATGCCTTCAGCTGACACTACATGTCCTAAGAAGACTACTTCACGGATCCAGAATTCACACTTACTGAGCTTCGCATACAACTGATGATCTAGCAAAGTCTTCAGAACAAGTCTCAAATGTCGGTCATGGTCTTCTTCAGTTCGCGAGTACACCAAGATGTCATCAATAAATACAACCACAAACTGATCTAGATACTGATGAAAAATCCTATTCATCATGTCCATGAAAGCTGCCGGTGCATTAGTCAACCCAAAGGGCATGACTAAGAACTCATAATGTCCATACCTAGTCCTAAAGGCTGTCTTCGGTACATCGACCTCTCTGACCTTTAGCTGGTAGTAACCTGATCTCAAATCAATCTTCGAAAAGACCGATGCTCCTCTCAACTGGTCAAACAAGTCATCAATTCTAGGCAACGGATATTTGTTCTTCACTGTCAACTGATTTAACTGTCTATAATCTATACACATTCTCATACTTCCATCCTTCTTCTTCACAAACAATACTGGTGCACCCCAAGGTGAAGAACTAGGCCTAATAAAACCTCTATCTGTCAATTCTTGCAACTGAGTCTTCAACTCTTTCAATTCTTTCGGTGCCATACGATACGGAGCAATCGAAACAGGAGCTGAATCAGAATAAGTCTCAATGCTGAACTCTACCTCTCTGTCCGGTGGTAACCCTGGCAATTCTTCCGGAAACACACTAGGAAAATCACATACTGTCCGGATATCCTGAGGTCTAACCTCACTCATGTTAGGGTTCATCACATACGCTAAGTATGCTTCACACCCTAACTCAACTAATTTCTTGGCCTCTAACACTGAAACCAAATTGGATAAGAACTTCACATTCTCACCCACCACAACAATCTCATAATCATCTGTGAGCTTCAAAGAAATCCGCTTAGTTTCAAAATCTATCCTAGCTCTATGCTCCGTGAGCCAATCCATACCCAGAATCACATCAAAACCATAGAAGGGAAGTTCCATCATATCCACTGGAAACAAATGCCCCTGAACCATCAACGGACACCTTCGGTACATCTTCCTAACCACTACCGTGTCCCCAAAGGAACTAGTAACACTAACTCCTACCTCTAACAACTCACAAGGCAAATTCAAAGACTGTGCATGCTCACTCAATATGTAGGAATGTGTAGACCCAGAGTCAATCAAAGAAAGCAAACCCAAAGACTGTATCGAGAAATTACCTGCGATCACATCGGTGTCCTGCTGCTCCCCGCGCTGAGCGTAAACCCTAGCCTGTCCTCCGCCCTCCGGCTGGACTGCAACTACATGAGCTAAGTTTCTCTGACCATCGTTCCTCGGCTGGAAATTACCTCTACCGCGCCCGCGGCCTCTCTGAAAGTCATTGGCTCTAGCAGGAGCCTGAGCTGGTACCTGTCCCACCTGATGTGGACAGTCACGCCTAATGTGGTCTCTAGCACCACAACTCCAACAAGAGTGATAATTTCCCCAACACTCACCGGTGTGGTTCCTCCCGCAAGTAGCACACGTGGGCAACTTCCCACCAGCTCTCTGGCCCTGGTGGCCCCTACCGTGGTTACCGCCACCACGCCTATGATCAAACTGATGTCGGTTGTCCCGATGCCTCTTGGCATCACCTCTATCAAAGTTGCTGGACCTCTTACCCGAACTAGATCCACCTGACCGCCTGGTCAAACTCAAACTGTGCTCTAAGTCCTTGGCCCTTGAGACCAAGACATCAAAGTCAAAGTAATCAGAAGCTAGAGTATAAGTCTTGATCTCCTCATTCAGCCCATATCGGAAGCGGTTACAACGCTCCACCTCAGTAGGTACAAGCTCGGGTGCATACTGACTCAGTCTGACGAACCGGATCTCATAATCAGTCACGGACATACTCCCCTGAAGCAGTGCCATAAACTCTCTCTTCCTCTCATCGAGGTATCGCGGACCCAAATACTTCTTCCGGAAAGCTGTCTCAAAGAACCCCCAAGTGATCTCGGTCTCATCCATCCCCGAAGTAACGGTGACCCACCAGGTGTAGGCATCACCCTGAAGCAGAGACTCAACACAACCCAACTTACGATCACCAGTGCACCCCATCTGAGCAAGGATACGGACGGTCTTCTCAAACCACATCTCTGACCTCTCCGGAGTAGCACCTCTAAACTCTTCGGCCCCAAGGCCCCGAAGTCTCTCTAATGGCAAACCGGTGCCCTCACCCTGATGATGAGCTGCCTGACCTCCAGCTACTGCAGCCTGGAATGCTCCGGCTATTGCTTGAACCAACGGAGCTAAGTCAATTCCGGCCGGTCCTTGGCCACCTTGGCCACCTTGACCTCTTTGTGGTCCCTCATCCTCGGCCCCGGCCTCACCTCCCGCTCCTTGTGGAGGAGGTGGTGGTGGAGGTGGTGGAGGAGCTCCAACTCCAACCCTTGGCTCTCCCACTTGAGCCTCAACTCTCACAACTGGCTCAACTCTCGGAGCCTCTGCCCGTGGTTCCGGTCGAACCATCCTAGGCCTCCCACGTGGTCTCATGGTTCAACTAGCAAGGTATAAACTACAACAAGAAACAAATAGGATTATGTTAGCCAAAGCAAGGGTCCAATAGTGCTCAAGTATTCCTCTTTCAAAAATCTCTCTTTAAATTAAGTAGTAGTAGCAATGGGCACACACTCACGCGAGACACAACAATTCATGCATTCAAAACATCATATGATCATTCAAGCATCAAGGGTTCATGGCAAAACATGCATCGAACAACACAAGCATTTACTACATCAAGCTTACCTCACTTACCTGCCCGAGGTCTCGGTAACCTCAGGCTCTGATACCAACAAATGTAACCCCCTCGTCCCGGTCTGGCCGGATGACCGGTCCGAGTGAGCTACACGGGGAAAACCGAGTGAAAACTCCCTAAGGAACTCTCCCTCGGTTAGCAACCCTATATTTTTTTTTCATTTTAATCTTGTCTAGATGGAAATTTCATCCTAAGTGATCATACAGCGGAACAATATTTACGAAGCAATCAAACGAACCCAAACTAACATTTAAAAGCCCATTTTTAAAGTTAACCTGCAGGCGGTATCGATACCCTTAAGGGGGGTATCGATACCCCTTTGACTAGGTCAACAGGGTTTGGTCAACCTGAGGAGACAGTATCGATACCCCAAATGAGGGTATCGATACCCTCCCCTAAAGTTGACTTCCCACGGTCAAAGCCAAGACAACGGTATCGATACCCTAGAGGCCAGTATCGATACCGAAATCGACAGTGGCTCCAGTGGCCAAAAAGGTATCGATACTCCCCTCGAGTATCGATACACGAGGCCTGAAACCAAAGGGGCAGTATCGATACCAGACCAACGGTATCGATACCCCAGCTACGAAACTGCAGGTTTGAGCTGATTTAGAGCACAAGGAGGCCCCTAAATCCCTCGAACACTTCAACCAACACACTATCATCAATCCCTAAGGCAAGCCAACCATAAAAGCATACATATTTAAGCCAATGGAGTCAATCAAACATGGATTTAAGCATTCATGCATAGCATTCTAGTTAAAGAGCAATTCATGCAATATTGGCATATTCAAGAACACAAAAGGCCTTAAAAGGAACAAGACATCTTGAAAGGTTTGCACTCATACACTATGCAACCTAAACATTCTCAAACACGCCATCAAACATCAAACATTCAACATAGTATAACATGCTTACAACCCATGATTAATCCAAAAACAACATCAAGCAAATGAGTCACGCACGCTCATACAAAGACCCTTGCCACATTGCTAGCTATTACAAAATCGATAACCATACTTGAGCTACAAACTTGGAAGCCCTTCTTGCCTTGCCTCGAGCTAACACCACGCTAATGATCTGCATTGTTGAACATTGAGAGCGTAAGCTATAAGCTTAGTGAGGGTGCTCTAAAACGAAAAACATCAACAATGCAGGGTTCAAGCATGTAATCCTAAACTCATACATATCAAGCATTTCATAAAATCAAGTAGACCTAGCTAGTCTTTCAAGTGGCATATATGGTCTCTCAATCCTAGCAAGATTACACATCGATATCAATTATCATGTACAATACCATATATCAAAACCACATATCACCATCATGTATCACATTACATAAACAAGTTTAATTGGCCACTTTAATTACCCCGATTGTGCGGATATAACCCTTGACAACACTTTACCTCGGTGGGATTCCACTCATCACCGGACCTTGCATGTGCGGGATTCCACTCATCGCCACATGCCCTACGGATGGGATTCCACTCATCATCCCGTAGAAATATATGAAATAGCTTCCGGTGGAATGTTACATCACCGTACTCCTCCTTGATGACTTAACGCCATCAAGGCCACGTACGTTTTGACTCAATTTGTGTGCACACTATCCTAATGATCGATCATTTACAACCGGTAATTATCTTAGTGCCAATTAACATTACCACATCGCATATCATCAACCACACTCATGCTCATCACATACATATACATATCATAACATACATGCATAACTAACCCACATTTCTCAAGAGCATAGATAGGCCAACACAAGCATTCAAAGGAAACCAATAGCTAAAATCAACAACATGAATTAAAAGGAAATGGCCTACCAAGCACATTTCTCTCACACACTAAACACACTCGAACCATACTTTAAAACAAGTTTGAAACCACTCACCGCCCTTCCTTAGCAAATCGAACAATCCTCCTACGCACCCGGATTCGGTCCCAAAGCCTCTTCCGCGTTTCCTCTTGCTTCTAGTAAAACAAAAACACATATATTACTTCCCAATTCAATGCTAATTCAACCTTCAACCCACTTTGAAATCACAACCCAAATTCTTCCATTTCTCAAATCACACAATCTCCTAAAAACCCAATTTTCGTGCTCCCCTAAGAACTTGCTGAAAAATCAATTTCCCAACATCCAAATGACCTTCAAATCATCCCAAAACACCCCCATACCATAGGTAGACCAACAGCCCCTTACTTTCAACATAAATTCCACCAAAAACTCAAGTTTTACAACCTTAAATCTAGCCCTAAGACCATACTACGAATTTTTATCAAAACTCAACCAAATTAAAGTATATTATGTATTTCATCATGCTTAAACAAACCCCCAACATGATTTAACAAAACAAATTAAAAAGCCCCATCAAAAACCCCAAATTTCATAAGAACCCTAATTTTCAAAACCCAAAGTTTTTGAAATCCAAGACCATGGTTAGATAGAGGTTGAAGAGGAGAGTTAGAAAACATAATTACCTTTGAAAAATGTCTTGGATTGAGGAAGAAGATGAATGGAATAGTAACTAAGGTTGGAAAGGGTTTCAAAGGGGTGGGGAGAGCTTCCAACGTGAAAGGGAGATGGGAAAAAGGGGGAAGACAACTTTTTATGTAAAGTGGTCTAGCTTTTTAAAAGTTTTTGGTAAAATTGCAACATAGGTCCCTCCCCTTTCATTAAAACTCAATTTGGTCATTATCTGAAGTTGAAATGTTTTAATTAAGTTTCATTTGACTCGAACTAAAACCCGGTTAACTCCTAGGCCCAAAACACGGGTGTTACACTTTATGTATGAATATTATGAGTATGACTCGTTTTAAGACTTTAACCTTCAAGCCTACAATATTCCGACTTTGTTATTTAATATTATTATTGATGGTTGGAATTTTTTTCCCTACTGCTTAAAGTTTATTAGTTATAGACTAATTGATCGGGTACCCGGTCTTGCCCACCCCTAATAATAAATATTGAAAGTAGATTCTTAATAAAAAAAGTATTACAAAAAATGAGACTCTAAAAACAAGTAATGGAAAAAATAAATTTTAATAGTTTGTACCTATTAACAAATATTAGAAAAAAAAAATTTGGGCCCTAGTAACAATTATTGGTGAAAAATTAGACTCTTAATAAAAATATTGACAAAAATTATATTTTAATAGTAGACACTTAACAACAAGCATTAGAAAAAATTAGGCCCTTAATAATAAATATTGCAAAAAATAAACTCATAATAACAAATATTGAAAAATAACGAATTTTAAGAGTATTATGCCTAATTACATATATTAAAAAAATAACCCCTAATAACAAATATTAAAAAAATAAATTTTAATAATAAACTCGTAAAAACAAATATTAATAATTATGAATTGTAAGCTCTATATAGGAGTGGGCCCTGGGCCGTCGCCCTTATAGCCCACTCCCAGTAACGGCCCTGGTGCCTTCCAACTTTTAGGATGACTGCTCAATGTAGGTCATGAATTGCTTTGTATTATCTTAACGACATTTCTTCCGTTGGATTATAAATCGCTTAGATTAAAATGAGAGATAATGATACTAATGTCTCTTTTATTTTAGCAAAGCTGTAACCTGTAAATATAATAATTGTACTTTTCAATCTCTATACTTTGTTTCCATCTTCTAAAATATTAATGAATCTAAAGCTGTTAATTCAATTGTTTTTTGTGATGAGGTATGTGAACCATTAATAAAATTATCACGCGACATTTTAGATAAAAAAAAATTCAGCAAAATTCAATATAAACACATCCGAATATATTGACCATTTTTTATAAAAGCAGAGGATCATTAAAATTTGTGTAATGTATACAACATGTATATTAAATAAGTTTACATAAACATATACCTAAATAAAACCTCTAACCGGTTAAAAACCATAAAATGTACATAATAATCAGAATTAGATGAGCGTTTAATATTTATGATTTTTTATATGGTTATAAAAATATTTTTATACTTGTATTTAAGTATATAAATGTTTTAGAAAATATAGATTCCTCTACTTTACCAACATTTTTTTTTAATTCTATGATATCAAGCATATAACCATAGAAAAAATGAAACATGTGAGTTTTAAGAAGTAGAAAATAAATGAAATTTGGGGAGGGGTTTTCCACATTTTTTAAAATGAAATATCCCTTCAGCTATTTAATTAGTCTCTTAATTTTTAAAAGAAGCATTCAGGCTGAATAAAGGTATACAAATCAAGAATAAAAATTTTCCGCTTCTAATTATGCTTCTTTCTATACACTACATTAAAAAAATACTAAAAATTAAATTTTAAACTTTAACCTTAAATTTCACATCTTAAATAACCTTAAATTTATTAGTGAAGTATTAAAAAAAACCCTAATCGATGAATTCCGAAAACCCAGGAACCTCCCCTATCGCTGATGCCGTCAACCTTGGTAACCCAAGGAAACATCGCCGGCTTGACGACGACCCACCTGATGGAGGCGGCACAACTCAGCCAGCCCTGCCGTCGTATAAAGATTCACTTATGGCTGCAAACCCTGCATCTTCGACTTCCCAGGAGGAATTCTTCGAAGAAGATGACATTGAAATCATGGAAGGAGATGTGGTCCGATCCTCTGAAGATGGTATACCGTCCATTGACTTCTCAGAACGTATCCAATCACTTGCAGAGCGAAGCTTTGACCAAACCCTGATCGTGAAACTCTTAGGCCGACGAATCGGCTATAATACCTTACATTCGAAAATCTATGAATTATGGAAACCCAAACAGGCGATTCGATTGATGGATATTGAAAACGATTACTTCTTAGTATCGTTCCGTCTCAAATCCGACTATATCAAAGCTCTCACTGAGGGGCCTTGGACTGTTTTCGGCCATTATCTCACAGTGCAACAATGGTCGCCTGAGTTTACGACTTCAACTCCCTATCCGACGCAAGTGGCTGCATGGATTCGATTGCCGGGGCTGCCGGTATTGCTATACAAGAAAAGTTTGATTGAAGAAATTGGGGAGTGCATTGGCCCGGTCCTAAAACTTGACTATCAAACGGAATTGGGACGTCGTGGTCGCTTCGCGCGCATGGCCGTTACCGTTGATCTTTCCAAACCGCTTACTTCCAAGGTTTTGGTTAATGGCAACATCCAGCTAGTCGAATATGAGTCCTTACCAATTATTTGTTTCAATTGTGGGTTGTATGGTCACGGACAAGACCTTTGTCCCAAGACACAGTCGACTACCCAGGCCAATTCGGAGGTGCAAAACGAGACAACAAATGGCGAAAATCCCAACGATTCGGCTAACCATGGTGCACCCACTGAATCCAACGGTGAAGATGCTTCTTTCGGACCATGGATGGTAGCGGAACGCCGTCCGAGACGTAACGCCACTAAGCAGAAACCAGCCGCACATTCTACAGTCGCTGGGAACTCAGGTTCCCGCTTCAGCCTGTTAAGCAGTGAAGCCCCTGCTGATTCCAATCCTGCCCCAGCCGCTAATCCCCCCGTGGTACCCCGACAACAACAACCCCAACGTAAACAACTTCATGCAACGTCCAACAAATCCCGTAGCAAAGGAAAATACCCTTCAGCCAATCAAGGAATTAAATTGGGTTCTACAAGGAAGCCACTTTCGGTCAACCTCGCTGATTTTCCGGTGTTATCGAAGTTCTCGGCCAAGTCGTCTAATGTGGCCGCAAGCTCGAGCTCTAGGCTTGATAAAGCTCATCATGCTGCAACTGTCACGTCTGAAAACGTCGATCCCAATGTTATGCAGCTAGACCCGATTGCTAATCCTCATGTGCAATCAGTGGAAAATATTCCCCTTGGAAAGCCTCCTGACCGACAGCAGCCCAATGGAGATCAGTCGGTTTCCATACCACCCTCGGCAACTGTCATTAAAGAGATGATTGGAACACCTAGCAATGGTGCGGTTGAGTCGACGGAAGAACATCCGACGATGATGGTCGAGTAACATCCTTCCCTTCTATATTATTTTTATGGATTTAAAAATTCTTAGTTGGAACGTGCAAGGATGCGCAGATAGGAAATTCATTCGGGCAGCAAAACAATTTCTTCGCGATAACAAGCCTGATGTTGTAGTTTTTGTGGAACCCCGGATCAGTGGGTATCGTGCAGAGTATGTTATTGAATCGTTAGGTTTCCCTCACTCTCATCGTGTGGAAGCCGTTGGTTTTTCTGGAGGTATTTGGGTGGCTTGGTATGATCGTGTGGTGGTATCTGTCCTTAGCACTCACTTCCAGTTTATTCATTTTCGGATAACTCATAAATCTAGCCGCTCTTCTCTTCTGGCCACTGCTGTGTATGCATCCCCCTCGGCATCGGGTAGGAAAATTCTTTGGAGGCATCTTCATAATATTGCGACATCTGTTCGTAGTCCTTGGATTCTATTTGGCGATTTTAACGCCACACTCTCATGGGAGGATAGAAGAGGTTGTTCTTCCTCTGCACGGCCAAGTAAAGACTTCTACCGCCTTATGATTGATCACTGCTTGAGAGACATGGGATACAATGGCCCGGACTTCACGTGGTCAAGGGGTCTCGCTTCTGTTCGATTAGATCGTTTTATTTGCAACAGTTATTTTGATGAGTCCTTCCCAGAAGCTTCTGTTCAGCACTTACTCAGGATGCGTTCTGATCACAGGCCTATTCTCTTGCATATTGGCGCATCTTATCACAGGTCTTCTTCTAAACCGTTTAGATATTTTTCTGGTTGGAATTTGCATGAAGATTTCTCTCGAATGGTTATGGATAACTGGCTTCCGGCAACATCGATTTCTGAGACTATCAAGAATTTTACTCACGCTGCTGATACGTGGAATAAAACGGTTTTTGGGTATATTGGCACCAAAAAACGTATTCTTATGGGAAGACTTCGTGGTATTAAAAAATCCTTGGGTAGCAAATCGTCCCGGTTCCTAAAGAATCTTGAGAGTGAGCTCCTTATTCAGCTCGAGCATATCCTAGATGAGGAAGAACTTCTCTGGCGCCAAAAATCACGCTCTGATTGAATCTCCCAAGGTGATCGAAACACTCGGTACTTTCACAGGAGAGCAATTGCGAGACGGCAACGCTGTTGCATTAAAGCGTTAAAATTATTAGATGGAACCTGGTGTGAAGACGATACACAATTACAAGAAGAAGCTGTAAATTTCTTCCGTACTCTTTTCAAAGATGGGACAGCGAATTCGGGAACCTTCCCAATTTCGGGTTGCTTCCCGCCCATTGACCGAGCGACTCTAGACGCACTTGATCTCGTCCCGACACCGGCGGAAATACACTCTGCTCTTATGGATATGGCTCCGTTGAAATCCCCAGGATGGGATGGTCTCCATGCCGAATTCTATCAAAAACACTGGTCGACGGTCGACAATTCGATAGTGGCAATGATCCAGAGCGTGTTCCAAGGTAAACATCTTGAATTAGACCTTAATCGCACGATTTTGGTCCTTATTCCTAAATGTGATCACCCCTCGAATTTTGTTGATTTCCGGCCCATTAGCCTCTGCACAGTGATTTATAAGCTCTTATCAAAAGTTATAGTCCGTCAACTCAAGCCCATCTTTCCTCATATCATCGGACAAAATCAGACAAGTTTTGTCTCAGGAAGGAACATAACGGAGAATATTATTATTAACCAGGAAGTCATCCACTCTATGCGGTTATCAAAGAATAAATCACATTGGATGGCTATCAAAGTTGATCTTACTAAAGCCTTTGACCGTGTTAAATGGGATTTTATTTTCGATTCTCTTCTTGATGCGGGATTTCCCCCTATTATCAGGCGGGTGATTATGAGCTCAATTACGTCTGCTAGTTTCCAAATTCAGTGGAATGGAGCCTTATCTAGGCCTTTCTATCCGGAACGTGGTATCCGACAAGGTGATCCCCTATCGCCTTATATTTTCGTATTGGTAATGGAGAGACTTGGGCATCTAATCAATCACTCAGTCCAAAGCTCTATTTGGCATCCGTTTCGTTTCGCCCGTGATGGTATCCCGATATCACACCTTTTCTTTGCAGATGATCTCATTCTCTATGCTGCCGCTGATATGTCTCAGGCCTCTTTGCTTCAATCGGCTTTGGACACCTTTGGTGCTTTCTCTGGACACAGTGTTAACAAAGCCAAAACAACGATCTATTTTTCGCCAAATACTCCACAACTCTTGCAGGACAATATCAGCTCCTTCTTGGGCTATCAAAGAGTCGATAGCCTAGGAAAATACCTAGGCGTGCCGGTGCTACACGCGCGCGCGATGTTCAGATTATAACTTCATCCTTGACAAGATCAAGGAAAAGCTAAATGGTTGGGCTAGTCGCACTCTCTCGCTTGCTGGTCGGGTTACTCTAGCCAAATCAGTTCTATCCGCCATACCTGTTTATTTCATGCAAACCTCCCTCCTCCCGAAGCGAATATGTGCTAAAATTGAAAAAATCATTCGCAAATTCATATGGGGATCGACGGGTCATGCAAACAAAATTTCCTTGGTTAATTGGGAAACTATCTGTCAACCAATCACTAATGGTGGCCTCGGCTTTCGCCGCGTCCATGATTTCAATAAGGCTTTTGTTCTGAAGATTTGTTTTGCTTTGGTGACAAATACACATGCGCTTTGGGTCCGTCTCTTACGGCAAAAATACCGCGTGTTCGAGCTTTGCCCGCACTCGGTTACTCGAAACTCCTGCACACCCTTGTGGCGAGCAATCTCTTCCGCATGGCCAGACTTGAGGGGGAGTATAGCTTGGTCGATTGGAGATGGTTCTACTATTGATGCTTTAGAAGATAATTGGGTGCCGCCCCTGGGCCCCTTACGTCAATATCTCCGCCGCCCACGTGATAATTCTGCAAACACCCTAAGCGTCTGGGACTTAACAGACGGTCATGGAGGTTGGGACCATGCGCATCTTTTGGAACTCTTTGACCCTGCCGTCATCCCTTACATCATGAGCCTTCGGTGTCCGGATGCTTCCGATATCTCAGACTCGCCCACTTGGCCTCACTCGACATCGCAACGCTTCACGGTTAGTTCTGCATATGAATATAAATGCCACCTGTTTTGGGACCTTCGACACCCATGTTGGAATCTGATTTGGACCCTCCAAATCCCACAAAGGATTCGCATGTTTGTATGGCTTTGCCTCAAGCACAAACTCATGACCAACGCGGAACGCTTCCGTAGATATTTATCAGCTTCCCCTCGCTGCTCGATCTGTAGCGGTAATGAAGAAACCGTGCTTCATGTCTTACGAGACTGTGCGGTTGCAAAGAAGGCCTGGATGCAGCTCCTGCCTGTGAGTCTTCATGCGGAGTTTTTCGAAGGAGATGTAACTTGCTGGATGCTGAATAACCTTACCCAACAACACCCACTGCCAGCATCGAACACTCCCTGGTACGTCCTTTTTGCATCTATGATTTGGTGTATCTGGAAAAACAGAAACGATACCATTTTCAAGGGTATCTCAGAGGCCCCGGAACAACTTGTTGCACGAGCCATTACCTGGGCTACATATGTCCGAGAAGCACAAGGATCTGCCCAGCATTCTCGCATTAACCACCGGCAGCATTCATGGCGCAAGCCTCCTGAGGGATGGATCACTTTGTCAACTGACGGGGCGGTGTCGAGAACCTCTAAGCTCGGGGCCGCAGGGGGAGTTTTTCAAGCACCTGATGGTACATGGATTCTAGGATTTAACAAACAATTGGGCATTGTAAATCCCTTACAAGCTGAGCTTTGGGCGGTCCTTATAGGCCTCAGGTTAGCTCGATCAAAAGACTTTGATCGGATCTTCATTCATTTGGATAATAAGGAAGCCGTCGACCTCTTAAATCAACCTAATGCCATTTCGGATGTAAATCCTCTTGTCCGAGACATAGCTAAAATCCGTAACGCAGGAGGAGAAACCTTGGTTTGCTGGCAGCCGCGAGAAGAAAACAAGATAGCCGACACTCTTGCTAAGATGATAAGTTTCGAGGGTTTCGATTTGATACTTTATGATAATCCCCCGCCTTCTATTTCTATTACTTTAGACTCTAATATGCATGTAAGGTAAGCTCGGCAGAGCTATCTTTTTTATTCAAAAAAAAAATAACCTTAAATTTCACATCCTAAACTCTAAATCTTACACTCTAAAAATACATTTTATCCCTAATTTTCTAAACCCTAATTATAAATTCTAATCCTAAACTATTTTTTTAAAGTAGGGACATTAAGCATAGTCAAAGGTTTTGATTTCCAATATTGTGCCGACACCTAATTATTCGTTTTTAGTTTTTAGTTTTTTTATAAGGCCAAAAAGGATAGGAAACTAAAGCAAAAATCTAAATTCCCCAGACGCGGTTGGTTGAAACTTTCCAGAGTCAATGGCAAGGAGGCAAGTTCATGCTACTTTTATAACAACGGCATCGCGTTGTAACTTGTAATCTCGACCATGCATCAGTCACGTTTTGAGGAAATTGTATGAAAATGCTACTTCGAATTGGTTGACTTTATAACTTTCTAAACGTTGAGAATACATCATTTATTTATTTATTAAAATTGAGAAATTTGATTTTATTAGAATAGGGAATTACAATAAGAACAACCCAATCATTGAATTTTTTTAGAGATTTAAGTCTACCAATTTTTTTATATAAATAAAATAATAATGCAAAAATTTAAAAGTGCAAAGAAAATTAGATATCTTCTTTTATTAGAGTATATCATTTATAGAAATTCAATAACCGTTGACAAAATTTATTGTTTCTAACCAACTAGACGCTTAAGAAGTGATGTAAAAGTGATAAGAGAAACAAACAATCTTACAGGTTGTTTCACTAAAAAAATTTTAATGCATTGACAAACGTTCATTAAACAATTCGAATGCATTGACAAACAACCACAAAAGATGATCAAACTACTAGAGACCGCGGGCAATCGTAAAGTAGAGATAAGCATCGTCAAAAGCTCTAAATGAACACAAATTTACTATAAAGATAGACGAAAGACGTGTCATAAGGTAGAAAAATACCATAATATAAAGAAAAAGTGTGTCACAACTCACAAAATAGATAAAATAAAGGCCACAAAATACGTGAATAATAAGAACTCAAAACAAAGAAATTCTTATCAAACAACTAGAAAAAAATCAACAGAAAATAAAAACAACTTTTTAACGTTAATCATATATTTAAAATTTTAAATCTTACGAATTAAATTCAAAAACTTTAAATTTTAAGATAAAATCTTAAATAAAAAAAGAATTGTATAATCTAAAGGTCAAACGATGTGTATTAAGATAAAATGATTATTGATTCTACTCAAAATTTTCATTTGATATATGATGTAAGTTGTTGGTTCCGTTGAATTTTTAGATCAAATGAAAGTAAATATTTAGAATATAAGAGATATTTAAAAATATTTGAAAAATATAAGTCATTTTCTACAGTACGCGGGGACCTCGCCACCTGTCACCTACACATGACGAGGTTTGAAAAAAAAAAATATTGAAAATTTGAACCTCGTTGTCAGCGCATGACAAGATCTCCTCGTGTACTGTAGAAGATGACTTATATCCCTAAATATTCTTCGACATCCCTTGCATTTCGAAATTTTATTTTTATTTGGATTATTATCCAAGTTGTTGCCCCTTGAAATAAATAAAAAGGCGAAAATGTGAAGCAGGTTAACTTACCACTACCACTAAGGAATAGTTTTCATTCTTCTAACGATGGCTGCTGCTTTCACATCGTTTCATTTATGGCTGTTTTCTTGCTTGGCTCTGGTTTCCATGGCCAAGGCTCAAGATCCTGACCAATTCATTTTTACTAATGGCTTCCGTCCTGCTAATCTCCACCTTGATGGGAGTGCCGAAATCCGCTCCAGTGGTCTATTGCGGCTCACCAATTCTTCAGTACTACAAACCGCCCATGCTTTCTACCCTTCTCCTATAAACTTCAACCATTCTTCTTCCTCAACTTCACTTCCATCTCTTTCCTTCTCCACCAAGTTCGTGATTGCCATCGTCCCCGGACCAAACGAGGCTTCTGGCCATGGCCTTGCCTTTGTCATCGCAGAGTCTACGGATTTCAGCCGTGCTGCTGCAGTCCAATATCTAGGACTGGTTAATGAAGCAACTAATGGGAATTCCTCAAATCAGTTCTTTGCGGTCGAGTTTGATACCGTCTCCAGCATTGACATGGGTGATATAGATGGAGATCATGTAGGAATCGATCTGAATGGCGTGAGATCCAACATACAAGTTACAGCAGAATATTTTTCCAATCAAGAAAGGAGGAATACAAGCTTGGACCTCAAAGCTGGACATCCTATACAGGTGTGGATAGACTATGATGGCCGAGACCAACTACTCAATGTAACTTTGGCACCACAGAACACCCCGAAACCGAACCGGCCTCTCTTGTCGACATCAATCGATCTCTCTGATATTCTAATGGGTACCATGTATGTTGGTTTCTCTGCTGCAACAGGTTCACGTCAAGGTACAAGTAGTAGCCATTATATTCTGGGATGGAGCTTCAACAGAAGTGGAGAAGCTCAAAGCCTTGATTTTTCCCAGCTTCCAAAACTTCCCAAGATTGGTGGAGGAAGAAATACGGTTCGATTGATTTCGATCCTTGCAGCTGTTGTTTTGCTGTTAATAATCATTGGAGCAGCATATGTTTACAGGAGGAAGAAATATGAGGAAGTACGTGAAGACTGGGAAAAGGAGTACGGACCCCAGAGGTTCTCCTACAAGACATTGTATATAGCAACCAAAGGTTTCAAAGACAAGCAACTTCTGGGATTCGGAGGTTTCGGGAAAGTTTATAAAGGTACACTTCCTTATACAAATGAACAAATTGCAGTGAAGAAAGTATCACACAAATCAGATCAAGGGATGAAGGAGTTTGTATCCGAGATTGTTAGCATGGGAAGGCTAAGGCATAAGAATTTGGTGCGGCTTCTTGGGTACTGCAGACGTAAAAAAGAGCTCCTTTTGGTGTATGAACTTATGGAAAATGGCAGCCTCGACAAGCTCCTTTTCAGTGTTAACAGACCGACCCTTAATTGGTTTCAAAGGTTTGAAATCATAAGAGGAGTGGCATCGGCTCTTCTTTATCTCCATGAAGAAGGGGAACAAGTTGTTCTGCATCGAGACATCAAAGCCAGCAATGTTCTTTTAGATTCCAATCTAAACGGACGGCTTGGAGATTTCGGTCTTGCCAGATTGTATGATCGCAATGATGATCCGCAAACGACTCGTCTAGTAGGAACATTAGGATACATGGATCCGGAACTCACTCGTATCGGAAGGGCTACTAAAGCTTCCGATGTGTTTTCTTTCGGAGCTTTTCTGCTAGAGGTTGCTTGCGGGAGGAAGCCATTTGATCCTAATAAACCACCGGAAGACATTTTTCTAGTTGATGTAGTCAACAGGTCCTTTAAAAGAGATGCCATTGTTGATGTTAGCGATCCAAAGTTACAAGGCAATTACGTGGTGGAGGAAATGGAGAAAGTTTTGAAACTAGGCCTGCTTTGTTCCAACACCAAATCAGATTTTCGACCTACCATTAAAGAAGTGGTGCAGTATCTGGAACGCAATGCTAATTTGCCCGATATACCACTTGATAGTAATAGTATAGCCCAAAATATACCATCTTTAATACTTGAAACCTTACCTCAGAGTGCAGAAATTAACATGTCTACAGCAAATAACTTATCATCCGGTAGTATGCTTTCGTTTTCTTCATCGGTAGGGAAGGGCCTTTCTCAGAATTCCTTGTCCAGTATAGATTCAGTTCTTCATATAGGTCGTTGACTCTTGTAAAGGGGAATGTTTGAATAAATGTAAGCTCTTCAAATGAAATGAAAGATCAGATAAAACTGCAGTTTAATTGTTTTGTAATCCAAATTCGCTATACTTTCCTCAGTGTTTTGATGACTTTGTGGGTTTCTAGGGTTATTGATTAACAGCAATTATAAAAAAAAAAAAACTTATCTACTCTTAGGTCTTAATCAAGAAAATGAAAGGTTGACATTTCTTGAATTCAATCGTCAAATCTGGCAGCTGACGATTAAGTAAATCCTTTGTTTAGACTTTCATTTTGGTGACAACATTTTTATTTTTCCTTATAGACGTGAGATTGAACCATAACATTTGACTTTAAATTAAGCTTAACATTTCCACAACAGATTTGTTAATTTCATTCATTGTTGTTGTTTAATACATGTACTATTTTCGTATTGAATACAAATACATGTATTGTTAAAATTCTGTTTAGAAACAAAAGCTATTATGTTTTGTTTGTTTGTTTGTTGCAGTTAATAAGGGAAACATGTATTTTTCACGCTTCATATGGGAAAACGGTAAGTGTCAGTTTGACTACAACTGTTCCTTGTTTTATGAAAAAGATTATTAGCCGCTAAAACAATCCAACCCATAAATAAATAAATTATCAGTAAGTGACCGTTGCCCATCAGTTCATAACTGCCTGTTCCTGATAAAACGAGCCCATGTTTCCCGGTTCCCAAAGGCAAGTCCTTTGATTCATTTATATCTTCACCTTCTTTCTCGTTTCTCTGCAATCTGCCATTTTCATCAAATTCTGTGGAAAGTTTCAATGGAGGAGGGTAAGAAACAAGTTGCAGGAGTGGGAAACAGCAAAGAATGGAAGCCACCCACCAGGCTACAAATGCATGCGCCTGCATCCCTCGAGCTTGATCAGGTGAAAGCTGATTTTGGGACTCCTAAACCTGCTGCTGCTGCTGCTGCAACTCCAATTCCCCTGCTGACACCGCTCGCTTCACCCAATCTATTCCCTCAGACCGATGAATTCGTGTTTCCAAACGATGATAGCCATAGGAGGGCTGCTGCAGCAATACCGTTCCCAACTGCATTTGCCTGGAAAGAACAAGCTGGGGCGGGACAAGTGGAGGTTTCCACTCTGTTCGCTTTGTTTCAAAACCGATGTGTTATTGTCAATGATGCACAGTGATGCATTTTGTTTTGCATTTATACATCATATACATATGCATATCTGTATGTGTTTTTCCCAACTTCAAAGGTTGATAGTTTCTCCAAGTGTGGGGATCTTTCTTCATAGTCTAATACCATGATAAGTTGTTGAGTGATTTGCTTTGTAAGAAATACCATTATTTTAAAGTATGGGATTCTCTATGCCTGCATTTCTATGGTCACCCCCAAACAAATAAACAATCTGTTCAGAAAATATATGATTGTTTCAATGTAATAGTCAAAATTAGAGAAGTTTCAAACAATGTAATCTCTATGCCTTACCACTACAAGTATCATCTGTATTTTTTTTTCATCCAAAAGCAAGCAAAGTGGGAAAGAATTATAGTATAAACGAAATTAGGTATTCCAATGCAGAAAATTTTTAGAACTTCACGAAGCATCTTAGGCTCTAGGTCGTTTATGTACAATACGACAATAATCCAACCAAAGTCTCAAGGAAGGCATTAAAAATAAAGAATCCCATGCCCTTCCCCCATCAAGTTCAGTTCTCACTTAGATATCAATTAAAGAAAGTTTATGAAACACCACTTGACTTGCTCTTTTTAAAGCAACTGCTGCGACATAACATTTCTCTAACAAAATCAGAAGTCGAATTCTCCTGTTGCCTGCAAAAAATAAAAATAAAACTTGGATTTAGGAACAGTAACCAAAAGTCAGAGCATCGAAGTGTAAATAACATGCCACTGCCACATATTATCAGCTAAGAAGTAACACCTTGTTAAAGAGGATGTCCTTATTGTTTATATGCATGATGCCATCCTTCAGCGTGCATTTCCATCGGCTCTTTGTGCGAGTCACCTAATAAAAATAATTAACATCTTTGTTTATTGGCTGCATAGGAGAGAAATGAGACTGCCAAAACTTGTATAAATACAAATGACAGAGGCAATGGGAAGCATTGATCGATGCTGCAAAAATAGCTAAATTCACCTTGTCAAACTGAGCCAAAACTAGATGCTGCGTGTTCAGCTCCTCCTGGTCCACGTCATCAAAATCGTCGTCGTCGTCATCTTCATTCAACGGTTCGTCGTCGTCATCATCTACTGTATCATTTTGAGCAACAGGGGCAGGAGTGGCAGCCTGAAGGTCTGTCAAGGAAACAAGGAAAGTCCGTCAACCAAGACACAAGGTGTCTAGATGAGACATAGAGGGGGCGGAAGGGGGAGGTACAGTCAAAAGATGCAATAAGCAGCTCATCCATTCAGATTACCGTTTGGAGCCGGTGTGTTTGCTACATTGTAGTCTTCATTGACAACTCCTTGATAATTGTAAATCTTCAAGGTGAGGGAAGAAAATAAAAAGGCAAGAGCTGTAAGTTAGTGAACTCTCCAATCATATATTAAGAAACAAAGAGAAATGCCCATTCCAAACCACAAGCATAAAGGTAACACTAAATTGCAGAATTTGCAAGCCAAGACTAGGAATTGACCCAATACTTACATTGGGAGTAGAAAGCATATCTTCATATGGATCAGGAATTGGTCCATCTAGTTGTGGAATCTTTGATGATGAAGTAGCTAAGTGTGCTAAGATCTTGCCTTTAGCATTGGTTGCTGAGTTATGTCTACCCAACAAATTACAAGCTTGATTTCCCTGAAAGCTTAGAACTACGTGATTAAGAAAGGTGCACAACAAATCCAAACTCACGTGTTTCGTCAATGATTTAGCATAAAAGTACCCTTCTGGAATAGCAAAGTCTCATTATAAATATTTACCAGATTATAGCTCAGAGCTTGAACTACGTTTGCTTTTGCATTTTTATTAAAAATATCGGATAAAAGAATTTTGGCTAACAGGTGGAGGGAAATAACAGCTTGTCTCAAGCAGATCTAACAATATCGGATAAAAGAATTTTGGCTAACAGGTGGAGGGATCGTTATAAGCGAGGAAGCCAACATCAGCTTATCATAATGACCTCAATTAGAATGATAATGTTTCCTTATAAAATATTCATCTTATAGCTCGGAACTTGGAACTAAGTTGGCTTTCCCATTTTTAATAAGATAAAGGTGGTCAAAAAAGAAAAGAATTTGGGGACAAAAACGTAATAGATTGTCTGAAGCAGATCTCACAGTAATGCATAAAAAATTAGGCTAAAAGATGAGGAGATAATTACAAATGGAGAAATGCCATCTCATCTTATCACACTAGCTCCGAGCCTCAGAGACCCATCACATACCAAGTGCCAAGACCTTTAACCTTTGAGAGCGTTCTGGGTCAACCAAAAGACACTAAAAAAACTCATCCTTTTAATCTTTGAGAATGTTCTTTACTGTTCAGAAAACAGTTAATGACTGCTACGTGCTAACGGAAAACATGTACCTAAACAGAATTTCCATAACCCCAATACAATTCAGAAACAGAACTTCCATGAAGATCTTGATTTGTATCAAGCACTAGTTATCAAATTATCACTCCGTTATTCTCCGTTTATACAAAACGATACTAGTCAAATACCAAAGAACCAATATTAGACCAAAAGAACATAAACCAACGCACAGAAGAACAGTGAGTAGTACAAATGAACCAGATTAATCTTACAATTTTCATTTCAATATATTATTATTTTCGCCATATATAACAATGAAAACGAACACAGATTTGTAAATAAACTACACAAAGGACAACTAACCTCTGTCTTTGAAACTTCAAATGTAGCATCTCCAGCTCCATCTTGTTGGGGTATATATCCACCACCACCATTATTATACTGTGTAGGAAAATCCTCACGTTTTCTCTTTCCAGGAGGCATCATAAAGAAGTCCTGATATTTCCTCCAATATTAAAATTAATCACCAACAGTAACCACAGTTCATTTCAACACGAGAACAAGGGTTTGTGAAGGGCATATTCACAGAATATTCAGACGTCATTATGCAGTGGTAACGTTACTCAAAATAGGAGTTACCTGTGTCAGGGGTTGATTTGAGGTTCCTCTGTCCGCCTCATCCCGCCCTTCCACATAAGCTACAAGAAAATAGCATTTATTGTTAACAAACCATGTGCGTTCAAACTGATTGCTCGTTCAACGTTATACTAACCGACATTAACATCAACACTTAGTGGGGTCCTTTGATTTGACCAAGGAGAAGGAGATTGCTGTGGAATGAAAAACAAAAAGAGTATATCAGTAATAAATCTACAACAAGCCAAACAGCTACTTTTTTCTTTAGTGGCAAGTAGAATATTACAACTATAGAACAATGTTACCTAAAGGAAAGTGACAGTTAAAGTGCATTTCATACCATATAAGGGCTTGGCCTTCCACCTTTTGCATCAGCATTAGTACCGCTATCATTCACCGGAGTGGGATAATCACTACTTCCAGTAGGGATGTTATACATAGAGCCATCTGCACTTCCCGGCAATGGTGTAGGCAGAGGTGTTTGCAAAGGAGTCTACGCAATTAAAAACACCTCATCAAAAAATCACAACATAATATTATCACCGCAACTAAAACTCATAAAAGTGGTCAAAATAGAGCTTTGTTACCGGAGGGAAAAGCATATCAGCTGTAGGAGTTTCGTACTCCTCAGTCCCCTGGTATGGGACATTGAGATCGTGCACCGGAGTAATTGGGCCACCGGGAGCAGGTTGCTTCTGACCTGAAGACCTTTCGATTGGACCAACGATTGCTCCCGCTTGCATCATCTTCATCTCCCAAAGCTAAAACCCAATATCCCACACAATCAATTCAACCAGATCAGTTTCTGTCCGATAAGATAAATAACAAACCCTAACTTTTTCAATCAGATCAAATCTACACATATAAAGAGTCCCGAAACCTACTAATCTAAAACAACGAATATAACCCTAAAAATTAAAAAAATAAATCAAATAAAAAAGGAAATGGAGAAGCCTTTTTACTCCTTGGAGTTCATTGAGGACACTTTCGCCTGGTCCACCGTTGTTGATAAACTCATCGCGAACCTTGTTAATGACGTCTTCGATGACGTGGATGTAAACCGCGCTCGTTGTCGACGACGTCATTTTTTTTTTTTGCCGAATCGTCTATCTAGCTCCTCGGATTCTTCTTCTTTTCTGACAAAGAACTGAAATCTTGGACTCTTTCTATATTTTTCCTGGTAAAATCTATTAGGAGAACGGGCAAATAATCAAGGGAAGCGAGGGGGTGAAAATCTTGACGGACGGAGTGAAATTAAAGAAAGGGAAGCTAGGGTTTGGACATCGGAGAATCGGAACTTAACGGAAAGAAAGAGGGAAAAGATAGAGAGTTTAGGGGCGGACGAGAAAAGGAGATTAAAAGGGTGGAATATAAATAGGTTTGCATCCGTTTATAAGGAGTGTACCCACGTGGAGTATATAACTCGAGAGCTCGTTCAGTTTTGTTTTCAATTTCCTGTTGTCGTATGCCTTCTTCTAGAACTACGCTAAGCTCAATACCGGCGCTTATGATCAGATAAAAGAGTTTTAATATATACTTAGATTTTATAACATCCTACCCTTAGCGAATTAATAGATTTTGTGTAATTTTTTTTAAAAAAAATATTATATGAGTAAGTCGGCCAAACTGTTCATAATTAAGTATAAATATATATAATTTGGACTTTATTAATTAAAATATTTATTTTTGATAGAGATTAGAGCTAAATTCTTCAAGGTTATCGCCTATGAATCATACTATTATTATGTTTCCTATAATGACTGTATTTTATTTTAATTCTATAAAGAGAGTTGTTGCTTTCAATCTTGGACTGAAACGAAGAAGGAAAATCCCTGGCAATTTTTGGCCCAATTATAAGCCTTCAACGCAACCCAACACAGACAAATTTAATCCCAGAAACCCAATTTCCACTGAAATTCAGGCCTGTCTGAATATGACATCGTATCAATTTTTTTTTATAACAAAGACTATCTACTTCTATTTAGAGGGGAAAAAACTTTAGAGAAAAAAATATTTCTTATAAATTTTGAATCCGAAACTTAAGAAAAAAAGAATGGAGCGGTGAGCAGCTCTGACCAACCGGCCATCAACGCTTGCTCAACATCATATCAATTTTAGTTTCAAAATTCCTGATCTTTGTTTAATATTTTAAAAAGGCTTAATACCCAAATAAGTGCTTAAACTATGCTTGTGGATCACTTTTGGTGCCTAAACTATTTTTAGATCTAAATATGTGTCTAAAATTTTAGTTTTGGTCATTTTAAGTGCCTAACCGTTAATAAAAAACTGTTAGCCAATTAAATTGTGACAAGTGGCATGTTTTTAATTTTTAATTAATTTTAAAATAAAATTCAAAATACAATTTGTCAAGAAAATTAATAGTTTTAAAATCTTTACAAAACAATCCTAAATCTCTAACCTAAAACCCCAAATTATTGTCGCTGTTACCGTTTACTACCTCACTGGAGGCCACCACTACTGCTGCCGGACCACCACGACCGTTTTCCCCAACCACCCATCGTCGATAACCGACGGTAGGTGTGTCGACAACTTCATTTTGTGATTTTGGCTTCTTTCGACGTTAGGAAGCTGATCGACACACCTATCGTCGTTTACCGGCGATGGGTGGTTGGGAAAACGATCTTGGTAGTCCGGCGGCGGATATGGGGGCGGCGGAGAAACCATTGGCGGCGGGTTCGGCCGGGGAAGTCAGGGATTCGCCATTTGTGAGTTTTGAGAAATTTAGAGTTTTTTTTAAAAAAATTAAGTTAAAAATTAAATTAAAAATAAATAAAATAAAAAATTATTTTTCAATAAAAATAACAGTAGTTAACGGTTAGGCACCTATTTAGAGCTAAAAATAGTTTAGGCACTAAAAATAATCTACAAGCATAGTTTGAGCACCTATTTAGGTATTAAGCCTTTTTAAAATTGTGTTTTTGTTTTTATCACCGTGTTGCTGCTTTGGTCTATTAAGTATTAAGAGAGTTTGATCCAAGCGCCTTTAGGCCTTAGCACATGGTTCAGCAATGACACAACTCTCTTCATGTCTCGTTAACACCCAAACCCCATTAGCCTCTTGTTTTAAACCCCAACTTAACACCAATCTGTTCGTCCCTTTCAAATCCATAACTTCCTCTTCACTTCGATACAAATGTCCCATTTTGAATCAGATCCAAACCATGGCGCTGGGTAACAACAGATGGTCACTCCAAGGCATGGCAGCCCTGGTAACTGGCGGCACACGTGGAATTGGGTAAAAACAAGGATTCCCCCCGTTTTTTTAAACTTGAAAAAGCTTGGCCTTTTAGTTTTCATGTAATGTAAAAAAGAAAACTTTGAGGTTTTTCTTAAACTTGATTCTTTTTCTCTTTTTTTGTTAGACGTGCCATTGTGGAGGAATTGGCGGGACTTGGAGCAACAGTGCACACATGTTCTCGTAATGAAAATGAGCTTGATCAGTGCTTGGTAGAATGGAAAAGTTTGGGATTTGAAGTTTCTGGTTCTATCTGCGATGTGTCCATTAGAGCACAAAGAGAGAGCTTGATGGAAAAGGTTTCATCATTGTTTGATCGCAAGCTCAACATCCTCGTGAGCTACTCTCCTTACTCATTTGAATGTATCTATTGTGTTTGTTTATTTGCCTGTGAGAGGGTTATAGCAATATAGACTAATAAGACTAAAATGTTGTTTTTTACAGGTTAACAATGTTGGGACAAACATAAGGAAACCAATGGTAGATTTGACAGCTGAAGAAGTTTCAACCCTTTTGGCAACCAATTTTGAATCTGTTTTCAACTTGTGCCAACTTGCTTATCCGCTTCTCAAAGCATCAGGATCAGGAAGTGTTGTATTCACCTCTTCAGTGTCTGGATTTGTTTCACTCAAGTCCATGTCACTTCAGGGAGCAACTAAAGGTAGTACACATTTAAGAAGATAAATTTCATTGAAAATGCTTTATATGTGAAGCCAAATTCTATAATCAAATGGTTATTTTCTTTTGTTTCACTTGGGTGTTGTGGTGTATTTTGATGCCTAGGAGCTATCAATCAACTCACAAAGAATTTGGCTTGTGAGTGGGCAAAGGATAACATAAGGAGTAATGCTGTTGCACCTTGGTACATCAGAACTTCCATGGTGGAACAAGTAATTTCCTGATTACATTTTCACAATGATGGTGTTGATTATCGTAGTGGTCGGCAATGACTTCATTCGCCGACATATTAGCTTACATGCTTGTCAATAGCATATGCTCTATCGGCCTGATTTAGGAAATGAAAACTGATGCATTAGAATCTCTGTGTAGAAATCATAGTATCAAAACCTTTTTGAGCTTTCCAAATAATCTTTCATTTCATTGATCAGACTACTTTTTTCCAGGTACTCAGCAACAAGGAATATTTAGAGGAGGTGTATTCTCGAACCCCTCTTCGACGACTTGGTGACCCGACTGAGGTTTCATCCTTGGTAGCATTCCTTTGCATGCCTGCGTCATCTTACATAACCGGTCAGATAATCTGTGTTGATGGTGGCATGTCAGTAAATGGTTTCTACCCAAAAGATTACTAGAAAACTGCTAGTTAGCCAACCATGCCTTGGTGTTGCTTATTCTTATCTCTCTATCTTCCTATATTATATGACAAGCCAGCCACTTTTTTAAAATTAAAGGAGTTTCACAAGGTTTTGATTTTCCATTAGATTTTGTTGGCAATCCTCTGCTGAGATCCTTTCATGTTTGAAGTTCTCCCCTGCAAAACATTTTTGTTTTCCTTGTGTGTTCTCACTTTGGATTTTATCCATTATTGTGTAATCAATATGGCATGAATAATTCTATTTTTTAAAGAAAATTCTACAACGGTTGAACATCATTAAATTAATTAATAAAATTTTAAGGACCCATCATACAATTAATAATTATTTTTAAAAATTTAATTAAATTATTTTTATATATTAAAATTTTATTTTTTAATAAGGGTAAACTATATATTTAATGCCTCACATATTTCCGTATTTTTATTGAACCCTTATTATTTAAATATTATTTTAATTTGACCATATTCTTTAATAATTTAACACTCAACCTAAAACCCTAAAATGGTAAACCTTAAACCCTTAAACTCTTAAACCTATACCCTAAACCATATACCATTAAAAATAATTTCTTCATCATCGATTCAATTTAATGAATTGTTGAATTCTCCTAAAAATTCAATTAAATTATTTTTTATATATATCAAAATTAATTAAACTTGAATCTCCTAGAATTAACATTATCTTCTTATTTGAGATGAAGAGGTCATCACAATTAAGCATAATTAATTTAATTCATTGAATTGAATTAATCGATGAATTGAATCGATGATGGTAAAATTATTCAACTCCAATATTACAGTGCAATATACAAACATAAATATTATTGTTGCCACAACTACTACTTTAATTTGTTATATAAATCTAACCTCACTACCATTCTATGTTATTCTGACTCTTCATTTTTCTTAAAATACTCATGTACATTGTCTGGCACCCTTGTTTGACGCAAAGGAATACAAGGTTATGATCCTCCAAGGATCATTTTTTCATGTGTAAAATAATACATTGTTAGCTTGCACCACTACAAATTGATTGATCTGGCTTTATTTACATCACTGAATTTTACTGAGCTTTGATAATCACTTTAATTATAACTTCTTTTACATTTTGAGTCACAATTTGTGAATTACAGGAAGAAAATTACATACATTGCACCATCAGATTCAGTTAGGGAATTGTCAAGCAAATATCTTATTATGGGAACCTTGATTTGACTTGAAACTTGAATATTCTTTTGATCAAATTATTGTTACAGTTCAAGTTCATTCCTAAACTCAAATTCTACCTACAAAATTTTCAATTACCTTTCATTTGTAACAATGGAGTTTCAGGTAACAAGTCCAGTGGCAGTTGTAATTCTAGCTTGTACCTTTAAAAGTGTTGTTTTATGTTTAAAAGTTAGCTAGGAGGACTACCCGGTGAGGTCTTTGGTTGCGGGTTACAACAAGGCCTGCAATCAGCCGTGAATTCGAAAAAAATAATTTAATTGAATTTTTAGGAGAATTGAACAATTCATTAAATTGACAATTGTGAAATTATTTTTAATGCTATATGGTTTAAGGTATAGGTTTAAGAGTTTAAGGTTTAATAATTTAGAGTTTTAGGTTGATAAATTTTTTATAAAGATTATAGTCAAATTAAAATAATATTTAAATAATAAGGGTTCAATAGAAATACGGAAATAGATAAAGTACCAAATATATAATTTACCCTTATTAAAAAATAAAATTTTAATATATATATAATAATTTAATTAAAATTTTAAAAATAAATATTAATTGTATGATATATCTTTAAAATTTTAAATCTTTATTAATTAATTTAATAATATTTAATGTTAGACTCATTTATTATTTAAATTCTGCCATGGAAATGGGTATTTGTTTAGCTGCTGTAGCCAGCCAAGAATAGAGTTATTTCCCATGTTTTCATTCCAAGTAAAGGAAGTGTAAAGTGCTGGATATCAAAATAGTGTTACCAGCGCAGAACAAGTTTCTTATTTTATTTGGAATAATTTGGGTAAAATTTAATGTGGATATATGTATGGATGGCAACGGGGCGGGGCGGATTTTCGACCGTCCCGACCCCGACCCCGACCTGAATATTGGAAAAGCATACCCGATCCCCCCTGCCTCGGTATTTAAAAAGATTTTACCCGCCCCGACCCCAACCTGGTGTTTAAGATGAAGACCCGACCCCAACCCGTACCGACTCGATTTTTTAATCTATCAATTTTTCCCAGATTTTCTCGCAGCAATACAATATTTTCTCACCAACCAAACAGTTAAATTCTGTAAATAAAACAAGATTATGAGTTGATTTTTTAAACTGGATACCCCATATTTTTATTGTGAAGCAAGATCCATTCAACACCAAAACCCACTCAAATCTCAATATTAAAGAAGAACATCGAGATCTGCAAAAAATACTTGAAATACACCAAAACCTACTCAAGATCTAATAAAAAAATATTTTTTTTCAAGTGGGTATGCTTCAAATCGAAATATTAGAGAAGAGAAAAAATAGATATTCAAAATATTATAGATAACATGCAACATTAACATGAAATTTAAAGAATAAAGAGCAAAAAAATGAAGATTGGAGAATAAAAGATATGAAAATGAGAACAAAATGGATAAAAAAAGAGAGAAAATGAGGGGAGAGGAATATGAGAGGAGGCAGAAATAAGAAATGGACTGAAATTTTGACCTAATATTTGATGTATATAATGGCACATCTGTAAATATAATAAAATTTTACTTAAATATCTCGGGTCCGGTCGAAGAATTTTAAGCCTAAATCCGAACCCGCTCTGACCCCGACTCTAAAAGTTTAAAACCCGCCCTGAACCCGACTTTATATTAAAAAAATTGTCCCTATATGATCGAGTCGGATCGGAACTCGTCGGGTTCAGGTTAAATTATCATCCCTAGATATACGAAACATAATGAGCTCTAGCTTTTTAAGCAACACATTAATTGAAGTTTTTTAATTAGGTTCTTATTTTATTAGTAATAGAATATTATAATATAAGTAGGTGTATGGTAACCACAATTATGAACTCAAAAGCAAGAATTAGTGCATCCAAAAACATGAAAGAAAATGAAAAGAAATAGATGTATACTATTTGTAGAATAACAAAATTAAACAGGACAAAGAAAAAGAACAAAAATATGAAAGAAACAAAGAATCCCATCCCGTTTTCTCTCTGCTGGGCATTGTAGGTGATTCACCACCAAATGCATTAAGAACGGAGTTACAATTAAATTTTAAAAAAGTAAATTGTACAAAAACTTTAAAGGTATTTAAACCATTAATTTGAAGAGACAAAATTTTAATTTAATTGGTATTTAAATTCATAGGACCAACAATTAAATAAACAAAAAGAATTTGGCTACCCATGTTCCACATGAAACCTTACAAATGCTAATGTGATCCATAGTTTGACCAATGTAAATATGTAATAGAATACATATGTATGTATGTTTTTAAAGGATGTGAAAGTGATGAAAGGTGGTGTGCAGGACCACAATAAGACTACCATAAAAAAGATGATAGTAATAGAAAATGACAGAGTTGAGAAACTAGATGCGAGAAATTTGAATAAAAATTCTCTACCTCTTTTTCTGATGTTTCTATTTATGTTACAACACTAAAAATAAAATTTAGGGTTGAAGTTTATGTATAGAGTTTAGAGTTTAGTGTAAAATTAATTTTCAGAGTTTAAGATTTAGAAATTAGGGATAGAATGTAGAGATTTAATTTTTAAGGGTGGAACATAGATAGAAACATTAAAAAAAATTAAAGGATTTTTGTTTAAGAAATTCATGGAGTCTAAATTGATTTTTTTTTTTACTTTTTTAAACCTTGATTACTTATTATATAATTATTTATATTAAACTATAAATAAATTCTTTTTTTTCTTTTTAACATTAAAACCCTTATAAAAGCACATTGCCATCCGGTGATGATAATTGTAATATATTTTTTATTAAATAAATATTAATTATTTTTTTAATTGATTGGTACGATTACAAGATATTATTTGTTCTTTAATCATATTATCCTTTAGAAAATTGCTCGAATAAAATCAGCTAGGGATAACAACATTCCTTTTTCCATTAGAATTGCTAGATGAGTTCTATTTTCTTAATTTATATTTGATGTATTAATGCTATATAATTTCATGTACCATCAATAAACTAAATTATAAACGCTAAATTCCCTAAACTCTAACCTAAAACCCTAAACCTAATTTTGAGTGTGAGAGCATAAGTAGGAACACCGAAAAGATTCGTAGAGGATTTTCATCCAACAAATACCATCATCTTCTTCTTGTTTTCCAGCAAATTTGCCGAATCTAAGGAGCATTAATTGTTTATAAAATTATGTAAACTTTTTTCTAATGGCAACTGGCATATATTAACAGAACTACTGGTTTGTGTTTATTTGTCGCATATGACAAGCATCCACCTAATGGCTTTGCATATATAAACTACTCATCCTCCATAGTTTCTCATCAAGCTGTTGACTCTCGACACACAAGACAGACAGACAAGGATTCATGGCAAAGGATTCAACTTCAAGTTTAGGCCAATGGTCTCTCAACGGGACGACTGCTCTTGTCACCGGTGGCACCAAAGGAATCGGGTAACCCTCTTTCTCTATATAAGATATGATCTGTTTGATCAGTTGAAATGTTTACGTTTCTGCAACACCGGTACATGGTGTAATATAGGTTGGCTATTGTGGAAGAGTTGGCAACGTTGGGGGCAACAGTTTACACCTGCTGCCGCAACCATGATCAGCTGAATCAGTGCTTGCAACAATGGAAGATGAAGGGTTTACAAGTTTTCGGTTCGGTCTGTGATGTAACCTCTCCGGCTGAAAGGGAAGCTCTGATGAACAAAGTTTCCTCCATGTTTAATGCCAAACTCAACATCCTTGTGCGCTAAATTTCTTTTACCCAAATTCATTTAAATTTAAACAATCTAGGACTTGTTTCAAGTAAAGTAATTTAGTAATTTCTAACTGCGTTGACGTTCAGTTAACTCATGACACCAAAGAAACTAGATAACATAGACCAGAAACAAGTTTTTTGATTAGCTGAAGTTTTGTAGATAAATAATGTTGGGACGAACGTTTGGAAACCAACGGAGAAATATACAAGTGGGGAAGTGTCGACTATGTTGAGTACCAATTTCGAATCGGCGTTCAACTTCTGCCAACTTGCTTATCCCCTTCTCAAAGCATCGGGGTGTGGAAGCATTGTTTTTGTTTCTTCCGTTGCTGGTGTATTCTCACTCAATGTTGGATCTATCTATGGATCAACTAAAGGCAAATACTAGATCGTATATTATATTATTATACATTGTTATAGATGTACCTTAGTTGAATTCAAACATGTTTAAACAGGGGCAATTAACGAACTGACAAAGGAACTGGCATGTGAGTGGGCAAAAGACAACATCAGGACAAATTGTGTTGCTCCATGGTTCATTAGAACTCCACTTACCGAACCAGTAATGTCTTAATTCATTCAGAAATATTCCATCAATAGAAAAACATTGAAATGACAAGTGTTATGTTTGTAGGTTCTGAGTAGCAGTAAGTTCAGGGAAGCTGTCATCGCTCGAACACCACTGGGGAGACTTGGAGAACCGGAAGAGGTTGCCCATTTGGTCGCTTTCCTTTGTCTTCCAGCATCATCTTTCATAACGGGACAAATTATTTGTGCCGATGGTGGATTGACAGCAAATGGGTTTTTCTTCCCACGCTCAGATCTTTGACAGCTAAACACCGATCGGGTTGTTGGGTTTTGTTAATGGTCTCCGATCATCATTGAATAAAATAAAATACTTGCTGTATTATTTCACTTGATTCATTACCGGGCTCGATTTTACACGGCAAATGAAATAAAAAAGAAACTGAAAATTACACACTCAAGGACACTCGGAGCGACTATATATCAGTTAGGGGGCGTTTGGTTCACGGAATGTAAGATTACTTCTGTGAATAAGATTACCGGAATGTAACATTACTTGACACATTACTGGGAATGTTACATTACCTTGTTTGGTTCATTTGGTAGGAATATAAGATTGTAGTGTTTGGTTGGAGGAATATAAGATTAATTGAAAGTAAAATTTACTAACTTGTCCTTATGATATATTTTCTTTTTAACAAATTTAATTTTTAATTATTAAATTAAAAATATTTACATAAAAATTTATAGAACTATTTTCATTACATTACCTAAAATTTGCAAAAAAAAATATATTTATAATATATTAATATTATTAAATTATTTTTAAAAAATGTTTTATATTTATATACATCTATTCCTTTTTAATTTTTTTGAACATCAAAATATTAAACATTTAATATGCTTGGATTTTTAATTTTTTTATTACTTTCGACCATTTATCAAACAAATTAAGGTAAATAATAAAACAAATATAAAAGTAGTAAAAATGATAAAAATAAATTAACCTATTAATTTTTTTAAGATAAAAAATATCTTATAAATCAAATAATAAAATTAATAACATCAAGTCTTAACGCATTCAGTCTCAAGCAACATACAATCTCATCCTATAACTCTAGAAACATTGTAAATACAATATTAGTAAGATGTACTATTAAATATTACAACATTATCTAAATATATACAACACCATTTATATATTAAACTAATGTTAAATATAAATATTTAATAAATTTACACAATAAATAATTAGTTACCTAATTAAAAATACAATAAATGATCAACATGAACATAATTCATAATCATAAGGGTAATATTGTCCAAAGGGGAAGGAGTTGTTTAATACCTAAGAAAATGAGGGGAATAGCATTCCCACCATTTAGGGGAAAGAGAGCAACTTTTGGGAAAAGAATAATACCTCTTAGTGGGAATTCTCATGAACCAAACATGGGAATGTAAATCTGGAAAAGATTATTACCCCTGGTAATCATCTTTTCCGCGAACCAAACACACCCTGTAGATATGTTAAAAAAAACAACTAAAATAACACATACACATGGTAAACAAAGTAATTAAAACCGAATTTTTTTAGATAATAGATATTATAATATTACACTTAATTTATATTTTTATATGAAAGATATTATAATATTTTAGCAATAAAAATAATATTTTGACATGAACTTTTTTATATATAACATGTAATAATAATTTTTAATAGGAGTGAAAATTTTAAAATGACTAAACTATAAACAATTTAAAATTCCAGTCATTAGATTGAAAATTTTAAAAGATAAGTGACTAAAATAGAAGTGAAAAGATAGTTGAGTGAATACGGTATAGTTACCTCTAATATAATGTATAAAACATGTAATAAGATAATTATTTGATACACTGGTGGTGAAATTTTTTTAGTTTCCACAAATGCCTTAGTTTTAGGGTTTAAGAACTCAATTTATGGTGTAAGGTTTAAGGGTTTAGATTTAATAGTTTAGAATTTAGTGATTATGAATATAATTTAAGGTTTATGGTTTATAGGTTAAAACTTAAACCCTCGACACATTACTCTAAATCCTAAACCCTAACATTTAAACCTTAAATCATAACTCTAAGCCATAAATTCTAAATCTCTTCACCCTAAACTAAGTCTTTAAACTCTAAACCAATACGCGTGTGAAAACTAAAAATTTTCGTCACCAGTATATTAAATATAAATCGTATGTAAGAAAGTAGCATGAGATAAAAAAAATATAAAAAAATAATTAACATTGACGCTCATAATTTAATTATCATAAGGCTCAAGTTCAAGTACATATTAACTATAAATAATAATTGATTCTACCGAACTTAAGTTATGCCATATTCATTCTTTGCCTATCGGTTTAATATTTTTTTTATTAAATAAAAAGAAATTATACTCTCATTTAAATTTATAGAAAATGAGTAGTAAAATTTTCGTACAAAAGTGAGTAATTTTATGTTTAAAGATTTTAATATAAACCATCAATTTATTAATTCTTCACACATACAACGATGAAAAAAAGCGTACCAACGTAACTTTAAATAAAAATCGAAAACTAAAATTTTTTTTTTTTTTGAAATCAAAATTAAACTGAAAAATAATTAAAAGAATTGATAAGTTGCGATTTTTTTAATATATATATATTTTTTAATTTTTTAAATAAAACATACATCATGTAAAAATAATGCTCGAACTCGAGTTATCTAGATGAACTATATCATCTTTTATCATTGGAACAACAAGGGGTGAGCATTAATATATTACGATTTAAATTCATTAATTTTAAAATTATTAATCAGTAAAGAACATTTTATCAGAAAAATTAGAAGGAAACCGACAGATGAAAACTGAGCTTAAAGCTCAGATCACATAAAAATTTAATGTCACAAGTAATCACAAAGGAATAGATGTTAAAACCCTCCAATACCACAATATTAAATAACATGCAAGGTCTGAACCGCAAAACATGCAATTAAGGCTTGTTCAATAATTTTCAGAGTCTTGTACAGTTTATTAAAAATGAAGCCTTTAATAGTTTAATTTATAGATTATAAACTGAAAAATATATAATTTTTTTAAAGATATTTTATTTTAGTAAAAGAATATACTATGCCCTTTTTAAAGTCATTTATTATTTTTTATAATTTATTAACCAAAATTTTTTATTTTCTTTCTACAAATATTTAATTCAACTATGTGCGACCGCTCACCTAAACCCCGCGGCATGCAATCCCTAAACCATGCATTCCTCCATCATTTCATCAAACTTTTCCTTCCATTTCCATCAAACCAAACACCCTTCTTTCTCACCTGCCCACTTTTTCATATTTCCTACTCCCCCTACACGTGTCATCATCTTCTTTCCACGTATTCATCTCCCTTTAAACCTTTTAGCCACGCGTCACTACTCTTTGTTCTCCTAAAGAGAAAAGAAGGAAGTTTCTGTGGCCTCTTCTGTGCATGGTTTTTTCTTTTGCCTCCCTTGAGGAAAGTGCTTGTTTGTGCCTCAACTTTGAATTCCAAAGAAAATGTTCCAAGCCAATGCCATGACACTAAACCCAACCTAATTAACCACACACTCCTACTCTTAACTCAACTCTAGTTAAATTCCTCTCTCCCCTACCAACAATCACGTGCCAACTTTACCTTCAATGCCTAAGTCCTAACCTCTCTTCAGTTATTGCAAGTTTTGCTTCATTTTACGCGTGTACCCTTCTCTCACTTGTGGTCTCCACCCTACCTTACTCCACTTCACACGTTGTCCAATCTACATTTCCCACGCCTCCTGTTTCTGCTGCCTTGCCCAATCTTTCAAATTTAAAGTCAAGTGATCCGGGTCGGGTTTAGACACGTGTCCTATATTCACATCCAAAGGGGTATTTAGATTTTTAATATTCTACACAGGCGTCAAATATATGGACATTGGGACCCACAAGTCAAAATCAGCAACCGATACGTGAATGAATATGATTGGACCACGACTCCTTAGGTGGAATAAAGTTGGAATTTTGAGCGAGACAAAAAAATCATGCACGATCTCGTAGTTCATGATCAGGACACGTGGATTGCATCTCCGATTTATTTAAAAATAAATATCTTTTTTTTTTATTTCTCTCTCATCCCTGAAAGAGTTCAAAATGGAAAGAGGAAAAAATAGTAAAAAAGCAGACCTTGGGGAGGACCACATGCGTGTCAGGAAAGGAAGTTGCTTCGTAGAGCGCTGTTGAAATCTGATTGGATCACGTAAGAAGGTGTTGTTAAAGGAAACACGTGGTGGATTTGAAACAGAAGAGAGATGTGAGATCAGCGGTGGAGATGAGCTTCTTTCCAAATTAGAGTACTACCTGTTTTTCTGGTCTGCCCGAGAAGACATCGGGCAGTCTGGCCGTGGCAACCCAAAGAAAGAGCTTCTTCCCGAACCGAAAGCTTCTCCATTTCAAAATTTCAATTTAAACGCTTCTGTGGATAGCGCAGCAGTCTTTTTCTATTTCATTTTCGTATTCAATTTTAAGTTGATTTTTTGGGTGGAAAATAGTAAAAAGCGTAATCAAGAATTAAAGATTACTGTTTCGATATCAATAATGGTGTTGTCTTAGTTATTCTAATGCCGGAGATCTGTTGCAGGGTGTTGAGCGAAGGAGAAGCAACGATACCGTACGAGCCGAGTTCACGTGCAGCAAGGAGACGTAGAATGGAGATTAGACGAATTAAAATGGTGGACGTGGCTTCATCGGAAGCTGAAAACAGCCGGAAACGCAAGAAGATGCAAGTTTACGCGACATCATTTTTTCTAGACTGTGATAACGCTAAAGGAAATTCTGCTTCCGATGAGGAGAGGGAGAAACGAACGGTTAAACATAAAAATGGAAGATCGGAAACTAACGGAACGATAGTGAGAAGTCACTCGAGTTCCTCGCTTTTCATACCTGTAACCGATTCAGATGTACTTCCTAAGTTCGGCGTCGCTTCGGTTTGTGGAAGGAGAAGAGACATGGAAGACGCCGTCGCTATTCATCCGTCTTTCCACCGCCAAGACCATGACTCTGCCGCCAGTGGCTTCCATTATTTTGGTGTCTACGACGGTCACGGTTGCTCTCATGTACGAGCCTTAAACTTTTAAAAGTTGAAAATAAAAATATTCAAATGGTACTAATGCTATTCTCTTCATTTTAGAAGAAACTGAATATTGTTTGGCGGTTTTTGTTGTCAGGTGGCAATAAGGTGCAGGGAGCGGTTACACGAGCTGGTGAAAGAAGAGCTGGCCGGTGAGAAGGAATGGAAAGGTGCAATGGAACGTAGCTTCACGCGCATGGATAAGGAAGTGATCAAGTGGAACGAGAGCATGGAGGGTGCTAATTGCCGATGCGAGTTACAGTCTCCCGAGTGTGATGCCGTTGGATCTACCGCCGTTGTCGCTATCGTAACGCCTGATAAAGTCGTTGTTGCTAACTGTGGTGATTCGAGAGCTGTTTTGTGTCGTAACGGCAAACCCGTTCCTTTATCGTCTGATCACAAGGTTAACACGCACGGTAGTTAACTTAGCAGCTTAAAGCCTGAGAAATTCTGCCACTATATAACATGTTTCTAGTTAGCCAAACAACATGATTTTCTCGGAAAATGTTCTATTCATCTAATTTCTAGGCAGCCGAGCATCTTAATGTAGAACATGTATTAAGTGCGCTTTTCTCCATGCAAGTCATGCGGAAACAAGCTCATCTGAATCTGATGGCTGGGATTTATTTTGGCTGTTTCAACAACTAGATTTTGAATTAGGCTCATCTAAATAGACCTCGTTTTTTTTCTCCCTTGCATGTAAACAGCCGGATCGTCCGGATGAGCTGAATCGGATCCAAGAAGCGGGAGGTCGGGTCATTTTCTGGGATGGTCCTCGAGTTCTGGGAGTCCTTGCGATGTCCAGAGCTATAGGTAAAACTAAAAACACTGAAGTGAACTTTCATTGTTTTTAATATCCTTATTCCTTCCCTGCTCACTTGAAGCATTGTGTACGGCACAGGTGATAACTACTTGAAACCCTACGTGAGCTGTGAGCCGGAGGTTACGGTTACTGAGCGGACGGCGGAGGACGAAGTTTTGATTCTGGCGAGTGACGGTTTATGGGACGTTGTTTCAAATGATACTGCATGCGGGGTGGCGCGCATGTGTTTAAGGGGAGGGAAGTTTGATTTAAACGCGCTGCTGTCCTCGCCGGAAGGAGAGGCGGTGGAAGGGACAGGGTCAATGATGGGAGGAGAGATCTCGGACAAGGCCTGCGCTGACGCGTCCATGCTGTTGACAAAGCTGGCGTTGGCTAGGCATAGCACGGACAATGTTAGCGTAGTCGTGGTGGATCTAAGGAGAGCCACGTTGTAGGCGTTTGAAATGTCAATGTTTTTTTTTCTCTCTCTCTATTCTCTTTGCTTTGTTTCGTCGGGAGTGAAACAAAAAAGGGTATTTCTCTAAATTTAGTTATCTCTTTCTTAAGGGTGATGGGGAGGGATTGGAAATAGTGGGGGTGAAGATTTGAATGCGAAAAAAACTAGTAGAAGAAAAGGAACATTAGATATCAGTTATTTTGTTGGTTAATTTTCAAGTAATCTCAGTCTAAATGGTAAATGCCAGTCGTAATTTTATGATTTGATATATTCAGTTCGTTGTTTTACAAATATTTTGTAGTCTCAAAATAGTTTGGGCCAAATTTGACTTGTAATTTTATAAATTCGATTAAAAAATTTTTAACGAAAATTCAAATAAAACATTTTAATAATTAGTTGATAATTTTCATATTGAAGTTGAGTTTATTAATTTTGTATAATATATTATGTATATTATATACATAATATATATATATATATATGATATATAACCGCTCAGCCTTAAGTGAAATATATATGTGCATTGCTATGTATATGCATGAGGAAATATATATGTATAGTTAATTTTTTATAAAAATTCAAAAATTTGATTTGACTTGTCACGGATTTCATAAATTTAATTCGATTTAATTTTTTTATAAATAAAGTTAAATTATAAAATATAACTTACAAACTCGAATAACTTGAAATATTTTGATTCGACTCGATCCAACCCTTAACTCTAACTTAAAAGATCTATACAGGAAAGAAAAATATAGTTCGAAAAACGATCAATCTATTTATGTAATTTCCTCTATTTAGGAATTTGATTTATCGTTCAAGTGATATTGTTGAAGAATAAACAGCTGTAAACACTGTAATTCTCAACAGATTAGGGTAAAAAACTATGAGTCAGCAAAGTTTGTTGCTAGGGTTGTATGAGTCAGCAAAGTTTGTTGCTAGGGTTGTATGAGTCAGCAAAGTCTGTTGCTAGGGTTGTTATTTGCAATTGTATAAATACCCTACAATATCAATGAAAAATATCATTCCTTTCTTCATCTTTTCACATGGTATCAGCTGACCAGTAGGGTTCATCACCTTTTTCGTTCGATTCTTCTCTTCTCATCATGGTCACTCCCGTCACTGCTTCCCCTGATACTTCCTCTAGAGAGGATTCCTCTGACCAATCGTTCTCAAACAAACGCATTAGCGTTCGATTGGATGAAACCAATTTTCTCCTTTGGAAGCAACAAGTGTTGCTGATGATCCGTGGCCATGGTCTTGAGAGTTTTCTGGCTTCCACAGCTGCTCCACCAGCTCAGTTTCTTCCCTCTACTGATTCTGCTGCTCCTTCATCTCTTAACCCAGCATATACGCGATTTGTTCAGCAGGATAGTTCATTGGCCTCATGGCTACTTTCTACAGTCAGTCCAAAGGTCGTTCCTCGTCTTGTTGGTGCTGATACATCTTCTAAAATCTGGCAACTCATCACTGGTATGTACTCTCAACTGTCCACTACCCGTTTGATGCATTTACACTGTCGCCTACGCTCTATCAAGAAGTGTGATCTTTCAATGAGGGCATACACCATGCAGATCAAAGAGATCTGTGATCTTCTTGCGTCTTGTGGCAGTCCGGTCTCCTCCATTGAGCAAATTGCAACCATTCTCAACGGCTTGCCATCAGAGTACGATCCGTTTGTTGCGGTCATCTCGGCCAGCAGGGATCCTTATACAGTTGATAATGCAGTCTCTATTCTTATTGATGCCGAGACACGTGTTGCTGATCCTCTACGAATGCCTATTGGAATTCATAATACTCAGTTTTCTGATGATTCTCGTCGTCGTGATTCCCCCATGTACTCCGGTGGGCGTTTCAAAGGCCGGCCTCGAGTTCAATGTCAAGTCTGTGGCAAACTAGGCCACCTTGCTGATAGATGTTGGCACCGCTTTGACAGGGAGTATAAACCTAATACTACTGCTGCACCGAAAAACCCTGCACCTACCCAGATCAACACCTGCTATGCTCCTGATCATGCTGAGGTTACTTATGATCCTTTTGTTACAACAGTTGCACCAGATCTTGCTGCACCAGCTTCTACACCTGAATCTCCTCAGATCAACAGTCTCATGGCTACAATTTCCCCTTCCTCTTCGGTAACCTGGTTCCCCGACTCTGGTGCTACTCACCATGTCACTAATGCTTCAGGTACTCTGCATTCACCTCAACCTTATTCTGGTAAGGGAATGGTTCATGTTGGTGATGGTTCAGCTCTTGCAATATCTAGTGTAGGACAATCTGAGTTTCTTACTCCTACACATAGACTTAAGCTCTCTCATTTACTTCATGTGCCTCAGATTACACGCAATCTACTTTCTGTTTCGAAATTTACAGAAGATAATAATGTGTTCTTGGAATTTCATGCTCATTCTTGTTGTGTGAAGGATGAAGCTACTGGTTCGATAATTTTGCATGGCAAACAAGAAGAAGGTCTCTATACCTTCACTGGTGTTTCAGATTCTAGCTCAGCTCTCTCCTGCATAGTTACTCCTCCCTCTCCTTACTGGTTATGGCACCAACGACTTGGTCATCCATCCAAAGAAGTGCTTCAGCATACACTCAACAAGAAATTAGTTTTAGATAAACATACCATTTGTAAGGCTTGTCAAGCTGGCAAGAGTCATGTACTTCCTTTCCATGATTCTACAACAGTGCACTCATCTACTTTTGATCTAGTTGAAATAGACCTTTGGGGTCCTGCTGCTGAAAATTCAAATGGTTTTCTATACTATATTTCCTTTGTTGATCTTCATACAAGACACTGCTGGATTTACTTGCTTAAAAGGAAATCTGAGGCCTCTGCAGCCTTTAATCTTTTTCATGCTCTTGTGTGTAACCACTACAATAGCACCATCAAAGCTATACAAACAGATGGTGGCAGTGAGTTCTTTTTCCTTGACAATCTGCTTCCTTCTCTTGGCATCCAACGACGCACTACGTGTCCCTACACCTCTCAACAGAATGGTGTAGTGGAACGCAAGCACATGCATATAACAGAAATGGCTCTCACTCTTCTTGCTCAGGCTTCCATGCCATTGAAATTCTGGTCCTATGCAGTTCTAACTGCTGTCTATATTATCAATCGATTGCCCAGCAAGACACTTGGTCATATTTCCCCCCATCAACAGCTTACATCCAAGGTACCAGATTACTCATTTCTCAAGGTTTTTGGTTGTGAGTGTTTTCCCCATTTGCGTCCTTTTCAACAACATAAATTATCTTTTCGATCTAAACCCTGTTTATTCCTTGGTTATTCCCTTAAACACCATGGCTATCAGTGTGTTGATGACACTGGAAAAATCTACACCACTCGAAACATGGTATTTAATGAGCACATTTTTCCCTTCTCATCCACTTCTATGCCCACATCATCCAATACAAATTCTCCACCACCTTTTCCACATATACCCGACTCCTCCATTACTTCACCTACTTCTCCTACACCTTCATCTCCCTCACCACTTGATCCTCCTATGTCATCTTCCTCTACTATACCTGACGCACCAGATACCTCCCTAACTGAAAATACTCCCCATGACAATTCCTCTTCGATACCTCCACTAGAACCTTCACATCCAACTACCACTACCTCTGCTGATCCTATTGAACGTATGCAACCTTCTCAAACCACTGGTAACACTCACACAATGCTTACAAGGAGTAAACATGGTATCTTCAAACCAAAGATTTATCATGTTCAAGTACATACTACTCCTACTACAGTTCATGAGGCTTTTCAAGATTCAGCATGGTCTACTGCTGTTCATAATGAATTCACTGCACTTACATCAAATGATACATAGGACTTGGTTTCATTACCAATTGGGAAGCATGCTATTGGTTGTAAGTGGATTTTTCGAATCAAACACAACCCTGATGGCACTGTGAATCGATTCAAAGCACGCCTTGTTGCAAAAGGCTATACACAAGTACCTGGCTGTGATTTCTTGGAAACATTCAGTCCAGTTGTCCGTTTTCCTACTATCAATATTTTGATATCATTGGCTGTTACATATGCTTGGCCTCTTCATCATATTGATGTCAATAATGCCTTCTTGAAAGGCGATCTCTCTGAAGTTGTTTACATGCATCAGCCTCCTGGCTTTGTTAAACTTGATGCTGAAGGTGTTCCTCTTGTATGCAAGCTGAAGAAGGCTATCTATAGGTTGCGTCAAGCTCCCAGAAATTGGTTCGAAAAGCTTAAGCACAGCCTACAATCTCTTGGTTTTCAAGCTTCCCAAGCTGACAGCTCCTTGTTCCTTCGCAAAACATCCTCCACTACACTCTATATTGTTGTCTATGTGGATGACATTCTTCTCACAGGCAATTCCATCACTGATGTTCAATCTGTAATTGACTTTTTACATGCTCAATTTACTATCAAAGATCTTGGCCAGCTTCAATTTTTCTTGGGTCTTGAGGTTCAACGCACAAACAATGGATTATTTCTGCATCAACATCAGTATGCTACTGACTTGCTTAAGAAGACTGGCTTTCTTGAATGCAAAGAAACATCTACACCTATGGTTATCTATCCTAAACTCAGCAAACATATTGGTGAACCATTAAGTGATGTTCAAGGCTTTCGTAGTGTAGTAGGAGCACTCCAATACTTATGTCATACACGTCCAGACTTGGCCTATGCTGTCAACAAGGTAGCTCAATATATGCAAGCTCCCACTGATGTTCATTGGCAAGCTGTTCAACGTATACTTCGCTACATCAAAACCACCCTCCACTTTGGTCTTTGGTTCGAATGTCAACAACCTGACTCTTTTCTTCTTACTGCCTTCTCCGATGCTGACTGGGGCAGTGACATCGACGATCGTCGTTCAACTTCTGGCCATTGTGTTCTTCTTGGTCATCATACAATCTCTTGGAGTGCTCGTAAGCAGCGAGCTGTTTCACGCTCCACTGCTGAATCAGAATATAGGAGCCTTGCTGACACGTCTGCTGAAGTTCTTTGGATTCGTTCAGTCCTTACAGAGATGGAAATTCAACTACCTGATGTTCCGATCATCTGGTGTGATAACACCAGCACTGTTTCCATGGCGGCCAACCCTACTCTTCACGCCAAGACCAAACACGTTGATCTCGACCTTCATTTTGTCCGAGAGAAGGTGACAACTGGATCACTTCAAGTAAACTATGTGCCTGCTCACTGTCAACTTGCAGATATCTTCACAAAACCCTCTGCAGTTCAACACTTTGAAGACCTTCGACGCAAACTCCATGTTCTACCACCTGCCACTGTATCTTCTTCTGAAGAAAAAAGAAACGATGGGAATGTTGAAGAATAAACAGCTGTAAACACTGTAATTCTCAACAGATTAGGGTAAAAAACTATGAGTCAGCAAAGTTTGTTGCTAGGGTTGTATGAGTCAGCAAAGTCTGTTGCTAGGGTTGTTATTTGCAACTGTATAAATACCCTACAATATCAATGAAAAATATCATCCCTTTCTTCATCTTTTCACAGATATCTAATATTGAGATAAGACAAAGGGAGCACAGTGTCTGATAGTAAACAACGTATTAGTGATCTGATTGGACCTGAATAGAGAAATTAGAGTGCAGTGTAGCTTAGTAAGTGAATAGAGATTAGAATGGAATGGTAGGATTGCAAATTCTGGAAAATTGGTTTCCCATTTTTTTATTTTACTTTTCATATATAGATCTTTGAGGACATCTGACATGAAAATTTAAAATTTAAAATATCTTAAGTATAAAAAATTATCTATGATAAAAAAAGTACAAAAAATATCAAATAAATGGATTGAAAATTTAAAAAAAAAATCACCGAAAGTTAATCAAAGTGGTAAACAGCTTGGTAACTCTTGAGGAGGGGCGGAACATCCTGGCATCTACGGGAATGTGGCCCCCGCCAACTTGCTAATTTCTTTAGTAAAAAGGATAAAATTAGTGTTGTAATCCTTCAATTTTTATAAAATTTTAATTTAGCCCCCTCAAAATTTTTAGTCTCATTTTAGTCTCCTCGTTTACAAATTTTTAGTTTCGCTCCTGCCCTTTAGACCTCCTTAAACAAGTCCCGAATATGATGCTTTGTGTGTGCAGAAAATTCTTGATAGGCCGAAATTAGATATGCGAAGTTGGATCGGTCTAAATTAATCAAGCAAATCTTTTTCTTTCTTTCTTTTGGTCTCCGTTGTTAGAGTTTGATCTTAAGGCCCTTGGGTTTGATATCTATTTCCTTTTGATCTGTTTCATCAATACTGAATAGGGTGAAACACCTGTACCCTTCAAACTTTATCGATCCCTCGACTTATAGAAGTTTGCATGCTTAAAAATGATCAAAACCTTGTGAGATTGGAATGTGCTACTGCTAATAGATCAGAGAGGGAGAAGAAACCAAAAAGAAAACGTTTCTCTAGAGCAGCAGAAATGACAAAAAGTTGAACACAAGAATATTTCCTTCACTAAAAGATACCCATTGCATTATGTTGACGGGTCCTTTAATTCTAAAACACCTCCATTCTTTTATCACAAGACCATTAACAAAGATGCATTGTCATTAACAGAATACTTTTTAAATGTACCTTTAATTTATTGTCTTGTTTTTGTTTCTCTCGAGTATTTAGGCACGTACAACACGTTAAAAGTCTTTGTTATACCGAAATGTATTTAAATATATATGATTATATCATAGTTACAACTTACAAATATAAGTAGTAACATGATTACATTTTTTCATTATATATATATATATATAGTTCCAACTCCCAAACTTTAGGGGTTGTTTCACGTACAGCTTTAGGACGCCTCGTTGAGGATGATACATTATGGTACGGTGGTGGCTAAGTATGGGGGAGAATAGCCACCTGATGGTGGAGGGTATTGAGATGGTGGTCCATAGCTAGAAGGTGGTGGATGAGTCTGAATAGGTGGCGAGTATTGCCTTGGTGGTGGATGACTTTGAGTAGGCTGCGAGTATTGCCTCGGTGGTGGATGAGTTTGGATGGGTGGTGAGTATTGCCTCGGTGGTGGATGAGTTTGGATGGGTGGTGAGTATTGCCTCGGTGGTGGATGAGTTTGGATGGGTGGCGAGTATTGTCTTGGTGGTGAATGACCTCGAGTAGGTGGTGGATGAGTTTGAGTGGGTGGCGGATGACTATGAAAGGGAGGCGAGTATTGCCTTGGTGGTGGATAAATTTTAGTTGGTGGTGGATGAGCTCGAGTGGGTGGCGGATATCCGAATGGTGGTCGATGAGCTTGAGTGGGTGGCGGATAAGTTTGAACGGGTGGCGAGTATTGCCTTGGTGGCGGATGAGTTTGAACGGGTGGCGGATGAGTTTGAACGGGTGGATGAGTTTGAGTGGGTGGCGAATATTGTGTTGGTGGTGGATGAGCTTGATGAATAGGTGGAGGATGTTGCCTGGGTGGTGAGTATGTGGACGGTGGCGGATGGCCATGAGTGGGAGGAGAATATCGAGTAGGTGGTGGCGGATGGCTTAGAGTTGGAGGAGTGTGATGGCTAGGTGGTGGGTGTTGAGTAGGAGGCGAATGGCCATGTGAAGGTGGTGGATATCGTACAAATGGTGGAGATTGAGGAGGCTGACGCCCACGATAGGGCGGAGAATAGGCAGCAGAAGGAGGAGGAGGAGGAAACGAGTACAAGGGTGGTGAGTCACCATGGTCCAATCCACCTTTGAAGAATGCAGTGGCATATCGAGATGTAGGATCATGATTTGGCCTCTCATATACATTTGAAAAGGAGGGAAATGTGAGGGCGTTGCTTTGATCTGGGACCACCACCACCACCAATAATAATATAATATGTGGAGGCAGAGCAAACAGCTTCATTTTAAGCATATGGAAGTGTGTTTTTGGTGCAGTGAAAGAGTGGCAAACTCACTGCATATATAGCCTCTGAAACTTGCATTGTCCTTGCCTTTTCTTATATTCACACACACTCAAGCTCAATTAGGAGTTAGGACTTAGGACATTGCATTTTTAAGTTTTGTGTACCGCCCATACTGGCTTGGAGCATGCACTGCACCCAACCGACATGTAAATTAAGTTTTGTCATCGCGTCATTCGGTTGACTGTTGGAGGAGGAAACGCTAGGCGTCGGTTTGAGGTTCATCTGCTGACATATTACGGACCAAAAGCACCATTTTTTTGTCCCCAAAATACGCAGCAATGCATGCTTTTCTGATGCAATGCAACAAATCTATCTCTACCAAAATTCTCATTTAACCTTTCAGGTTTGAAGCGGAACGAAAATTTTGTCATTTTTTTGTTGTTAATGTATACGCCCAATACTAAAAATTAAATTCAACACTCTAAACTTAAAATTTAATCTTTAAACATTTTTTTATGAATAAACTTTAAACACTAAGCCTTCTTTTGGGGTTGCATTGGGCAAATGGCTGTTTGCCAAAAGCTGAAAAATTTAGTTGCCTCGAAACGCCGGTTTGAGCGTTAAAATAGAGAGCTAAACATTAAAAGTCATACCAATGGCTGTTTAAGGTTGTTGTGGCCAATAAACGATCCTTAGAGACAGCAACCCCAACAAAAAATACAACCTAAAAATATATTAGATTGATATTATTTGGTGTCACTTGTTATATTTAAAAACAAAAAAAATGAAATTTTATATTTTAAAATAATAATAATAGTGTACTTTTATCTTTTCATGTATAGTTTTTAAAATAAATTTACTAAAATCAAATCTACATTATTTAGATCCATAATTTTTAAAATTTTCTTCAACATTTTTTTTCTATAAAAGCCTTTTACCATTTTTTTCAACATTCTCGTGAGCATTTTTTTTCCAGCAAAGATTGTTTTATTAGCAGCATAAACATGTATTGTGTACTTCATTAAAAATCTCTCTAATCTTAAATAAAGAAAAATAGCACAATACAACCAAATGAAAATCTCTCTAATCTTAAATAAAGAAAAATAGTACAATACAACCAAATGGAAATCTCTCTAATCTTAAATAAAAAAATAGTACAATACAACCAAACGATAGTCAATACAAAGTGACCACTAAATAAACCACCTTTGACAATCAAAATATCACTTTTACCATTTAAAATATCGATTAAAATTGATACAAATTGCTTTATAATTATAGATAAATTCGAGATACTAATAGCAATTTTGCTTTGGCATGTTGGGTGATGTTTTATGGTCATTTAAGTAATATCCAGGCAAACAAACTAATTTAACTATGAAATGAATCTAATCTATGATCCAATTAAGGTGAAGTCTTTAAACTATGTTTTTGTTCCATTAAAAATGCAACTTATCTGGACCAAACACTTGGCAGTATTAAATATCACTCTACCCAACTTAAACATTATATATCATTGAGACAGATGACTTGCGTCTAATGCGCATGCTTACCGGGCGGCCACTTGATTTTATTCCCCATTAGCCTTACCTGGACAGCACGTTCGAGTTTGTTATGCTTACGACCGCTATTTGTTCATAGAACAACTTGGGGCCCCTTTCCTTCTAATATCAGCTTCCCACCTAAAATTCCAGGTTACCATTTTCTGAGGGAACACTTGTTGAGACTTGAGAACAAGTGCAAGGCAAAACCAGGCCTTTCCATTCTATTGCTACTAACAAATGTATGGTTGCTCAAAACATCACAAGATTTCTTATCACAATTAAGTAAATGAATATGCGCGTCTCTCAGCCAAAACTTGACAAAAACCAAATAGGGTCCACTTCCTAGCAAATACCTTTTACCTTCTCAATATAATCTCTCCCCCTTTTAAGTAGAACAGCATCCTTTCTTAGTGTTTCCCGATGTATCGTTGATATTAATGGTAGTTCCTTGGCCGGGAATTGCGGTACTAGCTTCTGCTTCCTGGGCTGCCAACGCCTTTTTGCTTATGATATGATAGATCTCATTCAATACAGTATGGAATGCCTTCTCAATGTTGGTTGCTATTAGCGCCGATGTCTCAATAAAAGAAAGACCTTCCCTCTCTGCCATAGCACGGCCATCCTCCGCAGAAAGAGATCGGAGATCATTCAAGTCAGATTTATTACCGACCATCATGATGACAATGTTAGAATCTGCATGGTCCCTCAATTCGCGAAGCCACCTTTGAACATTATCAAAGGTTTGCCTCTTCGTTATGTCATAGACCAGAAGTGCACCAACAGCTCCTCTGTAGTAAGCACTAGTGATGGCTCGATATCTCTCCTGACCTGCCGTATCCCAAATCTGCGCCTTAACAGTCTTTCCCTCAACCTTTATCAAGGAAAACAATAGCAATATATGAACCAACAATATATATATACACACACACACACAAACTTCCTAATGTTACAAATGGGAATAAAACAGCATAAGAACCACTTGGATTAGTACAATCATGGAGACAAAGAAAGATTGCAGACAAGATGTTTACTTGTTTTCTAGAGAGGGCACCATTTAAGCTTACTATATATAGTAATATCTTACGCAATATATTCGAAATGATGATTAAAGTCAACAACCACTTCATTTAAAACAGTATTTGTTGCTTTTTTTTGAGGAAAAAGAGAAATCCATGAGCCTCGTTAAAAAACCTACCTACAAGAAAGAGGAAAAAGAGTGCTCATGGAAATCGTTACAACCGAAAAAAACAAAGACTAACAAAGCAAACCGAAAAAACAAAGACTAACAACACAAACCAAGAGAGCTAGCTCGCTCACGCTCAAGACACCCTATCATCATGGATGGTGGTAACAATATCCATAGGCGGGTCAAGGAATCTATGATACACCATTGGAAGGTCGCGAGCCAAACGCGCAAGTTTATCCGCAACCGAATTGGCCTCACGACGCACCCACGAGAAACGCACCTCCCACTCCCTAGAAAGCATGTCCGCAAGGTGGACCCGAAGAGAAGATGGAAAATGTAGAGGATTACCCAAGACCAAACCTTCATACACTTCTTTATTGTCCGTCTCGATCACAATATGAGAAAAGCCAAGCGACCATTGAAAATTGTTATGAATCATAAATATTTGATTAACAAATTTCTAATCCTTCATACCAAGCAAAGTCTAAAGAACCCCTTGAATTGATCAACTTTCGAAAAATCCGAACACATCTTACATGTAATCAGTTCCTAAAAACAGAAACGGGACAATCCCTTGACTCAACCCTTTGATTTCAGGCTTTCAGTGTATAACTTAAATCACCTTTGATGATCATCACTATCCGGTAATATTTCCTCTCACCTTGCTACAAATCACTCAAAATGAACTTCCAAGGTACAACTTAAATCACCATTGACAATCATCACTATCCGGTAACCTTTTTTCTCATCTTACTACAAATCACTCAAAATGAACTTCCAAGGTACAAGTACAACTTAAATCACCATTGACAATCATCACTATCCGGTAACCTTTTCTCCCACCTTACTACAAATCATTCAAAATGAACTTCCAATTTACAATCATAGCAAAGAGAGACGGTCATCGGATTCGTTAGACAATATCGATTAAGATTACTTTCTATTTACTATTCACAATCAACTTAAGCATGCGAAAATTTCCAGAACTAAATCAGATCAGAAGTATACACACACATCAAACAAAGGCGAATAGAATTTTCGTAAAACAAATCGTTTCTTGCAGTATAAAAGAGAAGAAACTAAAAAAACATACATGAAAATGGATAAAAGAGGAGTCGAATGAATAGATGAAAAACCTGGAGGGTTCTAGTAGCGAACTCGACGCCAATAGTGGATTTAGATTCCAAACAAAACTCGTCTCTAGTGAACCTAGAGAGAATATTTGATTTTCCAACTCCAGAATCACCGATCAACACAATCTTGAAAAGGTAATCATATTCGTGATCTACTCTGTGCGCCATTCCCACTTTTTTCTATATTCTTTATCTCTTCTCTCTCAAACCTGGAAGATCCAAAAAAAAAAACAATCGATTCAAAAGAAACCAAAAAAGAACAAAGAAACGGAGAGCAGATAGAAAGATCTTGAAACGATTGAACTTACCCGAAGTGGATAGATCGAGAAGAGAAAATTGTCAAATTGAAAGAAAAAAAACAGATGATTTTGGAGGAATTGTAATGAAAAATGTCGGCGTAAAAAGAAAAGAGATATTGAAAAAAGGGGGAAAAGGTGTAAAATCTTTACGAAAGGAAACAGAAAAATCAACGACGAGTGGAGAAAGGCGGAAGAATGTTGGTACATGAGGTTTTGATTTTGATGATTTTCTATTTTATAATTTAGGTAAACGGTCACTGAATTTTGGTCAATTATTTAATTTATAAATAAATTTTTAGTTGTTTTAATATTATTATTAAACTTTTAATTTTATTTTAATTTTATCATTGAGATGTTATCGGCCATCAAGTAAGTAACGTCTCAGTTAGAAAAAAATGTATAATAACATATTTAATTTTTCGTATTTACACAAATAATTAATTTAGTCTTAATTTTGATCCTCCATGTTGAGCTACTCACGCTGAAAAACCCGAGAGACCCAACCACTGCTTTGATTCCTTGCCCAACGGTGTTTGGTCTTGAGCGCGAGGCGTGGTCTCCGTCTTCAGGTCGCCGGTGCCGGAGTGTTGCAGCGAACGACTGCGGTTGGTGGTTGCTCCAAGGTGTTTTTGCGGCTTCAAAGAAAGTTTTGGTCAAGATCGTGGCGTTCCTTTTTTGGATCTCGCCGGAACGTCCTCAAATCTTACCAACTCTTCTTGTCATCGGTTTTCCTAGGTTTTAGCTCGCCGGAGAAGTGCTTTGTCGTCGAAAGCTTCAACAGAAACGAACGACTGCTTGGAGTTGTTGGGTTTGCTCAAAGAGCACAAGAAAGGGATGGAGGTTTTTTGGCGGCCTTTGGCAAAGTTCTTGTCGGCGTCTTTCTCGAAAGTACGGAGGATGAGTTGCCTTTCCGATCAGGTAGCGATACTTTACAGACCTCGGTTCGAAGCTCGTCGGACGGCCGGAAAAAAGACCGCCGCTTCTCTGGTGAAGTTTCTTGACGCGTTCTTAGGGAAGGACATGCTGACAAGGGCAATCTTGTATTTCCCCTTTAAATCAAGCTTTTATGGCTCTTTTCACTTTAAGCTTCTAATGCCCGGATATCGTAGGATCTGGTCTCCTCTCTCATAACTTAGATCCGTTTTTTGCTCCAAAATTTTCCTTTTAATGCCAAACAATCCCTTGATTATTGGGTTATCGATATCTGCTGGGATTTGGAGATCTGATGGGTTTCGAACTTCAAATGTTACAAGATTTGGTTGGGACCCGGTCGGATCTTCTCCTCCTTTTGAGCTCCGGTTGCTGGAGTTTCGTTACTCGGATGATCATGCTTTTTATCTTTCAATCCCGTCGAATTTAAGTAAGGTTCAGGATTGATTTTTTCTTGCTGTTGCGTTCTTTGCCAACTTGACGTGACCACAACGTAGGGGTTACGTTCCGCTTGCCTTACAAGACCCATCTCGATTGGAGTGGGAGCCTACTTTCGAAAGGAGCTCTCATGCGAGTTTCGAGCGTTTTTCTGTTGTCTCAAGCTTTAGATGGACGTTATTAGATCGTTGTTGTTTTTCTCGTTATTCGGGTGTTGTTTAATGCTTTCCCTGGTTGAACCAGTGGACGTTGCCTCAGTTCCAACATTTTACTTAGATTGGCTTTCTTATGTGTTTATTGGTTTCTCCCCGATATTTATAGCTGGTAGGTCTATCTTCTTTTATTCTGGTTTATTCGAGGCCCTTATATGAGGTTTGTTTGCTCATTGTAAGTGTTGGGGTTTCTCCCCGTTTTAATCTAAGTCTCTCTCTTATGGATCAAAAAACAACCTCACCATTTTTTTTTGTTTCATATCCAAAACGCACCGTTCTCTTTTCTTGGACTTGAGAGATTTTTTCTTTGCCTAAACCCTTTCCCTTCTCGTACTCTACCAACTCTAATGGCAACTCGCGCCTTTTCAAAATCAAAGTTCCCAATTTTAACGTCAATCCTCCTTCGAAACCTCACAAAAAACAGTATAACGAGATCCCCGCTTCTTCTGAAACCTCAAATTCCACCTCTACTATCCGATATCCATAAATCCATTTCAGGGTTTAAGCAATATCATGATGGGAGACCGAGAGGTCCCCTTTGGAAAGGTAAGAAGCTGATAGGCAAAGAAGCCCTTTTTGTAATATTGGGTTTAAAGAGATTTAAGGATGATGAAGATAAACTTCAGAAAGTTATCAAAACCCATGTCTTAAGGCTGTTGAAGATGGATTTGATTGCGGTTCTTTCAGAGCTTGAACGCCAAGAGGAGACTTCTCTGGCTGCAAAGGTACCCGCATTTTCAATTCTATTAATCATTTTTTAATTTTTTCTTATTTGGGTTTTTCCTAAATCTTTTGGATTCTTCGTTTTTGTACGAGTTAAAGAGTGAAATGAGAATGCTTTTATTTTGTTCGATGAAATGCTCGAAAAAGATTTTGATGTTTTCTTGGTGAGCATTGAATTTCCGGGCCATTAGCTTGAGATTCGTAATGGCCTTTTGCATTGAAATGATATATTTCTTTTACGTGCACTAATATTATATAGTTATAACATCTTCTGCTTGGTATTTGTATCTTGCTGAATTTCCAGGTTTTTGAGGTGATTCAAAAGCAGGACTGGTATAAACCTGACGCCTTCCTGTATAAGGACTTGATTATTGCATTAGCGAAATGCAGGAAAATGGATGAAGCAATGAAGTTATGGGAATCTATGAGAAAGGAAAATTTGTTCCCTGATTCTCAGACATACACCGAGATCATTAGGGGATTCCTGAGGGACGGATCTCCGGCCGATGCAATGAACATATATGAGGATATGATAAAATCTCCGGATCCACCAGAGGAGTTGCCATTCAGGATTTTACTAAAAGGGCTTCTCCCACACCCTCTTTTAAGGAACAAAGTTAAGAAAGATTTCGAGGAGCTCTTTCCAGAAAAGCATGCTTACGATCCCCCAGAAGAAATTTTTGGCAGATGCTGAGGTTTGCAGCCGGGACCTTTGCTCTTTCCAGTTTTTGAGTTTTCATTCTTTCATAATCTGTGATAATGAGTTAGCATTTAGTGTAGTTTGGTTCTAATTCATAAAGAAAGGTTTATATGTGCAAGCAGCTTAACTTAATCAGGTTAACCATGAAACAATCAACTTGAACCGACTTGGGTTTGGCATCAGCCATTACCTCCGTTGAACTTGTTCACTCAAATGCATTGCTTATTAGGCTAATCTATCCATATGGCTCTGTGTCCTAGTTTTCGGCTGCATGGATCATCATGATTATCATGTTCTTTATCTGTTTTTGTGAGAACCAAGACTTGTAATTGTAAAGTTTAATCAAATAGTTTTCGTTATTTCATGATTAATTTAATTGCTTGATGCAATCAATCATTTGCTAGTAATGCAGTTTTCAAACCAACAAATGCTCTAAAGGGATTGCACTGATATTACATGACATGTATTTCCTTCTTTGATTCAATCTTCATTTTTTTCAGGCTTCAGATGAGTGATCTCAGTCGCATAGGGATGTCTTCGTGTTGTCTGTCATTAAGGAGTTCTCCCACCTTAGACTGTGATGGTACCTTAAAAGATGTCTTAGAGCATGGTCAACATGACCCAAAGTTGTCCATGATTTACGGCTACATGCGCTTAGAAGACATTTGCAGGATATTGGCTCCTTCTTTAAGGCCTAACAGTTTGTGCTTACTTTTGTGTTAGTATTATAATTGTGTTTAAGTTATTTTATATTTATAGAAATTTTGACTAATAATTCTGATTATATAGATTTTGAAACATTCGTAATTGTGTGATGTTCATGTTATCTTTCATGTCATGTTTTAATTATTTTTCTGTGTTGTATTTATATCATGTAAACTTGTATGTTTAATAATGTCAAATATACTTCCTCTTAGAGGTCTACTAATTGGCCGAGTGGTCAAGGATGCTCTTATGTTATCCCGTTTTGTATGGATTCGAATTCCCACAATTACCGGAGAATGTAAATATCTATACTTAATAAAAATGCAATGCGCATTGCAATTACAACTAATATTTGTTTTTAACGATAAAAAATCTTAGTTTAATCAGAATAAGTCTATTTTTAACGAATGTAATAGGTAGAGTTTATTCGTTCAAACATGTTGGAAGGAATTACAAATAAAATGATCCCTTTCAACATGATGACCAGACCTAAGATTCAAGCTCTCATCCATAACTTGGCAAGACGAAATCGTCTCTTTAGGATATTTTTGCCAAGAAAATTCGGTCAAAGCAGCACTGGGCAACTTGTTGAGCTGACACATCAACTTTATCTCTATGAATATTCTACCTCTTTTTAGACCCCAACTATGCTCTTAATCACATGTAATTTGCAAATCGGAACCCCACTTCTCCAAACCCCCAATCGGAAAAGCGACTGCACAAATATGGATAAGGGATATTTTATTCCCAATGGGAAATCTGGACCCTTTTCTTAATTAATGACAAAATACAAACAATGTGATTTCGTTTGTTAGTTTAAAGAAACATTCATTCCAATGCTATTTCAGTATTCCAAAGAGAATAATTAAAGATACAACCTTATCTAGTTATCTTGTTGCCATGTGGTCAAAATAACAGACCTTTCTTTTTCACTGCAGAAGAAGCTAATTTTCATTCGAATCTCAATAATTACAATTTTTCACTCTATATCCAGCATCTGCCTCCTTTGTAAAAAGGGAAATCATTGGCTGGAGATGAAGGGGCATTATTCATCAGAAAAAGGAAATGGACAAGGTTAACCAGGGTTTGTTTTTTACCCTATAGGCTACATTTATCCATTAGAGTACATCTTTTAATTTTAAAAGAAATTTTTACCATGAGTATAGTAATATATGGTATACTATTCTGAGACACAATTTGAGATTGAGATACATCCCTCCCGTATACTGTGATCTTCACGTGCACTGCTGGATTTCCCTTTGTATTTTCTCTGCAAATCTTATCTGTTTTCCTGGAAGCTGTTGGTACACTGAATTTGATTACTTTCTTCTGCCTTTATTTGACTAGGGAATTCAGTGGTTTTCACAGAGAAGAAGAAGAAGAAGAAAAAGCAATGGAAAGTAAGAGGCCAGTTGGTTCTTCTTCCTCGTTCACTGCTGATCTTTTTGGCTCCAAGGAGTCGTCGTTGTCGTCGTCATCGAAAGGGATTTTCAGTTCTATTTTTCCACATCCATCTTCGGTATAATACATAGTTTTCTTTTTATATTGGTGATTGCATTTGTTATGTTTTTAATTCTTTTCTGTTCATTTCTAGGCTCACTTTATGTAAAAATACCAAGTTTTCTTGTGTTTTAAGAAAGCTTGAATAGGTTAGTTCTTGTCTAAACAGGGTAGGATTTTAACATACAAATCCCAAGTCTTTAAATTGAAGCTTTGAAAAGTACAATTTGAAATTCATGTCCTACATATATTTATTTATAGGTTTTTAAAAATTAAACTTATATATGCATCCTGGTTATATACTTTGTCTTAAATTCCAGGGTGGAGGGAGGATTTCCTCAATCTCCAAGGTGTTAGAATCTTGGCCAAAACAGCCTTTAGAAGGTTCAGCTTGGAAACATGGAATGCAAGGTACTATCATTTTTTTTCTTTAAAACTCTTGCATATGTTTACTGCTACTCTCGAACCACTGATTCATGGACCGGTAATATCGATCGAATCCGCCTAACTTGAGTTCATCTCCTGATAACATTAATGTCTGGTTTATTGTTTTTCTTTGAAATTTATATATGTAGCTCCACTGCCTAACAAGGAAGAAAGGGTGGAACCATGCCATTTTAGTTCATCTCTTTACTATGGTGGCCAAGATTTATATTCCAATTCCTCGACTGCCCAAACTTCTACACCATATCCATCTGTGACTGTGAGTCTTGGCATATCAAATTCTGATCTAAAAACTAGTTTCTGATGTATATATATATATGGAAGTAATTTATACGTATGTATTTTTGTGTATGACTATGAACATAGTTTAAGAAAGATGGAGGAGAAGATGACCCTAATGGAAACAACTCAATGGATGCTTCTAGAGGGAATTGGTGGCAAGGTACTCGTATTGATCTACTTGAAAGTTTCAAATTCATATTCAATTAGTACCCATTTCTCAAACACTAGTCTTGGAATTTTTGCAGGTTCGCTTTATTATTAGAGCCTGGTTTTCCCATGCAATTGAATTCTCCAAGGTATTGGGATCAAATGTTATTACATTTCTCTGAACAAACTAGTGATGTTTTCAGTTGAGTGTCTTAACACTTTGTTAATCTTGACATTTTGCAGGAACACATAAAAGCAAGCAAATAATCATGGAAGAACATGAAGCATGAATAAGTTTCTGCCCTTGGGATTACAAATCCTTTATAAGTAATATTATACTACATAATTTGTATCTGCAAATGAAACTTGCCAAGTTCTTCATTACATCATAAACTATGCTTTGAGATAAGTGATGGAAACACTTAAAATATATGGAGAATGGTATGTCTTTGTTGAATCACTTTGGTCTGGTTTTTATTCATTTTATTGGCACTGTCATAAATCTCTGCAGCTATATGATTTGAACTAAAAAAAGCCTAATCCATTTCGGGTTTTGTTTACGTTAGCGGCGGCCTAAAATCTTTAGAAAAAGCCCAATTGAACTTACCGAGAATTAAAATCTGATCATCACCTTTCCTTATTGAAAACTAAATTTAAACGCACCAAATCTTCCCAACCAAAACATCCTTTCATAATTGATGGCCAAAAAGGAAAATCTCCCTTCATTCTCACCTACTCCAATTAATACATAAAACCTAAAATAAAGAGGAAAAAAAATTACAAAACAAAACCAATTGATTCAAGTCTTTGTTTTGGATAAAAATGGTTCTGTTCATACTCTTGGATTAATTAACCTCATCAGTCAAACGTAATTAACCCTTCTTTTGTTTGCAGAAACAATCCCTCAAAACCCCAAATTTGTTTGCATCTGAATTTTAAAATTTGAATATAAAATATTCATAAGAAGCAAAAGATGTCTTTTTTAAAAAAATCAACTCAGAGTGCAACTCCCTAACAAATGGCAGGTGAGGTGAGTTTGCAGAATTGGACAAGTCTACAGTCCTACCTGCAAGAACCAACACATAATACAAAATGAAAAAACAACATTATACAAGTCTTTCTTTGCACAACATGTCTTGTTTTTATCTTAAAAAGAACCCCAAGTTCCCATATTTCCATTCCTTGATACAATCATAGGTTAAAAAGTGTCCCTCAGGCTCAGGATCCTCTCTTTATTTCTCTCCCTTTCTTTTCTCAGTGTTCATGTGGTAAAGATCAGGTAATAATTGTACCTTGTCGAACCAGCGACATCCATAATAGCAAATCAGCAAGCCACTCAACTAAACTCACCTGATTTGTCTCGGTGTCCACTTTAAACTTAAAAGAGTTTTTCAGTTTCATTTAATGATGGCTGTTGACCTACACGAATACGAGTTATTGCTTCCTTCTCAGCCTTTCACTCCTCAAGAAGATCACTTCGGATCCGAGTTGAGTTCAACTATTGGGTCTGATCAGCTGAGTTCAAGCTCCACAGAGAGCAGCCAAGAAGAAGACGATAATTACATTGGTGAGCTGACTCGCCAGATGGCTCAGTACATGTTTCCTGATGAAGATAAACCAGAAAAGGTGTTCCATTCCATCCTCTTGATCATGTTAATACCAAAGCTTCTATGGTTTCTTTTTTTACTTTTAAAAACTGATCTCTCTTTTCCTTTCCATTTTCTGTCGTTTTTAGCCATGGGATTTGTCTGGTTCACCAGAATCAACGCTGTGGTCACGGTTTGGTTCGAACCTTGATTTTTCTATTGGACCATCGAGGGTGCCGTCTCCTCCATTGACACCCATGGTTGAGAATTTTGAAAAGATGAAGATAAATGAAGAAACAGCAAGATATAATAATCAAGGTGAGCGATTTTCAACTACATCCAATTCAATCCAAGTATCTGGCGGGAACCTGAATGCTGGATTTCAATCAAAGAAAGCCCTTATCGATGATCAAATAAGAGGAAACCAAGTAAGAATCAATATCATCACATTTTTTATCATTTAGACTTCATTTACAAATGAAACTGCTCTGATTTTTCTTCATATAATTCACAGCTTTACATGAAGCAAACGGAACGAAAGTTACAAAACACAAGGACTAAGCATTATCATCAAAGCAAAGGAAGAGTCTTTGGTGGGTATAATTCTTATAATCCCTGGTATAACCTGCAGCAGCAGCAGCAAGCCGGTTCTCACACGAGGGCGGTTTTCCTCAACGCATCCGGTTCAAGAAATGGTTCTTGTGGAACCGGTGTGTTCTTGCCTCGTGGAATAGGGGGGACCCCTACCGAGTCACGCAAGAAACAAGGTTCCAAAAAAAGTACCTTTCTTAGCTCTTTTTGGTTCTCAAAAGTAATATTGAAAGGTTACTTTTGGGGTCGCCTACTCGCCTTAGGATTTAGGCAAAAAGTTTGGTTGGATTTGTTGGGGGAGTGGTTAAATGTTCAGTGGACTATCAACTATCCCATTTTCCAAATTCTGGTTAGGATTTAGGACATGTTACTATGTCTGGTTTCCAGAGATTTGACTATAGATTCCATTTCCCCTGCAAATCTCCCCTCCATTGCTAGTGTCCAAGATTTCTTTTGGAATTTTGGGGTCAGATATTTTATACCTGGTTTTTGTTTTCTGTTTTTGAACAGGAAGTGCCACGGTTCTGATTCCTGCAAGGGTAGTTCAGGCACTGAAGCTCCACTTTGAGAAAACAGGTGTTCCAACAAGGGCCAACAACAGTGGTTTCCCTCTACAACACGGTAGCTAGACCTAGACTGATCCAACACCAAGAAAATTTTATCATCTTTATAGCTTTCGGCATCTGTCTTCATCACTTGGTAATCTAATTTTGAAACCTTTTTTATATTATTATTCCATACAGATGCTTGTGTAAGTGGGAGGAATAATAGCAGCATGCATGCACTGCACAAGGGCCAGTCCAAGACAGTGCCGGCCATGAACCGTCAAGAAATGAGTCTACCACAAGAATGGACATATTAAAATAACAACCCTGTTTCTAGCACATGGGGTTGTTTGTTCCTATCAATTAAAGCTTAGATGTGTTTCACGCCAGAATAAAAGGGGAGAAAACAAAAATAAAGACGGACGGTGGTGAAAATATATGGAATCTGGGGTTAAGAATATGTACTTATGGGAAAACAAAAATAAATTTGCTGTGAAAATGAAGGGTACAATCTTTGTACCTTCTCTTTGTAAGCTTATTGAAGATGTCTTTTGTAAATAAAAATATTAGGCTTTGTGCCCCTTTCATAAATGTTGTGTACAAGTTTGTTGTGCTTTAAAAATGAAGTTAAATGAATCTCTACTGCTCTAGGAGGAGCGTGGGGGCAACAACAACTGCCATAGCCCAGACCCAGAAGCCGAATTCGTACCTCGCACTCAAATCTAAAACCCTAAACCATTTCTATCTCAATAAGCTTGAAAATTGCTTTCAAGTTTCTTGGATGAAAAAGACTGAACTTCTGCCCTTCCATTGTTAGGTGCTTAACTGATAAGGCATGGTGGTTCTATTGATTTGCCAGTCCCCCCACAATGTTTGGTTCCAAATTTTGTATATATGCATGAATTTAAGTGGTTCAATTTTTAAAATTCTGATGAAGGTGGTCGATTTTTGTTCCCTTTAAACATGTGGACTTTGAAACCACTTAATTTGGCAACATGAGGATAAGATCCGGTGCTATATTTTGCAATAATGAAAGTGTTTGATCAAGCATTCATATTGCTTTTCTTCTTTCTTCTTTTCTATTCCCCCTTTCGAAGTTCTTTGAATTCTTAAGGCGTGCAATTTGTAGTGTAATTGTTGGATCATTATGCCCCAAAATATTCTTTGCAAATAGATAATGATTTGACTTTTTATTTAAAGTTTAAATATCTAAAGCGGATGTATTTCGATACCACTACCTTTAATTTTCTTTAACAACTAATAAATTTTATCTTTGATGACAGAAAATTTTACTTAACAACAAATTTTAGGGGTTTTAGATGATTAATCGTACGATGTATAGTGTACTAACCCAAAGACGACATAGTGTAGTGAGCAAGGAAATGTCTTGGAGAGTTAAAAATAAACGTAGATCCGGAATTTTTTTGAATAGGTCAATCTTTCAAATAATTGTTAAATTCAATTACAGACAAAAATAACATGACAAACTGAAACATCTTTATAGTCAGAAAAAAAGAAAGTAAAAGTGATTTTCGTAATAGCGACAAGCGAAATGAAAACAATCTAAACTGCAAAAGTGAGATTATAGGAGAGCAATAAAAATATCGTGCTACTAGACGAATTGTAAAGTGTCAAACCTTAGATGCCAATACTCTTGAACTCTTGTAGCCGAAAACATTATTAGATTATGTTCTAAATGAAGTAGAATGGGACACATAAAATTTTATGTGAACCAACAATGACCGTCTTGTAAAGTTAAATACTCTTAAGTGACCGATAACGAAATATGATGAAGGATGAAATAAAACTTATCATGAATAAAATAGATCACAAAATCATATATGACCTAATAAAATCGAGTTAGACTAATTTGGAGAAGTTTGATCCGACCTTCATTATAATTTAAAAAAAACGAATATTTCACTGAAAGTTAATTATACAAAGTATAAATCTTAATATAGAAAACATATTTAAAACAATAAATTTAACTATTCAAACCGGTGCAAAAACCAGACCCGGATTTACTTAAATAAAATTTTCAAAATATGAAGCCCAAAACACTCTATAGAATATCTCTAATTTTATCTAGGCTTGAAAATTAGACTAGGGCCCAACATGTACAGCATTACAATCCAGCCCATTTAAGCTGATTCTACAATGTTCGTGAATTTACTTGATTTCAGTCCCAGAAGGAAAAAAAAAAAAACAGAAGAAAGGTGAAGAAATTACTAGATTCCTCTCCAGATAGCTATAAATACCCAACACGTCGTAGCTACTCAGCAACAAGAAGATAGATTCGAATTCTCCAAAACAATCAGCGTCGAAAACTTCTGATTTTCCATTTGTTCAGCTTTTGTGCAAGAGAAATGGCGATGATCCCAAGTTTCTTCGGCAACCGAGGGAGCAGCGTCTTCGATCCTTTCTCTCTTGATGTCTGGGATCCTTTCAAGGATTTCCCTTTCTCTTCTTCACTTACCACACGTTCCCCTGAAACCTCTGCTTTTGTCAACACCCGCATCGACTGGAAGGAAACCCCAGAAGCTCACGTCTTTAAGGCTGATCTTCCGGGGCTTAAGAAAGAAGAAGTGAAAGTCGAGGTTGAAGATGACAGGGTGCTTCAAATCAGCGGCGAGAGGAAAGTAGAAAAGGAAGACAAGAATGATACTTGGCACCGTGTGGAGCGGAGCCGTGGGAAGTTTTCGAGGAGGTTCAGGTTACCGGAGAATGTGAAGATGGATCAAGTTAAGGCTTCCATGGAGAATGGGGTTCTTACTGTTACTGTTCCTAAAGTGGAAGTGAAGAAGCCTGATGTCAAAGCTATCGACATTTCTGGTTAAAAACTGAAGGGGTTTTCGTTGTTAATATGCTGAAGTCTGTTTGCTTGTCTTCAAGTTTGGCATGTCTTGTCTCTACGTTTTTACTGTGTCTTGTTCCAGATGAATAAACAAAAACTTACATTTCCTGTTGGTGAATGATGTTATAATTCGGGTCTGGCTTGTAAAACTATCAAGTATTTATTAATAAATGTAAATTGTTCTTTCATTCTCTTTCTGAGTCTTCTTCTCTGTTGAAAATTTAATCAAATTCTATGGGTGATCCCTGTAATTAACTCAAGTTGTAAACATGAAGTCCTACTTAATAACTTTAGTCTAACTTTATCATTTTCTTAAAACAAACTGTAAAAGCAAAAGAAAACAAAAAAAAATCGGAGGAAAAAAAACTTTGGGGGTCGCTCCTTCATTGCATGGTTAGTGGTTCAAGACAGATTACCAACTGAATGTAGGATGTTCACTTGGGGGACAGTTGGCCCATGTTGCTTTTATACAGAGAGTAAAGATTCAAGTGATCATTTGTTTGCTATATGAGATTTTTTAGATTAGTTTGGGAAGAAATTCTGCATAAATATGGCTTGAGAGCTCATTGTAATTTATGGCAGGAGGTGCTTGATTTGTTGCAGCAGTATAGAAAAGGGAAATCTTTGTTTGTTGTGGTGCTTCGATTAGTTTGGAGTGCATTCTTTATTATGTATGGCAAGAAAAGAGTGAGAGATTGCATGGAAAACATCCACAACAAGCTAAAGTTATTTCTTTGAGAATTCAAAATGATTATAAGTATGAGGTTGATAGGTTATATCAAATTCACTAGTTATTCTTCTTTGATAATCGATAGATGGGGGCTTAGTTTGCAATTAAATTTTTATTTTATCATTTGGCCTTCTATTCTTTCTTTTCGTCCAAATATGCCCCCAACGTTTTAATTTGGTCCAAATACGCCCACATTAGATGCAAACTGTTAGTCAACTGACGTTCAACAGCTGATGCTTACTGGACTTGCCACGTATTAACATCTGCTGATGACACGTCAAAATTGTTTTATAAGTTGTTGACCGTCAGTTAATTGACAGTTTACATCCAACATGGGCATATTTGGACTATGAATAAAACGTTAGGGGGGCATATTTGGACCAAAAGAAATAATGAGGGCCAAATGATAAAACAAGCAAACGTTGAGAGCATATTTGGACCCAAAAAAAATAGGGGGTTAAATGACAAAACATGCAAACGTTGCTATTTGAGATTCTTTGGATAATAAAGCTCACTTATCCAAACAAAAACTAAACTTATAAATTAAAATATATTACACAACTAAATACATTTGAATTTTAATCATTTAATATAAAAGAATTAAGTGGTGAGTACAATAGCGAAACTAAGAATTAAAAGTTTAGAGAAACGAAAATAAAGAAAAGTTTAAGAGTATAAAACGCCCTTGACTTTTCGGAGAAAAAAAACAATTAAGCCCCTAAATTTTTTTGCACCCAATTAAATTATTGGACTAAGAAATTGAATCAATTAAGCTATTGAACCAATTTTGACCATTAAATCTTAATTGTTTTTTCGGGATATGTTAGTAATGGTACAATATGTTTTCTCACATTGTCTCGACTTGACATTTTAAAAGAACTTATTTTATGTAAAAAATATTTAAAAGTTTAAAAAATGTATAAAATATTTTTTTTTTAAGAAATCCGTAAATGCAACATGATTGAATTATAGTGTATCATGTGCCAATAATACCTAAAGAAATAATTGTAAAGATTTAATGATCAAAATTAGTCAACTGACTTAATTAATTTAATTTCTTAGTTCAAAAACTTAATTGACTGCAAAAAAAAAAAATTCAGTGACTTAATTAATTTTTTCAAAAGTTTAAGGATTTATTACGCCTAAAAAAATAAAATACTGAAAAACACCATCAATATAATTGATTCACTAACTTCAAGTAAATTAAACTAAATTAAACTTAATTTTATGTACTCATTTTACCATTAAGACACCGCTCATTCTATAATATTAAAACAAATAATATAAATTAAAATTTAAAATTTTACCTGGGCCAAATTAAAAAAAATGTACTGTAAAGGTGGATCACGGGGACATGGCCCCTGCAGGCCTTCATATGTGTGAGTAACTGTAATTTTACTTTGAAAGATTTTGAAATTATAAACGAAACATATTGCTTAAAATGGTGCAATTGCTTCCGCCCGAAGTCATGAAAAGAAAATATCTAAAAGAAAATCAAGAAAGGAAGAAAGTTGTTTCGATTATTCTATATATAACTTTCGATACTATTAAACAATTAGGGATCGATTAGCGTTGGAAAATTTGTCGATGATTTCACCGCAAACAGTTTGTAGAATGACACTTTCTGTTAATCAGCAGAATTCTTTTTCTTGTTGCCGCCTTTGTCTTTGCTGCTAGATTTTACTTCAGAACCTCATTCCTTACTTACGCCATGAATTTCTTTTCTTTCTTTTGATAAAAAAGAATCAACCCAAATCCTTTTCTTGGCTTCATTAATTGATTTGTTATTGCTTCATAAAAGATTGCTTTGGAACATTAAAAGAAAATATCAGAAGCGAAAAGTGACTAATCAGGGTTTCTGAAGGAAAATCTAGCAGCAAAACAATGGTTACAACAAGAAAAAAGATTTGCCGATCAACAGAAAATATCATTTTACGAGTTGTTTGCGTTCTTGGATTAGTTGAATGTGTTGTTGAAAACGGCGGGAACCATCACCGCCATGGCCGATGGGTGGCGTCAATCGATCCCAATTCCCGTATACTCATTGCAGGGCAAACTGTAGGGCCGCTTGTTGGGATATTAGGCCCCGTATACTCATTGCAGGCAGCTAATTAGGCTTTTAAGTACCATTGGGCCAGTTCGTACAATGTTCTTAAAGGTAATGAAGTTTGAGGTTAAGCGTTGGATTGGTTTTTCTAATTTTTATACATATTTGTTCATCAGTCAGAATAATTTATCAGCCATGTTCCGGTGATCAAAGGGAAAAAGGCTCTAAGAAACCTTAGATGAAAGAAAAAGGATTGAACTTTACACTTTTAGAAAACGTATTGGAGAAATTTATTCGGAATACATTCACGAAAAACTAAAGTACAAGGGTTTTTAAAACTCTCATACATACATACATACATACAGTCATACGTACATACATATGACTGTGTGTATACATTCATACAATACATATATTTATTCGGAATATATGCATACATATATACGTACATACACTTATGAAAGTAGCTATCATTACACTTAGCCAGAAATGTCGATAGCCTTAACATCAGGCTTTGTCACTTGCAGCTTTGGAACGGTGACAGTGAGCACACCGTTCTCCATGGAAGCCTTGATCTGATCCATCTTAGCATTCTCGGGCAGCCTGAACCTCCTCATGAACTTCCCACTGCTACGTTCCACGCGATGCCATGTGTCCTTCTTGTCTTCCTTCTCCACATTCCTCTCTCCGCTAATCTGAAGCACCCTATCATCTTCCACCTCCACTTTCACTTCTTCTTTCTTGAGCCCCGGAACATCGGCCTTGAACACGTGCGCTTCCGGGGTTTCTTTCCAGTCGATTCGGGTGTTCACGAAAGCCGAGGTCTCTGGGGCTTGTGTGGCGAGCGAAGAAGACATAGGGAAGTCCCTGAAAGGATCCCATATGTCCACAGAGAAAGGATCAAAGACGTTGCTGCGTCGGTTGCCAAAGAAGCTTGGAATCAAAGACATTTTCAGGTGAGAAAATCGAGATTTGTAGGAAACTCTGTTTGGGAATATTGAGAGAGCTGACTTGGTTTTTCTATGCTTTGCTTGTTTTAGTACTTGAAGCAGCTGGAATGGGGTTTTTATAGGCCTTGAGGAGAAATCTAGTAACTATTCACTATTCTAGGACATTATAGACGCATCATATATTTTCTGGGACATTCCTGAATCTTCATATTCTATATGGGCTTTATACATAGTCGTTGGATTTTGCTTGTAAAATTTAAAACCCATGTTTATGTTCTTCCACTAGTGGGCTTTTATGTGGTTGGGCTCGGCCCATCCCCTGTAATATCCTTGAATCCCTGAAATGAAACGCTTTCAATGATTAAAAAGACAAAGACAAAAACATAATCCCAATACAGAGCAAACCTAATCTTTGGACTTGGGAATTTTTGTACCCACACTTGTTCACGTGTTTCTTAATATCCAAGTTTTGTACAGATTCACGTGTTTCTTAATTTCCTGGGGAGGATTATTTACAAGACTTGCCCAACTCGTTGAACCGTACAAATGGCGACGATCCTTGTGTTTCCACACTGCTTTTCTGCAGGCAATAAAAATGAAAAGATGGTGAAAGAAAGGAGGATGAAGGTGCTTCGATATTGGAACACACATGGGCCACTGTCGGTGATTTTTCTTTTCAAATGCTGGCGTCACTCTACTGACCTATATAATATAATAATATATATTATTGTAGAATATTCAGGGATTCACGTGAAGATGATCATGGTCTGAAATCAGAAAATGCGCCATCGCCATCATCCTCGATCCCAAGTCCCAACCCAACTTCATCTACGGTTCTGTTTTACTTGTCCAACTTTAATACACTCATCCTTCGAGGTCCCACTTCCTTACTCGTTAATCATAAAATACGTTTAATTATTACAATCATTGTTTAATTAGTATAATCCATTTATTACCATGATCACTCATTAGTCATTAGTCAATAAGATATTAGTTTAATGCTAACGAGATTTTGAGATCTAATGTTGGAGTTTTATCCGTTTAAACCTCAGTTCAGTTTTTTTATTATGATTTTGAATTTTATTTAAATTTCTTCTTATCGTGTATTGTAATATTTACAAAGTTAAATGATTGTTTTACAACGATTGGTATATTGATTTAATTGTTTGTAATGGCACTCAGTTTTATTAAAAAAGAGAAAATATTATATGCGCGGGCATAAATTTTTTATTTTTTATGAGCGTTTTATTTTAGGTCAAAATCTTATGTGTTGCCTCCTTTTATGTCTTACACTAAAAATTACTTAATTTTAAATTTTAACTCTATTTTTTAATTCCTAAACCCTAAAATACACCATACCCCTAATTTCTTAAACCTTAACCACAACCTTTAACCTTAAACCCTAAAGTGGAGCATCAAAGGATACATAATTTGGGGTAGACGATTTCCATCCTCTTGTTTTATGGTTTAAAATTTAAGGTGTAAAATTTAAAAATTAGAATTTAAAGTCATTAAAAAAACATGTCACAGTTTTAAAAATTTTATTGTAGAACAAACAAATTAATGATAGTACATCAAGTAATTGGACTTTATATCAAAAAAAATCTAATGTTCATTTTGTATTTTTTGAAATTTTAATATTTTAAAATCCCGTTTTAAAATAGTTTAATTTATTATTTGTAAATTTTACCAAACATTTAATGGAAAATATTCATTGTACTTAGAGGCTTACAGAGGGGTGATTCGTGATCATGAAGGACGTTGGCTTAGAGGCTTTGCTAAATTTTTGGGATTTGCTCGGTCTCCACTGTGCTAGAGACTTGGGTTTGCTAAAGTGGGGGCTTTTAGTGTAATTTGAATATTTAATTATTATTATGTTGTGTACCTTTTTCTTCTAATTAAATTTAAAGAATTTTCAACTAAACACGTGAAGGGAGACAGTCAGAACCGTGAAGAGGTCATAGTAGATCCTGCTCCAGTTGATTAACAACCCATCGGACGGTTCATCCTATCAATCGTGGATCCTACGTATAACTTAGAATATGTATATAATCTAGAGTGGCTAGGAGTGTTAATTGATGGATATTCGGTTTTCGGGTAATTAAAAAAACTGGTTATCTGGTTTATCCGAGTACTTACTTTATCGGCCCGTGTTTCGACTTACTACAGCCGGATATTCGAGTAGCGGATATCCCGTTTATATTTTTATTTTTTTTCATTTTAAAATTTCTAAAAAAATTACATATTAAATATAAAAATATTTTTAAAATGTTTAAAATTTAAAAGTATATAGTACAAACATAAAAAGAATTAGGGATTTAAATTTAATTTTAGAGTAAAAATATTAAGAAATTTAAAATAAAAATATAATTTAAAATATATATATTAAAAATTGCCGGTTGATAATTTTTTTTATAAAATTACTCGATATTTTTATGTTTAAGTCGTCGAGTCGGGTCAATTGTGTCGAATATTTTTTAACACCCCAAAGTGGGGCCATATATGTCAAAATAAAAATCTAGAGTGGGGCCAATATCCAATCAAATTAAACACCTTTTATCATTATATTCAAGTATGTAATATAGGAATACAAACCGTTCCTTTGGCCTTAATCATGCTCCACACTAAATAAAACACTTAAAATTTAATTTTAAATATTCTAAATTTTTAAAATTATATATTATCCATCCTTCTCTAAATCATAACTATAACATTTAACTTTAATCTTTATATCTTAAATTTAAAACTCACTTTTTTTAGTGAGGACATCAAAAAATACTAGGAATGGGCACGAGTCGGGTTTTTGGCCCACTTGATCCCGACTCGAAAATATTAACCCTAAACCAGAATCGAACCCGATCATATCTTTTAAAAAACCCGACCCGACCCGAAAATAAATATCTTAAACCCGACTCCGATCCGACCCGACCTGTATAAAAAAAATAAATTTTAGGGACTAAATTGTAAAAAATAATAAATTTAAGGACTAAATTGTAAATTAAAAAAATCAATTTTAAAGACATAATTATAAAAAATATAAAAAGGGGTATTATTACAAATATCCTTAAAAAATTTAGGAGAAAATTACACTATTAGTCCCGTGTCGGGTCGGATTTTTTCACCCTAAAACCCGAACTCGACCCGATTTCACCCTACACAAAAACTCAACCCGACCCGACCCGACCGGTCCGAGTCAGGTCAGAACCCGTTGGGTCCGGATTCCGTGCCCATCCCTATTACCGTTGGGTCAGAACCCTAAAATCATCCCTTCTGTTACATAGTTCTTCTGTTTTGGTCCCCGACATTAAATAACTAACGGTTTTGCTGACGTGACATTTTTTAAGAGGGGAGAAAAAATGATTAAAAAATATTTAAAAAATGTCACGTCAGCAAAACCATTAGCTATTTAACGTCGGAGAACCAAAACAGGAGAACTATGTAACAGAAGGGACAATTTTGCTGAAAAACATAGTTTAGGGACCAAAATAGGAAAACAATAATAGTTTGGGGACCACTGATGTAATTTTCCCAAAAAAAATTTACCGTAGAGTGGGGACCACCTGAACAGAACCTTCCCCGTCCGGCGACTTTCTGACCTGATCATCTGATGTGACCACTTATTTATTAAAATCTTTCATTTTCAACCGTCCGATCAAAAAATAATTAATTCGTCCGAAAACACTAATACAAACAATTCCTCCCTAAACTCCCCTCTCCTTTCGGTTTGACTCCCACTCTGCATGCAAAACAAACAAACAAAAACAAGGAAAATAATAGAAAAGAAATGAAATGAGCTCCAGCCATTGAATAAATGAATAAAAAGTTTTTCTTTTTAGCTTTCCTTTATGGCCTTCTCTCCATGCTTGGAATTTTTATAACCAAAAAAAAAAAAAAACTAAAGAGGGATTAGGAATTTGGGATTCTCCTTTCACTTCTGAAAGTTCACTTTTTATACGAAAAGACTCATCATTGCTTTGAGCGTTTCATGGTTTAATTTCGCCAGTTTTCTTTTTAGTCCTCACTGGCCAATGCACCGCCGACACGACGTTCTTCTTCTTCATCTTCGTCAAGGTGTTCACGTTTTCCGTCATTGACCGCTGTTTCGTTCTGTATTTCCTGTACTCAGACTGGTATTTTTCTTCCTCCCACAATCACTCGGCCCGGAAAGTTTTGAATGCTTGAAACAAGGATTTCTTCTTTTTTATTTTCTTCTTCCACGTATGAAATCTAACCACAGAGTAAACTGTACTTTTCATAAAACAGAAGAAATTGTGTAATAATTTGATGTTGTGAACCAGGTTTCGAAATTTGAATTGAAAAATGATTGCGCCTGTTCTTTTGCTCAAGCTTGATGCGAACTTGTCGTTTCCATTAAACATAAATGGATTTAATGACGACTCTTCATATGTACCTTATATGAAGAATTGCTTTCAGTGTTTTTTGCTTTATTTGTTCTTATGGACCACTCACTCTCGATTTCTATGCAAACTACATAAATCAAGATTGTATGGTTTCGTTTTCAATCTTATCTTCACCATCTCCTATTAGTTTGTTAACTTTGAGCTCTGAAAAAGTTGAGACTTTGACTATTTTGGGAATCCGTCGGCGGAAGTTCTCAGTTGCTTGGGGAAACATTTTGCAGTAAATTTGTTGGTTTGGAAGTGATTTCAGGGTTTTAGATGTGTTTATTGAGAATTAGTACTCACTAGATAATCTGGTCATTACAAATTTTGTTATTTGCACCTGTTAGTATTATAATCATTATAGAAAGACAAAGAAAAAGAAAGCTTTTATGTTGAAAACTGTTTAGTTATTGAATGGTAATGAGTAGCTGAAAATATTAATACAACTGAGATTTTTTCTTGTGGATATTCACAATGGCTTAATGGTTAAGACTTAAATGAAGCAATGCTTGCGGCTTCAGGACTTATGTTCCATTGGTTGCTGCAGTTGCCAAAATTTACCTGTTTCGAGAACCTTATGCTACTATGCATGTGAATGTGATACGCTAGTTGTTTTCAATTTCTGATATGACTAATATTTTTTCCAATGTTTGTTTTCATCTCCAGAGTGGCCGGCATCAATTTGAACAGAGTCGAAAGTGTGCAACTAAGAGGATCTGAAGTGATTAAGACCTATCAAGTATATGGAGCTCCATTTAGGGCTAAGGAGGAATTCAAGAGATTAATCCTTTGGAATTTCTGTAAACACAATGTTTCCCCAAGCAAGTCATAGGGAAAATATGCAAGGCAGATTTAAACCCGAAAAGCCTTATTTGTCATATGCTGATCTTCATCATAAGATTCTGAAAGGTGGAAAAGAGGTGTCAGTTGATTCTTCATTGAAGCACAAAAAACAACATGCTGAGGCTGATATCAAGGCAAATGAAGATGAGCTTGTGAAGTATATGTCAAATCTACCAAGTTACCTGGAGAGAGGAGCAAAACCGCAAGAAAAAGTTTTAGATGTTGGTGTCCTTCAGTTGGGGAGTCTCCATAAACAGATCTTATATAGCTCTTCACCCAGCAGCAGCACATCTTCCTCGTTTTCAACAGATGAATCATCAGCACATTCAAGCAGAGGTCATAGTTGGTCTCCTGCCCGTCAAAGGTTACAACGTCCTTCCCTGCGGTCTCATCCGATGTCTGCCCCTGTAGAAGGTCATTTGCCATTTGACAGAACTTCTAGGGAAAGAGTTGGAAAGTTTCAAGAACTCAAGGCTTCTGAGAGCATCAGCTTTGCGGCTCAGGGAAAATTCATGAGGGAAGATAAATCATTTTGCAAAACTAATCCACGAATGAAGCTTGAAAAATGCAAGAGAAGAGAAATAGTCCCAAAGATTAGTTCAGCAAGTTCAACGGTGCCTAATGGGGTAAAAGATAATGTGGCAACATATGACAAGGTGAAAATGAAGAACCAAGTCGGTGAACTTATGAAGAAAGCTGAGAAGTTTCAAGAAGATGTTCCAAACGGGGATAAACTAAATGTCACTGAAAAAAGAAACACAGTTATCCTCCTTTTGCCAAGAGATTTGCCCAAAATGAATCATTCAGGTGCAGGTGACCTTTCTAATTTGACAACAAATTCAATTGCAGAAGTAGCAGAACCTACTCAGAGGACCTTCCTGGAAACATCCAAAGAGGTTCAACATGCAGCAGTCAGCTCCAATTTCCATCGTTCGGGCTCATTGCCTTGTAAGCTTGCTAGCAGTAGACATTTACAGATTAAAGTGATGGGTTTTGATGCAAGTGGTAACAACATTCCATCAGAAAGATCTCGTTCTGTACCTCGTGCGACAAGGATTCAAAGTAATTCTCCCATAAGCAGAAATCCTGAGGAGAGAAAGTCAAATGCAACAGTCGTAAAGCCTTCTGCAAATGAGGCTTGCAAAGGATCAGACCCTAAAGGAAGCACGGTTGCATGTGAAAAAGTACGAAGCACTTCACCATTTCGTCGTTTTAGCTTCAGTATGGGTAAGGCAGGCAAAGTTTCTGGGCCCAAAGAGGGTTCTTCTATGCCTCAGGCAGGCTTAACATGTAGTTCTGGCAAAACTGGTTTACAAAATCCTCAGAATCCTGTTTCTTCTGGTGTTGGTACTTCTTGTGATGACAAACTCAATGCTAAAAGCAGAGGCAGGTCCAGCCCTTTGAGAAGATTATTAGACCCGCTTCTGAAACCAAAGGCAGTTAATTGTCGTAATTTTACCTACCAATTACAGGAACCAATATTACCAGAAGGTGCCTGTAAATCGTCTGAACAGCTTAGACATTCAGCCTTGCCAGTGCAGTCGGCCAAGGTGAAATCAGATACAACAAGCCTTTGCACAAGCAATGTAAATGATTCAGCACATAACAAAAAGTGTGGATCTTCAGCAGTTCAAGCACTTCTAAGAGTTCAAGTTAAGAATGGATTGCCTCTGTTAACGTTCGCTGTTGATAACGAGAGTGACATTCTTGCAGCTACAGTGAAGATGTTAAGTGCCTCTGGGAAGGGTGATTATGGTTGCATTTACACGTTCTTTGCTATCCAAGAAGTCAGAAAAAAGAACGGAAGGTGGATAAATCAGGGCAAAAGCAAGGGAAAAGGTCAGGATTATGTCCCTAGTGTTGTTGCCCAGATGAAGGTCTCTGGTTCTGAGTTTTCTCATTTGTCTAGGCCAAGCTATGTGGATCAATTTAGCATCAGAGAATTTGTTCTTCTTACCATGGATGTAGGACAGGCAAATCCACAAGCATCCGATTTCCAGTCGAGTGATGAGCAGGCAGCTATCGTTGTCAAGATCCCAAAGAGGAACAGAAAATTTTCAATGAGAGACGGGTATCTGATCGATAAGCGCAACAACTTGGCTGAGGCTACATTGAAAGAGCATCAACCAGAGGTGAAACATGAATTTGATTATGGAAAAAATGGTCCTTTTGTGGCTGGTCAAGACATTAGTGCTATGGTCATACTTCCGAGTGGTGTACATAGCTTGCCAAATAAAGGTGAACCTTCATCACTGATCCAACGATGGAGATCAGGCGGAGCATGCAATTGTGGTGGTTGGGATTTAGGTTGCAAACTTGGGGTTCTTTCTAATAAGAGCCAATTCAGTCAGGGGTCTAGTTTTGAACTTTTCTTTCAGGTATGATTGTTGATCTTATGTTAATTAAACAAACATTCCCACTGTATTATATTGAAAATGTCAACTGAATTCTCTACGTTCTAATTATAACCAACAGGGAGGAGCTCAAGACAACAAACCTTTTTTCAGCTTGTCCCCTTTCAAAGACGGGATCTATTCAGTTGAGTTCAATTCTTCTCTTTCACTTATGCAAGCATTTTCCATTTGTATAGCAGTTTGGGACAGTAGGAAACACTCCGAGCTTTCAGAATCAGATCCAGTTGCCACACCTGAAGAAAGAACTTTGGGGAAAACCATACTAAATGAAAGAATAAATGCTTCCATTCCTAATCCTATAGAAGGTGAGACTGCTGCTAGATACGTCCAATATCCACTTGTTTCTCCAGTTGGAAGGGTCTAGTTTGACACTATGAATGATATGATGTAATTAAGTGAAAGATAGAATTCTATACATTCCTGTTTTTTTTGGTTGGGCTATGCTCACTTAGGTGTCCATCGCCGGTAAGGTTCTCGCTCAACGGAGAATAAGAAGTGATGAACAAGGTTCGCTCAACGGAGAATAAGAAGTGATGAACAAGGTTTGCTTGTAATAGTCGCAACCGGTTCCCTGCGAGCTTTGGATCTTTGTATTTTGATTTACTTTTGACAACAGAAGCAATACCAGTTGTAGTATGAGCAAAATATTTTGATTAATGTAAGTTTGCATATAAATGAAGCGATTATATATGCTTTTCTCCTAACCCTTGAACTTCAACATGCTTGATAGTTATGTTGCATTTATAGATGTCCTAAGTTATCCAATTAACAAAACAGTCAGAATTGGGTGTAACTTTTTTCTTTCTTATTGAATCAAAAGATGGTACAATCATAATTCAAATCGGATTCCGTAAGTTCTCCATTATGAGAACGTTCATTCTAACCCAATTGCTTCATTCATAGTGTTAAAGACTCGAATCCTTGATTTTGTTTAAAAAATCTAGTGTCTCATTCTGTAAATAGAATTTCATTTGGATGCTTAATGAACAATGATGTAACTGCTCTTACCCATCTTCAGAAGGAATCGGGGGTATTCAAGCATATTCTCCACAATCTTCAACTTTTATTTTATATGTAATACCATATGTTGTAGTGATAAAAAAATATATAAACTTTTCCCTAAGGTCTAAAAACATTGAGTGCTGTTCCATCACATGCTTTGATGGGCATTCCACATGGAACAGCATCCTCAAAGCAAACAATGTTGAAGCATGCTATCTAGCTAGATATTTCACAATTAAAAAAAAGAGGTAATTTCAAATTTCATACATTGTTGATGAAAATCAATTAACCAAGAATCTGCTCAGCACCAAAATCTTTATTGTATGGAAAGTAATACAAAACTGTAGTTTCAAAAAACATTCATGTTGTAAGCTTAATTTCAGTTCCACTCCACCTCCGGCAACCAGCAGGACCAGCCATGCTTTTACATGTGAAACAGAATATAGAATGGAAAATGACAGTATCTTATTACATCGGAGGCCGACCGCCAGCACTCAACATCTGGCCAACCATACTATTCACCTACAAAAATAATAAAACTAGTGTGAGAAGCAAACTTCAGCCATCAACTAAGAAAATAAAATGCAAAAGATAGAACACATCTAAAGAAAACTCATCATCAGTATTTTGAATATTTGAGTAGTAGTTTGACTCAAATCGGAGAGAAGATTACAAGAACTTACTTCAATCATACACACATAAATATATGAATACTTCGAAAACTAAACCTGCTTACCTGCCAATATTTCGAAACACAGCGATCAATGCAACTATTTTCACCCATGTTTAGCTCAGCTTCCTTGTACCTAATGCAGAAAGATATTATCGTTCATGCCATTTTCCTCAGGGAAAAAGAACATGTATATCGTGTGTAAATCTCTTAAATAAATTGACTGACACAACAAGAAAGGTGGGATAGGGGAAGTTCATACCTTTTGTCAACACACTTGTTGAAACATGTCTGTCCAAGCCTGAATGAAAACCATAAAACCAGCTGAACTCAGGAACTCAAGTATTGGTGATAAAAACTTTGAAAGTAGAGAAAAAATTGTCACGCTATCAGGCCACAAAAGTCCTCTCATTCAAATTCTGAGCTCTGAAATTTTCATTTCTTGGAAGATATATCAAGCATACAAGGAATTTACAAGGTGAAACATAATTTACACGCCTTTCTGATCGAAAGTTTTTTCTTTTTTTCTTATTCTGAAAGAATCTGCTAGCAATCTTGACATTAATTGATTAACTTAAAGATGTAGTACTATACATATTAATACTTAGCAATTCTCTCATACCTGTTAAAGAGTTCTACCCTATATTCCATCTCTGATTCAGCCATGCCAAATGCCTGCCAAGTTATCAAAACACGAACTTCAAATCACCCACATCACAAGAATGGGGGAAACCCCGTAAATTACAATCTTTTAATCAAAACCCAAATCGAAATGTCTCAAGAACATCTCCAATTAGTTAATAAGAAACAGTGAAACACCCAATACATTGAAACTAGAGATCGAAAGCAGCAAAATAAAAAAGGCAAATTAATCAGTGGAAAAGGTCCAACTTTTTATTAAATGCTGATAATCATGAACAGAAGGGGAAAACAAAGTATAAAATAGATAACCTGCTCTTTGTCAATTCCAGCTGGGGTGTTGGGTGCAGCCATTGGAACCCTGAGCACCAAACAAGATCAATAAAAAACTAAACATAAATGAGGGGTGATACCGATATTAGAGAAAGAAAAGAGTTTTATAAAACCTTACTTACAAGATCTTCCTCTGTTAGGGTTTAAGCCTTAAGGATTCGCCGAAAACAAGGAGAAATGGCAAAAGAAACCTGCTCAGTTAGTCTTTTAATAGATTCGTTAATTTCGATATCGAATTAGGGTTTTAGAGGTAAATCTAATTCCAAGGTCTAACTTCGATCCACTTGGACTTAAGATTTACTTTATGCTTAAAAACTGAGCTATGTTTTTAATTGAGTTTGGAGTGCCAAAATCACTCCTTCATCTAATAATTAATAAAATATATTTAAATTTTAATAAAAAATTCATTTTTATTAATTTTTAAATTCAACTTTGATTTTTCTAACCTTACTTTTTGAGATTATGTTTAAAATAGACATTTTATTTTTTTAACAATATTTTTTATGATAATACTAAATTTTTAAACCTAATTTTTTACGCAATTTTTTTACTTAATGTCCACATTGCTTAATATATGACTATACATTAAAATATTAAAAATTTATGTTAAAAAATTAAGGAAAAATACATCAATAATTCGGCTATATTTAATCTGGCATGTTCTTTTTGCGAGAAGAAAATTAGAATATGGGCGTGAAGGAAAACTGTCTATTTTCTTTTCATTTAGGATACATTACATAAATGATCATTAAACTATCTTTAAAAGTATAAAATAATCACTAAATTTTTAAAAGTTATAAAATAGTTAATTAGTCGTTGAATGAAGTGACAGATACAAAAAATTGAATAATAACACATTTAGTCTTTCATATTTACACATTTAATTAATTTAGTCCTTATTTAACCCTTATTATTGATGTCTAAATTGATTGATGTGTAAATATTGAGAATTAAATGTGTTGTTATACAAAATTTTACAACGGTCATGTCACCCAGTTAAAAACAGTTAACAGCTCAATGATCATGTTGCAACAAAAACTAAAATTTAATACCCATTATAAAACTTTTAAAAGTTTGATAGTTATTTTATATTTTTTTTGAAATAGTTTGGTGAACATTTGTGTATTTTACCCTTTCATTTATCTTCTTCTCGACCTTGTCTTTGTTAAATTTTATTGTTTTGGTCTCTGTTCTTGCAGATTTTCAGTTCAAAAAAATAAGGTTGCTTTTATTTTAAAGAACTGTTTGTTATTAAATAATGTAACAATTATATTCTAAAAAAATGTTAAAGTGAATTCTCTTCAACGTGGGTTGAAATTTTCTATTCAATAAAGCTTCCAGTTTTGTTGAACCTGCCATTGGATCTGAAATAGTCGATTCGAAACTTGAAAACAGGAGGTACATAGTCTACGTTTCACTTAAAAGACCAAGTAGGCATAATAAACAAGAAAATATCCAGAAATGCAACAACAGTTACACCAAAAACAAACGACTAATTCTTTCACACCAAAAAAGAGAGAAGAAAAGCAGCAGCAACCGGAAGGCGAGGTTTCAAATTGCCAAAACGGCAATAACTATCCTCATTCATCATCATATTCCTGTTCTTGTTCCTCATCCTCGTACTCGTCATCATCGGCTGTTGCGTCTTGGTACTGCTGATACTCCGAGACCAGATCATTCATGTTGCTCTCGGCTTCAGTGAACTCCATCTCATCCATGCCCTCCCCTGTGTACCAATGCAAGAAAGCCTTCCTCCTAAACATAGCTGTAAACTGCTCACTCACACGCCTGAACATCTCCTGGATGGATGTTGAATTGCCAATAAATGTTGACGCCATCTTAAGGCCAGTGGGTGGGATGTCACAAACTGTCGACTTCACGTTGTTCGGGATCCACTCCACAAAGTATGAGGAGTTCTTGTTCTGAACATTGAGCATTTGCTCATCCACTTCCTTTGTGCTCATTTTACCACGGAACATGGCTGATGCGGTCAAGTAACGACCGTGCCGTGGATCAGCAGCACACATCATGTTCTTTGCATCCCACATTTGCTGAGTGAGCTCGGGAACTGTCAGAGCACGGTACTGTTGGGATCCTCTGGAAGTGAGTGGAGCAAAACCCACCATGAAAAAGTGAAGCCGCGGGAATGGGATAAGATTCACAGCAAGTTTCCTGAGATCAGAGTTGAGCTGGCCAGGGAATCGCAAGCAGCACGTAACGCCAGACATTGTTGCAGATATCAAATGGTTCAAATCACCAACTGTGATAAGATCAAAAGGAAAATAACTTAGATATAAGAGTTCTAAAAATCCCAAAACATATCTTATTTCTAAAATCTAAACTAACTTCAATTAACCCCCAAACATACTAACTAGTATAGGAAAACCCCACAGTAGCAATGAATTATCAGATCCAAACATCAAAATACCATATAATTTACAGATCTAAACTCTGAGGCGTGACATTTAACAAAATAACTAGTACATAAAACTCTAGTTAACAATCTAAGCAAAAGATAAGAACAAATCAGTGGAAAACTTACAGCTGGGAGTGGTGAGCTTAAGTGTACGGAAACAGATGTCGTACAAGGCCTCGTTGTCAAGAACCATACACTCATCAGCATTTTCAACCAGCTGGTGAACAGACAAAGTAGCATTGTAAGGCTCCACGACTGTATCAGAGACCTTAGGAGATGGGAAGACCGAGAAGGTCAGCATCATCCTATCTGGATATTCCTCCCTTATCTTCGAAATCAACAGTGTTCCCATTCCAGATCCAGTTCCTCCTCCTAAGGAATGACAAACCTGAAACCCTAAAAAACAGAAGAAAAAAATAGTTCAACGCCAGTTAATACACAAGAAGAAGTTAAATCGCTCAGATCCGGCGTAAATAGGTTACAAAAGACAGTTTACCTTGAAGACAATCACAGTTCTCAGCCTCTTTACGAACAACATCAAGTACAGAGTCGATTAACTCAGCACCTTCAGTGTAATGGCCTTTAGCCCAGTTGTTACCAGCACCGGACTGACCAAAAACGAAGTTATCAGGCCTAAAGATCTGACCGACGGGACCAGATCTGATACTGTCCATGGTTCCAGGTTCAAGATCCATGAGAACAGCACGAGGCACGAATCTACCACAACTGGCTTCATTGTAGTAGACATTGATGCGCTCAAGTTGGAGATCTAAGTCCCCTTGGTAACGACCGGTTGGATCAATGCCGTGCTCGGCGCAAACAACTTCCCAGAACTTGGCCCCGATTTGGTTGCCGCATTGGCCACCTTGAATGTGAAGGATCTCACGCATTTTCGTTTAGGGGAAAAGAGAAACTGGAAGGAATAGAAAGGAGAACTGTGAGATAAGGAGTCAAATTGTGAAATGAAAGGATTCCTTAGGGATGTTTTTATTTATATTTCAAAGAGCGGTGAGATTGGTGAGATGGGATTTTTTTTTTACTTTTTTTTAAATATTACTGTTTTGAAATTTGAATCAATAGTTACGAGGCAGTGGCTGACAAAATGTTAACGGCTGGAAGAATAACAAAAGAGTAACGGCTAAGTTAAACTAAAAAGAATTCAAAAATGCAGAGACAGCTGGATACGATTGTCGGCTAGTTTAGCTAGTGTTAGACAATAATAGCTCTCATGTTACGCTAATATCACATCCACCGGTATGTTAAACACCACATCAATAGTTTATTAATAAATAATTAAGGGCAAATTATCTAGTGACAACCGGATTATAAGGGCGTATATTTTTTAACCATCAAATTATCAAACTCGTCAATTAAACCACTAAATTTAATAAATTGAAATATTTTAACCATCGTCATTAAAAAATTTGTAAAATTATACAATTAATCTATGTTATTTACCTATTTATATTAATTTGATACTAATTTTTATTTAATTAAATAAAATTAATCAATCAATTAGATAATAACATGTGTTATCTTTCAATAATTTATTTTAATTTAATTTAGGGTAAACAACCCTAGTGACCACCGAACTATAGGAGAATACTTATTGACCATCAAACTATCAAACTCGTTAATTAGACCACTAAACTTATTAAATTAACCTATTTTGACCACCGCCGTTAAATAATTGACAAAAAGACAACAAAAAAATGACGTGACAGTTAACAAAAATTTGTAAAATTGACAGAAGGATAACATGGCATTAATTAATCAACATCAACATACAATAATAAAAACGAATTTAAATTTAATATTTTGTTGTTAATATGAGCACACGCAACAACAATAGCAATGAAAAAGGTTTGTGTATACAGAATTTTGTTGTTAATATGAGCCCCGTCCTGATTATCAAACTTCATTTCATTTAGATGGTGTCAAAATATGGTTTTAAAATTCCATAAAAAGTATTGGTACAAGACGGTGTTAGTGTTAACAAATATTTTATAAATTTCATTTAGTCGAGGAAAAGTTGGAAAATTACAAGACAAGGATGTGTCAAATAAATATCCCATCCCCCAACAGATAAACAAGATTTACATATTTCTTGAATTCAAGCCTTCCTCGACTGATATAGTTGTGCATTCCTCGGCCCAGCTCAGCTCAGCCCCCTTCTCTCCAATTTATCAAAAACAAATCATACTCTACAACACAGCCAAAAACACTTGAAAACAGCTATTAGCATTCCACCAAACCATATACTTGTTACCCGGCCCAAGAACTGGGACTGTAAATGAGACGAAACATACTCGAGCTCGACTCGGTCAAAGCTTGACTCGATTGGACTCGACTCGGTAAAAGCTTGACTCGATTGGACTTGACTCGGTCAAAACTTGACTCGATTAGACTCGACTCGAGCTCAAACTCGGTTCGAGTTCTTAACGAGCCGAGCTACTTGAAACTCGACTCGAAAAGCTCACGAGCTAGTCGAAAATATAATATACTAATTTTTTTATGATTTAAAATCTAAATTCTTAAACTTAAAACCCTAAACCCTAAATCCTAAAGTCTAAATCTTAAATTCTAAACCTAACAACCTAAACCTCTAAACCCTAAAATTAACAAGCTTAAGTTTACTCAACTTGTTTATCAAAGTTTTTTCTTCATTAATTAACCAACCGACAATGTCCTCAAACACAAATTATATCAACCGTTAAAGAGAGATTTCACTACAACTATTGCTATACACAAAGTCATTAAAAGGGATCAACTAATATAAACTACAAGAGGAAGAACGCTGATCCTGATCTGATTACGACACAAATTTATCCTTCTATTTATTTGACTCCTCTAATTAGTTGAGAGTTGAGTTCAAATATCATAAAAGACGGAGATTAGAATAAAATATAAATGTAAAGCAACATGTATCGCCCTTGGTGTGTTTTTTTATGGCAAAACCAGGTATGCCGTAAGAAAAAAGAGAATAAATTATGCTAAGTTTGGTCCACTTTATGTATCTCTAAATATAAAGCTACTTGGAATCCCTAATCCCATTTTGATTAGAGAACAAAGGTCTGCTGTTACTAAAAGTGTTCAGATTCCCAGGACGCACTATTCTTGTAAAGTGAAACGACACATCAAGTCTTCTTTCTTACAGCATTGTTATTATATGGATTTGGTTTCCCAGTCAGTACCCATGGTTTGACCCTACATTTATTGCAATGGTTGTTGTTCCCGAGATTTCAAGCAACTACAATCCAAATTTGAGCCAATATTTTGAGTCTTCGGTCGTAAAATCAACAATAAGCCGCTCTCAAACATAACCCTGAGAAAAATCCCTTAGCCAAATTTGAGCCAATATTTTGAGACTTGCAGCATAAAGAAAAATTAGTAAAAATCTTAACTTGAAATCAGAAAGACCTTCAAATAAACAAAATATTTCTAACTTTGTTCAAACTAAATCGTGAGTGGTTAGAAATTAGTAAAAGTTTGTTTATTGCTAGCTCGTCACGTACTAAAACACGAGAAAAAATAACTCCTACCAAACTTACCATAAATGCCTATTTAAACTAGAACACGTACTATAAAATCTATTTAAACTATCAAATCTAAAATCTAAATCTCTATCCCTAAACCCTAAAATTGACAAGCTTGTGTAAGCTTTTGTTTACACAACTTTGTATATCAAAGTATTTTCCAATTATTATTACCCCAAAATAATGTTTGATTACTTAGAATGTCCCAGGAATGACTAAGCAACTGAACATAGAAATAACGAGTTTCCTCATTTTAATAAAATTGAAATCATAAATTAATGGGAGAGACTTCTAGGGTTGGAAGATTACTTAGAATATCTTAGGCATGACTAAGCAATATAACATAGAAACTATTGAGTTCCACAATTTAATCAAGTCATAAGTCAAATCAGACAGATCCCCGAACATGCGCTATAAGAAAATAAAGGACAGCCATTGTAAGCAGCAACATAATTTATTAGATCCTATTATCGAATTTAACAAGACTAGTACTTTCTTATCTAAGCAAAAGTTATTTAGGTTCAACAGCCACAAGCATGGAAAGAAGAATACTAGCAAACTTAACATCCCAAACAGAAGTCATATTTGACACAAAAGATAGTAGGCCTCTTGTTGTTTCATCCTAACCGAGACAACACCCGAAGACAACCCTTGGCACAAAGCAAGTACATCCTACCATGCAAAGTTTTACTTGGACTCCAGGTTTAAGCTTCAAATCCCTTTCCCAAGTGGATGAGGCACTTTCAAACTAAAATGGAGGGGTAGTAGTCAACAACCTAGCTTAATCGGAGGATTCAACAAAGCGCCTTGTGCCAAAATGTCCTAAACTGATACACTGGTTACTGGTCAAGCAAACAATTCTAAATTTTCACTAAATAAAATAATGAAAAATAAGCAATTCTAGTAAAAATTTTGTGGAATAACTTAAACTCCAACTAAATTTTTTGTCATCATCTAAATTATAAAAGAACTTTTTCTTCTTTTAAGTAATTCTAGAATATTCTGTGAAACAACTTTAAATCCAACTAACATTTTTATCAGCATCTAAGTTCTAAATTCTAATATCTCGAAGACTACCAGAAGTTTTTTTTTTCAAAACATAAAAGATTGCTTAGAAAATAGAAAAAAAATCAGCGTGACAATAAAGCAACAAATACTATATGAGCAGTTAACCAATTTCAAAGAAAAAATATCGCAAAGAAAAAGTTTGCAGCCACACTGAACAGTCTTACCACATCTAAAAAGATGAGAGTCAAAACCTTCCCACTGAAGTTTCAGCCATTATGTTGTCTGCTTCGCCCAAAAAAATAGAGGTCGGTTGAAAAAATCTATTATAGAAAAAAGAAATTCCACCAGTATAAAAATCAATTCTACCGAGTTTAAAAGAATTCTGATAGCATTAAGGATCTGCTTGGTAGGGAGGATGGAAAAATGTGAAGATGGAAAAATTGTTAATCTAATGATTAAGTTACAGAGTAGAAAAGTAGTAATGAATCTTAACCAATGGATTAATAAATTTTCCATCCTCACTCTTTTCTATCCTCCATACCAAGCAGAGCCTAAGCATTGGACCTGAAAATTACTAAAAGATAACTAAACGAAGTTATTTTAGTGTTAGAAAAGAACGGAATAAAAAATATAAATGACAATAAGTTGGATAAAAAAATTCTTGGGATTCCAGCTAGAAGAAACATAAATTCTTTATGGAAGTGATATTGAACTATAATAGTATCATGAATTCAGAGGATGGAAACAAATCAACCTAAGCTCACCCTTGCTGGCTGTGAGCTGTCCAATATTCTTAACCAGGACTCCAGGAGATTATTCATTATGCCAAGAATGCTTAACCTTCACCAAGCAATTATCACCTAACTAGTAACTAGGTCTTCAAAAGTTCAAACTTCAAAGGGTACCATATAAAGCTACCAAGTAAATAAGTCAACTATCTTTGAAATATGCTTCTATTTTTGAATTTCAATTGAACCTTGCATGTCCGACTTTGATGTCCATTTCATATAGTTAATCTCATCAACTGATCAGTCCCATAAATCCTCAAATTGGTTTTTATAACCCAACTTCGCAAGATTATAGAGATCACATGCTTTGGCCCCGTAGATATAGCAATCTACAGCACAGTTTAATAAGCAATCCTAGTTACAAATACGGCAAGGAACTAGTAATAGCCATAATCCCTAATATGCTGCATTATTGTTTTTTTTAAATTAAGAAGGTTCTATTATTCAACCGTAACCAGGTCAACATGTCCAACATTTTTTAACATAAACCGGTGTGCCTAATATTTAATCAGATGGCTACAACCGTTTTATTACAAAAAATTAACATTGAGCACTAATATTTAGGTAAAACCATAGCCCTTGAAGTTTACAAAATCTAAGAAGCATGTTTCCGGAAAACTAAATTTCAAAAGTAACTAATAGGTTAGTCATAGAGAACATAGGAAGTCACATATAGACTATTTACAGCAATAAAAGAACAATTTTCCATGTACACTTCACCACATAATGTACAGTTGTGCTGCCGGCTAAAGCAGACTCAAAATTTTATCATGTTTTAAAAATCCCAGTAAAACTTATGTTTTCTTCCTTTGAATATACAAGGGATAAGGGACAAGAAGAGTTGATATATCAAAAGCATCTGATCAATAAAAAGATGGTTGGATAGATGCCATTGTATTACTAAAAGCATTTTTCTTATAGAAGACAAAGGTTGCATGATGAATTTAATGATGATTCAGGAAGGAAACAATTAACTTAAGTTAAAGTCACCGTGTCACAAATGACTCTGATCCTAAAATAAATTAAGAAAATTTGGGACTGTAATTAATTGAAGAAAGCATGCAAAAGCTTATGTATTGAGTATATACATGATTCTACCTAAAAGGCCTAGGGATTAGAAAACACAGTAAACATGCAAATAGATAATAAAATATAACTAGTTCAAAACATCCTGATATAGTAAAAACATTAACATGGCAAAATATTAAAGATCTAAAAGCAAAAGCAATATTAAAAAAAACTTAACTGCCAACGAACATACATATAGATACTAAAATATAACTATTTCAAAACATCAAAAAGTTCTAAAAGCAAACTTAATATTTTTAAAAACAGAAAACCAACAAACTTAACTGCCAATGAACTTCAATTCCAAAACCATCTCCGTTAACATGGTAGCACCTGATTTGACAGGACCAGGTCCCAAAGTAGAAAAGAGGCATTGAAGGGTGAATCGCCTACATCACTAAGTGCCAAATACCAAACCAACAAATTCAACCCCAAACCAGCAAGGGAACAACCACAATCTATGGGACAGCACATATCAATACTCAATGCTTATTTGAACGACCTTCAAACTTTGCATTCTTTGGTTTGCTTGAATCATTGTGAGTGGAGTGATCACCGGAGGTTCTACAAAATAAAGCAGCACAGGAAACAGATTTTGTAAGAACATCGAAGTGTGATTCCACCATGCGCAATGTGGGAACATTAAGCTTACAGTTTCTGTTTCTTTGCATTTTGTTTGATGGTAATGACCATATCCATAGCCATTTTCTGGTGCTCCCTTGTTTGTGAGTGCAGCTCCAAGCCTTCAACTGTTTCACAGTCCATCTTACAAATGCGGCACCAACCCATGCTCACTGGTTTTCTCTTTCTCAAATTTTCAAATGAATCCATATCACCCTGAAAACACCAAGAGTCAAAAGTAGGAAAGGAGCAGAAACATGTGGAATTCAATGATATATAATTCCAAGCACACTAGAATTTTTTTACATAGAAATATGATGAATGAGAAGTTTTTTTCTTACATAATTGGGGGGGGGGGGGGGGAGAGAGAACAAAATCAACACTTAACTGTATAGACTCCACCATCAGTAGGAAATTCTCGAAGTGAAAAGCTGCTTCTGAATCCAGGCTCACCAAGTCGTGGGTGACGGAAGTTTCCAGGCCCGCCAAATTCTCCCATTCGTTCATGGCTGGAAAATTCACCAAAGCCAACAGGCTCACCCATCCGCAAATGACCATGCATGTTATGATGACCCAAAGGCTCACCCCTTCTGAAGTGTGGAGGTCGAATGTCTGGACCAATTACATCAAAACCCCTCAAATTCTCCATGTGATTAGAACTCTCAAATCCACCTCCATGCAGATGCCCAGGCAAACCTGAAATCCTATCATTGAAACGGCGTTCCCTGCCATCTATCTCATCACCAGGATACCCTCCAAATCGTTGTGGGGATATGCCTGGATATTCTCTGCCAGGACTTCTGGAAACAAAACCATCCATACGATGCCTACCATAGCTAGGAACTGGTCCATGGAAATCAGGTCTTCCTAGAGCATCTTCAGGAAGACCAACTGGTCTTTCTCCTGCATCATTAGGATAATATGGCGGCAAGAATCGAGAAGGACCAGAACCAATCGTGGGATCAAAATTCAATCCATGAGACTCCTTCTCATGAGCCCTTGGTCCCATATCCATACCATAACCATGAGGACCTCTATCAAAGGGTCTGGATGAGTTGAAGTAGCTCCCAAATTTCGGAACAGGGTCAGCATCTATATGAGAGGGCCTAGGAAATTGTTTAAGATCTTCATCAAATTGTCCTTGACCACCAACACGATGAGCACGATCCAAAGGGAATGGATTCAAATGCACATCTTGCACAGGCCTTAACCTTTCACCATGCAAGCTTAAGGCCCTAGAATCCAGCCGTCTATTATCAGCATGATAGTCCATGTTTGCAGAATGTTGCTGAACTGAATGACCTTCAGGACCATATGATGGTGCACCATGAGAATCAAAAGCATTAAGAGGTGGTGTAGCAAATGGTGGGCGAGTAAGAGTTTCACCTTGAGACATCCTAGGAGCACCAGAAACAGGAGGGCCTGGATTATAAGGACCTTGAGGGCCATAATTACTTGGACCTCTACCAAAGGAACCAGGAGCTAAATTTTCAGGTGGAACCGAAGTATGCCCTCGGCCTTGAGGCCTAAATTGATTGGGAGGATGTCCTGCTGTTTGCGCATGTGAAGGCATTCCAGGCGGAGGTGCTGGCAACACTGTAGAAGCAGCAGGTCTCTGAAGGTTATCATTAGAACCATAAGGCATCTGTAGGGGTTGGTGCCTTCCCTGATCAACGATTGGACCTGGACGAGAAGGCTGCAGAAAGCCTCCAGGTTGCCCCTGACTAGATGGAGGTAGTCCCCTAAATCCATTGCCAGTAAGATCTTTAGGAGTAACCTGATCTTGATGTAGAATTTTTTCTTTCTGCAGTTGTCCATTCTGTTCTTCACCAAACTTAGCCTCCTGCAATGGGGAAGTTTTCAGCAAAGGGCCATCCTTAATTTTATTCCCTTCTACATTGTGCTCAGCATTGTCAGCCTCTTTCTGGTCCTCAATGCCCTCACCCTTGACTGTATTTGTTTCCTTAATAGATGATACAAACCCACTACGATTATCTCCAACATTTTCTGTAAGTTTTTCATCTACAGATTTCAAATCGGCATTGAACTGTGAAGTAGTATCACTGACATTACCTTCCTTCTTGGCATTTCCCTGGGGGGATGAATCTGCTTGTTGTTCAGCCATATTTTTGTCAGTACCAAGATCTCCAGGAACCTCAGAAATTGGTTGTGAATTTACCCCTGATTGGTTGTTGACCCTGGGCACATTATTCTGATAAGAAGATTGCTGGTTTGCACCAGATTGCATAGGCTTAACCAGCACACCAGCTGACGACTGTGGATATGGATGTGATTGTACACTATGACTTGGAGTCATAGGTCTCCCAACAAGATTATGAGATGGATGGGGATGGACAGCATGAGATCCTACAAAATTTGGCTGAGGTTGTGGATAGGCAAGATGAGGTGGCTGGAATGAAGGAGGGGGGCCTGGAGGGCGTGATTGAGACTGCAACGACGGTTGTTGATGTGCAAAAGGACCTTGCTGATGCATTTGAGGCTGAGGCAAGCCTACCGGTTGGGTAGACAGAGGTTGCTGCTGTACATACTGCTGAGACATGGATGATGTAGGGAGCTGCATAACTGGACGTTGTTGAACTGGAACTGCAGGTTGAAGAGGAGGATTAACTTGCTGCAGCACAGGACCTGGTAAAGGTAACAAAGCAGGCTGCTGTTGGTTTGGAATTGCAGCATGAGATTGAGCTGGGCGCATCTGAGATTGCTGAGTGTATGAATTCTGAATTTCAGCGGGATGTTGCTGTAGATTAAGGCCACCTTGAGCATGCATATGTGAAGGATTTTGTGGTGTTACCAGCTGCATTTGCTGGGGAGGTTGTGATGGTGGATAAGACAGATGACCAGTCACAGCATGGGCAGCAGGGTGCTGCATTTGAGGCATTGAATTTGGTTGAGGATGGGGCAGAGGCTGAGGCTGAAGCTGCACCTGTGGCTGAGCTTGTGACTGTGTTTGAGCTTGAGGAGCAGGATGAAGCTGGGGTTGGGGCTGTTGAATCTGGAAATGAGGCTGCGAGTACTGAGGCATTTGCCCATGTTGCAGAGCAGGCTGAATAGTTTGGACCTGCTGATGAGGCTGAGATTGAGGAAATGGCTGAACCTGAGGCTGGGGATGGCCCTGGGCTGTTGGGTAGGTTTGTGATGCAATTAGAGAATGTGGTGGCATCGTAAGGTGACTTTGCTGTTGTTGGTTAATTTGTGGCTGGTTTTGAGGTTGGGCAGTAACTGGAGCCTGAACAGATGGTTGTGTTTGAGGCTGGGCCTGTGGTTGTGGCTGTACCTGAGACTGAACCTGTGGCTGAGCCTGAGGTTGAGGCTGAGGCTGCTGGTAAACTGGATGCTGGCCAGCCACTTGTGATGCATTAACCTGTGAAGGCTGCTGCTGATATTGTGCAACTGCCTGTTGTTGGTAAGGGTAGTATTGCTGATAATATGGACCATATCCAGGATACTGCTGATAGTACTGCTGATACTGTTGCTGCTGTTGTTGATACCACTGTTCTGAAGTGACCACAGCAGGCTGGGAGACAGCTTGGGATAGGGGATTTGGGTTGGCCTGCTGATTGGGGTTCTGTACAGGTAAACTGGAAGTTGTAGTTTGAGATGTCTGGGCCTGAGAAGTAGCTGTTCCCGACTGAGAAACAATCTGGGTCTGATCAGCAGCAGCTGTGGTGCCTGAGGCTGCAGCTGGCTGACCATCATCATTTTGCTGTGATTGAGACTGCACATTCTGCCATTCAAAGCATGTACAAAAATTAAAAAAAAAATACACAAGCGCTACATAAAATGAGGTCTGGCGTGAATACAACGAATCAAATCACTCACAGGGCAATTTTGTGCATGCTCTTGAACCTGACGATGCACAATTTGAATGCCACACCTATTGCATACAACAGGAGAATTGCCAAATGCACACCCAGAACAATGAGATGTACATTCAGAAAGCGGACCCTGCCATGTGCAGCCACTTCTATGGTATAGGCAATGAACCATGATTTTCCCAATGGTTTCAGCAAGCGACTTATTTGACTCAACAAGCGGCTGTAATTTAAAGGCGAAAAAGGTAAATAAGAAAACAACTATCCTCGGAATACAATAAGAACCAGCACTCTGAAAGACGCTTACCTTAGAATCCGCTTCTGTTACCAAGTAACCATCATAAGGACAAGCTCGAGTAGTGTTCACAACATAGGTCAAACATGGTTTGCAGTAAAGATGGGTGCATTGTGACTGTAAAGCTTCATTCGGGTAGACAAGTAGACGGCAAACGGGACAGAAGTACTCTCCAGCAAGTGATTGAATATTCAGTATGCATTCATTATCAAATCCCATTCTGTCTAATATGTATTACTTCAATTCCCAAGGAGCATCAATTTAATCAGCCTTCAAAAACAAAAGGAAAGGAAAAATCACCATTTCCAGACTAGCAGCATAGCTATTAACAAAACATTAATGCAGTTAAGATGAGGAACGAAACCAGCAAAATCAACGAATTGCGAGCAGAGCCTCAAAACTAAAACTTTAAAATACAGAGTTTACCTGACTATGAGAAAACAAAATTCCAACATGCAAAACAAAATCATACCAAAGGAATGAAAAAAGAAATCTTGTTTATTTTTCATTTTCGCACACTTTACCAGGAGCTAACAGTGGGTGGAAGAAGATCGAAAGCCTGGAATTTTATGCAAGATTTCGTTTCAAGACTCTTTAAACCCTAATTCGAATCACACCTGCAGATCATCGAAAATGAATAAATCAATAAATAATTTTAGGGTCTTGGAAAAAGTACTAGATGATAATAAAAAATAAGGTAGGTTGAATCAAACAAGAGTTATTTAAAGAATTTATCAGAATCTTACGGCCAGAGAAGGCGAAGCGAGGCAGCGGAGAGAGCAAGGCGGCAGAAAAAAACCTTAGTTATATAGAAAGTTTAACAAGAAAAATAAGGTCAAAATACGCAAATAGTCCTCCAGGTTATGGGATGTCTTTTTAATCCTTCTACAGTGAAAAGTTATAAAAACCACTCTCGTACTTTAAAACAATAATACGTTTATCCTTTTCTGTTATAATTTGATTCAAGTCCTAAAAATTCAATCATCATTATTTTAAAATTATACCAATTCAATCGTTCTTCTTTCTCATTTTCATTATAATTATCTCATCAACATCATTGTTCATTCATTATCGTAATCAGCCGCCATCGTTTTAATAATAACACCAATATATGCATAATGTAGATAGCTTCGTTATAAATAAATGAAGAAAATAATGCAGAACGACGCAATAACTTCATCAATACTCACAGATAAATGTTCACAACGTTTGCATAAAGAGAATATAGTTTGTCACTAGTAAACTTAAATCGGCTAAAATAAGGATGTTGCCTAAGTTTTGGTTCATTGTTTGTCTAAGTGCTGCATAATGACACTGATTCTTCCATGTTCTAATTGATCTTTGTTGCAACATGAAATTTCTCCGTTTATAGTGAAGGCAATTTGTTATTTTTTAAAGTTGGGTGTTCATTTTATAACTTTCTTAATTAGGGGATTAACAAAAAGTATCCTATAACCGGTTGACTATTTGCATAATTATCCCAAAAATAAGGCATAGATGTGGTTTTGCAACTAACGGGTGTTTTTCTTTTTTGGTTTCACACGTTCTAAAAGAGAATCAATCTGAAAGTTGTATATCTAGGATTTACTTGACATAAAATAAGGTTACATTTTGGATAAAAATTATTTTTATAATTAAATTCAAATACATTATTTATTTATATTAATTGGTTTGGATTCAGATTTGATTAATTGAAATTTTAAATCTTTTTAACCAAATTTAAGCTAATTTCCATTTAAAGATTAGATGAACTTCTGAATTGAGTGCGTCTAAAAGATTAAAAATTTAAAACAATTCGATTCAAATCTTAAATAAGAGATTTGCAGCCCAAGACTCTTCTCTGGCTGGTAGCCTGGTACATTGAAATTAACAAAAATCTCTCCTTTTTTAGTGTTTTTGTTTATACTTATGCGTTCAAATTTTAAGTTTATGATTAGGATTAATGTTTAAAGTTAGGGTTTATGATGTTTTTTAAGGTTTACATCTAGGGTTTATGATTTAAAATTATAATTATAATTTTATTTTTTTAGTTTTAGTCATAAAAAACACCGAAAAAAGACAGAATTTTTGTTCCGAATCAGACGACGACCGGTGCCTTCACTTTAAGTGGTCAAGACCTTCAAAGCTAAGTCCTCGGAGTAAGGCAACGATCGAATGGATAATCTCATCATCTGCCTCACCAGGAGTATACAGAATAAGACATTTGGTGCTTCAAAGGGGCTTTTAGGAACAATTCGGCGTTCCACTGGTTCATAAACTGCTTTTGCAGTGGCACGAGAAAATAAAAGCACAAAGCTATATGTACAGGTATGGCATTGCACCAGGGCGGTTCTGAAGACAAACTGATTGACACCGTATTCGACAACGGAGTAGCCTTTGTAAATGAATTCATGTACCTCAATGCAAACGTTAATGAGACCAGACTGTTCATCTCAAAGGGAGAAGGGCTTCATGGAGTTTGAATCCTCGACGGACATGATGTCTCGTAAGGGGATCGGATGTCTTACAAAACTTCGTCTACCGTGGTGTTTTGCCTTAGAACAATACTTGCAGTCCCAATATCACCAGCTGTGGTAAACTTAACACCATCTTTGTTTACAGCCTAACAATAGCTTTTTACTCAAGAAAACAGAACATGGTACAGTCTCATTTTAATTGCGAAAAAACACAGAACCATTTCCTAGCCAGTAGCCACTAGGTAAACCCTAGCCTTCACAACAGAACCATTTCCTAGCTTGAACCCTGGGCTAACCGGGAATCCCACGATCTGACCGGCAGGCACTCGCCCAACTGAAATCTTGCCCACGCTTTCCATATATTGTGGATGAAACTCTGCTCCCCGACTAGCTTCGAATTGGCTCGGTACTGGGTCAAGTGAGAATGCAAGCAAATGAAGCAACCAAATTGCCTTGGCCAGCCCCAGGAACTCCCCGTAAAACTCACTCCTGGGATGATTTCCAGCCATGACTTGGTTGCGCTGCTCCAAGTCTCCGAATAAGGATTCCTCCATCTTGGGATGGACGATGGCAAGGTACTTTTTGGAGCAGAACTTGCCGAAGTTGCACGTAGGCAATATCCCGAGAAGTTCGACGGGGTCCATTGCTTTCATGTCACGGTATTGAGTGAAACACTCCCGATGGTACTGGTCGGGATTAAGCAAGGAAGGGAGGCTGCCATCCATGTAGAACGTCTCGTGGTCGAACCCTTGGAATATTTTGCGTGAGACATACGACTCTAGCGCGTACTTGGCATGGTGATTGGCAATGACAGATGGAGTTATCATCGTGGTGGTATAATTGGCGTTGTCGGGAGCAGCGGTTGCGGCTACAATGGATCGGACAGCCGCTGCAATATCCCAACGAGCCTCGTGCATGAGGGAAAGGAGGAGAGATGTGAAGGACTTTGATGCCTCCTTCACCTGACTCATTGTAGCCTCAAACAGATCTGGTGTTGGTGCTGCTGCTGCAAGTACTGTCACCAGGAACAAGCAAAAATTTTAAAACTCATATGATATTGTATTGATGTTCTAAAATCTAAACTATGTTATTCGGACACCAATATGGTTAAGTTTTTCCAATATTCAAACATGAATTATGAATATACTTCAGGAAAATTAAAGAATTTTTAAACATGAAAGAGGAATAGTCGGTTTGACTAACTTACTTATGACGTGGCATAATACTATTGGTTAGCAACAATATTTCCAACTTTGTTTGCATGTTGTCAGAATGTAAAATTACTAATATGACCCTAATTTCATCAAAAGAGAAACAAATATAGAATGTAAAAAACTTGGAAAAGGTAATTTCACAGCGAATTACCTTGACTGCAGCTGACTTTCCTCTTGGAAAGGCTCCGTCCTTTCTTTCCGCCATTGGAAAGGCAAGTAACAGTGTTGAGCTTCTCTTTCAGGTTCTCGATCTCCACCGTCTTAATCTTCACTTCCATCTTCAAGTCATCCATCGCCGCCTCGTACGGCGCCACCACCTCCCTCAGCATAGCCACGTTTCCTTTCCCGACACCACCGCCACGTGTTCCCCTCCTAAACCTTTCCCTCAACACTCCAAGCTTCCTCAGCTCACCCACCACCGCAACGTCAGCCACCCTCATCCTCTCTGGGTCCCACGGACAATGCGCCTCCTGCAACCTTACGTAAGCCCTCTTCATTTCAACCACCGCCTCGAAAACCTCCTCCATTAACATCACCATTCCCTTCGTTTTCTCTCCGTTACCGTTCCAAACCCTCGTTGTTCTCCCCGATTTCCCCACGTCCTTCACTCCATCTTCTTTCTCTTCACCCTCGCTCGAATTATTATACTCGTAGTATCCCTCTTCTTCGGGGTCCTCCTCGATATTAACGGCGTGAGACAGGGTGTCAACATCGTCGGAATCTTGCCTGCCGGCGGAGAGCGGGTGCAACAAGCAAGAAGCTGCAACACGTTGTATCAGATCCGAAAAGCTGGATACTTTGGTCGTCATTTCTCCTTTCTTCTTCGCCTTCACCGCTGCCCCCTTTCTGAAACAACCAAAATGAGATGAGCAGCGAACTCAGTGAGTTGCAAAAAAAAAAAGCTTTCGACTTTCAAGTCTTTTCAAGCAAAGTTGGAAACTTTCGTATCAAATTAGGATGCACAGGATAAAACGTAACGCCACCTTAGTTGAAGATAACAAAAACCAACTACCAGTACAAGGAAAATGGGTCATTTTTAATGATATACTATAAAGGGAAGCAGACCTGGAAAGGTGAGAATTATCAGATCTTAAAGAGAATCTTGACGATGACTGGTTCTGAAACGGAGCGGAGTGCCAAAAGTCAAGGTCTTTGGCTTCAGTTTCCAGACTATCCCGGCTGCCTTTCTTCTTCCTGCAAGCACAACACAAAAAATCAAGCCATTGTTAAAGCTTTTTCACTGTGTACTTGTTCACACGTGCGATTGGTCTAGATTTTTTGTAACCAAAATGGCCTTCTAGACACGTGCATGGTGTAGAGTTTTATTGTGATGCATGTATGTGTACGGGTGAAAATGTGTACCTCTTAATTATGCCTTCATTTATGCTTCCATAATAAAATTAGGGTTTAGAGTTTAAAATTAGGGCTTAGGATTAGTGTATAGAAAATTTAAGGTAGGTGTATTTTTTAGAGTGTAGAGTGTAAGATTTAACATTTAAAATTTAAAGTTAACAATTTTAATTTAATTTTTAAATATTTTTTAACATGAGACATATATAGAGAGTCATAATTAGGGACTGAGAATTTTTACTCTTACTCTTTGCGTACGTAGGAGAGGTCCCCTGAAGCTAAGGAAGATGGAGAAAAACAAACAGACATTGCTGTTGAGTTTTGACATCTAGCTATATGCTTTGTCTTTGTAAATACAAATTAGTTGGAAGAAAATGTTAGTGCTGGTATGAAAATCAAATCACCAATAACCCATTACAAGACCATTTCATGACAAATTAATTAATTGTCACAAGTTGTTGATGTTTTGCAACTTTGCTTTTATATTACGTCATGATTGATGCTGTAGAACAAAAAAATTGGCAATCGAATTTTATATATCATGGAATGAAAAATATATTTTATGAATTCCTTCGTCACATTATTTATATCTTTATCTATTAAAAATCAGTTAATTAGTCTCTTTTTATGTCATTATTATATTTATAATTAATTTTTATGTAATCATGTATTCCTTGTTTACATGACATGAAAAATAAAGATTATTTTTAGAAAAAAATAACATGAAAAAATGTTGTAATAAATTATTTTTTATTGTAAAGAACCATAGATGAGATAATGAGGCCGGACTATGTAATATTCTTTCATGAAACTAGACGTGCGATATGAAAAAGGGACTGCATCATCTCTTACCATTTCAAAGATTGTATTGTAGCGTTTTGTTTAGGGTTCCACATTATAATCTATCCAACATTTAAAATTAAGTTTGTAGAATTATTTATATTTTGATACACATGTTGTGTAAAAAATTATACAATATTCAAACTATAAAATTTAAAACTTAAATTCCTAGCCTTAAACCTTAAACCCTAAATTCTAGCCCTAAATTTTAAATTCTACGCTATGCACACTAAACGCATAAACCATAATCTAAAATCTTAAACACTAAAATTGAAAAGCTACACAAGTTTGTGTGTTAATATATTTTCCTTGTACAATTTCATCTAAATTAATTTTTCAAAGTTTTTACAACTTCATCCATCCATCATCTTCACTCATGGTTGACTTTCTATAAAGAGTTTCAATTTCACAATAATGACAATATCCATCATTTAATATGAGCGTATTAGCAAAATCCCAACAACATTTGCTTATCAATCCTCTCAATGAATACACACATATGTGTGAACCATTTAGTTTTCAGGTTATTTGTTGGTGTATTTGCGGGTCATTCAATTTCGTTTGAAGTTTTTTTTTTATCCTCGAATAAAATAGAATCGAATGAGCAAAAAAAGCGAAAACTACAATTAGGAAAATGTATGTAAAGAGAAAAGTTGGTGAATGTAAACTGACAATATAAACTTGGAAATATGGAAGGAAGTTGCATGAAAACAATGGTTAATTAATTAAGAAGAGAAAAATTAAATAAAGAAATACCTTGAGAAACTTGGACGCATGGAACAAAGTAAGCTGGTTGGAAGCATTGTCTCGCTCTGATACACAAACCAACAACTGGCACAGCTAAAGGCAATTGCAAATGCAAAGGCTAAGCAATAGAAAAAGAAGATGCCATGAAAAACAAAGGAGGCTAGTGAGGCGCACAGAGATATTCGAATGCTATCGACACGTGGGAATATTGTATTCGTTAGAAGCTTGGATATTTAAAGACTTTTTGAAAAATGCTACGTACTAGTACTACTTATGAAGTACTTGGTATAATTTAGACACCCATATATTTAGGTGTCGGTTCGGTCAACTGACCGAACTGAATTACTCAAAATTTATTGATTAATTTTTTTTGTTTTAACCATTAATCGAGCTAACAAAATCGAAAATTTTTAACCGTACCGAAAAAGTTCGGTTTTGGTCGATTTTCGAAATAACCAAAATTTGTTATAAATTTTAGGGTTATAAAACAAATAGACACTAAACTATTCTAAAATGGTATTTTTAGTCACTGAACTATCAGATGTTACAAAACAAATCATTAAACTTATCGAACTACTACAAATGCTCATTGACTCATTGCACGTTATAAATTATTGATAAATTTTAAAAAGTTTAATGAACATTTTGTAATAAATCAATAAATGTAATGATCATTTTGTGCTAGTTTAATAAAGTTTAATGATCATTTAATAATATATCAAAACATAATAATCATTTTATAACTTTTAAAAGTTTAGTGTCCAAAAATAAATATATGTAATATATATATAATATTTAATGCATAATAAATTCAGTTAATTAACCAGTTTTGAACCGAATTAACCAATAATCAAAATTTAAAAAAATTATTAACCGTCAACTAATCTTACCTAAAATTAACCAACCGATTAACCGATTTTTTTTTAAATTCAATTGATTAATTCGGTTAAAACTGAATAATAAACACCCAACCTTCATTCAATATATTGAATTTTGTCACTAAAATCATTCATGTAACATGTATTTTGTTTTGAAACTTTTAAAGTCCTTGTCTCAATCGGGGTCTACTTAATTTGGAATATTTCCTGATTGGTGTAAAACACATGTATCAATTATTAAACATGTGAAATGAAAATTGTTCTTTATAACCCTTTCTTTGATTCCTAAATAGAAAAGATTGATTTTGATATACATACACGATTTTGCGTTTCAGTGCTTTGCTGGGATGTGTTGCCTTTCTCTTGTTTCTTTCTTTTATTCTTGAGAATGAAACTTTTTATCATTTAATATATTATTATTATTATTTTAAATGAGACAGCATTTACTTTAATGCACCAGGATATTTTTCCTCAACTTTATTGAAGATCACTTTAAACACTGTCTCATCGTACTTTTTCATGTTTTTTTTTCTATAATTTATGTAACATTTATTTTTGTCCGAATTTATAAATCAAAAGAGAAGAAGAAGATATTTTCAGAAATGGGGCTTTGATATTTTTTATCGATAGAGAGAGAGACAAGGTGTGTGCCTACATGTCTTGGCTTTTTCTTTCTTTGAATTTGCATGTTGTTTCGAAAAGCAACAATAAATGTAAACGAACAGAGACTATTTCCATATGAAACGTCACTTTCGAATATAATTTAAACTAGTCGAAACAACAATGTGACAATATTCAAATCAATTTCAATACGATGTGATCATTTTCAATTTGTAAAATACAATATGATTATATGTGCGTAAAGAGGGGGAGGGGCTCTTGGCCTAATAATATTTTAAGCTCGTCTCAATTAACTTAAGTCAATTAGAATTTTGTCCCCTTTAAAGTTTCAGATTGTTTTGAACTATATAATTTAATTTTTTTAATACTATTTAATTTTAGTTCCGTCACGTGTGTATAGATAAATAGACATACGGACGTAAATACATGCATGATATATATAACAAAAAATTAGGATGTTTTTGTGGTTGTCGTCATCTCCGTCCGTATATGCACGAAAACCTAGTGTACCCACATAATTGGTGATACAAAAGATACTTAAGATGCTTGCTGCTGGTTCATTTTCCTCTCGGATTGTTGGTAAAATGCTAGGGGGAAATTTATTCTCATGTACGGTATACAGACCCCATTTTGGAAATGACCCATGTGAATTATTGAAACTTTTCATCAACTTGTCAACTCCATGGATGGGCTGAGGTTCCTAATTATATCATATATTTTTTTCTCCGAGTTATTTTGAGTTCTAAACTCAGATCAACGAAATGACACATGGGATGGACGCCGGTGGTGTTTTATTGGCTTCCGCAACAAGTAAAAAGAATATGCGCTTGCCCTGCTCAAATAGGAGATTACAAGTGATTACAAGTAGTATATGTTCGAAATATACTCTCAACTATTTGACAATGAACGCTCAATCACCCTGCTGCAGCTGCTGTTGCTCGAACTCGTAACCTCTAGGAATAACAATCGTTCCCTTAACCACTGAGGCAAGTTGGTTCGTTGTGTCGGAAACTTCCATGGATTCTTCCATGGCTTCATCATCGTCGGATATCTTGGTTGAACCTGCATCATCCTCATCGTCGGATTCTGGCAAGTCAAGTGCATTAATTTGCTCCAAACAAAATAAACCAAGAATAATTTCATTTTTACCAAGAGAATGGTAAGACGTTACTGTGATGTTTGTTGTGTCTCGAAAATTGTTAATTTGAAGGTACACATCCTTCGCGATTCCCACAACTGGCTCATCACTGAAGTTGACTGTCTCAACTTGTTCATTTACCTTCTCAACTTGAAGGTTTAACGTCTCCGCAACTCGCTCAGACACGATCAGCGAATGTGCACTCGGATCCACTAGTGCACTTAGTGTTGCATCGGGAAACACTACGTCTACAAACGTAGGCCCCTCTTCTTCAAAGTCACTCTCGACTTCACTTGAATCACAAGATGACTCATCATCGTCATCGTCGCTGGAATACTCCACATAACATGTGGACTCGTTGCACTTTTGCAACCTTTCCTTAATCAAAGCTTCACTATCGAAGTTAGACGCCCCATATTGAACAGACTACAAAAGAAAAGAGATGAACGGTTGAGATGAAACAAAAGAAATGTGGGCTATGACCTAGTAAAACTGAGATAACAAAGGGTCGGGCCACCCTTCCATTTATATAGCCCAAATGGATCTAACAGATTCAGTTATATAAAACTGAGCTGTTAAGATCAGTGGGCCATTTGGTTCTAACAACCCATTAACACTCATAACAGCATAACAGTTGCATAACAACCCAGCACCATAGATCTTCGATCCAACTACCACACTGCCTAACATTTCCCCAGCTTCCCCCCCTCGTTTATTGCTCAAGACAAAGTGAAGCTTGATCCACTGCAACAGGATGAACTGCAACCTTATGCCGAAAATCACGAAAATACACCTTGGATAAAGGTTTCGTAAACCCGTCCGCAACTTGAGCGTCGGCAGGCACATAGTTAACTTGAATTTTACGTTCACTCACTTTTTCACGAAGGAAGTGAACATCAAGTTCCACATGTTTAGACTTCGAATGAAAAACGGGGTTAACAGACATTGCCACCGCACTTGTATTGTCACACCACACAATAGGTGGACCCAAAATAGGAATTTGCATGTCAGTAAGAATAGTTTGCACCCACAAAAGTTCGGACACAGCGTCGGCCACACTCTTATACTCAGCTTCGGACGTCGAATGGGAAACATATTTCTGTTTCCTCGAACTCCAAGCAACTAAACAGTTGTCAACATATATACAGTAGTCCGTCGTTGAACGACGGTCATCCAGACTGCTACCCCAATCGGCATCGGAGAAGGCAACGACACTCATCGAACCATTATCGCTCGAAGTAAATGTAAGCCCATAATCCAAAGTACCAAGCAAATACCATAAAATTTGCTTAACAGCAGCAAAATGTTCCTCACAAGGCCGGTGCATGAACTGGGCCACCTTATGAACACTAAAAGCAATATCGGGCCTGGTGTGGCAGACATACAACAATGCCCCAACAAGACTTCGAAACATGTATGGGTCCGATATTGGGTTGCCAGCATCTGAAGTTAGCTTGGTAGTGGAGCACATGGGAGTGGGAGAGGGATTCGCACGATCCATTTTTGCCTTACGCAACAGATCCAAAACAAAGGACTTCCGACTCAACACAAGAGACTCACCCACACGATGAGCAGAAATACCAAGAAAGAACGACAACTCTCCAAGGTCTTTTAAAGAAAATTGAGAATTCAAATGCGCAACCACACTATCAACAGTAGCAACAGATGAACCAATAATTATAATGTCATCGACGTACACCAAGACATACAAAGAAACACTGTCCTTGATACAAATGAACAGAGAGGTGTCTGCGGCTTACTCTTTAAACCTGAAACTAAAAAGAGCACTTCATAATTTAGTGTACCAACTGCGAGGAGCTTGTCGCAGTCCGTACAGGGCCTTTTGAAGTAGACACACAAGAGGGCTTCCATCATTCGAGTCTTGTGTGAAACCAGGAGGTTGGAACATGTAGACCTCCTCTTCGAGACCCCCATTGAGGAATGCATTGTTCACGTCCACTTGCCGCAGCACCCACTTGTTACTCACAGCAACTGACAACAGAATGTTGAGAGTGAAAAACCGCACCACAGGACTGAACGTGTCCCCGAAATCCTGGCGAGGTATTTGCGAGAACCCCTTAGCCACTAACCGAGCTTTATACCTCGACACTGACCCATCAGAGTTGTGCTTGATACGAAATAACCACTTGCACCCCATAGCAGTCCGACCAACAGGTAGGGGAACCAACTTCCAAGAACCATTGGCCAAGAGAGCATTATATTCAGCCATCACTACATCACGCCAAGTAGGTACCTCAAGGGCTTGTTCGATAGTTTCTGGAACAAACTCAGAAACAGATTGCACCACAAAAGACTTGGGCTTGAAAACACCGAGTTTACTCTGAGTAACCATCGGATGAGAATTAACAGCAGTACCAGATGGAACACTAGCAAAAGATGGGCCAACTGGTGGTTCAGAAGCCTCAGTCACACCCAGATTATCACTAGAACTAGCAGCACATGAGCCAACATCAGTGGGAGCAGTCGAAAGCCCAACACCAGACGATGAAGACAACAGACCAGCATCAGAGGGACCAAGAGGCTCAGGAGAAGGAGAAGTGGACAAGGGGCTAGCATTAGGGACATCAGTTAAGTGATCAGTAGGAGGCGAAGTGTGCTCAAGGGGAGAAGCAGACACAAGCAAAGGAGAAGAGGTAGAAGAAGCAACAGGAGATACAGGTTGAGCAGGGGTTGCGGAAGTAGCAGAGGAGGGTATATGAGGAAAGGAAGCAGAACGAAAGGGTTTGGAACCAGATGAACATGAACAACTAGATGAAGACACTGCAGGAAACACACCCTCATTGAACACCACATGACGCGAGATAACAACTTTACCTTGAGAGGTGAGACACTTATACCCTTTGTGCTGCATACTATACCCCAAAAATATGCAAGATTGAGATCGAGGCTCAAGTTTATGATGTTTAAAGGGCCTCAAATGAGGAGAGCACTCACACCCAAACACCCGCAAAAAGGAATAATCAACACTACGCTTAAACAACTTCTCAAATGGGCTAAGATTGCCAAGAACACGAGTTGGCAAACGATTGATTAGATGAACAGCAGTAACAACAGCATGGGACCAAAATTTAACATCTAAAGAGGCCTGACTAAGCAAAGTTAAAGCTAACTCAATCACATGACGATGTTTTCGTTCAACTACACCATCCTGCTCAGATGTGTGAGGACAAGTGACCCTATGAGTAATCCCAAGTTCAGCAAGCATAGGTGACAGACTACGGTACTCCCCACCCCAATCACTTTGAACAGCCTTAATACTAACACCAAACTGAGTAGTAACCATCTTAGAAAAGAGTTTAAAAGCATGCACAACTTGACTCTTAGACTTTAGCAAGTACAACCAAGTATGTCTAGTGTACGCATCAACAAAAGCAACATAGTACAAGTAACCTTCAGATTTAACAAAAGCAGGACCCCACAAGTCAGTAAACACAAGCTGAAACGGCTCAGTATAAACAGTAGAGGAAGTAGGGAAAGGTTGTTTGTGACTTTTACCAACACAACAAGCAGAACAAACAATGCCTTTATTAACAGTTGTATCAACAGTTAAACCACAGCTATGTAAAACCTTATCTAAAGTAATTTGAGCTGGATGCCCTAAACGGCGATGCCAAGTATCATAACTACATTGATCAACAATAGAAACATTGGCCTCAACATTATTAACCTCAACATTATTAACAGTAGGCATACGCATATCAAAACTGAAGCTAGAAGGTAAAACATATAGGCCATCAGAGACAGTACCACTAAGTATTTCTTCACGAGATTCCTCATCACGCACGAGCCACCGATCCGCATGAAACTCAAAGTAGACTTTGTTATCACTAGCACACTTTGACACAGAGGTCAAATTTTTAGAAATTTGAGGAACTAAAAATATATCACATAAATGAAGCAGTCGACGTTTAGTAGACAGAGAATTCGATCCAACTTTACTAAAAAGTAAACCCTTACCATCACCAACTACGAGTTTACCCGGTCCAGAGAAATCATCACTCTGATGTAGGTTGGAAGAATCAGCCGTCACATGGTGCGTAGCCCTACTGTCAACAAACCACTGACCAGTGGTGGCGGAGCTACTTGGAGCACAATGAAGACACGAGCCACCAATATTGGACACAGTGGAGCCACCATTCGAACCAGAAGTGACACTGCCAGACTTAGCCCAAGTTAAAGTGCACACACTCGCAGAAATGGTATCCTCAGCATCTGAATTCTTGTAAAGACTCGCAGAGACGCCCAGAAAGCTTTGGTCAAACCTCCGGAAGCAACGATCAACGAGATGGCCCATTTTCCCGCACAACTGACACTGAAAGCGCGGGCGGCCCCTACCACGACCACCACCAGAAGCATTTTGTGGATATGGACGTTGAGACGCCCCACCAGAAGAGAAATCAACACTAGATTGATTCGAACCAGCAGATCAAGTAAACCGTGCCACATGAGCACTCATCGAAACCGTCATTTCAGAGTCAAAGAGACCTTGTTGAGCCTCCGCATCAACCAGAATAGTGGACACATTATCCAGAGAGAGAATCTCACGACTCGCCATGATAACCGCCACAAATGGCTTGTACTCCGTCGGAAGACCACCAAGAATCGTTGCGATGTGCTCGACCTTCGACACCGGACTGCCACACGAAGCCACCGCATCACAAATCTCTTTTACCTTCGAGATGTAAGCACGCATCGAGAGCTCTCCTTTACGAATCGTCTGGAGCTTGAAGTGAAGACTCATCACGGTTGTGGTGGAACGGCTACTGTAAAACTCCACGACAATGGCCCAGATCTCCGTCGTGGACTCAGCACCAACAAAATTGGACAACAAAGTGCGGGCTCATTGTCGACAGAATCCAAGAGGAGAGCGCACTATCTTGCGCAAAGAAATCTTCGTATTTCTCATTCAGGACTTCCGTATCGTCAGCCTGTCGAATCTTAGCCGGCGGCGCCTTCGTCGAACCAGTAAGGAAACCCGGAAGACGATGGCTCCTCACCATCAGCAAAACTTGATGTTTCCAGATGAGAAAGTTCGTCTCATCCAACATCACATTCACCCGTTTACTGGCAAAGAACTTGGCCGATCGACCAGACGAATCATCATCACTGTCACCTTCAACACGAACCATAGCGGCGGTCGCAACCAAAGAGAAAAGAGAGAACCACAGGAAACCCTAGATTGAAAATAAAGAAACCCTAGAGCGGCATCAGAAACCCCAAATCCCAGCGAATGATACCATATTGAACAGACTACAAAAGAAAAGAGATGAACGGTTGAGATGAAACAAAAGAAATGTGGGCTATGACCCAGTAAAACTGAGATAGTTAAGGGTCGGGCCACCCTTCTATTTATATAGACCAAATGGATCTAACAGATTCAGTTATATAAAACTGAGCTGTTAAGATCAGTGGGCCATTTGGTTCTAACAACCCATCAACACTCATAACAGCATAACAGTATCCATAACAACCCAGCACCATGGATCTTCGATCCAACTACCATACTGCCTAACACCCCACAACCACCAAACTTGGTGATTCACCGAACAAGGAAGCAAGCTTTACGGCCTCAGTCTCGTCGGGCAAAACTTGCTCCTCGAACGCCTCTTCCATTCTCACTGGTAGCACATTGCACTTCGTATCAAGCTTCAAAGCTTCGATCTCGTCGGACTCGTCATGTAACTTGGACTGCTTGAATTTGTGCGGGCATTGGAAAGACAAGTGTGGATCTCCACACCTCCAGCATTTCGACGACCTCCTCTTTGGGCAGTTTTTGACATCATGATTGATTCTACAAAGAGAACAAAACCATGAATTAGTAAAAACATCACTCAATTGTGATTTACTCACCTCGCTTTCAAACGGGATGACTGGTGACTCCACGTCTATCTTTGTCGCAACGATCTTCCTTCTTGTTTGCGCCATCTCAACTCGAACGGAGCGGAATTCTAACACTTAATCCATCTCGACCAACATATAATTAATTAGTTCAAAACTTTTGTTTATTAATTATAAGCCCCAAGATGGTTCCACTTTACCACTTCCTCTTGTCCCTATTAAATTTTCGCAAATCTAGTCTTCCAAGTTAATTCCAATATAGAACAATTGCCTTGAGATCTTAAATGCGTTCATAGAATACCGTGTTTATTAATAAAAGATTACTCAAAAAGAATTCTGTATAAATTAAGAGTTAATTATGTTGACTCGTAATAATAGAGTTAAAATTTAAATGAAATCTTTAAATAGAGATAAATTTAGTAAAATTAACCGACAATCAATTGATATAGCAAGGTGAGGCGTTAAATCCTTAAGTAAAATTTAAATCTGACTTAATATTAAAAAATTAATAAAATATGTCATGTCATAAGAAAAATATTAATAAAATAAACCACATCATCCAAGCGTGACTAAATAAGAGCAATTCTAAAGTTAAGTGTTTAAATTGATTTTTTTTAAATTTAATGACCAAAATAGAAGTGAGAAAAAGTTGTGATAAATGGTATAGTTTACCCTTATTTTATTGCATATCAAAACGGTCTTAGAGAGTTAACGGAAGAGTGATGAAAGATAATCAATACATAAAGGTCAATAACTAAATTGAATGTTTTGGGACTTTAGTAACCAAAATAGGTCAGAGACCAAAATTCAATGATAATTTATATATTTTATCCTTAAAATAAACTAATGTTTTAGATATATTAAATATTTTCATGAAATTAGTTGCATAATTTGCTTTCTAGATCATTGAACTTAAAATTAATTTCATTAAGTCACAAAACCATTTTATTTCATCAAATTATATTTTTAAAATAAAATAAATTATTTTTACTTTTTTAATGTAATTCTATGGGAAAACTAATTTAGCATGTCTAGCTTTTTGTGTGTGTTAATTTATTAATAGTATAAGTTTAATGATGTAATTTAATAAATTTAAAGGTTTACACCATAAATAAAAATTCATGTTACGTTTAAGGACTTAAAACATAAATTATCCAGTTTGATTACAAATTTAAATTTAATACTATTTACTATTCATTTTAATAACTGCCAATTTGCTTTGTCTGCTCCTGCAAAGTCCAATCTCTAACCTTTGATCGATCGAAGCATCAAACAAACAAAAAATAACCTGATTGAATTGCCGATAACCGGCTAAAACTTTGGGATTTGAACCGTCTGATCTCTCATGGTGTTTTCTTCTGGCCGTCTAATCTAACTATCTAAGCTAGAGAGCTAAGAAAAATCGACATGGAAAAAGCCAAGGAATTCCTGGAGCTAAACAAAGAAGAAGCAGACCGCGTTTCACGACTCACTATTCACCCTCACCGAGTCGGCGTCGACGGCAGCTTCTACGAAGATTTCTCCGTACGTGGCATCCGTGTCGATCGGGTGGAGCCTGGCTTCGTTTCCTGCACCTTCAAGGTCCCTCCTCGCCTCACCGTAAGCTATCCCAAAACCCTCCCATCTCAAATTCCGTAAAATTAGAATTATATGAAATCTGGATTCACTTTGTTTGGCAATAAATTAACTAACGTTGGCAGGATAAAAGTGGAAATTTAGCCATAGGTGCTGTTGCAAATCTTGTCGATGAAGTTGGGGCGACTATTGTTCAGGTCGAAGGTCTTAGTCTTACCATGAATGTTTCAGTCGACATGTCCATCTCCTTTCTCGGAACTGCTAAGCTCAATGTAAGAATAATCTATTGTATGTGTATCTTCATTTAGATAGTGTTATTGGCTGTTGGAGAATTTAATTATAGGTTCCTTTTTAATCCGATTCTGAATCTGACCTCGAAGGCGATTTGCAGGATGAGTTAGAGATTGTTTCAAAGGTATTAGGAAGAAAAGGAAGTTATGCAGGAGCAATTGTTGTGGTTAGAAACAAAGAGACAGGGGAGTTGATTGCTGAAGGCCGCCATTCATTGTTTTCGAAACAAGGTAGCAAACTCTAGTTCCATTCCCTTTGTTTGTGAAAGAAAATCACCCCAGGCCACTGGTGTTTTACTACTGCTATGTATTGAACTGCTTTTATGTGATTTTTGACCTAATAAAACATTCTGTTTGGGCAATTCTTGTTCAAGTTTCTTCAACTTTTGTCATTTGTTTGTTCAATAGTTACTTTACATGATACCATTGGGAAAGACAGACACTGGAACTCAAATGCCAGTTCTGTTATTCTGCCTCATACGAATGAATTAGTTACTTATTTCTCAAGAGTTTGGATACCAGAGATTAATATAAGAGACCTTATTCATACATAATAAGGGGGGTATTCAGTAATTCTTCTTTAGCAAGGAGAAAATAATTTACAGTTGCTTCAACAAGCCAACCTATATAATCACTCAACGAAGAGTCCCCGCCGCCCTTTTATATGTGTACCATTTCGCAATCCAGGCATAAACGCCTAAATTCAACACGCTCAAAGCTGCCAGGAGCCAGAAGAAGTAATCAATGTGACCATGATTTAGGTTGTCCGGTATCCACCCGGGTTTCCCATCCTTAGCAGTCACATTGCTAACAATGGTTACAAGCAAAGAGCTCAAGTAGCTGCCGAGAGCGCCGGTGGCAAGTGATAGTGTAGAGCAGAAACTCCTCATCGCATCGGGTGCTTGGTCATAGAAAAACTCCAACTGTCCAATGAATGTGAAGACCTCTGCACACCCTATGAGGAAATACTGTGGAACTTGCCAAAAGATTGTCATTGGCATTTCCTTTAGCTCATAGTAGTTATGCTTTTTGATCATTTGCAGTCTTTCATGCTCCAAAATCGCTGCTACTACCATGGGAAATATCGATATGAAGAGACCAATTCCCATCCGCTGAAGTTGAGTTAAGCCGTTATTGTGAGCGGTGAATTTTCTCATCACCGGGACAATGATTCTGTCATAGATTGGCACCCAAAAGATCACACTGAGAGTGTCAAAGATGGAAAGTGAAGCCGGTGGGATGTGGAAGTTCGAGTGACCAACACGAGTATCCATTCTTTCACCTTGCAACACAAATAAAGTACCCATCTGACTGTAAACAGTAGAAAAAATGATCTCAGAGGCCCATAAAGGGGAGCAGCCGAATTATAGCTTTCAGCTCCTCAACCTGTGTAACTGTGCAAAGTCTCCACGGATTTCCTGAGCCCTTTAGTCGGTCTGTTTCGATTTCCACTGCCGCTTTGTCGAAGAAACTGGAAGTTACAGTGATCGAGAGTAAGAAACTAAAGCAACAGTCTGAATATGCAACGAAGAGAATTAAGATTAAAGTCCAGTCACTGACCTGAGATCATTTGTATGGTCAATCTTGCGGCTTCCTTTGATATTGGATTCTTTATCTCCTGTTTCATGTAAAAGAGACTTATCTGCAGGTACTGCAAATTCAAATTTCCTGATGGATGCCACCAATACCTGAAACAGGCGTGTGGAGAGGGCTTCCTCCAGGCTTTTGGTTTCGGTACAAACGAGTACCCGAAAAGAAAAGGCACACCGCTATTGCCATGGCTATAGCAGGGATGCCGAAACCCCACCCCCAGCTCACATTATCTTGTACCCAAACCAGCACAGAAGCTGCGATAGGAGCACCAATGTTTATGGAAAGATAGAACCAGTTGAAGAATGAACTCTTGTGTTTCTTCTCCTTTTCATCCGTGTCATCAAACTGATCGGCTCCATATGATGAAACACAAGGCTTGATTCCTCCTGTTCCTAGTGCTATCAAGTAAAGCGCTAGAAAGGCCATCGCGCTTTGTGTATCTGTTGGATTGCAGTTATCTTCTGCAGAGCATCTTGGCCTCATGCCGTGGACAGATGCAGACAAAGCTAAAAGCGTCATCCCCTACGCAAAAGGTAAACATTTCTCGTCTCACGTAACTAGATATAGATCGATTTTTTGAAGAACTTGGTAATACCGGACTAAATAACAGGTACAAGGTGAGCAAAACTTACAATGATATAGATGATTGAAAAACAGGCAATTGTCCAATATCTTCCTATATAAGAATCAGCCAGAAATGCTCCAGTTAATGCGGTAATGTAGCATGTTCCACCCCAAATCTGGTTATTAGTAGCTGCGACCGAAGTACGTTGGTTTAGCCGATGCTTGAAGTAGAGCACCAGATTGGTGCTCATCCCATAGTATGCCAGTCTTTCACAGCCTTCATTTCCTTCATATAAAATGCTAAAGTAAGCATCAAACGTACATCTCCAATCACAAAATTTCAACAAATAGGTTTGGTGATTACCTATGATAAATGGGCAGGCAGTCCAAACAAATTAACGCTTGGAGTTGAAGTTTGTAGCTTGAAGAAAATGAAAGAAGGGAGACGTACATCTCCAGCTTAAACTTAAGGAAACTATCTATGATGTTTTAACTTGGATTGAAAATCAGTTACCAATTACAAATACTTTTGTTTGAAATGTTTTTAACCTAATCAGAGTGGCGCAGCGGAAGCATGGTGGGCCCATAACCCACAGGTCCCAGAATCAAAACCTGGCTCTGATATTGTAGAGTGGCTATTTGATTTTTTTCTACATATCTTTCAACTTTTTGGTATTTAATCTAGTCGACCTAATCTGGGCTCGGATTTATTTATTTTATTCTGAGAATAATGGGCTTTCTGTTAAATATAGGTTTTTATCTAATTGATACTGCGTATAAATCCTGTTGGGGTTATAGTGTGTAAACACAAACTTTTTTCATCAAAAATTAATTATTTAAAAATGGAAATAGAATCCTTTAATTAAAACAGGTCATAAGAAATGTAATGTTGTCCTTTGAAGCCATTTTTCCTTAAAAAATGAATTATGTAGCATTATCACCAATAATAACCTTAAGCATAGCTAATCCAACTAGCATTGCTGAGGTCTCTGTTATACTAATCAGCCAATCAAATGCTTAAAACATAACCTTAAACATTACAAACTTGGTTGAAAGATAAAGCAAAAAGAGTGAAAGGAAGAAGTAAGTTTGCCACATTGCTTGTTGATTTGCTTGACCTTAATGGGTTTCGAAACCCATCAACATTGTGGTTTGAGATAAAGTGTTTTTTACCCCCATACAATTAGACCAACCTCCATCGCCAAGGTCAAAGTGTTCATGGTTAACTAAAATACTACAATGGTTGATTTATAAATTTTATTAGAATATATCATTTTGTTATGTTATTTTATGACCTATCCAATCCTTATAAGAAAAGTATGGTCTCTATTGGCTATCCTCCATCATTGCTCATGGTAGAGTTCCTAACTAGTTTATTGACATAGAATAGGTCGATCTTTTGAGGATTTAGCTCATTCAACAATATGATATGATCATTCAAATATTAAAAAAATTAAAAATGAGAAATATATTCATATCAAACATATATTTGTATATGGTATTCAAATTGTCAAAAGTTAAAACTATGTTAACTTTATACAGAGGAGGATCAAACTTATCTCAAATATCTATTAAAAAAATCATCGAACATGCATATAACTGATATAAGAATACTTCAAATATCCATTAATATTTTTCAATCTGGTGGTATGAACAAGATCGTTGCAAATAATTAAAGATCAAGTACAATTTGTCACAAGTTTGAGTTTTTCGTTGATTAGCAACCAAACTGGCTTTTTCAGGTGGTATATATTTCAGGTCTAAAGCCTTGCCAATTTTACTCACTTTAATGTGTTATGTAATCTTGATGACATGAAAAAGGGTTATTCTCTTTTCTTCACCGTCGGCCTTTACATCAACTCATGTCTTTTATGTGTTAATAAATTAAAAATATTAATTCGATTTTAATAAATTTGAGCTATTTAAATTATGTAAATGTTGAAAATTCAGAGATGATGTCATGTTTAAATAAACTACGTCAAATGCCATATATATAATTAAAAGGTAAATTAAATTTTAAAATAGAAACAAGCAAATGGAGCAATAAGAAGTCATGATTGAAACATTTCCTTGACAGTTCAAAATCTCTTAACGTTAAAACCAAAAAACCTTTTTATTAATGATAATATGAACGTTTGTTTCAAATCATTGTCAATTGATCAGAGTGGCGCAGCAGAAGCGTGGTGGGCCCATAACCCACAGGTCCCAGGATCGAAACCTGGCTCTGATAGTTTTCGAAGTGTCTTTTTATAATTTTTCCACTTTTCTTTCAACATTTTGGTATTTAATCTAGTAGACCTAATTTGGGCTCGGATTTATTTTAGTGGGCCTTCCGTTAATTTTAGATTTTATCACCTTCAAGAGTTTCAAGGTTGGGGTCAGGCCTCAGGGATTCCGAATGGTAAACCAAACAATTTAAGTGTGATTTTATTGGATTAAATATTATATTTTCAAAGTAAATGTCGGAATTTGAACTCATGCAATACGGAGTTAACATGAGCATCTTCGGCCACTCGGTCAATTAATAGATCCTTATGGTTTCTTTTTTAATAGTTTTAAAGTGATTAAAGGCACACATCTTACAAACAAAGTTGATTGACCAAGTCACTTAAGATAACATCATCCTCTTGAGTTCATTTTAATTGTAATTTCTCATATTTCGTTCTTTAGAATTTTAATATTTATTTTACTTTTAAATTGCACACTTGACATTTTTTAAACGGTTTAGTTAAAATTTTCATACAATTTATTAGACGGTTTAGTTAAATTTTTTCATATAATTTATATTAATTTGACAAATCAAGAAAGATTAAATACAAGGACCAAAATGATTTGAGTGGTAAAATTAGAGGATAAAAAAAACATTCAAATTTTAGTTACAAATTTAACATTTAAATTTAATGCCAATATAGAAAATTACATAAATTTGAAATTAAATTAATTTTTCAGAGTTTCACTAATTAATATAATAGCTAAAGATGTTCATACTGTTCTCACCTTATATGAGTTCAAAACTCGATATAAAAATATAATATTTTTATTTAATAAATAATAATAATTAACCACTTACATTCTTCAAATTTACGACCATAGTAAAGGGGAAAAGGGTACATACTTTTGTAAATGTATGTAATGGTCGCAATACGATTTTTTTGTTAATATATATATGTCTCACGGATGTTCGGATTATTTTTTTTAATAATATCATTTTTAAAATTTAAATTCATATATTCTTTTTATAAGTACAATATTCCTTATAAATGTGCTTAATATTTGTTGGTTGCAATACAATATCATTAATCGGTACGTATGAAACAAAAGAAAATTATAGCAAGTTGAAACCGGACACGGGCACTTGCACTGCCACTTTGTCTGAGTTATTGACTTTTTGGAAAGGAGGAATCTTTCCTTTAATGGAAAACAAAAAACTGTTGGTGTCTTCAATTATTATTTTTTTATTATTTTTTGAATTTCATGCATTTGCTGTCGCTTTCTCCCCCTTAGCCTCACCACTCCATTATTGTTGCTCCCATTCCCATCCCTCCCAAAGGGTCAATGATCCCTTTCCTTCTTTGTTTTCTTCAATTTTAAGGGCACTACATTTATTATTTATTAGAATTCAATTTGGTTTCTACTTTTCAAATAAGGGAAAATTATATATTTAGTATCCAACTATGCTTATATTACTATTTTTTACATCAACTATTATTTTTAGTAAAATGATATCTAATGTTACTTATTTGTTCAGTTTTGGTACCATACCATTAAAAACTAACGAAGATGATGACGTAGCTTGATATAATTACACTTTAGTCCAAAACACTTATATATATATATATCAATTTAGTCCAAAATTCATCAATTTAAAATATATTATTAATTTTTTGGGGCAAAATATCATATTAATTTTGATAGAATTTTGTCCCGCCCCTCGTTTCTCGCCGATATCCCGATCATGAAGTGTGGGTCCTCCAATGGACCCCATATTAGCCCCCATTGATCCCCAAGTTCTATAGTTTTAATTATTCTTAACGTGTTTTTTAAACTCCAAAACTCAAAAAAGTGTTCGATTAGAAGAATATAAAGAATTTACTACTGTAATTCAAAAATTAAAATAATATTTAAATTGATAGCATTTTTAGACTAAATTGATAGATTGTATAAATTTTTTGACTAAAATTATTATTAACCCAAGCCACATAACCATTTCCGTTAATTTTAAACGACGGAAGTATCAAAACAGAACAAAAGTGTAACGTTAAGTACTATTTTGTCAAAAATAATAGTTTGAGTACCAAAATAGTAACACGTGCATAATTAAAGTATTAAATATATAGTTTTCTCTTTAAATAATAACAATACTAGTATTTATTAATTAATCAATGTGTCGAAATTTCTTATTCATTAGAGCCCAAAATTTGGTACAACTCATTTTGAAATATTAAACAGTGAAACAGAGAAGAGAATCAGCCAACTACTTATATTATATTATAATTGTGAGATCGGGAACGTTTTCCTTTTAGCTGAATTAATATTTCTGCTGTTTCCAACAATGTGTAAACAGTATTTAGATTGAAAACTTAAAGTTGCCTCTATTATATATATATTTCATAATTCACATTCGGATCCGATATTTTTAGTATTCTAATTTTATTTTTGAGAATATGTGACAGAAGCAACTTTAAAACGAAGATTTTCATAATGATCCTTTAATTAGTTGAATAATTATGAATGCTCATCAATTTTTATTATGTATGATTTGAATCTCAACATTTACATTAAAAATTAAATTTTGATCTATTATAACAAAAAATAATATTTTTATAAATTTATAATTTGATCAGACTTTTTTAGTACTATAATTCGATTATAAGATAGTATTTTTGTCCAATTTCATATTTGGACATGGGCGGAAGTAACAAAAGACTAGGAGGCCATGACCCCCAAAAATATTGGAAAATAGATTTTGACGCTATAAATTTTAAAAAGTTTAATTTGGCCCATCATTTAAAAAAATTATAATAAGCTTCAAAATTTTAAATATTTTTAATTAAACCCTCTCTCATTATTTTTAAAAGTTTTTATTAAATCTCTCAAAATTATTAAAAATTTAATTAAACCCCCAAATTTTAAAAAATAAATTAGCCCCCTAAACTCTTACCTAAATTTCCGCCCCTGTATTGATACATTCACGTACAATTATAGAGTACGGCGCTCGAACTCAAATCACCCTAGAAAACATGTCACACAACTAGGATCACTTTCAAATTTGATTCGACTTAACACGTGCTAATTTTGATTTAAACAATAAGTTTGTACTAAAAATTCATGGAAACTAATATCGACTATATTATTATTATCATTTTTTTATGATTTAGTGTGTCATTGATTAATCGAATCCTAATTTAGTTGGAAAATAATAAAGATCTTTTTTTTTAAAGCTTAATGTATATTACTTTTTATGTGAATTGATAAAAAATTGTATAATTCTTCTTGGTATCTTCTTTCCATCTCACTTCACTCCGATTGACCTAAGGAAAGGCATGAATAGATGAATAGGCTGCAGCTGTTGTTGGAGTATCATAGAATAAAGCAAATCCCCTAAAATAAAATAGAAGGGTTCGTCTTTCAGCTTCTTTGCTAGTCTTAGAGTCTAACACCCGGGTAGAAGAAAAGGAAGAAGTAATCGAAGAAGAGAATTAACTAACTATCCCGGATAACCTTTAAATTGAAAGGAGTCTTCTTAGCGGCCTTGAAGGAGTGAAAGAGAGAAGAAAGAGTAGCCGTTGTTGGTGTAAGCCTATCAGCTGTTGAATAAGCAGTGTTAGCACCAAAGAAGGATGGATGGGAGCTGCTGCTATAATATAAGAGTAGAGCGTTGAACTTTATTGATTTTACCCCATGCTCAAGTTCTGAGTGGGTGTTTATAAATTTTAATTATATTGTTTTAATAATATAATTATTTTTAATAAATTTCACATAAATAAAGTAATTATCATTTATACGTACATACGTGTCTCACATATTATTATTATTATTATTATTATTATTATTATTATTATTATTATTATTTGTGGCATTGTTGAGATTTTACAGCATCGAATGTGAATATTGAAATGGTAAATTGTTATGTTGTTGACAATTCCAAGGACACGTTTTCTGGCTGGAATTTGGTGCCAGATTCGAGGTGCCGGCGGCAATAAAGGCAGATTATGGGGTCCCGGCCCTACTCAAGTAGCCACCCAAATTTGTAACGTCTTACTCCTCCCACTTCTTTCTCACTACATCTTCATTTCCTCGTAATTTCGAATAAAAATTGTATTCAACAGCGGTTTTGGTGAAAAAAATTATAATGTTGGTTTTAAGAGATTTTAATTTAAGTATTTGTGTGTAGAAAGTGTGTATATTTTGTCAGAATATTAAAAAAATATGAACATATACTACTATATAATGTATATATTAAAAAATATCAAATAAAAATTAAAATAGGTGGTTTACTTCATCTCTTAATTATGAGACCAGAAGTTCGATTTATACATAAAAATAAAATACATTTTATAGTCAAATGTTTACTATAAAAATTAGTACTAACGGAACGGTAGTGGATATCTTACTCAAACAAAAAAAAATGAAAGATTTACTTTTATATATTTTTATTATCTAATGGTAAAATTAAGAAATTTATTAGTTATATTTATATTTAAATTTTTTTGAATATGTTGGTGTAATATAAGGGTAGCGTCTGTTCAACTTCTTTAGTCTTTTTTTAATAAGGCACACACACCGTGTAGAATTAGTGCTCGAATCCGGGTCACTTGAATAAATTACATCATCATTTATCATTGAAACAATAAGGGGTGGACTATATTTTAATTTTTGTAAACATACTTAAAATAACATATGATATTATCTACACATTATTTGTAAAAACATTTTGTTCACTAACAGTATATTAAATCTTTATAGTAATATACACAATTCACAAAATTTATATATAATATTCATTGTTAAGTCTTGGGTAATCAAACTCTTGTGCGAACTGAACAGTGGCCAATAGCATGATCAACTGACGTTGATGTAATAAAAACTTGTTTACATTTGTCTTGACTATTTATGGTTTGAAATCTTATAGTTTAATGATTATTATATCACAATATCTTAGCATAATTATTTGATATATTTTTATTATATATGATGGATTGTATATCCTTGCTATTTCATGGTTATAATTTCTAGTGTTTTTGAGTATATCTATTACTAACGTTTTTGTATACACAAGACTTCAAACTTCATATCTGCTTAAGGGATATGAAGATACTGTAAACTTTTGTAAATTGAGAATCTTATTATATTCACATGTCAATTTACAATATGGATATTGGACTATTTATACACATAGTCTAACAAACTACAACTGGTATAACAAACAAACTAATTCTCTATAACAGAAAAACTATCTAACTAATTCTCTACACTCCCCCTCAAGTTGGCGGTTGAAACACACTTTTCATCCACAACTTGGAAGAAATATATTCATGTTGTAGTGCTCCAAGAGGCTTTGTGAGGATATCCGCAAGTTGCTCAGCTGACTTCACATGCTCTGTTACGATCACTCCTTCTTGAGTTTTTCCCCTGATGAAGTGGCAGTCTATTTCAATGTGTTTTGTCCTCTCATGAAACACGGGATTTGCTGCAATTTGTAGTGCTACTTTACTATCACTAAACAGTATTGTTGGTTGTTCCCATTTCACTTCAAACTCTTGTAAGACCCCTTTTATCCACACTATTTCTGCTGCAGTGATAGCCATGCTTTTGTACTCAGCCTCAGCTGAGGATCTGGCAATTGTACTTTGCTTCTTTGCTTTCCATGATACAAGAGAATCACCAACCTTAATATAAAATTCAGTCACTGATTTTCTTGACATAGGACATGATGCCCAATCAGCATCACAATAAGCTATGAGCTGACATCTGCCACCACTCTTAAGCAATATCCCTTTGCCTGGATCATTTTTGATATATTTAATAATCCTTAATGCTGCCTCAAGATGTGTCCTCTTAGGCTGCTGCATAAATTGACTCAGATGTTGCACTGTAAATGTGATGTCAGGCCGTGTGTGTCAAATAAATAAGCCTCCCTATCAATCTCTAAAAACTTATTTTATCTTCAAGCAAAGAATCTGACCCAGTATCTTTCTTCAGATGTTCATCAAAGTTCATTGTAGTCAGCTTTACATTCTGCTCTAAGGGAGTAGTAACTGGTTTAGAACCACCTAAACCACTGTCTTCTATAAGTTTCAATGCATACTTCCTCTGATTGAGCAATATTCCCTTCTCTGATCTCAAGATTTTTAAACCTAAGAAGTATTTCAAGTTTCTTAGGTCTTTCATCTTGAAATTCTGATTTATGATTCTCTTCAATTCATCTATTAGAGCATTGTCATTTACAGTCAAGAGCAAATCATCAACATAGATGAGTAAAACTACCAATTTATCATTCACTCTCTTGGTGAACATAGAATAATCAAATTTGCTTTGTTAGTACCCAGCTGCTAGCAATGAATCTGTCAATTTAACATTTCATTGCCTAAAGGCTTGCTTCAAGCCATAAAGAGACTTTTGTAGCCTACACACCATGTTCTCCCCCTGGCTACAAACACCCTCAGGTAAAACCATGTAAACCTCCTAAAAAAGATCACCTTGAAGAAAGGCATTATGAACAACCATTTGAAAAAGAGGCCAGTTGAAAAGAAGCAGCAAGGGCAAGAAGAATTCTGACAGTGACAAGTTTTGCTACAGGAGAGAATGTATCAACATAATCTATTCCCTCCCTTTGATTGTAGCCTTTAGCAACAAGGCGAGCCTTAAAACGCTCAACAGTACCATCAGCCTTGTACTTAACCTTGTAAACCCATTTGCATCCAATGGGAACCTTGCCAGGTGGTAAGGGTACAACAGACCATGTACCATTAGTTTCCAAAGCCTGAATCTCCTCATGCATGGCATTAACCCAAACAAAATGTTCACTGGCTTCAGAATAGGATGTAGGTTCACGGATATGGGAAGTGGAAATAAAAAAAGATTGTGTAAAAGATGGTAAATGGAAGTAGGTAATATAGTTAGAAATATGATAACAAGAGGAAGAAGATGGAGAAGAGCATGAGCAAATGGTGTTACATACATAATCACTTAACTAAAAAGGTGTTTTAGTGACACGAGAAGAACGACGAGAAGAGGTTGAAGGAACAAGACTAGAACCCAAATCATTATAGTTTTAATATTATTGAAACTAGACTATTCGATCAGACCGAAAACTAACAATATATCCAGTCTAAAACACTCAATTGAACTGTTGATATATTGTTCTGTCTTGAACCGATTAAAGAAACGAAAATTGGTACCACCAATTTAAGTGAGGAAAAAGATATTTATACGAATTTAGAATGATGTCGATTTGGTGTTAACTTTTTTTCAAAATGATGTTGTTTTGATGTTATTTACAAATGCTCAAAACAAAAACAATTTTAAAATGAGTAATTAACTTAATTTTTTTGAACATGACCACTGATTTTTTATTATAATTGTAGAAGAAATCACGATTACATCGTATCTAAAAAAACAATGGGATTAATCTACCCAAATTTCTTACGAACCAAAAACAAAGAAAAGTGACAATTTTCTATGAAAATAAGCATACCATCAAAATCCAGAAGCTTCTTGAATGTCATTGTCTTTATCCAATCGAGACTCATAACTGATGAAAAGAAGTGGCGAGCGATCCAAACTATCAGGCAAAAGTGTACCGCTACCCAAGACTGATTACATCGGCAGACAACCATCAACCGGGTGGAGATCTAACTTTGCGTGACCACCGACAAAATCATAATCAAGAATTAGCGCCGTTAAAAGCTCTATGCGAGCAACGATCGACTGCTAGGGTATGTTGAATCATGCCACAAGAATAGATGAAACAAAGTCACAAAAACAAAGAAAACATGTCACAAGCACAAAAGAAAACGCATGTCACAAGTACATAAAAAATATGTGCCATAAAAGTAGAAATTCTTATTAAAAAGCTAAAAAAATAAGAAAATAATAAACACTGGTGATCGACAACCAATAACTAGGTGAATGTCCATCGTCGACTAAGCAGAAAAGTTTTAAAAAAACTTATAGACGCACGGTTGTTAGAAATAAAAAATCAGGGTTATTTGCGACTACCACAAATGAAATTTTAATTAATTTAAAAATTTTAAATGAAGGGAAAATGAGCGATGAAAAAAATATATTTTAAAAAATTAAACTTCAATGCAATTATTTACAATTTGTTAATGATGTTTGATAGACAGGAGAAAAAAGAACTGTAAGGGTGAAAGAGTAAATATGATGACATTTGGACTTTAAAGAATAATAGAGATAGATCGATGAGAAAAGCATGTGGGTGTCATTCAAATATTTATTCAACCACGCTGGAGTTCCTTGTTGGAATTCCATTGCTATATAAATATATACTTCATAAATTATCCCAAAATAATATATATATATATATATCATTATTTTTTGTAAAGTTTTAAACTTTTTTTAATAGTAATATTATCAAAATAACCTATATAAAAAATTGAAATACACTTTTATAATATTACATTTTAAGTGCTTTAGTATGTTATTTGGACCCATAACTTACCCCTAATCATTGTATTTAATTCAATATTATCTCATGAGCAAGCGTTAATAACTGGTTAATTAGAGTTGCTGACCTGCTCTATTCCACTTCTTCTTAAGCCTTGGTTCAAGAACATATAATTTGTGCTAATTTTTCTTACATGTTACATAAATATATATATTTTTTGACGCGCATGGGATTTTGTGCTAGTTTTAATGTATATGATTAAAATGCACTGCATTATTATGGTACACAAATTTGTACAACGCTTTTTCCAATGTCTGTCCATATTTTAACAGTATTGTCCATCTATCGAACACATTATAAAATATTTACCAAACCCTAAATAGGATAAACCTCAACTAAGTAACATATATTAATATATTCGTAAATAAAAATATTTTATATATTTTACAACTAAAAATATAAATAAGAATTACAGCTAAAGCCAAAGTTTTACAAATTTCCAATCGCTTAATAAAATTGTCAATATTTAACTGAGTTAACATCTAGATTGTTTTTATAGTATTGTAAATGAAATCATTTGGTTGTAGACTTAGAGTTAAGCAACAAATGAAAAAAATAATGTAATTTGAGTTTTTAACGAGGTCAATATTTCTATAAAAAAATATAATTTTTTAAACAGTAAAATTTAAATCTATAAACTTAACCTTATTTGATTTTTTACTTGTATAAATGTATAAATATTAAATTAATCAGTTTAATAATATAATGACTTTTTTTAACCTATCATATAATATAAGAGGCATAATACTAAAAAATGTCCTTAACGTTTGACTGAATTGTTGTCACTTTGGCCCATATTTTTTTAAGCAATTTAGCACTCAACATTTTATTTTGGGTCAAAATGGCCTTTATGTGGATGAATTCAATTGGCGATAAAAGAACTTGAAATAATTTGGTAGAATGACACGTCAGAAGAATTTTTTTTATACAGTTTTATAATATTATTTTTATTGATGAGTCATTTTGTAAAGTCAATATATTTGTGTATATGACACTGCTATCGTAACGAGCATTGATATGTAAGTTTTTTTTTATATCATTTCAAGTCATTTACCATTAGCTGACTAACCATTTTTATCCAAAACAGATCATTTTAACTTAAAATAAAACATTAAAAGTTAAATTACTTTAAAAATATATATGTCAAAATGAAATTTTAGTTAAAGGTTAACTGTATTTTTTTGGTATTGTGCCAAATGCCAATATAAGACTATATTGAACTATCTAATAATAAATTAATTTAATCCAATCCCTACAGGCTACAATAAAGAGACGTGACATGTACTTTCACTAGTCAAATAATCCAGCGTTGAACTCTAGTCTAAATATTCTTAAACAATTTAATCATTCTTTTCCTATCATTTGTTTATTCTTTGAGAAAGGTACAGCTTAGTCGACTAATTAATGAATAGTAAAAGCTTTATTTTAAACCAAATTTCGTACAAGTTTTTTATTACACAAATTGAATTAGTTCATAACTATGACTTATTTTTATACCGTGCATAAATTATTAACATCTGTAAAGTAATACATTAGTAGAACTCAACGAGTACTTCAAACAAAAAACACAGTGATGTGACTTTGACTAACTTTGTAACGTATAGAAAAATACTAAATTATAATTTCCGTAAGATTATTAAAAAATACAGCAATAATAATACAAAGATTAATATCAATTACATATAAGAATCAATAGATATTCCTGATTAACATTAATACGTAACTCCAGTAAGAATTATTCTTACCATCAGTTGAATGCATGTGTCATAAGTGGTTAATTTTATGGTCAGCTAATTGTACCATTTAACTTAAACGGTAAGTTAATCATTACAATGATTATTGAATTTTGTTAATTTTAACACAATTGTTAAGAAATGATTAACTTTTATTTTTTTAACAGTTCAGTTATATATTAATCTCAATCTATTAGTATAATCTTTTCACATGTTCACTGCTTATTTTAAGAATAATGAAACTATCATTTTCTTAAATATTATTTTAAGGATAGAGATATTTTAAGTATAACCGTTACACATAGTAGGAATATTTTATCACCAGATTAACAAATTATTGACTACATTAATATTTTAATTATAATAAATATCTACAAATTCCTTTTTGTGTTATAAAAATTAAAAAGCACGGGAAAAATTTTGTCGGTAAATAAGTATTCAAAATAACTTCAAAAGTTTAATTAAATCCCTCTAATCGAAGGGTCAAGTCCTACTTTGTTTTACCAAACGACCGTCGGTAAAGTTTGACAAAAACATTAGCGGTGGAGCGGTTGGGCACGTCCGAAGGGGACCGCTTTGTTTGTATTGGTTGAGGCTCGTAGGAGAGCAAAAACAAAACAAATGAGCAAAGTGAGCACAAACGGGATGTTAGCGCGTTAACCACGTGCCTCTTCGAGGTGACAAGTGAGCTTTTTGTTCAACTATATAAATCTAAGACAAAACTCTCACTTAAGTCTTAAACTAATAAATTAAAAAAGCTAATTGGATTATTTTCATCCTAAATCCAATAAAAAAGTAACACATTTCATTTTTTTAAAAGTGCATTGCACGCACCGAGAACGAGAGTGGGGGAGGTATTATTCATTTTCGGTATTAATTCCAATAGCCAACAATCCAACATTGTTAAAGAGCGATCGGAGGCGGTGGTTGGTTGGGTTGGCCAAAGGGGGAGCTAATTGATCTAGTAGAATAAAGTGTTAAATTTTTTTAAAAAATATTAAATGTTTAAATATTAACGTCGTGAATGAAATAAATTATATTACGAATATTTTTCTCATCTTTATAATATCTGATCCGAATAAATCAACTAATGAGCTGTATTACCAATAGTTATAAAAAAAGGTAAACTACTGCGATGGTCATTTATGTTTTCCTTTAGTACAGAGTTGGTCACCGATTTTGAAAAATGACCAGAAAGGTCACTTACGTTTTCGGGGCGTAAACTTTTAGTCACCAACCGTTTAATGCCGTTAAACTTTAACAGTTTTATGATCTGGCAATTGAAAAAACAAGGGTAAAACTACTGCAATGGCCCTAAAATTCTAGAAATTTCAGAAAATCCCTAAATTCATAAATTCTCAAATTCTTAAATACCTAAATCCCTCAATCTAGTCACTCTTGTCGTCGTTGGCCACGATTTCGGTGACAAAATGGAGTGTCTTCCCTTCTCCCAAACACCCATGCACTAATCGTCGTCATTCAATCGTCGCTTGTTGCAAATCGATCGAAAGACTTTTTCAAATATTTAAACATTTGTTCGACATTTTGCAGGACTCCGATCAATTTTTGGTAGCGACGTGGTAGAGTAAACGATCATGGTGGTCCGACGACGGATGTGGTGGGCGGCGGCATTACAATCGGATACGAAATCTACTTAAATCGTGATTTAAGTTTTGGTGAGTTGGAGATTTCGAATATGAGGGTTATTTTTTGAATTTTGAAAATTTAGGGATTTTTTTAACTGCCAGATCAAAAATTCGTCAAAATTTAACGGCATCAAATGGTTGGGTGACCAAAAGTTTACGTCCCGAAAACGTAAGTGACCTTACTGGTCGTTTTTCAAAATCGGTGACCAACTCTGTACTGAGGAAAAACATAAGTGACCACCGCAGTAGTTTACCCTAAAAAAAATACCCGAGATAAGTTGCAACTAATCTTATGCGGTTGCTCCTACCAGTTACGCTTTCTTAGCCTCTTACGTGGACCCATCCCATTGGTCCAGTCGTGAACTAGGCTACTTACGACTTGGCCTACCATTATGGTCCTGATGAACCAATCATTGAATCCCACGAGTCGTGATCAGATCGGGGGACCCAGCTCCTCCCCCTCCTTGAGATGGTAACCTGTACAATTATGTAGGGGTGACTGCCCAATCAAAGAGTTGTAACCGTCCCAGGGCCCACTACATCAAGTTGCCCGCATGTAATTTTTACCGTTGATCTGGACCGTTCTTTTGGCGGCTACCCCATTTCTCACTTCTTCTCTCTCTCTCTCTTCCCAAAGATTTTAACAGATGCATTCCTTCAAGCTGGGCGGTAGCTTTGCTTTTTCTTTTCTTTTAGCTTACAACTCTTCTCAGTTCTCACTTTATTTATTTTCTTCTTCTCTTTTCTTTGTTGTTAATTTCTCAAGGAAAAAGAAGAAAAGAACATATCTTTTTCTCAGCTTTCACCCTCCAAATTGGGTTTTTGTTTCCACCCTTTTTTTTGTTCTTTGGATTCTGCTGTCAACTTCTTCCTTTTTCCCTAGTTGGGTTATCGAGGAAGTTGAAGCTCAGTGTTAGTTGTTTCAGTTATTATTACTCTACAAAAGAGAGAAAAGAAAAGAAAGATTGTAGTAATTATTTTCTCAGCTATGTTATAAGTAAATATAGAGTGTTGATTTCCTTCAAAAAGTTTTTCTGGGTATTTGCTCTTTTACAGTTTGTTCTGTTGTTAGTATTGGAAAGTTCACCGTTTCAGATCTTAATCGTGGGTTTGTGGTGTTGGTGTTAGGGTTTTGATTAGTGTTTTTACTTTGAAATTCTTATTTTTTTTTGAAAGTGGGTATTTTCTAGATTCCTCAAGGATTGCCTACAAACTTAAAAAAAAGTATTCTGATTCCTTGCAAATGCTCTCTGATTTAACGCTGATATTTTTGCTTTGATACCCTATCAACTCTGTATTTTCCCAATAGTTTCTGGCTCTGTTTTAACTCTCGTCGAATGCTACTCTAACCGGAATTCCATTCTTCTGAAACGATCGGTGAATTGGGTATTTTTTGTTGGTTAAATTTGATGTTATGAAGTGGGAAATGGAAATTCTGTCGCCAACATCTTATATCTCCAGCACAAATTGGTTTGCTGAAGAGAGTAAGAGCACGAAATGGACATCAGCAGAGAACAAGATGTTCGAGAATGCCTTGGCGGTGTACGATAAAGATACGCCTGACCGATGGCAGAAAGTGGCTGCGATGATCCCGGGGAAGACGGTCGGAGATGTAATCAAGCAATATAGAGAATTAGAAGCTGATGTTAGCAGTATAGAAGCAGGGCTGGTCCCAATTCCTGGATATAGCACCTCTCCATTCACATTGGATTGGGTGAATAGCCATGGCTGTGATGGATTGAAACACTCATATGGACTCGGTGGAAAGAGATCTTCATCAGGCAGGCCTGGAGATCATGAGAGGAAAAAAGGGGTTCCTTGGACAGAAGAGGAGCATAAGTAAGTTTAAATGCTGTTCATTTAAAAGTTATACTAATTTATGGCAAATTATAATTGTGCTAATTCTTTTATGATCTATCTGTTTGTACTTTGTATCAGCAGTATTTTCTGTTTAAGAAATCAATTGTGAAGATTCTAGTTGTTTGAGTAATAATTTGCTTTTGGTTTCTTTGTATTTATCTTCCATTTCATTGACACGAATTGATGTTCATGGAATTTTCACAGATTGTTTCTAATGGGGCTAAAAAAGTATGGCAAAGGGGATTGGAGAAATATAGCTCGCAATTTCGTTGTCACTCGAACGCCAACTCAGGTGGCTAGTCACGCACAGAAGTATTTCATCAGGCAGCTTTCAGGAGGGAAGGACAAGAGAAGAGCTAGCATTCATGACATAACAACGGTCAATCTCAACGACATGAGAACTCCTTCCCCGGACAATAAGGGAACTCCTTCACCCGAGCAGTCTTCGGTGCTACCTCAGCAGCCAAATTCTGCTGCCATGTCCAGAACAAACTTTCAATGGAATCCGCCTTGCGGTGGGGCAACAATGGCTTTCAATTCAACACAAGGAAGTATGCTAATGTCTTCTCCTTATGGGGTTCCCTCCTATGGATTGAAAATGCAGGGGCAGAGTCTGCATAGAAGTGCCACACACGAGTCCTATTTTGGACCTCAAAATTTGGTTTTTCAGATGCAATCAGCCGAACAATACCCTCAAGACCACCTATTCTGAGTTTCTCCTGGATAGATAAGCCATGCCATCTTCCAGTTGGTTGTTATAGCTGTCTTAGTGCTTTTATGGTCTTATTATCTGTATATTGTCAAGAACTTGAGCTTATGCCATAGCATTCAACCAAGAGGTGATAGGATTGACTTTTGCTAGAAATTTCAGACTATGAAATGTGAAACTCCGAGGGAAGATTCTTAAACATGGATTTCCCTTGTATTTAAGATTCTGTAGTTGAATCTGATTGTCCCTTGATCAAATTGCTATGCTATTTGGTAATAGTGATGAGCTTATCCGGACTGCATTGACAGATCAACACGCAGGATATGTGTTACTGATAAAGTTGTCTTAGAGTCTAGGAATATGATTTGAAGCATAAGAGAAGAATACACTACTTTTGTACTATTATTTGGAACCTTAAAAGGCTCAAAGATAAGATCAGAGTGCACCACCATACATGCATCTGCGGGTAGGGTTCGAATTGCAGGCACACACGGAGAATGAAGCGGTAGAATAAGCATCTACAACCAGAAGTTCGAAGCTTAGACAGCTCTAGGCATGACAAAGTGGTTGTAATTTTCAGAAGTTCATCAATCTGGTTGTAAACTTTTGGCAGTTCCATGTTGTAAATCTTAGTAATTTGATTCAAGACCAATGATTCCAAGTTTCCAACAGAAAAAACTTCAAAATTTTCTGCTATTGCAAGAATCATAACTCTATAGGTTAAAAACGTTCTGAAGCATCCCCATGTAGGGTCTACATTTCTAGGTAAAGCCTCAACCTTTTTACAATGGCTGCCCCAGCACATTTTTGAACTGGTTTGGTTGGATCTCGGTTCATATTGGCTGAGTCACAGGGCATTTGAGACTATTGCAGCAAACCCATTTTCCAAATACCCCAAAATGGCCTACTTGAGACTGCTCTTGACCATCAAAACCTTACTCGAGGCTGACTCTGAAATCCACTAACTTGAGCATCATATTCTTCAATGCGCCCCTTTTTCATTCCTCATGAGATCTTTGTTGAGAGATCCTCTTGTGAAAAAGGAGATTCCTCCTTGTAAGTATATATTATTGGTTACACCAACAGAATATGGTATTCAAAAGCAAGATTCAGGTTAGATTGCCCTGTTGGTTTCCTTGTTTATTTATATAAATTTGCAGTACAACCCTTTCTAAGTGTGTTTGTTTAAGATATCTCTCTCCTTCAACCTTGTTAACAATGGTGGCAAGTCCATGATTTTAAAGGTTTCCACTTGCTTTTAAATCTTAAGCTCAAATTGTGAACTCTTTAATGGAGACAAACTACAAAGCTTTTCATTGGATATAAAAAAAAGAGATTGCTTTTCCCCAATTTTGTTCTGAAATTTATGAATCAGCTTTTGATACCATTGACCTTAAATTTCTTTCATAAAATAAGGGTTAAGTGCTGATTTGTATCATTTAATAAGACAAATGGTTTTGAATCAATTATGGCTTCGACACTTCATCACAAAAGTAATTGATGTAATTCAACTTGATTTTCTCAATCACCATGTGATTATGGATTAATATTTGAGAATGGAAATCCTCTACCATTTTCGGTGCCCCCACTTATGCCTCAGACTCAAAATTAGATTTAGGATTTAGAGTTTTAGGTTAGGAGTTATGATTAGAGTTTAGGGAATTTAAGGTAGGGTATATTTTTAGGGTATATGGTGTAGGGTTTAAGATTTAGATTTTAGGGTTAGAGCTTGGAATTTAATTTTGTTGTGTTTTTTTCCGAATTGGTTGTGTTTTTTAGTGTTGGGGCATAAGTAAGGGCACCGAAAAGGGCAGATGATTTTTATCCAATATTTGATACACTGCCAGTGTAAAAAAAAAACTTTACACAAGCATGTCTATTTTCAAGCCTAAATTTAAAATCTAAAATTATAGCTTTAAAACCCTAAAAATCTAACTATATACTCCAAACCCTAAATTATAACTATGAATCCTAAATTCTAAACCGTTCAACTTGATTTTTCTCACTTTTTTTTTTGAACAAATATTATATGATTATTACATTTTTCACTTCTCTTTCTCTGTGCACATTGATACACCGCACTGACATGCAGGAATAGGTTTGGCCATATTTGTTGATTGCCGGTTTAATCATGTGACTATTACTATGTAGGCCATTGCACATTTGCACCAAGCTCTTGCATATCTTTACTTCCATTATTTGTTTGTATTTTGACTTAAACGACAAAGGGTAAATACAAGGAGTTTCAATTTTTTTGTGCTATTCCCATTCCTTATTTTGCCTTCTCCTCAGTAGCCATTTAGTATTTTGTTATTATTATCTTCCTTTTTAGCTCAAGTTGTAGATGATTTATACACTTACATTTTGTAAGAGTTTAAAAAAATGGTTATAAAAAAATTACACATCCCGTCATATTTAAACTATAAAATTTAAAATCTTAAACCAGGTCAAAGTCGAAAGACATCGAATTTGTGTGTGTGTTTTACTTTGCAAGGCAACCACACAAAGTTGGGGGCATATTGTATATTCAGTCCCATATATGAAGCAAATAATACAGGAACAATGACCAATATGGTCATATCAAGTAGCTAGCTTGACAAAACTAGCCAGAATAGTCTTAAAAAACAAAAAAAAAGGCATCTACACAACTTTATTCTTATTTTTTTTTATCAGCATCTTAACAAGTTACGACCACATATATATTATGTCATAATTTGACACTTTCGGTTATCTAACATTATTCTGATTCTTCTCTTATAATGCTTCTGGTTGGGAAAGAAGAAAAAAACTGGTGTTTGGAACTGAAGTTCTATCTGCAACTGATTGGGGAAGAGGTTATTTTCTATGAAATTCTTCAATGGCTTAAAAAAGATTCGAAATTGATCTAATTTTGGGGTCTTTCGACACATTTCGAAGAAGAAAAAGCATGCAATAATTGATGCAATCAAAAGGTTACAAAGACTGCATATCTGTTCCCAGGGAAACAAATTAGAACACAACAATGTGTTTTGAGGGTATCTTTAGGACAATAGAAAATGATAAAGCAGAAAGGACATATATATGCCATTCAGAACATTAGTCATTAGAATTATTGGATGGAGCCTGGGATTTTAGTTGAGAATCTGAGGGGGAGGGGCATCAATTCTTGTCCTGAGATTTCTTAGATAAGACTCCAAAATACCCATTTTTTTATGGATCAATTTCATCCTCAGAAATACATCCATGCATGTTAAGATATCAAGCTTGATTTATGCTAGTGAAAACACCATAAATCACTATCAAGAAAAAGGAGAGACATGCCCCTAGACATGATGACTGACATAATTGTGACATGGGAAACTGTGAGAGATTGAAGTGCCACAACAATGTGGTTGAATTCATACATGGGGCAAGACTTTCAAAGAGACAAAGACAGTCCAAAAAAGGAAAAACCAAATGATGAAATTCACCAAGGGACCATATGTCTATGCCTTGATTATTAAAAAAGAAGAGAGCATTGGCACTGCTGACCTGGGCCATGAAAATTGAAAATCATTTACTCTGTAGTTTTCTCCTTGCTGCATGTCAATCCAAAGCCAAGGGGAAACAAAGGATCACATGAATTGTCTCCATTGTTGATGGGTAGCTGTTTGGTTGTACTAAACCATGTCATTGGCAATCGCCCCTCAAATTCGTAGTCTCCAAAAACTACATCGGTTATTCCCCTTCCTTCAGTTCCAGGTAACCAGGCAGCAATCAGAGCATCCATTTTTTCCAAAAGCCATGGCTCTATAAGCAAAGGTCTTCCAGATATCAGGATCACCAATGTGGGGATTCTTTCAGCAATAGTGCTTATTAATTCACTTCCATTTAAGGGGATTACTAGCTCTGAATTGTCTCCGGCAGACTCTGCATATGGTTCTTCACCAACAGCTACAACGGCAAAAGAGAAGTTGGACTCAGTCAAGGTGTTTGGTGAAGGATACTTTTCATAAATCACCTCTGTTTCTTCTCCCATTACTTCTCTGAATGCATCCAAGATTGATGTGCCTAGAAAGAAATAAATCCAACATTCAGATTACTATAGCCTAAGTAATATTTATATATATGCTTTAGACAATTTTCAATTCAATAATGTGGCTTTAAAACATGATGCCAGATGACTAGTTAACAAATTATCAATAAGTTGAGGTGGAGAGGGAACAATTTAAATATGGCTGGTGGGGTTTGGTAGGGGAAGAAAACATGGTTGGTTTTATATAACTGCTTACCAATTGTAATCCTGCCACTGCTTCCTTGCCAGTAACGTGTCCAACCTCCGCACTGGTATCCGAGATCATCAGCATGTGTTCCGGCAATAAGAACTCTTTTTGCATTTTTATTCAATGGAAGGAAAGGCTTTCCAGGTTTCTTTCCATTCTTCAATAGAACTAAGGACTTGCGAACAGCTTCACGGGCTAGTTCCCGGTGCAGCTGCAGGAAATCAAAGAGGTGACAGTGAATCTATAAACTTGGGTGTAAAATCAACTAAGAATTTTATAAGCAGAGTGGCATTAGTTCAGACATTCAATATCTAGAGCAATGAAAGCAATAACATGTGCACACAAATGCAGCCAGTTAATACTCTAGATAACAATGATTCCTAATGGCTTATTGCTTTAGATAGCTGGAGAGGTGGTGATCGAAGGTTTGGGCCAAAGTGCTCAATAATAGGATCTCTTTACAGTTTACACCTATTACTATAAGGTTTTTGAGCACCCTGTGAGCCAGTATTTTCATCATTTCATCCTCTTCAAACTTTTCCTCCTTATTCTATGATCCATGATTCTTATAGGTAAATATGTTTATGACATTTTTCTTCATCGAAGAACACAAACATTAAACAAATTCTTTAGAACAAGAAAACAACCAATTATGTTCATTTCTTGTGCGGCGAGTCATTGGAATTTGGAGAAACTTTGTATACTCCAAGAAGAGCATATCAAATATGATTGACGTTAACAGATTGAATGCTGAATTTAACACATACTACCTTGCAGCCAACTGTATCTAGCAAAGATCTGTCAGAGAAGGGATATTCAAAAAGAGCAGCAACAAACTTGACTCTCAGTATTCTTTCAACAGCATCATCTATCCTGGACATTTTTATCTCTCCCGATTCAACCAAGGATGTCAAATCCTCAATAAATTGCTTATATCTATAAGGAACCATTACCTGCATACATGCTTTAGTCAGATGAGAGTAAATAAAGGTATGAATCCAAAACAGAAGCCTTTATGCCTTGAACCAAATTATACCATGTCAATTCCGGCATTAATGGCAGTATAAACACAATGACGATAGTTTGAGCCTCTTGGTTCGCTAAGTCTGTCAAGTGCTTTCCAATCCGAAATCAGAAACCCCTGCCACAGAGATTTCACAAAAGCTTGACTAGCTATAAATCAAATTCCCCTATGCATGCAAATGCCACATTTCAATAAAAAAAACAACGGTTACTGCAGAGTGGCTAACAGCAGCTGAAATGCTAAATTCTCATCAAGTACATTTTATGCACACTTTCAGTAGAGAAGTGAAACTGAAAATAGTATATGCCTTTCAGGATATATTGCAAATAAGATGTCTACCTTGAAACCTAGTTTGTCTTTCAAAATTTCTGTCAAGAGGAAATGTTGAGCATGAAGTTTACAACCATTCCAACTAGAATAAGATGCCATAACTGTTGAAACTCCTTGATTAAGACAATCAAGGTAAGGTGCCATGTGGATCCTCTCTAAATCATCATATGATGATATATTATTTCCCTCATTTATACCATTTTCAGTACCACCATCTCCAACAAAATGCTTGGCGCATGCAATTATATTGCGTCTGGAATCAAATAAGTAAATCATTAAGTTCTAACCATATCCTATGTGTTAGATGAATGCTAAACAGGAATTTTATCAGAATATATAGTAAGTGATAGGTAGAAAACCAAAGTAAAATGGTGACTAAAGAAGCTGACAAATTCTAATGAAACTGTAAAACCTACACAGTATATCATAAAGTTCTGCATTGCTCATATTTTAATGGCTTTTGTTGACTGGATACATATATATTTTTATCTTTTTTTCCAAACAAGCCTTCGACTATAAACTTTAGCAAGATTTATAATGAAAATCTTATATTTCTGAACTAATCAGTTGAAAATGAGTAGGCAAAACCTGCCAGCTACAAAAGGATAGCCCTTCAGATGTCCCACGGGTGGCTGTCCCTGTAAACCTGTAATGATGGAAGTCATCTTTCTAACAATGTTAGTATCTTCACTAAAACTCTCATAGCATCTTCCCCATCTAGGATCTCTGCATACCTGTCTTGATCCAATCAAACAAACTGCTCAGACAAATTGTTTCTAAAGTCAACTTAAGAATGTAATGAACTGATAAATTGTAACTAGAACACTGGTTGGACACCGATTACCAACTATCCGTTTAAGACACAAAAACCAGCATCTGGTTCATATGATTTTCAATTAGAGCAAGATTGATTATTGAAGTGTTCAGTTATGCAACAAGACTGAAACTTCTGAAGGCTAAAACATGACTATCACTACTTATTAGAAATAACTTAGACAACTGAAAGCAAATATGATATTACATGGTTGTCAAAGAAGCTAAAGCAATTTAAAGCCGGAAAAGGCTTCATTTACCTTTCATAATTCCACAAAATGGACAAAAGAAGTTTGATTACCATTATAAAGTAAATTATTGGCATTCTATTCGATTTCGTATCAGAGGTCAATTTAACCAGAGCAATCACTTCAAGAAAAAGAAGATTTTACCGGTTACTTTTATATTCACTTACAGCGACACATGGAGCAAAGTTGAAATGAATGCCACTTGCCCTAACTTCAAGAGCTACTGCAGCCCCTATCCTTTGAGCCAGATCTGCATCTCTGTTACATATTTGAAACACTAATTAGAAATTTAGGAAATATTAATACCATATATTTAGTATGCTCTCCAAGTTTCTGCAAAGTGACAAATCTAGTTTCTTTTAGTTCATAATTCAAATTTGGGGTTAAAGTAAAGATGAAGCTTACCCTGTGGCTCCAAGGCCAATATTGTGAGGAAATATAGTGGCACCATAGAATCTGTTATTACCATGAACCGCATCAATCCCATAAGCAAGCGGTATTCCAAGCCTCGAATCAAGTGCTGCCTGCTGAAACCTGTCAACGGTTTCGGCCCAATCTGATGGCATTACTTTCTCTAGAGGCGCTTTCCCTCCACCACTGACCATACTCCCTACAAAACCGTCCACCAACAATTGCTTGAAAAGGAAAACATAGCCTTAGAACTTAGAAGCAAATGCGTTAACTGTTAAGGTTCATGTCAGGGATCTAAATAGCAACTACAATGCAATTCATTATATCTGTAACTATGATAAGACCAATCTGATATGGCTATTTAAATCACTAATTCTACATTTGGTTACATAAACTATTAACACAAGGAAAAACTTCATTATTACATAGGTTTTAAAATAATTTGTCATAACATAAAAAGAAGAATTAGTGTAAATCTAACTTGAAATTAGAAAGATGGGGTAAATACTCAAGTAAAAATAGTAACTTAAAAGAGTTTTACATTTGGTTACATAAACTATTAACTTTTTTTTTTCAAGTGTTAATCTTCACATATTTACTGTTAATCTCATTCATTCGTTTCACTCATCCAACGGTCCAAAAAATATAAACTGTGTAAACGGATCCTATCTTAATATTTATATATATATATATACTCATAATTTCACCTGTTTTTTAATTGTTGGAGAGGGAAATTGATGGCTTTTACTTTTTTTTCTTCAAGTGATAACTTTCACCTACTATTAATGTTAATCATTTGTTTCACCCTCCAACAATTCAGTAAACATGTAAATGTTTCCTCCACCAACAATCCAAAAAACATGTAAAACTTAAAAACTCTTAGGTTGTGTAAACGGATCATATGAGAAAATATTCCATGCGGGGAAAATACTAGTCAAGTTAAATTGGGATTTTGAGCAAGATGTAGAATTTAGACTGTACCGATGGAGAGGTTCCTGACATCGTCAAGAGTAGCAACACAGAGCTCGATTTGGGTCATTTGACCAATCTTTTCTTGCAGGGTCATCCGAGAAACAAGGTCTTTGACTCGATCTTCTATCGGCGCGTTTGGGTTCTTGTAAACGCAACTCTTCGCCTCCGCTTTGTTCATCTCCGCCGCTGACTGCTACAATGGAAGTGGAAGAGGAAGCAGATAAGAAGAAATGTTTCATTGCTTTTGTATTGTAGTCGGGACGATTCTTCATTAAAAAAATGGTTGAATTGTGGAAAATGGCAACGAATTTTCGCAAAGGCCAATGGAAGTTTGGTCATTCCAATTCTCGCTGTAAAGTAATAAAATAATGGAGTATCTTAATATTTAAACAAATGTAAAGCGGGAAATCGACAAATGGTGGTAGTTATAAATACAGGGCATGAAAAGATAATTTCTAATATATAAGTTTAAAACCAAAGTCTTTTCTCAAATGTTCTTCCCATTACCTTACTACATAGCAGATAAACTGTCTGACTCTGTACTATTTTATTACCAAGATACACAAACGGCAGAAACAAGAATGATCAAAAGAGCTATACAAACTAATTAAGGTTTTATTGGTTTTGTTTGTCCTGATTCTCGAGCTGGATCGAAGCTTTTGGTCTTTCAATGTCGCTAGATTTATAAAACCTTTTCCAGAACCAGTGTTTCTTCCATACCCTTTCAACCATTTCATCTATGGGGATCCCCTTGGTTTCGGGGAGCATCGCGGCTACGAAAACGATCATGGTCACGAGCCAGGCCGCGAAGAAGAAGTAAATGTAGGCTTGCATGGTACAAAGCATGGAGAGGAATGCTTGTGCAATTAAGAATGTGCAAAACATATTGGTGGCGACGGCGAGGAAAAAGCCTCCGCTTCGAGTCTCCAACGGGAAGACTTCGCTCGATATAAGCCAACCTAAAGGACCCCATGACCAGGCAAATCCATTCACATATAAGCAGATTAATCCCACCACTAGTTTGGCCGTCCCACTAGGTACTTTGCTTGTTTCCGTCAGATATGTTTTCAGAAGACCACCAATTGCACACTGCAAAGAAACAAAAAAAAGGCCTAATTCAAGTGTTGTTCTTCGTTTTGTTCATAATATTATATAGCTGGAGTGGTTTAAGAGATTTTTTACCTGTGCAACCAAACAAATTAAAGCTCCCATAATGAGTAGTTTCTTCCTTCCAGCTATATCCACACTGAAGACGGCGATGAGTGTCGACAACGAATTGACCGTGCCGGTTATAACAGCCGACAAAAGCGATGCATTGGAACCGAACCCCATGGTTTGGAACAACACTGGTGCGTAAAACATGACCACGTTGATCCCTGTAAACTGCTGGAACACATGAATGATGGTGCCACAGATCACTGGTGGAACACTAGGCCTTTTCATTAGTTCCCTGAAAGGGTGTTTGATTTTATTGGCAATTTCGGTTGCACGAACGATCTCTTCAAACTCTTTCTCCACATCGTCTACGCCTCTGATTCTCTTTAGAGTTTTTAACCCGCTTTCTTTCTTTCCTCTTTCTATTAGACTTGCCGGTGTCTCCACAATCATGAAAGATCCGACAAGCAGGATTATGGCTGGCACGGCGGCACCGCCCAACGATATCCGCCAACCATACGGTTTAATATTCGATGTGAAATAGTTAACCAAGTTTGCTATCAAGATGCCGATAGTGATGAGCAACTGGAAGCAAACATTGAGTCCTCCTCTGTATTTTGCCGGTGCAATTTCTGTAATGAACAGTGGGACTGCCTGTTTCAAACATGATAATTCCATAACCATAAGATCTCTGAATGCTCCATAATTTATGCTGAAAAATGAAAGCTTTGATTGTTTCAATTACCTGGTTTCCACATCCTACACCAGCACCAAGGAAAAGCCTTCCAAGGATTAACATACCGAGTTTCTTGGCCGTCAAGTTAAGAATAGCTCCAATGAAGAAGAAGATAGAGGCAGCTTGCATGGTTGGTTTTCGACCAAATTTCTTGCACATAAAGGAGGCTGCACAACTGGCCACGATTGCGGCTAAGTAGAGGGACGATGTGAAGAGCTGAAGATATTCGTCGGCAAATTTGCAGTAGTTGTTTTCGTGGGCGTGGTGCTTTTTAATGTATACATTGGGGAAGAACTTCATCAGGAATTCGTCCATTCCTGTCACTCCTCCTGTACATGTATAGCATAATTAGTTAGCAATTTTGTGGCGTTTAATGAAGAATGAAATTGCGTCTTTTCCGACGTTTTTATTAGGTAACGTCGCTATATCTTCTAAAATAGCGACGTTTTGAAGAGTAGTCGTCGCTAAAATTAAAAAAAAAAAAACACTGAAACATACAATCTGCAGTGACTTTAATAGTTAAGACACCTGAAATTCCAATATCGTAGCCAAACATTAAACCACCAAAGGCAGCTATGGCTGTGCAAATAAGGACTTGGCCGGTGAGCTTCGCCGGAAAGTCTTGGTTACTCCCGGAATCAGTTGCGATTACACCTCCCGCCATGATTAAAAAACACTAAAAGCTTTACTTTTTAACTAAATTAAGATTTTAACGAGTAAAATAGTTTCTAAGCTGAGATAAAGCTAGACAAAGTATTGAAAATGAAGAACATTGTGTGATTATTTATAGTTAACTGTAACAAGATTAATCTAGTCAGAAGAAGATTAAAAAACACTAAAACGTTACTTTTTAGCTATATGTGCGGGTGATGTGTTTGGTCTTTTAATTATTGTTAAGAGTTCGGCGTTGTGAATGAAGTAAGTTGGATTTGGAAGATTTTTCCGTAATGAACTTACGAGTACCCCATCCGAATTGATCGGTTGATCAATCAAATATTAGTGATTATACTAAAATGATGATAATAATAAATTAATTGTAATTAAGATATCCAGTTACAAATTATAAAATAAAAATATTCAATTTGCCCAAAGATTTTGGATTTGACCCACTTATCCAAATCTTAACAAACTGTGCTAAATGTTTAATATTAGAAACTGTTTTCTTTACAGCTTGAAGCCTAATTCGAACTTTCTAAGCAGCTGGTTAGCGAGTGTCCTCTTAATTTAATTGACTTCTTAATTTTAATTTTTTAACATTTTTTTATATATAATTGTCAGGTTCGATAAGTTAAATAAGAACAAATACTATCATATAATCACATTTTATTTAAAAATTTATAATGATATCTAATATACATAGGGGATATGATAATGTAAATTTTTTAGATTTACACTGATTTTTTTAATCATTTGATGAATTTAAATTTATGATAAAACAACAGCATTATAAATTCAGGATTTTTTTTACCTTCATTAAATATTACACAATATTGTTTCAATAGTAAGTTTTTTATTTTACCCAAGTCTATATGTATGAATATCAAAGTACGAGTATATATTTAATATAGAGATGTTAAAATAAAATATGTATGGAGAAATTATTTTATGTACTCGGCTCACTACGTATCTATAGTTCACATCCACTAAAAATTAGCCAACTAATTTTTTTTCTATGTCACTAGTCCATTCATAACCAACTTCCATGTAACCATCCACCCCCAATTTACATGACATAAAAATGTGAAAAATTCATCTTTGAAAAAAAATGACATAGAAAAATAATTATGTGGCTGTTTTTTTGTTGTTATATACATGTTCGTCTTACTGTCCATGTTTGGGGTGCGAGACTGTCCCTCTTAACAATGTTGTCTCTAAAGTTTGAACTCAGGTCCTCTCTTTGAGAGTGTAATGTGCCTTACCAATGCACCTAACTCTTGTCGATTTGTGGCTAGTTTTTACTGGATAAGACCTGGTGGGTCGAGACCATGTATGAGTATGTGTTGGATACATGTGTCAGACATGGATTTTTCGATAAAAATGACAAAATGTAGGTTCAAACTAAAACCATAAAAACTAAAACGCGTGGGTCCTGAATAACATTTCAAGCTCTCCAGTCGTCGAGCATTGTCACAGTGGAGAAATCTCCCAGGTGTTTCTTAGGTAAAATAAAAATGAAGAAATTTATTTCCTCTCAACTGTAACATTCAGTTCATGATGCAATGAAACTAGAACATCAACTTCTCTTCAAGGTAAATGGAATCATTGCTTTTTTAATAACAATAATAATAATAATTGACTATATATCTGCAGTTCTAGTTTATATGTATATCCTACTTTTGTCCATATGTTCAAGATTTACAGTATCTGACTGCTTTACCTAACTGTTTGCTGTCCCCGAACTGATGGTTTCTAGATGTATCAATATTGTGCATTTTGCCTTATTTTGCCACTTCATCGCCATCATTTTCCTTGGTGTTGACAGCCTCGACTTCAGATTCTTTCAGTTTTGATGCTTCCATGGCAATCACATGGTCTACCGACATTCCCGTTGCAGTATTATCTACACCTGAGATGCTTTCACCAATGGCCTCGAGATTATCCTCCTTTTTTCCCAATGCACCTGAGAGACTTTCTTGACTACTCAAATTCTGTACATCTCCACTATTTATAATGTCCTTCAAGCTGTTACTTTCTCCTCTTGAAGTTGATAGCCCAGCATTGGCATCAGCTTCGGCTAATGTTCTTGATTCATGTTCGGTATCTTTAACAGATCCTGCACTAGTTGCCCCACTGGTCATTGATGGTTCCATGATAGCCTTTTGCATGTCTGATATTTGGGGCTCACCTCCATGATCAAGAACATGGTTCGAGCTCTTATTGGTTAAGGACTCATTCACATTGCAATTACGGTCAACTTCTGCTGCAGACTTCAGAGAAAGGTTCCAACCCAATGTCAGTAAAGGATGAACAACTAGTATAACGTGTTGATCATTAAGTAGAGCTAAATAGTTGGGAATAGAAGAACATTTTGTTGGTTTCGATAGAGTTTAACCAGAAACGTGCTTCATTAGTTTACAGCATAGCTAGTTTCTATTACGAAAAAAAGGGGGGCCGTTAGGTGAAATATAAATGAGAATCAATGACGTAATGTATAAGTTACTAAAAACACAAAATGAAAAGATAATGTATTGTTTTTGCAATTGAGTGCCAAGATTAAGAAGTGGGATTACCTTTTCTGTCACCGTTGTTTTAGGATCATCTGATTTTAATCCTCCAAGATGCTCATTAGAATCAGGATTACTTTCACCAGATGATTTTGATAGTTCTTTAGCATCCTTTGGACTCGTTGAAGTTTTTGATTCATCTTTACTGGAATTTATAGAAGAATCTTCCTTGCCATGTGTGCCTTCTAGGACAAGTTCATTCATATCATGGACAGTGCTACCATTAGGAGTCTTCTTTGTTGTGTCAGACGATCCCTGTTCAAGTTTAGGTAAATATGTGAGTCAAAACGTGCTGAAAGTGTATTTTAAGATTACTATATACACATGCATACGAGTGTAAGGTGAAGATAATACAGGAGTAGGAACAAAAGAAAATGGGAAAAAATTACTTATTTCCAGATTTGAATTTCATAAACTTCAAACGTTATATATGATTTCATGATCTTTTAAACGCATTAAAATATGAAAATGAGTTACTGATACTCTCATACAGACCTCTGATGTTCCAGAGTTGCAATTACTGGATGAGTGGTCTACTGAATTCTCAACCAACTGCTGTGAAATTTGGAGCATGTTAAAAGTTGAGTTCTCATGTGGTTGGTTGCTTGCTGAATTGTACCACTCTATGTCTTCCATAACAGCATTAGGTCCACCCCCATTATGATACTCGGTTAAGTTTCGAGTATCTTCTCCAATATTCTTTGAAGGTTGGCCTCTGCTTTGAACTGCATTTGGTGCATCTACAGTGTCATGCTTGGTTAAGTTATGGGTATCTTCTTCAATATATTTCGAAGCTTGGCTTTCCTCCATCTTCTTTTCAGAGTCCATAGTTCTTTTAGAATCATAAGATGTTTCCATATCGCCATGCTTGTACTTGCAGGAATCTAAATTGATTGCCTCATCTGGTTTTCTCATCTCTCCTAAAGCCGCAGGTTCAATGAATCCTTGGGCTCCATCGTCTCTGGTTTCAGATGATTTGGACTCTAAAGTGATAACATCTCCTCTAGTCATCACCTTCGCATTACAAATGATGTTCAACTCTTCTGTAGGCTTCTGTTGAGGATCAATTAATTGCTGCGGAATAATAAAATTTACAGTAGGAGATATTAAGGTAAAACAAAAGTCCTAACGTCCACAAAGGAGATATTAAGTTGCAAACACGGAAGCCTAAATAATAACTGGATATGATTTGTTGCATTCATTCGTATATCGGAAGGATCATAGCCCTATATCAATGTCAAAAACATGTTTCAAAGAACATAGTTACTTTAGGAAAAATTAAGAGTTCGGGCAATATAGTTTATACTCCAATACCTCAGAACAGTAGTGAAATAACTGACCTCTGGCTTCTGGAAACAAGGCTCAGGAGGTGAATGAGCCACTGAGTTCTCAGTTAACTGCACGGTTTTCCCCAGATCTTCAGGTGATAATTTGTCTGAAACATTTTCTCCACCACTTCTTATGACATCTTCATGAGTTTCACGGTTAATATTTGCTGGATAGGAGTCACAGTCTTCAGTTGTATCTAACCTTGAAGATAGTGAACTTTCGTTATTCAAAATTTGCACAGCTTCCTGTTCAGATGGAGAGATTGATGCAATTGGCTCCTCAGGTTTCTTGTTTAAAACAGAAAGCTTTACTTCAACGGAATCCTCTTCAATAATATCATCAAATTCTCTCAGTTTCTCTCGATTTGCTTCTTTTGTTAAGTTAAAGGAACCTCTCCACAATCCTTCACCATCAGAATTAATATCCCTTCCAACATCCCCATCATATGTAACTTCACCTTCAACAGGTGAAACTGTTCCATCGGTTGATAATGTAGCTGAACCAACTTCTGAGACCTCAACTTGCAGGTCAGAAGCTAAGGAACAGTTTCGAGTATGATCCTGTTGCCTATCTGTATTGTTAAACAAATTAAACTCGGTCCTACTTGGAGATGGGCTGGAATCATATGGGGGTTTGCTCATAGCTCTCCTCCACTTGGGAGGAATTGAAAGATAAAGAGCCTTTCGGACTTGATTAGCACATAGACTCAGAGGTCTAGTTGTCTGATCTAAGCCCGATTCAGAGTCATCAGATGAAGATGGTGAGTGGCAGGAATCATTGTTTTTTGTTGAAACTATATCCATTCTTACTTCACTTCCACTCAGATCACGAGGGTTTTCATTATTTTCTTCTATTTCAGTTTTATCATTAGCAGATTCTCTAATCTTTTCAGTTTTCTCTTCAGGCGAGTTCATTGCCTCATTGTGATTTAACTCTTGTACCTCAATAAGATCAATTTCACTCCCAAAACCAATGGAATTATGCCGGAGGGGACCTCCTTCATCATCTGAGAAAAGGGTGAGTGTTAAATAATTCCACCAGATAATAACACTCTTCAAAAAGAAAGAAAATTTTCTTTCCATACATAATTTGCAGTAGACTGCACAATCAAATTATTGTCCTAAACGTGTCCACTCCCTTTAGCTAGTTTAAAATCTTCAAGTCCTTGTTTTTAACTATGAATATCAAGAATTTTTTAACTAATGAAAAATGGATATGGACAACATAAAAATGCTGAAATTTTTATCTTTTGCTTACCTGGTGACCTTCTGAATCTATCGACTGCAGGATCTCCAGCAACCCTTTTCTCAGCACCATAGTAGGGATTAAACTGATTGTTAGGATCTGGAGAGGTATCGAACGTAAACAAAGGTCCATGACAGAAGCTCTCATGCCTGCAGAAAAGCATTTCCTTTTGGTTAGCTGGCATGAATTCTTTCAGAGAACTATCAGCCGAGAGATTTGGTTTTTCTTCAAATGGATCATAAGGTAGGTCAAATAGATTCTGTTTAGGCAGCAAGATGGAAGGGGCAGAACCAGGCATTTGTGACCCTTCGTCATTGGCACTATTCGAAGCACCAAGAATGTTGTTTTTAACTATTAGAATGGGAGCAATTTGACTATGGGGAGCAATGCCCTTGTCCATCAGAGTTTTCTCAATTGCCATTTTGAACATCTTTCTTGCTCTACGTTTTGAAATTAAACTTTCCAGCCTTTCGTTTCTTTCTGTCTCGGTTAACCCGAGAACCATTAGATTCTTCTCATCTTCCTTCGTCCATTCGACACCCCTATTCCTATCTTCCTGCACCTCTTTGTCCTCAGCATTTTTCCTTTCTTCCAGTCTTTCTACATCAACTACACCACCATCATCAGGAATTTTCCCTGACTGCAATCTGAAGCTATCACCCGACATGCTACGAGGTTTCGATGTCTCGTTATCAAATAACGAATTCGCGTCATTAGGCGCTTGATCATTTCGAGTCTTGTCCTGGGAAGAACTCTCTCCAAGTTCCATATTAGAACTCCCGTTCGCATCTATGACCAACTTTGAATTTGCTTCCGACAAATTTGATTTACCGGGCAGAACATCACATATACTTCTCGAAGAAAACAAGTTCATATGTGGACTGTCGTCCCTATCCCATTCTTGGAGCTCCATTCGAGCATTTCTTCGAACACTTTTCTGGGGTCTTAACGAAGGGACCTTTAATCTATTTAAATGCGGAGATGGTTTCTCCTCGTTTGATCTAGTTACATGCGGAGATGGTTTCTCCGCACTGTCTTGTTTCTTAACCGTTTGGACTTCAGGATGTTTGGTTTTCCAATAAAATCTGATGGAAACCACAGTGCAGATAAGAATCGGGGAAACATACATCAAAATGTAGAAAAAAGAAGGAAAATATATGTACACGGAGAAAACAAAGATAACAAAACCCGACACAAGTGGATATTTTCTTACAAATTTATAACTACAACTTCCAGAAAATCTAATGATTTTCCAGACAAAAAGTCGAATACCCTTTGCATCAAAACCCATTTCTTTTCTATTTTCCTACCTAAATTTTCAGAAATCAAACCGATAAATTTAACAACAAAACTGGGCATAAATAATCAACAATAAGTGTCCATATCCCCCACTCAAAGTTGAAGAATTTCAGCACAAACTTGAATTTCCAACATAATGAAAAAACGATATTTTTCTTTATTTTTGTGTTCAGTAAAAAAAAGGAAAATTGTAAAAGAAAGGTGAGGAGTGATTTTGGATTTCTAATCCTCCATTTCAGAACTTCCTTTGCCGTTTTCATTTATCCGTTTCCCTTAATTTATGGGATAATATAGGACAACATTGAAAACAAGTATAAGCAAGGGAATATGGATGTTAATATTGTTGTCTAATTACTCAATGCCACCTGTACTTGTGTCCTAGTTTCAATTTTGATCTTAAAACATATCATTTCATGAATGTGTTAATTATGACTCTCTTTGATGTATTTTTTTGATTAAAATGATAATTTGGACAAGAAATTTAAATAAAAAGTATTACAGTATAGCTTAAAAAACATTATAGTATAATCCATGGGTTAAACGTCGAAAGGACTAGTGGGAGTTATAGTTTCTAAAATATTATAAATTTGAGAAATTTTAAGTTAGATGATAATAAAATTGATTATTGTCTCTCTAAAAATAACTTATTAAGTGATTACAAGATAATATTATTCATATTTTTTTCTAGTCTCTAATAAAGTATACACACATTTACAAACAAAGCTGCTTAAACACTGATCTACTAGGATAAACGTCTTCTTTTTTACTGAAATCATTTGTTAGTTAAAAATTATTTTATTATCAATTCTTTACAAACTTAAAACTTTTTTTTGAATTGAAATTCATTAGTTTTATTAAACAATGATATTTCCAAAATAGAATAAAAATTCACATCATAGTAAACAAAAACATTTAATCTAGACATATTCTTATAATCATTAAAACAAAAAACTAACGTCTCAAGATTATAAGAGAACTGTAAAAAAAACAAACAAAAAATCTTAAAGATCGACAATCAATATTAAAATTAATATCGCTAGAAAAAAGCAAAAAAATAATAAAACATAAAAGAAAAAGACACAAGAGAACTATGTTATGCCACTTAGGTTTTATTTCTATGGTAAATTGGTCTCATACAAACCAAATGTATGCAATATACATATTTTAAAACAAGTATAATATTAATTCCGTCATTAGCATAGTCCCTTCTCTTTCAAAACTAAAAGTATGCAATATATATTCCAAAACTCAAAAATATAATCTCTAAAATTTATAATCTAAATATTTTTAAAAAATAAAATTCTCACCACCAATATATAAAAATGTTTCTCTAATATTAATATGTTTCTAAACCTGGATCGATAATTGATGTGCTTTTAGATTGTATTACTATTTTGAGGAAAACCGTGGCAGTGGGACTAATATAAACTAGGGAAAACTACACTAGTGACCACCGAAGATATTAGGATACCTATTTGAACTACCAAATTAAAAAAAACGTCAATCACACCACCGAATTTATAAAATCAACCTATTTTGACCACCGTCGTTAAAAACCTAACGGTGGAGTGACGGAACTGCCACGTGGCAGTTGATGGATATATTTAAAAATTACACATTTGGTCCCTGTTATTTACACATTTTTTCAATTTAGTCCTAATTTTCAATTAATAAAATAATAAATTATTTAATTAAGTGGTGACACGTGTAAAGATCTTATTGGAGGATTTTAATTATTTATATTTAATTTTATTAATTTATTTTCCCCCTCCAATTAGGTGGTGACACGTGTCACCACCAATTTAAAGGAGAAAAATAAACATTTTTCTCACATGCATGCTGGGGACTCAAACCTAGGTCTCTAGAGTGTAAGTGCAGCTGCTCTACCACTGCACCAAGCACATCTTTGTGCTATAATTCTCCACATATAATATATATCTCTTACTAGTTTCTACATTTATAAGCCAAAAGCTCAAACCCTAAACACTAATTTCACATGTATAAATCCTAAACCCTAAATTCTAACCCTAAATATTTCAAATTAAATCTCAAACCCTAAAATTTTTAAATTTATTCCACGCAAAATATCCTAAGCCCTAAACCCCAAACCCTAAAAAATTTAAATTGATTCCACGCTTAATATTTCAAATTAACCCTTAAACCCTAAACCCTAAATATTTCAAATTAAACCCCAAACCCTAACCTTAAACCCTAAATTTCAAATTAATTACACGATAAATATCTAGGGTTTAATTTGAAATATTTAGGGTTTAGGGTTAAATTAAAATAGTTAGTGTGTTATTAATTTGAATTTTTTAGGGTTTAAGGTTAAGGGTTTGGGGTTTAATTTGAAATATTTAACGTAAAAATAATTTGAAATATTTAGGGTTTAGGGTTTAAGGGTTAATTTGAAATATTTAGCGTGGAATTAATTTGAAAATTTTAGGGTTTGGGGTTTAGGGTTTAGGATATTTAGTGTGGAATTAATTTAAAAATTTTAGGGTTTGAGGTTTAATTTGAAATATTTAGGGTTAGAGTTTAGGGCTTAGGATTTATACATGTGAAATTAGTGTTTAGGGTTTGAGCTTTTGGCTTATAAATGTAGAAACTAATAATAGATATATATTATATGTGGAGAATTATAGCAAAAAGATGTGCTTGGTGCAGTGGTAGAGTAGCTGCACTTTCACCTGGGAGACCTAGGTTTGAGTCCCTCGGCATGCATATTAGTGAAATGTTATTTTTCTCCTCTAAATTGGTGGTGACACGTGTCACCACCTGATTGGAGGGGGAAAATAAATTAATAAAATTAAATATAAATAATTAAAATCCTCCAATAAGATCTTGACACGTGTCACCACTTAATTAAATAATTTATTATTTTATTAGTTGAAAATTAAGACTAAATTGAAAAAATGTGTAAATAACAGGGACCAAATGTGTAATTTTTAAATATATCCATCAACTGCCACGTGGCAGTTCCGTCACTCCACCGTTAGGTTTTTAACGGCGGTGGTCAAAATAGGTTGATTTTATAAGTTCGGTGGTGTGATTGACGTTTTTTTTAGTTCGGTGGTTCAAATAGGTATCTCCAATATCTTCGGTGGTCACTGGTGTAGTTTTCCCTATAAACTATAACTATGAGATAAACCAAAAGTTTAAGTTATAAAATAAAATGCTCACCTCCTTGTGTCATGGTGGCAAAGGTAGAGATATTCATCATGCCTTGAAACTTGTGTTTGAGCCCTAGTAATGTATATTGTGTATGTCGTCTTCGAAAAGACTAAAAAAATTGAACATATGTTACCCTTGCAGCATACCAGCATATTTAAAAAAAAGTAATAAAATGAAATACTCTAGTGTTAACAAGGATTAATTGATGTATTTTTTAAATATAAAGGGTGACCCAAATATAACCTTACTATAATTTGAGTGACCCAAATGTAACCTTTAATAATTGGGTGACCCAAATACAACCTTACCCATAATTGAGTGACTAAAGTGTAACTTTTAATAATTGATTGACTCAAATGAAATCTTACTCATAATTGAGTGACCCGTGTTATAGTTTACCTAATTTAATAATAAGCTAATTTTTACTAAAATTGATTGGACTCTAACCCATCTATCCAAAATTAAAGCCCAAAATAATAAAAACCTATTCTCCCCCCCCCCCCCCCCCCCCCCCCAAGCTACGGCCCTTATGAAACCAAGCGTGTGGTTACGAAACAGCGCCGAACATATGGTCACCGCTCTTCCAATCCACTCATTCCACGTGTTACGTATTATGTAATCCTAAAAAATGCCCAATCTTTTTACCCCCTTTTGCTCCTGTCCTGCTAACCCCGCAACGGTTAAATCCCACCGTTTTCCTCTAATCCAACGGCTCAAATTCTCCCACCATTATCTATTAATTTCTCCCGCAAAGTCTCACACTGTTTTTGTCTCCCTCTCTATATGAAATTTTCTCGTATAAATAATTCCTATTTTCAATTTAGATTTTGAAACAAATTTTCTAGGGTTTCCCAGATGTCATTGATTGAATTTCTACGACCGACGACGATAACAATTCAAAGTAAGTGTAGCGGAAATTCACACTGTAATCTTCTTTATATACATGGCTTAAACTTGTGCACCAATCGGTTTAAGGTTTCGTTTCAAAACACGAATCGTTTCGTCCCCGATTCAATCACTTTCCCTCTACGTAACGTCGTCGTTCCGGGGAACCACGAAAGATTCAATCTTTATGGAGGGGGTAGATTAAGGTTCAAGGAAAGCAAATTTTTGGCTAATTGTACAGATAACAGCGGTTCGAAGGGTAGCTCCAGTGAGAAAAATGAGAGCGAAGATGGGCAAGGAGTGAAGCAGAATACGACAAATTCGGGCGGTTCTACCAATCAGAGACGAGAAAAGAGCGGGAAAACCGGGCTTTGGTGGTCCAAAGGAAAGAAATGGCAGTGGCAACCGATAATTCAAGCTCAAGAAATTGGTGTTTTGCTTTTACAATTAGGTATTGTTATGTTTGTTATGCGGTTGCTCCGACCTGGGATTCCATTACCGGGGTCCGAGCCCAGGACTCCGACAACTTTCATCAGCGTTCCTTACAGTGATTTTTTGAATAAGATTAATAGTAATCAAGTTCAAAAGGTAGAGGTTGATGGGGTTCATGTAATGTTTAAACTGAAGAATGAAGGGATTGTTCAAGAGAGTGAAATTGGCGGTGTTAGTAATAATGAGTTTCAGGATTCGGAGTCCTTGTTGAGGAGCATGGTGCCCACTAAGAGAATTGTATACACAACCATACGGCCTGGTGATATCAAGACTCCATATGAAAAGATGCTGGAAAATGATGTGGAGTTTGGGTCTCCTGATAAGCGGCCTGGTGGCTTCTTCAACTCTGCATTGGTAAGTTGTATTATTTTCTTTGTTGTTATTAATTTGAGTGAATCTAGTTTAGTTTCCTTGTTTTTGAAGCTTTTGAGTATGGTTAATGGTAACTGTTTGAATTCTCTTGGTTCTGTTGGGGATATGGTTTACTGTCATAAGCTGCCTGCTAGATAGTATGTAATTTAAGTTTTAGTTATGGGTATCTTCTTTGCCTTCATTTGCCTTATCTCAAGTAGTAATCTGATGTGCCCTCTACTATTTGAAATTTTATTCCCTCTTGAGGTTCCAATTATAATTTGGGAAAAAATATATCTTTAATTACTGAAAAGTTGACAGACTAGAATAAAATAAATAGAGATTCCTAAAACCAAATATAGCCAGGGGTATCAGTTTGCTCAGGTTAGCTTGCTCAATGATGACTAGTGGAGGGCAGTTCTCAGATAGATACTAACCTTACCATGATTTTTTCTAATTCACTTGCTAATATACATCTGAAACACGTAATTTTATATATTTGACTTCCTATCTTTTGCAGATAGCTTTGTTCTATGTTGCTGTCCTTGCGGGACTTCTCCACCGATTCCCTGTGAGCTTTTCTCAGGTTTGGATTTTCTTGAAAGTTTTATGAGTACCTTGCCTATGTTGCATTGATAGGTTCTGATTTGAATAATGCATCATGCAGCATACAGCTGGTCAGATTAGGAATCGCAAGGTTGGAGGTCCTGGGATTTCAAAAGTGCCTGAACAAGGTGAAATAGTCACTTTTTCTGATGTTGCTGGTGTTGATGAGGCCAAGGAGGAGCTAGAAGAAATTGTGGTACATTAAATATTCCTGTACTTCATATGCTACCAGCAGCTGATATTTTGTAGTAATTGTTCTTATGAATTCAAGTTGTTGTCTTTATATGTTTACGTTTGCTGCCCAGGAATTTCTTAGGAATCCAGACAGATACGTACGGCTTGGTGCTCGTCCTCCTCGAGGAGTTCTCCTGGTGAGTTGATATGAAAACTTTACTTCCTGATGATGGTAAAACTTTTGTTCTATAGAAGCAATGAATTACTTGCAAAACGATATTAATCCTCAGAAACTTTAGTTTACTTTCTCCGCTGAAAGCTTTTGGCCCTGTAACACCTTCTACTTTATCTCTTGTTATGATAAGCTCTATTCTCTAAATGTTTATATATGGAATTCATCATATTCAGTGTCTCCACACAGTGCTTATACACAAGGAGCATATGATGGTTTCTTTGCAACCTTCTTATAAAAATGGAAATAATGTTGTTTTTTATGGTTTATTTGTGTTATAGGTGGGTCTTCCTGGTACAGGTAAGACTCTTCTAGCAAAAGCTGTGGCTGGTGAAGCAGAAGTTCCATTCATAAGTTGTTCTGCCAGTGAGTTTGTAGAGTTGTATGTTGGCATGGGTGCATCTCGAGTTAGAGATCTCTTTGCACGAGCAAAGAAGGAAGCACCATCTATAATTTTTATTGATGAGGTCAGTCTATGGGTTTTATCATTTTGTTGGAACAATCTGTCCTTGTAGTTTTCCAGTAGAATTTTCTGACACCTTTCATCACGCACAGATAGATGCTGTGGCTAAAAGTCGTGATGGTAAATATCGCATTGTTAGTAATGATGAAAGAGAGCAAACCTTGAATCAATTACTCACTGTAAGTTACCTGCGTCATAGTCTTTTTGCTGCATAGTCCTTTTGGTCCAATGGCCATAGACCTCTGAAGCCTGGAACTACATTGTAGGAGATGGATGGATTTGACAGCAACTCTGCTGTGATTGTTCTTGGAGCTACAAATCGTTCTGATGTCTTGGACCCTGCCCTTCGGCGACCTGGGAGATTTGATCGTATTGTTATGGTTTGTGTGGTGCATTGTATTTCAGTTAACTCTCTAGATGTTGGAATCTGTTATATAAACCAGTTCCTTTGCCATCTTGAAGATATCCTGTCTCCTGTGATTTCCAGGTGGAGACTCCTGACAGGATTGGAAGAGAAGCTATCTTGAAAGTACATGTTTCTAAGAAGGAGATTCCCCTTGGAGAGGATGTTGATCTTGGTGACCTTGCTTCTATGACTACTGGTTTTACTGGGTATTTTCTTTTTTATCATATTCAAATGACAATCCTTCCCCTTCCTCTGTTGTTGATACTGCGGAAATAACTATGTCATCTTTTATATTTTGCAGGGCTGACCTTGCGAATATAGTAAATGAAGCTGCCTTGCTTGCTGGAAGAAATAACAAAGTTGTTGTAGAGAGAATTGATTTCATTCAGGCAGTAGAGCGATCAATAGCTGTAACTCTCTCTATCTTTCTCTCCTAGCACAGTTTGCTGTCATTTGAATTATTCGCATTCATGTTTTTAGACTGTTCCCATCTCCCATGTTTTGAAGAATTTGTATAACATTTTCCTTGCCATGAAAGTTGAGTATTAACTGTTACATCTTCTATCCAGTGATGTTATGATGTTATGCAATTTTCTCTTTCTTGTTCTCGGCTTTAATTATTGGTTCTACTGTATGCAACACATATTTTAATAGTTACCATAAGAACGCAAAATAGAATTGATAACTAACCTACTTTGATCTACTCAATTCCTTCTTACACATTTGGCTCACAATATGTGTAGTTATACTAGGCCATTATGATTAGACATTGGAAGCAAGTTGAGTGACAGAAAGAATTAAATTTTGTAGGGCATAGAGAAGAAAACAGCCAAGTTGAAGGGAAGTGAGAAGGCTGTTGTTGCAAGGCATGAAGCTGGCCATGCATTGGTAGGTACGGCTGTAGCAAACCTTCTTCCTGGACAACCACGTGTTGAGGTAAATTATCACAATATTTACCGAATGTTATCAGTTTATCATTGTCATGTCGTGTACCATAGATGGTGACAGTGCGATCATTTTTATGCGGTTGTTATTTAGGATAGATATTTACTCTTCATCGACTTCCATTTGTGTTTGCAGAAACTGAGCATATTGCCAAGATCTGGAGGAGCACTTGGCTTTACTTATATTCCTCCTACCAATGAGGATAGATATTTACTCTTCATTGACGAATTACGTGGTCGTTTGGTTACTCTTCTTGGTGGACGTGCTGCAGAGGAAGTTGTGTACTCTGGTCGTGTTTCTACTGGTGCGCTTGACGATATTAGGCGGGCAACAGACATGGCATACAAGGCAGTAGCTGAATATGGTCTTAATCAGACTGTAGGTCCTCTGTCTTTAGCTACAGTGTCTGGTGGAGGCATGGATGAATCTGGGGGTGGAGTTCCTTGGGGACGAGATCAGGTCCATTTTTACTCTAATGAATTTAGTTATCCTTTTTTGTTAACAATTCCTACACTATCTATATCGAAGACTAATCCAGAGTGAAACATACAGGGACATCTAGTTGATCTTGTTCAAAGAGAGGTGAAAGCATTATTACAGTCTGCGCTAGAAGTAGCCCTTTCTGTTGTACGTGCTAATCCAACTGTTTTAGAAGGGCTTGGTGCTCACCTGGAAGGTAATCTACTGTTTTTGTGTTAGAAATGAAGAAAAAAAACACATATTTTTTCATATTCTAGTATACCATAACATCCGCAATCCTAAACAGTTTGAATCTAGTTGTGAAGTAGATGTTCTGTATCTTTAAAAGGGGGAAAGAGAACAAATTATTTCCTTTACTTTTTATTCAGAAAATGAGAAAGTTGAAGGTGAGGAGCTTCAAGAATGGTTGAAATTGGTTGTTGCACCGGAGGAGCTAACGGTGTTCATCAAAGGCAAGCAAGAATCTATTCTGCCGGTGCAAGCGGGCTCTGGATAAGCAGTTCTGCTCATTTCATGCCAACGTATTGATTATAACATGGTGTCAACTGCAGCTTTCTTCAGGCCTTGGACCATGTCAATGAGCCGGGTTAAATTTTTGGCAAGGTGTGAATTTCGGCTTTTATTTTCGACACTGCCATGTATATTCATTGTTTTTATTCTGACAACACTACCAGAAAGAAGTAGTAAAGCCGAAGATATGTTTCCTTGAGATTGCTTTCAAGCTTGTCCCCACCATCCAAGACATTGTGTATATATCCAGGTTGGTCTCCGGTGTCTGTTGTGTTGTACATTGAGTATGTTTTATTGCCTCAATGGAAAAAGGTATAGGATTTGGCAAGTGTAACAGTAATTTGAGTTGTACAAGTATAGTTTTTCTGTGAAATATAATATTATCGCACATAGAACATGTTGCGTTCAAAATTGTTACTCCAATTCACAATAGTTTTCCCAACTTGAAACTTTTATATATAGGATTAATATCCTATACACTGGCGGTGGAAAGTTTTTATTTCCACAAGCGCCTCAATTATAGGGTTTAGGGTTAGTGTTTAGGGTTTAAAGTTTAGGGGTTTTAGTGTAAAGGTTTAGAATTTAGGGTTCATGTTTAGAATTTAGGAATTAGGGTTAGAATTTAGGGTTTAGGGTTAGGGTTTAGTTTTAGGGTAATATGGGTGGGGATTTAGGTTTTAACCTATAAACTCTAAATTTTAACCCTAAACCCAAAATTCTATCAACAATCTCTAAATTCAAAACTACTACACTTATACCCCTAAATTTTAAACCCTAAACGAAGTCCCTAACCCCTAAAACTAAGGCGCTTGTGCAAAAATATTTCCACAAGCGCTTGTGTATAAAACAATTACTATATATATATATATACATATATATATATATATATTGGTTTGAATGACTTGTATAGAATGTGATTGACAAGTGTCGAAATTATCAAATAAATAACTTGTCAGCCCAAAACCAACAATTCAAGGCAGCCCACGACTCCTGTCATAACATCAAGTGAATATTCAGATTCTGCCTTGAATTTTTAGTTTTGGGCTGACATAGTCTAATAGAGCTCTTACAATAAGCAATTCTGACGTTATATCTTTATAACACGCCTTTAATCATTTGTCGTATTTTTTTTACTATTCATCAAATTGATAATCGAAGAACATGACACTTCGACGGGATATTTTATTATAAGAAAGTTGAAAGACTAATGAACGTGCTAGTAGATATCGTATTTATTTTACCTTGTGTTTAGCTCACACATAACTTCTCTAATTTGTTTCTTCAATTTACCTTGCTTCATCTTCTTTCTTCTACTAATTCGATGACACAGTCCCTTCATTGCTAAAATATTGAGCTTAATAAAAATATATACTAATTTTCAGTAAATTTTGCTGTGGAGAAGAACTTTCAATCCCTCAATAAATAGATTATTATAATCAAATCATTCATTCATTTAATTGTAAGATTATTATTAAATATATAGATTGTGTAAAAAAGTTCACATTTATTCATATTTAGAGATTTACGAATTGACCTAGTGGCTAAGAATATTTCTCTTGTCTCATTTTAAATACACACATTTATATAGGTTCAAATCCCGACATGAAAATATAATATTCCATTATTTAATAAAAAAACTATGAAATTTAAATTTATAAATTTAAATGTTAGAAACTAAATCCTGAATTAAAAAACTCAATCTTAAAATAATTAGATTTGTGACCTAATCTACGTGTATCAAATAATTTTTTTAATTATAAATAATTTATTAATTTAATAACTTGATAATAAATTTTTTAAAATTTAATGATTTGTTATCAAACTTACTTAATAGGATGAGACATTAAATTTATTAAATAAAATCAAAATTTTAAGGAAAAAATTAGGTTTACTTATAAGTAACTGATTGAGTTGGGTGTATTTTACCCAATATTTACTTGTTCGGTAACCAGCAGCTTGACTGCTTGAGGACTTGATAAAAAAAACCAGCAGCTTGAGGAAAAAGTTGAGGCTTGAGCTTCCTGATCAAGATTTCGGAACCCTTGAAATTGACGACCCAGTTTGCTATTAGGGTTCCTTTGAGATAATCAAATTTCAACAATCTTTGATCAATGACAAGCGAGCAGAACAAAATCTATCACGAAAGGCAAAGATTACAATTTTGCCTCTTGCATTCTCTTAACAATCTCTTCCAGGTACTTCTCTCCCACCCTCCCCCTCTTTTATTTTTCTAGTATGTTATTCCTAATGGGTTTTCATTAATTATTTGTAATCTTTTGTTATAATTCAGCAAAAGGATGCATTTACCCGAGAAAGTTTGAATTCAGTAGCAGAAAGACTCGTTCTTGATGACCCAGAAAAGGAAATTTGGACAGCCTTTTCTTTAGTCTTCAAGCCTCACCACAATTCACTTACTGGAAACTATGATATAAATGTTTTAATTGCTGCGCTTGAAGGGAGAGGGAAGACTGTGATTTGGCATGATGGTCGAAATGGAGCATCAAGTATCGATCTTGATGATGGATTGTTGATGGGAATTGTGGTTAATGTTCCTGTTAGACGGTACGCTGGGCTTTGGAAAAGTAGGCATTGGATTGCTGTGAGAAAGATTGATGGAGTTTGGTACAATTTGGATAGTGATCTTCAGGCACCTCAGAATTATAAGGATTGTGAAGAAGTCAGGGAATTCTTGGATTTTATCATCAGTCATGACGGGCAGGTTTTGCTTGTGAAAAATGAGAATAGACAATGAGTTTTCTTTGTTCTGAATTGTTTGGAAATTGGAATGTGAATATTGAAAAGCTATGTAATCTTTTTATACTCTTGAAAGATAAGATGGAATTTACTGAAGAATTCAGTTTATTGATCTGTTTATGTTTTTTTGGCTGAACATCAGTTGGAATTGACTAATTGACTCTGTTTAATCTTTCAGGTTGCTAGTTTCTCTGAATGTGGCTTATACAGTTATACTCATTGTTTGGTTCTCTGCTAGTTGCCACATAGTGCTTCAAATCTGACGTGTTTTTGCCAATGAACAATCCATGTTACCGATTGAAATAGGAAAGGGTAGCCTACAAATGCTTAGCAAACAAGAAATGGAAAATGAAATGAAATAAAGGATGTGCCTAGAGAATATGGTAGTATATGTTTTAAACTCTAGTTAGTGTCTTAAATTGTCCATTCATATGCCTTCCCTATTTTGGTTAACCTATGATCCCCATCACATCATTTGAGGTTACTGGTATTTGGTAGTTTATGCAGTAAGTTTTTAGCCTTTGGTTGAGTGGTTAAGAACCCTTTTCTTTTTCGTAGTTTCGGATAAAGGGAAGGGGTAGCAGATTTTAGGATTCAAAGTTCAAACTCGAGATGGCTTTCACCTTCTCCAGATCAACCTGGTTTGGTAGTCACTAGAGCTTGATAGAATCCTCTTGTTCAGGCATATTTTGGTTTAACTTTTACTTCTAGTTCATCACCAACTAATACTCTACTTCATTAGTCCTTGACAAATGATCTAACACCATTATAACTGAATAGGTTTTATGACATTTGATTTCGGAGTGGACCGGAAATCATGACTGCACTTTGCATCTTGTGGAGATTTACCTTAATCAGATACTTCTGAACTCCAAACTAAGTGAAAAGTTCAAAAAGGAAACAGAGTAGGAAGAATCTATGTGAGTCCAGCTTTCGGCACAGCATTTATCCATTGGTAGGCTGTCGTTTTAGGTTCCCTTGTCTTGAACTCAATCTGGATTAACTTCAGAAGTGCATATGCAAAATTGTACACGTAAATTTCCTTTCAAGTATTCGATCAAAAGTGAAATTATAGGTGAAGATACCTATGCTGAATAAAAATCTTTTTTTAAAGAAATCACAAAAAAAATATAAGAATTAACACTTCAACATTTCTTTTGGCATTTAAGATAATTATAATACTAGATTGTAATCATGGTGCAGCTTTTGTCACCTCTAATCAAACTTTATCCTTAATGAATTATGCGTCTCTTGTCTAGTGGAGTTGGGATATTGAAGCCTGTTGTGTCTTTAGCACAGCTGGTTTTCTGTGACTGTAATTTTCTTTGACATCTATTTTGTTTAGATTCAGTCAGTCCAATGCAATTGATGAGACATTTAAACTTTTTATGGAATTTTTTGTGGATATTAAGATTCAAACTTCATATCTATGGATACCAAAAAAGTTATGTCACCTACAACTTTTTTCAAAAGGGGAGAATTAAACTTAATGAAAATAGCAGAAGGGCCCCTTTTAGAGAAGGATAATCAAAGAAAAGTGAAAGGAGGCTACCCTAACTTGTGCTTTGTTTTTTTTAATTTTATTTTATATATCATTTTCCTTTCATCTAAAGCTTATTGCTAAGTGCCAACTTCTCTGAACATTTTTTTAATGAATTCCATGATTTGTTGTTGGTTCTAGTTTTAGTTTATAGTCCCCCCCGTGTGAATATAAGAATTCCAGGTCCCCCATCAAATACAGAAGACAATGATGGCTATTCGTCTTTCATTTGTAGCCTTGCATAGAGGGGCTTCTTTTTAACTTTTGTCATCATGATGTATGTGTTTTGAAATCCAAAAAGAATGATTCACTGATTTTTAAATGCACAGATACATAGATACATTTCTGAGGCGAAATGCTGGTGGATTTTCAAGTTTCCATAGAGAAATGGGCAAGGAAGTAAGTAGATTCATGTTCTCAATATTTTGGACAACCTGACATGCTTTTGCAACCAGCTGCTGGTTGAAAACTCTACTTCAGATGCTATGCTGGTTGGTTGCAACATTTGTTGTTTCGCTATATCCTACTCTTAAACTTAACGTGAGTTTTAGATACGAATATATATTTGACACGAGTACTTAAGGTGTTACGTTCCCCTACCCTGTATATTTAAACATGTTTTGTAGGGCATATAAAAGAGAAAAATAAAGCAAATTTCAGATTGTATCCCATTTCAGAAAATTACAAAAGATAAGTCCATGATTTGGGTTTTGATTACAAAAACCTCTACACACTATTGAGTGTTGGGTCATTTATTCTTAACTTTTTTTTATAAAATTTCTCTTTTCTTTTTAATTTCTTTTCCCTCCTTGACTTGACCCTTAGTTAACTGTTTCAGCTTTCTCTCCTTTTATATATTGGTCAAGCTCTCCCATCCATCCACACCTCACTTTCCATCCGAGTTTATCTGCAACTCCATAACTATTACCCTTTTCTCTCCCAAAGTTCAGCTGATTGCAGAACATGGCAACTCAAGGGACCAACAAAGTCAGTCAGAAAAGGGGAACCAACAAGCCAATTGGCTCAGTTATGCAAAAGTCTAATACTACCATGGCTGCAGGGAAAGTAACGGTTACCAGGAGTTGTGGCTACATGAGATGTAGAACATCGGAATTTATGCCGGTAAGGTTTCTCAAACATCTTGGCGGCAAAGCAGCAAAAGGTTTACATGTGGTGTCCATGAGAATTAGGCCTTCCCCTAAGGTTTCTTCTTCCTCTTCTTCACTAGGAAGATCGAAACCAATTGTAACCCCTTCTGATTCTCATAGAAATGCTGCCATCGAAGACTGCATCGAATTCATCAACTCTTCTGCTTCTTTGCCTAGATCAAACTCTGTTTCTGCTATATAATTCTCATTGAACTTAATGGTCATAATTGGCCATAAAACATGGTGTGATTGTGAAAATGGAGTATCCTGTTCCTAGTGGCTTATATGTACATTATCGTTTTCGTTTTAGAAAATGGAGTATCCTGTATTATCCTTTTGGTTTGGTTTCTCCTACTGTGTACATTCTGTTGGTGGTGCAATATTTCAAACAGGCTTACCAGCAAACTTGTTGTGTCTCATAGGTTTCCAAATTCTCTATTCTAGCTATATTTTATTTGTTTTTACCATTTTTTCTACCAAAAAATTTCTAAATCTTAAAGTTATCACAATATTCAAAGAGGACAACATGGCATGTTTTCCTATCCACATTATATTAGAATTCTTAGCTTTTTGACAGACTCGGCTGAGAAGGCCTAGATATGTTTTCTTCAGGGTAAATAGCTGATGGACAACATGTGAACATTCTTGCACTATCCCTTATTGGTCCCTAAGAGACTAGGTAACCCGAAAGACAAAAATCGACTTGCCAAATAGTGTGACGTTCATCCGTATTGTTTATCGTTTGGTGCTCAACAATCGCTCCCTATTTATCCATCTTGTTCACTACCAAAGCTTGATTTGAACCCCATGATAAAACAATGACATGTTTGGAATTTGGATTTGACATCCTTTTTCTAAAACAAATAACCTCTACACAGCAAGATCCAAGCTAATCTGATGTTCAATCATATGACAGAGATGAGTTAGGAACCAGATGCAATTGAATGTAACAAGATCAGGTTCATGTATTAGAATAGAAGCTGGCAGTCTATGAGTCTACAGAAGTTAAACAAATGTCCCCAAATAGTGTACTAATCCATAGACATGCTCAACCCCCAAGCAGTTGGCAGTTTCAATCTGTAAAATTCTTGTCATACACGGCCACTTTTTTTGCAGAAAAATGAATCATATAATAAACAGTAAATCAAACATCCCAATGTTTTAAATCAGAGAAACATAAACTCAAAACCTAAACTGTTATGAGCCTTTCATTCAAGAAACAGCCTGCAATTCTTCTTTCATTTACTAGGTACACAAGTGTCTTAGTTCATTACCAGTGAAATGGCCAAATTATTAATAACAGCTTGCAATTCTACTAATAAATGAATTAGTGGTTTATAAAGACTTAAGTAGTGTGCAATGAAGGAAATTATATTAATAACAGCTTAGTGTTCAAGAATGAAGAAAGGTTTCACAATATTTGAAGATACAAAACATGAACTAATTCCAAACCAAGATTGAAACTTCCCCCACAGGATGAATTATACTAGTATCTTTTCATTTCTTGGTAAAAAGACCTCCAAGTCCAAAGCCACCACCATTGCCATTGCCCTTCTTCTTCTGAGGGATTGAAACAGTGTTCTTCCGACCACTGGTAGTGCCACCACCACCACCGTTCTTGTCTTCAACTTTCTTGAGGAGAGGGTCAGTTTCGTAAAACTGGTCTTCCTTGGTCAAGTTCCCAAGAATCCAATCAAAAATCCCTTTCTCTTCTTTGCTTCCACCTGCACCTTTTGCAGCTGTTGCATAAAGCCTTGTTGTTGAAGGAACAAAGGAAAATATAGGCAGAGAAGCCATTGTTGTGGCCTAGCTTAGAAACAGCTCTTTCTTTTTCTTCCTCCTAATGATTGATGATGCACACAATGTACAAGTATAGATTTATGGGGGTAGTGTTTGCAGTGAATTTTGGACCGTTGGATTGGGATTTTAAGATATATGGGTGTGAAAATATTGGGGTGGGGGTGTTTGTACCACGAGCTCTCCACAAGTGTATTATCTTCATTACTGAATTTTCAAAATGTACTTATATTTTTCATTATTATTCTCTTTTGTGTGTGTGTTTTTTTTCTTGTTGGAAACATAAGGGGTGAGAGTTTTTCTTAGCAGATATGGATATGGGGTTTCTCGCGTGGCAAATTGATCACCTTAAGGAAATGATTATTGAAAGATAATTCAAATTGAATAAGCAAAAAATATTATTTATTTTTTATAATTTACACCTTTCCAATTAGATTGACATCATTTAATTTAGTAAGATTAAACTTTTATATTTTTATACAAAACTTTATTTATTATAATACTTAAATCTTTAAAATAGAAGACAACCATTTATAAATATATTTAAACCTTTGAATATAATTTATAAATATTACAGTGGTAACCAAATATTGATATTTGAATTCATACAAAATGAGATAATATGAAATCTTGTATCACTTAATGAATTAATGGATCTTTACTTATCGAAAAATGATTAGATGGGTCTGGTTCACCACGTCATCCATTGTTTAAATTTTTTTTTCACCTTTGTCCCCTTATTTAAATTTCTTTAAAAATTGGTTTATTTATGAATTTGTCCCACTTTTAAACATTTATAATTTGCCCCCCAACCCCAAATCTTGGCTCCGTCCTTGGTCTCATTCAATGAAATTTTTTTTATTTTATTTTTTTCTTAAGGTGAATCTTCACTCATTTTCTATACGCAACTAGGAGTGGATATATAGTTATTTAAAAGTTGCACTGAAATAAGTGAATGTTATTGGATGAACAATGGATAACGTGGTAAACCTGGTCCATCTAATAATTTTCCAACTTATCATCATTTTAAATACACTAAACGAATAATTTTTTGATACACATATAAAAAATATAAAAATTTAAACAAATTTACATATTTATTCTTTAAAAAATAAAACTCAAACCAAAAACTTTAAATCATAAATTATAAATCTAAATCTCTAATCTCAAATTATAAATCCATAAAATAAAATTTAAAACTCTAAACTCTAATTAAATTCATAATCCTAAATCACTCTGGACTATACAAAAGTACTAAAAAGTCAAATAATCAAATTTCTTTCGAACAAAGGAATCCCATTTATTGGTTATTTGCAGTTTGCCCCCCTTGACTTTGTTTTCTTACCCCAAAAGTTTCCTAGTCTGGGAACAACTCACTGAAATGGAGTCAAAAATATAGCTCGGGGTTTCGTTTTCTTAACAACATGTGTATGCGTAGGCTTTGTACCAAATACCCATTTCTCTGAGTGTGGGTAAACTGTCTCTAACCACTTGGAAGATTAGGGTCACCAAGCATGACTTCACACTACAACGGCTTTCATCAACTTATGCTTAAACAAACCAATCAGTAATCACCATGCTAATTTAGTTTAAGCATCCGGTTCCAATTGTTTGCATGGTTTTCGTGTATTTCCCAACAACTCTGCCTAAACCTTTCTCCTTTTCATCACTTTATATGCAACTTCTTTCTTATCATTCTCTTTCAAAACTTAACTTCTGTAATATCCCATGGAAGCCCTTCAATTGTTGTTCAGCTTAGCTGCTGCAGTATTTGCTTACTCCATCTGGTTCCATTTCCTTGCCAGGAAGTTAACCGGTCCAAGAGTATGGCCTCTAGTCGGTAGCCTGCCGCTTCTTTTCATGAACCGGAGGAGAATCCATGATTGGATTGCTAGTAATCTTCGAGCTACAGGTGGTTCAGCCACTTACCAGACTTGCACCATTGCTCTTCCTTTCTTGGCTCGCAAGCAAGGGTTCTATACCGTCACTTGTCACCCCAAAAACATCGAGCATATTCTTCGGACTCGGTTCGATAATTACCCCAAGGGGCCTCATTGGCAAGCTGCGTTTCATGATCTGTTGGGGCAGGGGATCTTCAATAGTGATGGAGAGACGTGGCTCATTCAAAGGAAAACAGCTGCGCTTGAGTTCACAACCAGGACACTCAGGCAAGCCATGGCTCGCTGGGTGAATAGGACCATCAAGAACCGACTGTGGTGTATTTTGGACAAGGCAGCTAATGAGAAGGAATCGGTGGACTTGCAAGACTTGTTGCTTCGGTTAACGTTTGACAACATATGTGGTCTTACATTTGGTAAGGATCCACAAACACTTTCTCCTGATTTGCCTGAAAATACATTCGCTACGGCTTTCGACACGGCCACCGAAACAACTCTGCATAGGCTTCTTTACCCTGGTTTTCTATGGAGATCGGAGAAGGTTTTGGGGATTGGAGCCGAGAAAAGATTGAAAAGTAGCCTAAAAATCGTTGAAAACTACATGAACGGCGCCATTGAAGCAAGAAAAGAAGCTCCATCGGATGATTTGCTATCCCGTTTCATGAAGAAAAGAGACGTGAAGGGCAACCTCTTCACAAGCGATGTTCATGTTCTCCAACGCATTGCTCTAAACTTCGTCCTCGCCGGAAGGGACACCTCTTCGGTAGCCCTCAGCTGGTTCTTCTGGCTCATCATGAACCACCCGGAGGTTGAACAAAAGATCATCAACGAAATATCAACGGTTCTCAAAGACACACGTGGTCCATATCACAAGAAATGGCTCCAAGAGCCTCTAGTGTTTGACGAAGCTGACAAATTGGTATATCTCAAAGCAGCATTAGCTGAAACGCTTCGTTTATACCCCTCGGTTCCCCAGGACTTCAAGTACGTCGTCCAAGACGATGTCTTACCGGACGGCACATTCGTGCCCGCCGGCTCGACAGTAACGTATTCGATATATTCGATGGGAAGAATGAAGAGTATATGGGGAGAAGGTTGCATGGAGTTTAGGCCTGAAAGGTGGCTATCTCCGGACGGTGAGAAATTCGAGCCACCGAAGGATGGTTACAAGTTCGTGGCATTCAACGCTGGACCAAGGACGTGTTTGGGGAAAGACTTGGCGTACTTGCAAATGAAGTCGGTGGCCTCAGCTGTGCTGCTGCGTTACCGGCTTTCTCTGGTTCCTGGACACAGGGTGGAGCAGAAGATGTCTCTCACACTGTTTATGAAGAATGGCCTTCGAGTTTACTTGCAACCCCGTGAACTTGCATAGACATGGATTCGTTAAGTTTGATTTGTTTTGGTTTCATAAACTTCATAGATTGTTTGTATGGGTGTTGAATTGTTGGATAAGTATACTGATTTGTTATTCAAAGAGTAATGTAATTGTATTGTTTATATTCCATATCACATCATATGGGTGATCATATTATTATTTAATAATTTCAATAAAAGTAACTTTTAATTATCAATAATATTTTTATATAATTATTTTTGAAGAACGACATCTAAATTTTATTAATCGCAATAAAAAATATTATAATACAATGTATTAAAAAGAGAAAAATAAAAAAAAGACAAATTCACTAAAAAAACTCTTACAACGTCGTAAAAAAACAGACACTTTCATCTTTTATAATGTAAAAAATGAGTGAATTTTTTTGTCTCTATCCAAATGAGACGTTTTAAAATGGTGAAAAATGAGTAGTGAGCGAACCAAGCTATCAGACAGATTGCTCCGCTATCCAGGTCTGATTACATCGACAATCAATCATCAATTGAGTGGAGATTCATCTTTCTAAGACCACGAACATAATCAAAATCAGAGATTAGTGTGTGAAAATATTTGTACGAGTACCAATCGGCTGCCAAAGTATGCTGGAATCATGCCACAAGGACAGATGAAACAAACTACGGAAAAAAAATGTCATAAAAACAGAGAAAACGTATGCTACAATGGCAGAGATTCTCATCAAAATATAAAAAAAAATAATTCGGTGATCGACAATCAATATTAAAATTAATAGTTAACTACCAAGTAAAGAACGAAAGTAAAGAAAGGTTGCCGCGCTGCACTTGAATTTGTGGAGAAAACTAGGGTTAGGAAAACTAAGGTTGCGGCTGGATTAGGGTTTGTCAAAATTCGGAAAACTAAGATTGCTAATGGGTTTGTCAAAATTCGTACTTAGTCTTATTTTTGAATATGCATTTAATACAAATATTTCTAATTTTTGAATTTGGTAAACCAACGTTTTCCTCACCCTTGATAAGGATTTTGGATTTCATTTCTTATTCTTTTTCCTTACTTTTTTTTCAACCATAATTTTCACTAAACTAAAATAAACTATACAAGCCACATAAGAGATCAACAAAAAGAAACCACGTGCCAGGCATGCACAAACCCATGCAAACTACGCATAGGCCATGCATGCCAACCAGCAACGTTAACAACAGCAAATCGATCCGACCAGCCACCTTAAGGGTGACAAGAAAAACGAAAATAAAGACAGTCCTAAAGCCGAGAACACTCTGGCAACAACCCTGAACTGGGAAGAGAACACCAAAAACAACATCATCCTTGAGTGACCCAAGGTTCATGTTTTTAAACAAGCCAACAAATGGTCGATTACAGAGGGACGAAAATGAGAGCCACAAAACCTTTTCTCCGGGATGTCGATCAGCTCCGTGCTTGAGAGCTCTATCCAGAGGCAGGCTTCCTTCGTCAAGACGATGGTCCTTATCAAGGCATCAAAAGTTGTGATCCCACAACGAAAGAGGTTTTGGATCTCTACATACCCTCCCTGACCAAAAAACCTACTCCAGCCGCAGCAAAACCTAAAAACAAAAACCAATAACCACGAGCAGCACCCAGGATCATCCATTGCCCGAGCAAACTTCGTGATCCCGAGGGAAGGCAGAAACCGCAGAAGACCCCTATGAACCTTCCTTTCATAGGCGGCGTTCAGGTTAGGGCTCATGGTGATTTCGGATAACTCCCATTGGAGTTATCCGACTCGAACTCCGACACCTCAAAGGGGTTGAAAGTAGACTTAGATTTTGTTGTAGCAATCACCTCTTCACCATCACTAACATGTACTTTTTCATTCAGGACGAAATTGTTGTCAATACACATGGATGGGACTCGAGTAATGGCTTTTTCGAACGGATCAATACCCAATTCCACAAGGCCAGCTTCGTCAACCATCATTCGAGTGTATTTCATGGCAAATTTACGTCTTGTCGTCTTTCGAATCAAGGTAAGTCTCTTTGATCCCGATGTTTTCCCCTTTTTCTTACGTTGAATAATTGTGGAAGAAGTGAATAATGAACCCGAAAACAGGGCTGTTGTTAACATTTCCTCCTTGGCAGCAGGGCTCCTCTCGAATAAGTACCATTTAGAAGGACCAACTTGAACAATTGCCTGTGAAATCTGGTTCCATAATTCCTGTCGCTTGTTTGAACCAAACAAAACTAAATCTTCCTTGGGTCTTTTTCGTTTCCCTTGATTGGTTACCTCCATGTTATCGATGCCAGCATCAATAATATTGTACCAGGAGCTGTTTAGGTTAGCAGCATTGAGGGCGGGATTTGATTTTGATCTTGTATCGGAGATGAGATTTGTTTTAGTACCAGGAGATACGAGATCTCTATGTGGCGGTACTGTTTCCATGTTAATCCATGGCTGCCCCGTGTAGTCTCCTAGATCAGATGTTTCCATACTTGGAAAGGGGTGGTTGACTTTGGAAGCTGGTGAAGTGACTATACATGTTTCCTTAAACAAGACACCATGTTGTCTTGGATATGTGCAGGATTCACTTGGGTTATCGCGCCCAGCTTTTGATTTTTGCTCGCTTGTATTTTTGTCGTGTTGCACATGGCTTACGACTGCCTTGTTTCCGGCGATCGGAGAGGAGAAAGACTTCATTTTCCCCCAATAGTTGCACGAAGCCACGACCCAAAACGCCTGGCCAGCTTAACAATCACTAGCTCGTGTCTGCATTTCCGGTCTACATGTCCCAGGCGTCCGCACTTAAAACAAAATTTCGGCAGACACTCATATTTGAAGGCAACCTCCAGCGGTGAGTCTTTCTTCTGATTTAGAACAAACCCTGTCTTGAGGGGGTCCTCTACTCTTAAAGCCACACGGATTCTCAGAGCTTCCTTCCATATCGTCGGACCCTCATCATTCAGGGAGGATCCAAAGTAAGTCGGAAATAGACTGTCGATACGTTTGACATTCTCCTTCGTTTGTAAACCTATCGAAAGGTTATGCACTTGCACCCAGAAATCTTTCAGGGAGAAGTCGATCTCCTCCAACGCCTTGTCTGGTTGCCACTCCTTAAGAATCAGTAGGGCATCCTGAATCGCCCAAGGCTTGCACCCTAAGATCTGATGTCTCTCTTCTATCGTTTTAAAGATGAAGAGGAAGAAAATTTTCCCTAAATCGTGGCATTCGAAGCCTTCACAGTTCCATGCTTTCTTGAGGATTGTCGTGATTGTTAAGACCTTTGGGGGAGAAGGTGACAACAGCTTACCTAGTAGGGAAAGATTCTTCAAAGTGAAGTTGACCTCATCATCTTCATTCAGCTCAAGTTCATCATCAATGAAGTCAGGGTTTGGAGGCGTCTGGGTGGATTGGTTGGTAGGGAAGCAAAAATTTACTACACCTATATTGAGAACTTGGCGGCTAGTCATTGCGGGTTGGTGGGAAACAAGAGCTGAAGATACAGTTCTTCGACAGTTGCGTCTTAAATGTTGTTGCAGAAGGGAAACAAGGGATAGCTGATGCAAATGATGTTAAGGGCGAATAGTAATGGTTCAAAAAAGGGAAAAGAAGCAGGAAAAACAACGGCCAACGAATGAGCAAAACAAAAACTTAGCAGGGGCTCTAAACCATTCTACACTCAAGAGGCTGCCATACCTATCGGTCAAGTTTCCAGTGCAAGATCAGTTGAAAACGAAGAGGGCGAGAGGAGAGAGCAATTTGAGAGAGAGCGAGAGCGAGAGCTTGCTGTTCAATTCGTGTAATGAACTTTTTTAAATTATATTCTTTTTCCTTACTTCGTGTACTTGAATTGGGTTTGTCAAAATTCGTACTTAGGTTTATCTAGTTTTGTTTGTGGGCTAACGGGTGCTTCGGATTAAGAAAGTAAGATCCATTATGTTTAGACTTTTGCTGTTTTGGGCTCTTACTTATTAGGTTATATTTAAAAAACAATACAATACATAGTTATCTCAATTCTACTTGTAAAATTATTTTTTTTACTAATGTCAATACGTCATTATTAAACTGGTAAGGCAGATTATCTTTTATGTAACAATTAATTTTAATTTTTTTAATTGAATTTTTGTTCAGTCAATATAGTTATTATTGTAATATTTAAATCGATGTACGTTTAAATTCGTTCTACGTACATTATCTTTCGATCTACAAATTTAGAGGATTTTAATAGTTTAACAAGGCAGGTCACTCTCTTTGTAGGTCATTTGGCATCAATCCATACCAACAAAAATACCACCATTAAGAGCTGCACTATTATATTCCATTATTCAACTCATTAATTAAATGATCATACTCTATAAATGAACTCAATACTTACACCTATAATACTCTACCACATCACCTTTTGCTTATCCATGGACTCTTCAATTAATTCACATTTAAAGCTTCGATTTTGAAAGGGAAGAAAAAACTTTTATTATAAGTCAAGACTTTCAACACTATTTTTCAAGAAAGATATAATGTTGTAAATACAATAATTTGACTTTTTTATTTATTGTTTCAAATTCATTGAGTATCAGTGATTATAATAAAAAATAAAATTTTAAATATTTCATGCGCATCTCCAAAGGAGCTTTTGTTCCAATGATTTTATACAAACAATAATAACAACAATGAATTGGGTGACCTCTATTGTTACCCATACAGGGGGATCTTGAGGACAAATTCCATGCTCAAGAAATAAATAAATAAAAAGAAGAAAAAAGCATAAAGGGTGGATAAAGGAAAAGAAAATTGCACATTTTTTGTTTCTTTTTCCTTTTTATGTATTTTAATCTACGCACCATCTTTTAATTTTTATATAATTTTGTAAGTTTGATAAGAGTTTGGAATTTTTTTTTTCAATTGTGAACAATGTTTAATTTAACCAACATTTATTATTTTCTTATGCTAAAAATTGTATTCTGCTTTTTTATCGACCAGTTTTCTTGATTTGAAGCAGACAACTTTTATATATTCCAATATTAATTGTGATGTTATATAGATTTTATTATACAAATAATTTATATCATATATACTTGAAAATATTTATGTTCTTTTTCTACATGGGTATAAAGTTACCTATAGACGAGGGGCTGAGTAAGTGATGACTAATACCGATAAAATTTAATTTTAAGACTTAATTTGATATTTATATTTATTATTTAACTAAATATCTAATTTTAACTTCACGGATTAATCTAGTGTTTGAAATTTTTTGTTCTAACTAAGTATTTGAATTTAACTTGACTTTTGGTTTAAATATGTATATATGATTTTTAATCAATTTGAATTCGAAAATTTAAGTTATGATGCATAAATTTAATTAAAATTTTAAATGCAAAATTAATTCTCAAAACTAAATTCAATTATCTAATTAGAAATATATCTACCGAATAAAATCTCGAAATTAAATTTCATAAATCAAGATGTATATTATCATGATATAAATTTGGACGGGAGATAGAGCAAAGGGTCAAGGGGCATGGTGGGGGATCATCAGAAAAATGTATCGGCCAAAGAGAGGATCATATGGACCCACATTGATAGCATGGATATAATATTGTATGTGTATGGAAGATCATGTGGCCCAGATCACTCTCATCATCATCACCACCACCGTGATCAATATTCTATGTTCAAGTTTCCAACTTAGCCCAGGGAAGATTCCAAAACTAAATCAGAGAAATTGATTAAGATTCAAAGCGGTAATTTATTTTTAGGTGATTCTTAGAGGTATTTTTTTTAATTTCCGGCTTGAGTCACCTAAATTCATCAAGATAAAACTAAATCAGAAAATTACTAGTGGTGAAATAGGTGTTTTATTCCTAATATATGAATATAATTTTTATTACACTAGTGTAGCTTAATATACGTTATTTAAAAAAATAAAATAAAAAATATTTTCAAATTGTGTAAAATAATTTTATCATAATTTATATATTTTTATAATACATATTTTATACATTCTTCCCCACTTATCCTCGTGATGCCTTCGCCAGGAGTCAACCACGCTTGTGATGTACTATTGTCACGGTTGTTTATCATACTTACTCCACTCATAGGTGCTCGGTGTGAAATTAAGCAATCAAATGATCGTTTTGATAACACTTATTACAGGATCATTACCTTATTTTCAAAAGATATATCTAATAATATGTGTAGAGCCACCATTTATATATCTCAAGACCTTTTTTTTTCTGATGTAAGATTATTGTCTAACGTATTTGTAGACGTGACAATATATATATAGTTGTCCCCAATACTAGTTATTACTTATAATTATTAATTACGGCAATGGAGTTCAATTGATCGATTACTTTGTCTTCCCTTTTGTTTGTGTGGCGAATAAATAAAGTGAATTAGACTTTATTACTCCATCTTTTTGTTCCAGGAAAAAGACAATTAGTCAACGTGGAAGTGCACTAATTCCTGGAAAATAAAATACATCACTGGGAAAAATAGGAAAAAATAAACTTAAAACTATGTGCCAGGGTTCAGGAAAGATATGGATATTATAGATGTATTATAAATTGTGTCAGCTGTTTGTATTTATTATACATTTTTATGATTATTAACCTTACTGTATTATATTTTTAGAGTGTAATTACTAAATCTATTTTCTCTTTAGTATTGATTTTAAGGTTCGGTTGAAGGAAAGAATCAACCTTTTTTATACAGTATAAATCAGATTCCAATATCTTAAATTATCATGGCATGTGGATTATGCTATCTGAGTCAAGTTCAGAATATTTTTTACAGATTTTAAATTTAAAATGTTATAAGATTCTTTTATGGGTTTTTATTTTTATTTTTACAGTAGGTATTGGAGAGATTTTGTCCCTGAAATGTAAAAAGTTAAAATAAAATAATCCAACTGCCAATATTGTTCTATACATTTAAATTTGGTTTCAGGTTAATGTCGAAAAAAAACATGAAGGATAAAGAAGAGGAAATGGACAAAATCATGTGTTAAAGTTGTTTCAGACAATACAATGCATGTTCAATAATTTATGAAAGACACAACACAGCAAAAACTTGCAACTCAAGCCCCCCCAAATCCACTAATAACTGTTGTGTGCAAGTACAAATATAAAAAATCAAAACTGGTGGTTGCAAATACGATGTAAATATAATATAATAAAAAATTAAAACATTTGCTGTAAAATATGATAGGAGTATAGGACATAAGAATTTTATATTAATAAAACATAAATATGTAAAAATTATAGTAAAATATATTCTGAATGTATGCACGTGATAAGGCAGGTCTATGTCTTGACTCATTACCAGGAATTTTCGATATATATTTAAATATTGCATGAATTTTAATAGTTTCACGGCTCAGCAGCTCAAGTACAATTAGGGCCGCCCTCATCACATGCAAATAATAATAATCATATTTTCCCTGCTGGCAATTTATGATTTTGTGAAAAAAAAGTATGATATTTATTTCAAAAGACTCGTATTTAATTAATTTTGTATGTATAATATATATATTAAAAGAATACAAAAATATAAATAGATACTATTTTATAATAACTTAAAATTATTAAAATAAACAAATAAATAACTTTAAAGCTGTTGTTTACAAATTATACCAATTAATTTGTGCCCAAGTCAATTAGCTTGTTGTCGGTTACACGGCTGAATGTGTCTAAACTAATTTAGCTATCGACATTGCGTTATTAATTTATTTGGGGTCCAATAGTGGTGTAGAAAAGAGAGGTACATATTTAACTCGTATTTATTGAATTCAACAAGTTCGATGAAAAAACGGATAGTGTTTATCTTAAGAGAATCCGTTTAATCGTAAGGTTTGCAAGGTGTATATGTATTGTCAAATGATTAAAAATATATATAAATATATATTGTATTGTAATCACATGTTGACTATTTTAAAAAATTAGTATTTATTATAAATTCATTTTATTTATAAATATTTAAGAAAATAGTCATGGTTATTACACTAAATAATACACATACAGTTGAAGTAGTAAAATAGTTTTTAAGTTTTAAGGGAAAAATTGAAATGCTTATTATTGAGTAATATGAAGACTTGTGGTGTTTTTGGATTTCTGAATCAGTTATTGGGCTTCAGCCGGTTTGGATTTGGCCAATTGGTTAGTTGTTATAACTGCCCATATGTTTGTTATAACTGATACTCTTTAGTATTCAGTTGAAACAGATTGGGCTATATTAACCCATTTGGGAATTGGCCCGGATAATCTTTTTGTCCTACACAGACCCAAAATTCTCTCTTCTCTCATTTTCTGTTTGGCTCATTTTCTCATAGAGCTTTTTCGCATCAGTTTCTTTTCTTTCTTTCTTTTCCTTCATCGTCTTCACTCCGATTCTTATTGACCTCACTGAAGCTGCATCAACATGGTATCAGAGCTACGGATTCGGTTAGTGTATTGTTAGTGTGGCTGGCTGCGGTGAGTGCTTGAAGACGGAGAGGTTGTTCGTGACGGTTCATGGTTCTCTGCTTGTTTACTGTGCGAAATTTGGGCGTTTCCTTATCCCGATCTTTGTGTTGTTTGTGAGATCCTGCTAACTGCTTCTAATGGCACCGGAGGCCGTCGATGTTACCAATCTGACTGATGAAGCCGACACAGTTAAGATCTGCAACGACTCTAATAGTCCGGCGTCCGCGAATAAGCGGGTTAGTGTTAAACTCGATGACACAAATTTTTTGCTTTGGAAAAAACAAGTCATTCTTATGATTCGAGGTAATGAGCTGGAGCACTATCTAGACTCCGAAACTCCTGTTCCATCGAAGATAATTAAGGATTCATCTGGTAAACTGATTCTCAATCCTGAGTTTAGACGGTTCAGAAAAGAGGACAATGCTTTAGCCTCATGGCTTCTCTCCACCATAAGCCCTAGGGTTTTGCCTCAACTTGTAGGAGCCGAAACATCAGCATCCATTTGGGCATCTGTTCTAAACCTGTATTCTAAGTTTTCGACAACGAAGGTTATGAACCTACACTGCCGATTAAGAGCACTGAAGAAGGGTTCTCTGTCAATTCGAGAATACACGACACAAATTAAAGAAATTTGTGATCTTCTAGCTACAAGTGAAAGTCTTGTTGCTGAAGTCAAGCAAATCGCGACAGTCTTGAATGGACTTACTCTGGAGTTCGATCCATTCGTTGCTGCCATTACCATGAGTCGAGAGCCGTATATGCTAGAGTCAGTTGTTTCTGGGTTGATCGATGTTGAATCTAGACTTGGTGACATTGTTCGTGTTCCCATTGGTATTAACCTGACTCGGGCTGATGATGATAGGTCACGAGAATCATATGGTGCTGGTAGAGATACACCTCTTTCACAGTATACACCTAAGCCATCTCGCAACATTCTTCAGACTGGAGGAAGGTTCAAAGGGGGGCGCCCTAGGCCTCAATGTCAGTTGTGTGGAAAGATCGCTCATTTGGTGGACCGTTGCTGGCACAGATTTGACCAGAACTTCAAAGGAGTCATGTCTCAGCAGTCTCAGCAATCAAAAGAGTCCACTGATACTCAAGCCAACATGTGTAGATATGTTGATCCCTCGGATGATGTTTGCTACATTCCATTTGTAGGAATTGCTTCTGGATCCAGTGAGGAAAAACCTGAGGAAACTACTGACACGGTGCAAATTAATTCTCTAATTGCAAGAGGATATCTCACTCTAGATGACAAGTGGTTTCTAGATTCAGGGGCCACACACCATGTCACCAAGAGCTTCACAAATGGTAAGTCATACTTCGGCAAGGGTAAGGTATTCCTAGGTGATGGATCTACTTTAGATATTTCTCATATTGGTAGTTGTGCCTATTCATACATCTGCTAAGTCTTTAGTTCTGGATCGGTTGTTGTGTGTTCCTAATATTACAATGAATCTTTTATCTGTTTCTCATTTTACCAGTGATAATAATGTGTTCTTGAGTTCCATGCTGACAGATGTCTCGTCAAGGATGAGGTGAGTGGTGCTGTGCTGCTTAAAGGTACACTTGATGATGATTTGTATAGCTTCAACTTTTCTCATGCAACATATGCTCATAATTCTGTTTGCAACACTGTTCATCATACTGATTCTGCTTCTGATGATTCTGTCACTGCACAAAATATGTCCACTAGTAATAATGCTCCCCAGTCTAATTATTGGTTGTGACACCAGAGATTGGGGCACCCTGCTCGTTCTGTTGTTTGTAATGCTTTGAATAAGTCTTTTCCGGTTGATAAGTCTGCTATTTGTCATGCATGTCAATTAGGGAAAAGTACTAGATTACCCTTCACATTGTCTGACACTATGTAACATAAACCTTTTGAATTGGTTGAGGCTGATGTCTGGGGCCCCTCACCCATTAAATCATTAGGATATCAATATTATGTTTCCTTTATAGACATGTATTCACGAAATTGTTGGTTGTACTTGTTGAAACAAAAATCTGAAGTAAGAACTACTTTTGAATTGTTTGCTGCTTTGGTTGAAAATTAATTCTCTACTAAGATCTTAGCTATACAAACTGATGGTGGGGGAGATTTTATAGCTCTATCCAATGACTTAGCTAAGAGGGGTAGACAACATAGGATTACTTGTCCATATACTTCTGCCCAAAATGGTACAGTGAAACGAAAACACAGGCACATAATTGACATTACTCTTACTATGTTAGCCAATGCTTCAGTACCTTTCCAGTATTGGTTTTTTACTGCCTTGAGTGCAGTCTATCTCATTAATAGATTGCCAACTGATAGCTTGGTGGTTTGTCTCCACATGAAAAACTATATGGGAAGAAACCAGAGTATTAGTTCCTTAGAGTATTTGGTTCTCAATGTTTTCCTTGCTTAAGGGATTACAACAAGCACAAATTTGAGTACAGGTCAAAGGCATGTGTTTTTTTGGGATACTTACCTAAGCATAAGGGTTACCAGTGCATGGACTCCTCAGGTCGTGTGTATGTATCAAGACATGTCAAATTCAATGAGCATGTGTTCCCTTTTGCCCTTAACTCTGCCAAATCTGTTCAGACCCCTGACTTGTTTCAACCTTCAGCCACTCTGAATATTCCTGACATGTACCATCCACCCAAACGGCCTACAGTGGCACCCTGTTCTAATTCTGAGAGTTCCTCTAGCCATTCCACAGTTCCTTCTAATACAAAGTCCCTTGCACATCTTGTTTCTTCTCCTTCCCTGTCTTCAACCTCTTCTTTGCAATCATCAGATGCTAATCCTGATACTCAAGATGAGCTGGAGTTGGTTGCTGACATTATAGAAGGCTTGGACTCAGCAACTGAGGTTGTTGATAATATTGTAAATTCACATGCTACAGCTATTGAACACATTGATGATGTTGCGCATGGTGGTTTACAACAAGGTACAGGCACTGAAGATATTGAAGTTGTGTCTGCATCCACTGCAAGTGATGACATACAACAGGGTGAGGGCACTGAAGATATGAGTAGTGTGCCCATTTCACCTGTAAGGGCTAGCTCTTCTCAAGATGGTGGCACTACTATTAATAGTCCTCAACAGGATGTTGGCACATAAGCCTTGAGAAGTGTACCAGTCACTCCTGTTAATGTTAGTCCAATTCAAGATAGTGATATTGTTTCCAATATGTTCACGAGTTCTCCTGTCACATCTCATATTCCTGCAGATAGTGTAGTGCCTGCAGATGATTCTGTTGCAAGGACTACTACTGAAGAAGATAATCATGTTTCTGTTTGTACACCTGAGTTGGCTACAAACACTCATTATATGACCACTCGTAGTAAAGTTGGTATTTTTAAACCTAAAGTATATTATGCTGAAACACATTTTACTCCTACCACCATTCAACAAGCCCTTAGTCATCCTAAATGGAAAGAAGTTGTTCTTCTTGAATATAACGCTCTTCTTAACAATCAAACATGAGAGTTAGTTTCTTTGCCACCTGATAGAAGGCCAATAGGCTCAAAATGGCTTTTCAGGATTAAGCTTAATTCAGATGGAATTGTGAGTCTTTACAAGGTTAGATTTGTGGCAAAAGGGTATCATAGATTCCAGGGTATGATTTTGGTGAGACATTCAGCCTTGTAGTCAGATTCTTCACTGTTAATATTCTTCTTTCATTTGCTGTTTCTAATCATTGGCTTGTACATCAAGTTGATGTTAATAATGATTTCCTAAAGGGTGATCTCTTGAAAGATGTTTACATGACTCAGCCAGATGGCTTCATACAGAATGGTGCTGATGGTGGTTTATTGGTTTGTAAACTCAAGAAGGCCTTGTATGGACTTAGGCAAGCTTCTAGAAATTGGTTCATCAGATTAAGAGAGTTTCTGTGTAGTTTGGGCTTCAGATGTTCTAGTGTTGATAACTCTTTATTCATCAGAATTGAGTCATCTCATACAACATATGTTGTGGTTTATGTTAATGATATACTCATCACAGAAAGTTCAGAGGATTACATTAAGCATCTTATTCAGGAACTTGATTTTAAATTCTCTCTCAAGGATCTTGGATGTATCCACTACTTCTTGGATATTGAAGATGTGCATCACAAAGATGGTCTCTTTCTCAGTCAGAAAAAATTTATTGAAGAATTGCTTGTCAAGACCAACATGATCAACACCAGACCTGTTGACACGCCTATGGTACCAGCTCTAAAACTTAGCAAGGATGAGGGTGAGTTGTTTGTGGATACTCAGATGTATCGAAGCACAGTAGGAGCTCTTTTGTATGTTTGTCATACTCGCCCAGATGTCTTGTTTGCAGTCAATAAGGTCTCTCAATACATGCAAAGACCAATTGATATTCATTGGGGAGCTGTGAAACGTATTCTCAGATATTTGAAGGTTACTGTCAATTATGGTGTACGGTTTAGCCCTCAGTCTCTTCTTAATTCTCTACAAGTTTTTTCTGACTCAGACTGGGCTGGTGATGTGGATGATCGAAGGTCCATCTCAGGGCATTGTGTCTATTTTGGGTCACATCTATTGTGTTGGAGTTCTAAGAAACAACGGCCAGTGTCTCGGTCAACCACTGAAGCTGAATACTGAAGTCTTGTTGATGCTACTAGTGAACTTTTATGGGTTCAAGCTGTGCTTTCAGATATGGGTGTTCAACTTTCTGATGTTGCAAAGGTGTGGTGTGACAACATCAGTACTGTTGCTATGGCAACAAATCCAGTTCTGCATGCGAAAACTAAGCATGTAGAACTTGATTTACATTTTTTTCGTGAAAAAGTTCTTCGATAGGAACTGGAGGTCAATTATGTTCCTGCACAGAATCAGATTGCTGACATTCTAACTAAGCCCCTTCCAGCTATTCGATTCCATGATCTGCGTGCCATGCTTCAGGTTTTGACTACTTCTCAGAATCAAGAGAAGACAGAAAGTGGGGTGAATATTGAGTAATATGAAGACTTGTGGTGTTTTTGAATTTCTGAATCAGTTATTGGGCTTCAGTCGGTTTGGATTTGGCCAATTGGTTAGTTGTTATAACTGCCCATATGTTTGTTATAACTGATACTCTTTAGTATTCAGTTGAAACAGATTGGGCTATATTAACCCATTTGGGAACTGGCCTGGATAATCTTTTTGGCCTATACAGACCCAAAATTCTCTCTTCTCTCATTTTCTGTTTGGCTCATTTTTTCAGAGAGCTTTTTCGCATCAGTTTCTTTTCTTTCTTTCTTTTTTTTATCGTCTTCACTCCGATTTTCGTTGACCTCACCGGAGCTGCATCAACACTTATTTTTTCGTAAAATAAATTAATTAGATATGAGCTGAAGGGTTAAAACTAGATTAATATCTAATTAAATTTTATTACAATTATGATCGTGGATAAAAAATAGTTTATGTTAATATATATATATGATATAGAATACATGTAATCTTATTAAACACATTATTTATTTAAATAAATGATTTTTAGTTGTTTTATTTACATATTATAAAAAGAAAAAATATTAATTGAAAAATTAAAAAAAAATATTTATTTATTTTTCTTAATTGAATTGAAACTGAATCCATCTTTAACACAAATTCAACCAAAGTATTAAGTAAGAAAACATGGACTCCTTTTGGATCAATAAAAGTTAAGTCATTTAACTTACAATTTACAGGATTATTTACATAATAAAATTACTATATGTAATAATTTCATTTTTTTTAATGAAATCAGAGCTTCTTGTACGATGTCGGTAGATGCTGGCCCATGACACAATTATTCTAATAGTAATAGGAATCATCCTTGAACAAGAAGGATTAGTTTTCTTGAAAAAACAAATGCGGCCATTTGATACAAGTATTAAATTAGATATTGAAATCGTGTTAAATTGAGATAAACAACGAGCGAATCTAATAAAAAAAAAATGTTTTTTATCTTAAAAGAGTCGAATTCAAATAATTTGTATGTAAGGTGTATATGTTTTATTAAATAATTTTAAAAAATATGAATATATACTAGTTATTATATTGTAATTACCTTAAAACAATTTGAAATATAATTAAACTTAAATACCAATTAATATATTAATCTATCCATTAATAAATTTTGGGTTTTATTTTTTATTTATTTTTATACTTCTAAATTTTAAAACTGGTTTATACATTTAGGGTAAGAAATCTAACTATTATATTTAAATTATAACAAATAACTATTTATAAGAATATTATATACATAGAATTCTATGGTGAGAATGAGGGAAAAATGTCATTTTTTGGGTGTCTCGGTCTAACATTAAAAATTAAATTCTAATTATTAATTTTAAATTTTAAACATTAAATTTTAAAAAATACAACATGCATCTTTAAACTTTAACCTTAAATTATATAACTAATAATATTTTAGTGTAAGACATAAAAAAATATAAAAAAAAAAGACAAAAAATCCGTCGTGCTATACGGCAATGTTTGAACCAAAAAAATTATATGGCAATGTGGCATGAAGTTGCGTTACACCTACTGCAAGATATCTTTATTCTTCTAAGCCCCCACTCTTACAAAATAATATTCATTCCCCTTTTTCCTTTCATCTTTCCCTCCAACACCTCCCTCTCTGTTAGCAAACGCAATTGACTGCTTGATGGCCTGAAAAAAACTACATCCAGAACTCAAGATTTGATATCAAAGCTCCCAGTGTGTTTATCAATGGCGAAAAGCAATATTGGGTCATTCTTCAATAAGTTCCTTTCTCTCTTCGTCCTCCTTCTCCACCTTGGCTGCTTCGTTTTCACCGCCGCTAAAGACCACCAAAAGCCAACCAAGAAACGCAAACCCTCACCTCTTTCTCCCAATTCTCACAAGCACCGCAAACCTCTTTCTTCCACCTGGACTTTCCTCAAACGCATTTTTTCTAAAGCCAACTGCAAATACACCACCCCGGCGTTAACCTCTGCAAGAAACTCTCAACACTCCCTTGTCTCCTTGGTTATCTCGCCTGAAACTCATTTATCAGATTCAGACATCGCTCATGATCATCCACGTCATCAAACACAATCTGGGTCTTCTCCAGAATCCGACATCTCATCGGACTCGCCGTTGTTTTTTCCTCTACGTAATGATATCTTCCCATGCACAGCTTGCGGTGAGATTTTCCAGAAACCCCATTTTCTCGAACAACACCAAGCGACCAAGCACGCCGTATCCGAACTCGCCGATGGGGATTCAGGCAACAACATTGTTCGGATCATATTCAAAACCGGTTGGACCGACAAAGTCAAGAACCCTGAAATCCACCGTATTTTGAAGATCCATAACAGCCCAAAGATTCTAACGAGGTTCGAAGAATACAGGGAGCTCGTCAAAGCGAAAGCCGCGAGGAACGGTGCGATAGGGAGGCGAGACGAGAGGTGCATAGCTGATGGGAACGAGCTGTTGAGATTTAACTGCTCAACCTTCGTGTGTGATTTGGGACTTAACGGGAGCTCAAGCATTTGTAATCAACAGTACTGCAGCGTTTGTGGGATAATTAAGTCGGGTTTTTCTCCAAAAATGGATGGAATCTCCACGCTATCCACGAGCTGGAGAGCGCACATGTCGATCCCGGAGGATGTAGAGGAAGAATTCAAGTTCATGAACGTGAAACGGGCCATGCTTGTCTGTCGGGTCGTGGCGGGCCGGGTTGGGTCAGAAGGGGAAGAAATAGACAAGGAAGCCGGTGGGTTTGACTCGGTGGTCGGAAGGGGAGGGAGTGGCGCATATCCCAAGCTTGACGAGGAAGAGCTGTCGGTCTTCAATCCAAGGGCGGTGCTGCCTTGCTTTATCATTGTGTACACTGTTTAAGTGTGAGAATGTATGTGATCTTTTCCTCACTTATTATTTTCTCAACCTTGATATATATATTATATAGTTTTGAATCTTATTTAATTACTTAGGGACTGGGGATAGTGAAAATTTTGTGAGGATGTTTGTTGGTGATGATGATGGTTAATTTATGGCGTGTTTTACAGGTTTTTCTACCTTTGTGTGTGTGAGGCTGTGACCAAAAGAAATGGGTTTTACAGCTAAAATTAACCATATGATCATGGGTAATCTGAGATTCTGATGTAAATATCTTGTGTTTGAATAAGAGATTAGTATTTCCCCCTTCTTTACAATTTAAGAAATTCACCTGAATAAACTAGGGATACCAAATCTTTTGTCTCTTAACAACAATTATATGATTTAATTGGATAATATCCAAATTGTTGAGCAATTTTTTTTGAATGGTATAAACTAAAGGTGTTTTAGTAGGTAGTATTTGTTCATACATATTCTTAAATTTTTGACAATGAACAGACACTTTGTAGACAAAACGATTTGAATTTATGTTTCCTAAAATGAATATCACCCACTTTTCCACCGAAACACTTAGTAGGTTAAGCAAATTTTATATATTTATGTAGGATGAGCAAAATATATACGGAAGGGATGCACTTATCGGGTGTTATTTTTTAATTTATAAAATATTATCCTTTTAAAGTATGTGTATAAATTAATTAAATTAAATCTTCGAATTCTTTATCTCAATATCATTACCTTTTATTTTCTACATGTTTTTTTCGTAAATTAAATTTTAAGCTCTAACCTTAAATTTCAAATCTCAAATTCTTTAAACTCTAAACCTAATTTTTAGTATAGAAACATAGATAAAGACACCAAAAAAGTACATGATTTCTATTCAATAAAATAATGTCATTCTAATTGTAGTATTCATTTTTGTTTTTCCAATTTATGTATTGTTATAATTCTACTTGTAAATAAAAAAACCTTGATGAACAAATCCTGATATACAACAAATAGTGATGATGTGGTTTCAATTCAATCATTCAACCAATTGAATTTGAAGACAAAACAATAGGTTGGCAGAAACAACTGGGGTCAAGCTATATAAACTATGGGTAGCGATTGATTCCATATTTCTAGCAAAAGTTAAAGCAAGGAGTTATGGCCCAGTATTGTGTTCTGCATTTTTCTTCTCCTTTGGTCCTACACTTTTTATTTAAAATTTTAAAGGAAAGCACTAATAAGTTCATTTGGACCCATCAAAGGTTTTTAGACAATATTAGTTAAGGAATGGTTATTGATTGAATTCTAAAAAATGTTATTTTTTAATCACATGTATCTGATTTATTGGTCAACCAATTCGGAACAAATTTTACAAAAACTTAATATGGGACGATCTTTTCAACTTAACTTTCACCATATACAATGTTAGGATTTGAACTTCTGACTTTACTTAATGAAACTAACGTTTATGATTGAATAGTAGTTTAGTTGATATTATAATATTTACGTTCAAATAAAGAATTTAATAATTAATATATAAATTAATAAATACATATAAATCTAATAATTAATAAAATTATATTCAAAATATAAGTTCATAAATAAGAAATTAATATTTACGTCTAAATTTAATAATTATTAAAATTATATTAAAAAATAGTTTCACTAATAAAAAAACAATATATACATTCTTCATATATGCTCAGTAATGATATAAAAAAATTAATTTTCATAATCTAGTTAATATTAATAGATACAAAATGTTAATAAATAATAAATTATTCAAACAAATATTAAATATAATCATGTCGTTATATGTCATTATGCTTGAGCAAATAATCAAACTATCATTTATCGGTTAATTTTACTACACTTTTATATAATCAGCTAATACATTCCTTTAATCAAATCAATTAATGTTATCAGTTATTCGCTATTGGCTAATGTAATATGTTATCCGTTAATTGTCAAACATAACATACATTTAAATGATATTTAAACATTTTAATAATATAAGATATGAAATATATCAACTTAAATAATTATATCAATAAAAATATATTTTTATTGAAAAAACAGATAAATTTGCAATAATTGTTTGTGTTTAAGATAATTTTCCATTAAAATGATTTTTACCTAAAAATAAAATTGACAGTGAAATTTAAAATTTTCAAACTCAAAAATAATTTGTTAAACGTATAATTATATGTCAATAAAAACATAAATATATATACGACAAAAAATTCATCGTAAATAACTAATGAAAATTAAAAATATAAGTTTTTTTACAGAAAAAATTAAAAACATAGGTTAAACTACAAAAGTACTTTTAAAATATAAAATTACAAGCCATTCTTAGCTCAATACTCCCATAAGTACACTGAATTTTTGAGACGTTCCGGAAGCTAACTAATTATTGGGCTTGAAGCGGAGAATCCGCGAAACCGACTCACCGGTTACGAGAAATTATTATATGGACCCTTCCCACCACGTCATCCATGGTCCCTAGTAATAAAAAAAATTCCACGTCATTATTTTTTCCATATCATTTGTACACTAGGATTATATTTTCCAAATCATGGTGTCGTATCAAATTAAAAATAAATTAGGGTTTATTATTTCTTTTTTTCTTCAAGAACGATAGCTTCCTCCACTAAACCATAACCCTACACTCTAAACCCTAACCTTAAACCCTAACTCTAAACCCTAAACCCTAAACCCTAAACACTAAACACTAACCCTAAACCCTAAACCCTAAACCCTAAACCCTAAACCCTAAACCCTGAACCTAAACTCTAAACCATAAACTCTAAACCCTAAACCCTAAACACTAACCATAAACCCTAAACCCTAAACCCTAAACCCTAACCCTAAACCCTAAACTCGATGTACACTACACGTTACAAGTTTAGGGTTTAGGGTTAGGATTTAGTGTTTAGAGTTTAGGGTTAGTGTTTAGGGTTTAGGGTTAGGGTTAGTGTTTAGGGTTTAGGGTTTAGGGTTATGGTTTAGGGTTAGGGTTTAGGGTTAGTGGAGGAAGCTATCGTTCTTGAAGAAAAAAATGAAATAATAAACCCTAATTTATTTTTAATTTGATACGACACCATGATTTGGAAAATATAATCCTAGTGTACAAATGATATAAAAAAAATAATGACGTGAAATTTTTTTTATTACTAGGGACCATGGATGACGTGGTGGGAAGGGTGCATATAATAATAATTTCTCCACCAATTACTATTGTTTCATTCGTTCCATTAAATGTCATTTATTATTTTTAATGTTAAAATTGGTTAGACTTTCATCATAATTATTTTAAATCATTTGATTTTATAAAATACTACATATATTAAAGAATTATTTAATTCAAATTTTTTAAAGTGTAATTTTTAAATTTTATAAATAACATATCCTAAACAATAAAAAGTCAAAATTAAAAAAAATAACTACAAAAATTCAATAAATGAAAATTTTATTGAGAGAAAGAAATTATTATTTCATCATAAACCGATAACAATTATCAAACAATAGCATCCAAACAAGTTTTCATGGTCTAAACTAATTCAAACGTGGGTAATGGACGTGGAAACCCAAAGGAGCATTATTATGGAACTGAGTTTAATTAAAATGAAAAACACTCCAAACAACAAAACATGTTGCTACCGGCAGAATCGAGAGGAAGAAACCATCTCAATCAAGTCCATATCTTTTCTTCCAACTGAAGAAGCTTGCTCAGACGACGACAGGTCCATGTTCATGTTAATGTCACCGTAGCCACCGGAAAATAACGCGGTTGGCGCTCCATTCAACAGGCGAGACAGATAGAGGTCCGAATACAGATAGGTGGTTCGAGGCTCTTTTTCTTCATGGCTAGTGAAGAACAAGTTTGAGTTTATAACGGGAGAGGAGAAGCTACCATCAGCAGCTGGATTAGACCACTGCTGAGAAACACCATTTAGGTTGTCAGTGTTTGAAGATGGTTGAATATTTATGTTATCATCATTTGCAAAGAAGTTTTGCATGAACTGGAGTTCTTCATCGTGTGTTTGAGCAATAAAAGGCTGAGAATCATCGGAATATTCGGGGACAGAATATCTGATTTCGCTGGACATGTCTTCAGAGATTGTGATGCTGGAAGGGGTGGTGGAATTGGTGCAGTTGTTGGATGGGGTAATGACGGTGGCAGTGGCGGCGGCGGAGCGGTTGTTGGTATTAAGATTTTGGCTTGTGATGTAGTCTTGAAGAATTGATGATTGGGATTTGATGTTTTTATTATTACTATTTTGTTTGGTTTTTTTCCTAGAGTTTTGTCTTCTTTTTGTAGCGTTCCAGTGATTTTTTATGGCGTTTTCAGTTCTTCCGGGGATGAACTTTGCAATCTCCGCCCATCGATTTCCAATCTTGGCATGAGCTTTCACTAATATTCTCTCTTCTTCTTCGCTCCATATATCTTTCTGAAACCAAACATACCATGCAGAAATTTGCATTAAACTATAACAAGTAATGAAAAAAGTTTTCAGACAAAACCAGTTAAGACAACGTTCTAATAAAAAAAAAGTAGAAAAGATTGAGAAGGAGAAACCTTGATATCAGGGCGCAAATGATTATGCCATCTCTCTCGGCACTGTTTTCCGGCTCTACCAACCAAACCCTCAGCTACCTGTGCCCATTTCCTCACTCCATATTGCTTCACCAATCTTATCAGTTTCCTATATAATTAGTATATATCATTATCAACCAAAAATAAAACCCTGGAATATTTTAGTATCATCAATTTTCACACAGTTTAGAAGGAAACTAAACAAAGCCCGACTCTTTAAATAAAAGGAATAGAGGAAAATATGAATAAAATAAAACAATGTATCACCTGTCCTCTTCTTCTGTCCACTGACCCTTAATCAAAGCTGAAGAAGCGATTTTCTTGTTTCTTTTCCCGACACCTTTAGGGAAACTCTTCAGTGTTTCTTCTTTCATTTCCATGTTAGGGTTTTTATCTTCCGTCGAAGCATGGCTGTCGCCGTCAACGAAGCTTTCTTCCGAGTTACGTCCCGATGAAACCCCGGCAAGATAGCCGCCGATTGCATCATTGGAGAAGGGGAAACCACGAAGCAATCCATGAGTAGTTGAACCGAGTGTTGTTCTTTTGCTGATATTAACGTTGTTTTGATGGGAAGAGTGGTTTTGACCCCATAAAAACCTTTCTATAGCCGATAATGGAGGAGTAGGTTTATATAAAGATGACTTATTATTATTGCGCGCTGAATTCCCACGTCCAAAAGCTCCTCCTTTACCTCGTACTCCTTCCATGAAAACAGACCTAAACAAGTTTAGAAAAGGAAATAATTTTTTTTAATGGTTTCTAATGTCTATTTGTAAGAAAACCCCATAACATAAGCTTAAGACGGTAGAGAATTTAGCTTATAGTTATAGCAAGGCTTGGAAAAACGCACATGTTGATGAGCTGGTGATCTGTAATCCAACGACTGAGAATCGCTGCTGGGTGTAACTCCTGAGCTTCTTCTCTCAGATAAAATTATTGAATGGAGAGAGGTGGAGAGATTAGTGGGTTCGTTATTAAACCGAAAATTAATTACGTAATAATTACTTAATTAATCATTATTTTTCTTTAAATTTTGAAAACATATAAACTAATTGTGAAGTATGGGGTAAACCCTACTATTGCCATTATTATATGTTCTTATGAGACGTACGATTCTAATCCTAAAAGTTTAGACATTTAGGCCTGTACAATTGAGAAATGGAAATGGCTGCACGTTACGGCTGAGAAATTTAAGACACCGTGGGATTGATCATTGAGCAACAACATATAAGGGACGATGGGGTGCATGCGGCGCCGCCGGGGACGACTATCTGCAAACTTCTTGAATCAGAGAGAAAACAGGGACCAATTACAGCCACATTTATTTCTTAATTAGTAATTAATCCTTTTTGTCATTAGTGTATACAAGGTAGGTTTTCATATTCTCTTACTAGTTGTACATATATTTATTGGATTTATTTTGTGAGAAATCCTTAAACTTTCATTTGACCTTTTTACTGAAATTCAAATGTAAATTTGGTCCTTAAATTTTTTTATGGATACAATTTGGCCCTTGAGTTTGACTTTATATTATAATTTGAACTCTAATCACTACAACAAAACAGTTCTTTAGCGGCGTTTTTTTAACCCTATAGCGGCGTTTTTTAGCGCCGCTAAAAACTTTCCCGGCGCTTAAAAAAGCGCCGCAAGAAACGCCGCTTAAAGTAGCGCCGCAATAGTTCGCGGCGTTTTTAGGTAAAAAACGCCGCAAAAAGTCAAGATCTATAGTGGCATTTGTAATTACAAACGCCGCGAATAAGTGTTCTTTAGTGGCGTTTGTGTTTCAAACGCCGCGAGAACATGTTCTATAGTGGCGTTTTTAAATACAAACGCCGCTAATAAGCGTTCTTTAGTGGCGTTTTTTTTCAAACGCCGCAAAAAATCAAGTTCTATAGCGGCGTTTATAAACTCAAACGCCGCGAGATCATGTTCTATAGTGGCGTTTTTTTAACAAACGCCGCGAATAACACCATATTTCAAAAAAAAAATCAAATAAAGCATACACATATTATATAATAATTTAAAATGCATTACACATATTATATAATAATTTAAAATGCATTACACATATTATATAATAATTTAAAATGCATAACACATATTAATTATGAAACAGCCTGCACAACAGTCCTCCATGTCAGTGTACACACACTTGAAAAATCTAAACTATATGTAAATGAAAAAGAAAAACTAAAAATCATAGTCACATGATTTATCCGCAGCAGTTGACCTCTACTGGCCCCTTTCCCTACCAAGTCCTGGTCTGCCTTGCTGCATCCATCGATTCTATGCACAGATTTCCGTTGCTTACTTGTAAAATCTTTTGCTTCTCAACCTGAAATTAGAATAAATTACAAACACCTTCACATGTAATAGTATTGCGATACTAAACTCATATCTAGATTCTAGACTATAATCTATGAATTGACCAATTTAACATTTCTTACGGGGGTTTCAAAACAAGGAAAAAATGTAACTCATGAAAGGTGTAGAATTGAAGTAGGGAACTGAATATATGCACCCAAATGCTAAAGATTAAATCCATGAAGGCATCTAACATTTTTTTCCATTGGTAAAATCTCAATTTTAATTGAAGAAGTTAGCATGCCACTGAGATGTCTTTACAAAAATGTAACCATGATGAGTAAATTTAAATTAATTACCGGCCTGAAGCTTGGTGGTGACAAGATATGCAACAATGGAGATATCAACACAACTTAGTAAAAAAGGCAGTCTTCTTTTTTCCTACGATTTCAACACAGCACTTAATGTGCAAGTACACCACTACGTCATCAATTTCAATCAAGAATATGCTCCGATTCAAACATGGTACTTAAAGCAAAAGTATGGAAATATGTCCCAAGTTTTACAATGAAGATAGCAGTACATCCCTTACCAAGACCTTCGCTCTCGATCCAAATATGTCCCTCCATTAAATTTACAAACCTTATTATATCATTATAAAAATGTAGAATAGAAGCGTACCTGTGTGGGTAGTCAACAACCATACCACCAGCAAACCCAGCACGCATTGCATAACTCAAAATTAGCTTACATATTAAATTTGCAGATATACATTTTCAATGCTTCTTTGCTACATTCACACGCCACAAAACCAAATGACCTTGTCTGTCAAATAAAAGATTAATGAAAAAGTTCTCCACTGAATAGGTAACCACAGGGCTTCAATAAACCATTCCTCATACCTGAATGCCAAGCATCTTTCCAATTAATCCTAAAGCTTCCTGTGTATCTTTATTCTCCTTGAAAAGATGGAATCTGAATATTAACATAGACGATAGCACCTTCAAAATGTAGTTCAAGTGCAATAATAGACACTTCATAGCATTGATAGAAAATTAGAAATGATTTTTCCCTACTAGTTTTGAAAGGGGGTCAAATTAATGTAGAAGAGAAACACACTACCTAAGGAACTTGCCAAGATGCTCTGGCCAGTGGCTTGAACCTCTACTGTCATAGGGCTTATCACCTCTCTTCCTCTTATTGGAATTTCCTCCCCTTTTATTATTCCCAGAGTTTAATCTCACACGAATGCATTTTGTGGAAGAATCAGGTCCATCAACGGTGTCAGTGACAAAAAATCTAAGATTCTCTTTAAAGAAATTATGCATTGCCTGAAAATGTCAAAATAAAAAAGATAAGGCTCTTCTAATTAGCTTGATTCCCTCTTCCCAATAGATTGAGTACCACCCTACACGGGCTAAAGGTGCAGAAAGATTAATAGATAAATAAATTGAAAAATAATATAAAGCTTACAGTTCGATGAGATTTATCAGAGTCTGGAGATAGAACAATGGGGGAGATATCTTCCTCACTGCCTGAAGTAATTTTGTTAATTAAAGCTTCTAAGCTATCCACATCAGTTTCACAGGCAAGTGATCTGAATTTTTCGATTTCAGACGCATAGCTTTTGTTAAGTTGATCGGATGTCTTTGTTTCACCTTCCTCAAAAGCCTGAGTCTATATCAGAAAAGAAAAAGACTATCATCTATTATTAACTGTACATAAACTAAATTTGAAAAATAGAATTTGAGTCAGATTACCTTTGGAGGGGCATCTAAAGAGGTCAAATGAACAACATTTCCTTCATTGTCCACTTCATTCACAATGAAATCAGAATAACTATAAAAAATCCCAAGCAAACAAATTACAAAATTCCATTGCCAATTGCAATTATAACCCATTTCATAACAAGAAAAATCCCTCTCAAAACTTCCAATTTTCCTCACATATCCGCCATTATTTTTAAAGACAAAGAATCTCATTATAAAATATGAATTACTGTAGGCAACTTCACTTTAGTTGGAACCGTGGAACTATATCTCGCAGCACACAAATTGTAAAATAGATGGCTGATGCGTAATAGGATATCCAAAGAAGGAACCGTGAAAATTTGGGAGCATCAGCTATTCATGTTTTGTATCCATAAACCACAGGCATACAATATGATTTTATTTTCTCTTAATGTTCAAATACTTCACCCTATTCATGTATTAGAATTCCTACAATTTTCCCTGTTTCACAATCATTGACTTCTATAGAATGAACATTTCAGTATTAAATTTTCAGGGTTTAAAGAAGTACGTGAAGAAGAAGAAAGCCAAATATGAAGTCTTTACCAGCAGCAACACAAAATTCCCAGCACCCACCAGCACTAGTTATATCAACTGCATTCATTTCAAGGATGCTTGTCACAATCATTATTTTATTTCTCTCCATTTTCTAGGCATCCAAACAGAATTTAGAATTTAGAAAGGAGAGCCTGACTTGTTTGCGTTCTCTCGACCTAGCAGCAGATTCTCTGTTCTTGATCATCCTCCCCTGCTTTTGCTGCGTGGCTTTATCCAAAGGAGGTTCCTCCATGGCGCGTCGTTTACCTCTCACCGCGCCTCCACCAGCCTCGTCGACAGACTTGTTCACCGGCCGTACGATGGCACCACGACACCCATTCGTGATGACCGACGACGATGACAGACAACGATGATGGAGACAACTAGCGAGGGAGAGCACCGGCGAGAGATTTAGGGATTTCACGATATGTTAATTTGGGGATTTCACGATATGTTAAGGGAGAGAACCAGTCAGAATGAGTTATAATGCTCAACTCAAAACGGTGAATTTCACCTATACCGACGTTTGTTAAATTAAACGTCACTAATACAATATCCTTGGCAGCGTTTTTAAGACCAAACGCCACGAATACAATACCTTTTGTGGCGTTTTTTGAAACAAACGCCACCAATACAACATCTTCTTCGGCGTTTTTAAAAAAACGCCACTAAAAACGACACCCATTCTAACATTTACATTAATAAGACGCCTATTGCGGCGTTTCTATAAAAAAACGCCACTAAAGTATGGGCTATTGTGGCGTTTGATCTACAAACGCCACCAACGTAATAGCTATAGCGGCGTTTCCACTAAAACGCCGCGAAATGTGTCATTTTGTGGCGTTTTTTTCCTAAACGCCGCTATATGTTTAAATTTAGCGGCGTTTAATTCAAAAACGCCGCGAAAAACGCCGCTATATACCAAACTTGGTGTAGTGAATTACTTTGACTTTGATTTGTAATTTGGTCACTAGATATTTTATTATGAATTTATCATTAGTTAAATATTTGAATTTTCATTATTTAAAATATACAAAAATAACATTGGGTCAAATTACAACTCAAGATCAAAGTCAAAGGTCAAATTGTAAAAAATATCAGAGACCAAATTTAATATTGAAACTAAGGGTGTGTTTGTTTCATGTAGTTTAAATTCCGAAATTCAATTTTCGTGATTTACACTATTTGGTTCATGTAATTTCACATGGTCCAAGGAGTTTGAATTACATTTGACTGTTTTACCTTTACATTTTTTTTGCAGTTTGTTATACCATATTTTTTCCGTAAAACAAACTACATTCTCTTCAACTCTAAATACAAATTTAAACCCTAAAACTTAAACCCTAAACACCAACCTAACCCATAAAACTCAAACCTTAAACCTTAAATCATAAATCCTAAACCGTAAATGCAATCATAAACCCTAAATCATAAACCTTAAATGCGGCCATAAACCTTAAATATTACCATAAATCCTAAACCATAACCATTAACCCAAACCCTAAAAACTAAACACCAACATAAACCATAAACCCTAAAAACTAAACACCAACATAAACCATGAACCCTAAAAACTAAACACCAACATAACCCATAAACCATAAACACTAAATGATAATGTAAAATTTGAACTATGAACCCCAAACCCAAAATACTAACACTAAACCCTAAATCATACCATAAATACTAAACCCTAAACCCTAAACATTAACCTAAACTTTAAACAATAAATGCTACCAGAAACCTTAAACCCTAAACACTACCCTAAACCCTAAACAATAGACAATACCTAAACCTTAAATATTAAACCCTAAACACTAACATTAAACCCTAAATGCTACCATAAACCCTAAACTATAAATACTAATCTAAACTCTAAACCATAAACCTTAAATACTAGTCCCTAAATGCTACCTTAAACTCTAATATAAATCTTAAACACTAAATACTATCCTAAACCCTAACCTAAACCTTAAACCATGTTTTTTGTTAGAATTTGTTTTTAGCATTATCGATGATTGTTTGTGGACTGTTCATGAAATTTTCAGGAAACTCTACCAAATAGTATAAAATGAATTATACAACATCATCCAAACACCGAAAAATAGCTTCTACAATCAGTTTTCCAAAAATTGTAGTTCATTTTTCAGAATTTATTTTTCGGAAACAATTTTCAATGAATCAAACGGACCCTAAAGTCAGGGGACAAAAAGTACATTAACCAACTAAATTACTATGCATCATAAAAATAAGAGTAAACTACATAAATGACCATCTTATTATTGTAAAAGTTGCGATCTGACCACATTACTTTTTTTCGTCACAATTAAACTACCAAACTATTTAAATGATATCAATGTGACCACCTTCCGTTAATGACCACCAGGCGTTAAAGATTAACGGAAGGGTGACGTGGCAGTTAAAAAAATAAGAGTATAATTACACATTTGGTCCTCGTTACTTATAAAGTCTATAAATTGATAGACTTTATAAGTAACGAGGACTAAATGTATAATTATACCTTTATTTTTTAAACTACCACGTCACCCTTCCGTTAACCTTCAACGGCTAATGGTCACATTGATACCATTTAAATAGTTTGGTGGTTTAATTGTGACAAAAAAAGTAATGTGGTCAAATCACAACTTTTACAATAGTAAGGTGGTCATTTATATAGTTTACCCTAAAAATAAATAAATAAAAATAATTATATAACATAAATTATATTATTAATGGGTAAAATATATATAAATATAACCGCTTTAAATAATTATGAAGTAATCAATACTGCAAAAAAAAAAAGCCAAGTAATTTTACCGGTATATAAAAGGTATAGGCCGGTTCAACTTACCGCAGAAGGCCAGAGTGTATCTGGGTGATCGAGTTTTACTTATACGCAACTTTTAGCAATCACGAGCTTTGGATACTAAATACTAATCTATGGCGAGTATTGAATCATGGTGCACAAGTAGGAAAGGTATGAAACATGAGAAAGCAGCCATGAAGAATATCATCGAATTGAATCATCAACGAAACAAGAAATCATCTCAAAATAACAACATTCGTGTATCGCAGATGAAAATTTTCCATTGAAAACAGATATTAGTAAAAGTTAAACACATATCGGCGTTCTTATTTATCTGACCTGACCTTCATGATAGGATCTCTCGCCATGTCGATGGGATGATGAATTCCTGTTGTAGCCTGACCGTTTCTCATCACCTCTCTTATCACGATCTTCTCTTGGATAAGATTCTGGCTCAAAATCATCATCACCGTGCCTTTTTGACCTACTTTCATCCCTCCTATCTTCTTTTAACCTAGTCCCATATTCACCATCATCACCATGCCTTCTCGATCTCTTTTCATCCTTTCTATGACGATCCTCTAATGACCTTGGCTCAAAGTCGCCATCATTGTGCCTTCTAGATCTTTTTTCTCCCCTTTTGTACCGATCATCATCATTATGCCGGCTTGATCTCCTATCTTCACCTCCTTTATCATCTTCTCTCGATGCTGGTCCAACATCTTTACCACCGTACATTCCAGATCTCTTTCCTTCTCTCCCATCACTTTTCTCTGAGGCCTTCTCATCACCCCTTGCTGATCGAAAACCTTCTTGAACTGCACGCTCCTGCATGCCAAATCTTTTTTCACTCTTTTCTGAACCCTCAAATTTGTCATTTCCCCATCTTGAACTTTTATCCTGAGGACCCCAACCAGTGTTTGCAGCTCTCTGGGAACAAAACATAGAAATGTATAAATAAGACAAACATAAAAGACTGGGCATAAGCACAGAGCTTATGATATGTTTAAAACACCAGCCTTCACAAGATGGAGAAAGATAGCAAAAAATGAAGAATAATATAGGAAAAACATATTCTTTTCCCAAAAATTAAAAACTACAAAATTAACAGAGCATTGCACAATTAATCTATGTTGCTAGGACTCTTCATTGTTCTTCAAGTATCTGTCCGAAACATGCATATGAGGATATGACCTTCAAGGGTTCTCCAAATACAGGAGAAAACTTATATAGCAATTAATTGGACAACAGCATCGTTGCATTCAGATGGGAAATAATTGACATATGGTACCAAAGTCTATTAGCATATCACCATGCAAATTTAATGATTTATGAACTATGTACTGAGATCCATAGAATAAAAGAACAAAACCATTACTTCATTCAACTCAAATTTAAAATAGCACATAGATCATTTGTTTGGAACCATGACATAATTTGGACAATTCAGTTTATTATAACATATATATAGATTATTGGATAAACAAACCAAGCGAAAAGGTAAGCAAAATTTACTATTTAGCATGAGCCATGCATTCTTTCAATTCATTTGGACCTTGAACAATGCTCGTTCATGATTGTTGTGATACAGCCACCCAAGTTAGTTAAATGTGTCGAAAAGCAATGCTAAGTGGAAATGAATCTTACTTGCTCATCATGGGAAAATTTACATCCTGCGCCACGGGTACATTCACCTCTCTGGAAAGCATAACAAACCCCTCGGGCCTCCCTCTTCTTTTGTTCTTCCTCTTCCTCTTCTTCTTCTTTCTTCTTATACTTTTCGGCATGATCGACCCTTATAATTCGACCCAAAAGCTGTGCCCCGTTAATGTTATCTTCAATGCCAAAAAAAATACCTTAATTACATCATTTTCCTCATTAATATATATCAGAATCGAACAGTTGAAGATAGATAAATGCTAACCTACAGCAAGAATTGTACTTCTCTGATCCTCATAAGCAAGAAATGCAAAGCCTTTCGATTTTCCAGTACCCTTATCTCTAACAAGATTGACGTCTACAACTTCTCCATATCTGAGAAAAATAAGTAAATATTCAGGTCAAGATGCTGATAAGGTAAATTTAAACCAGTCAAGAAATCCAAAGCGGGGAAAATAAAAGGAAACTTGAGAAAGAAAACGTACTGGGCAAAAACAGCGAGGAGATCACCTTCGGTGAGGTCATACGGGAGACCACCGACAAAGACATAAGCGGAATCTTTGTACTTGGCATGCCATGATGCTTCCTCCGATATTCCTAAATCTGCTTCTTTTGCGTTGATGTTCTGTAATCGCTTCACCAGCGTTAATGGGTTCATGGTTCCCCCTTTTCAACCAAAAACCCTAATTTCGAATTAGAATTTTAGCAAAACATTGGGGTTTTGTTTTTACCTTGTTTTGTAAATGGAGTTACCGTTGAGACGAGACGATGAAAAAAGAGTATTAAGATTTTAGGCCTAATGAATCATTCTGAGTCTGAGCGGCCCAAGTTACTAGCCCATTAGCTACCAATAATTTGGCTTATCATGTAAATTGGCACCTAAACTTGATAATTTATTTTAAATTGATATTTGAAACTATATTGTCTCAAATTATTATATGAATTCATATTGGTACCTAAAATTTAAAAAATTATCAAATTGACAAATGGCGTTGATATGTTATTTCAACAACCAATCAAATTGTGACATGTGACATTAATAACATCATTTTAGCTAATAACAACTTAATTGGATGTCAAGATGCGAAGTTAACACAAACAACAATTTAAGAAAAAAATTAAAATTCAAGTTATGTTTTAGAAGAATATCAAATTCAGAAATCAATTCATAAAATAAGTCTATAGTTTTTAGCTCATTCTCATGCGTTTATTATGAATTTTTATTTATTCAAGAAACATTATTAATAAATTCAATGAGTGATTTCAGTAGAAAAAGAGGATGATATTCATGCAGGGTTCAACTAGTCTTGTTTGTAAAATTTGTGTTATTAAAAAATTAGAAAAAATACGAATAAATATTACTTTTTAATCACTCATTCTTAATTAGATTAAAATTTATTGTCAACCATCATAAAATCACAATTCACAAATTTATTTCCAAAAAAATAATAGTATGCCTTTTCTTTTACTTATTTACTTCATCTAAACTTACAACAACCAATCATTTTCGAGACATTTCAATGAAAATAATAAAAAAATCATTTATGATCTAAGAAACATAAAATACACAACACATGAACATGGGTGATAATTAATGAAGTAGCAGTCTAGGGACTAGGATGGCATGAAGTTGTGTTTATGAATATTAAACAGAGTTCAAGTAACTGTATATCCAATCAAACACAAACACGTGCCCAAAATCTTTTCTTCTTTAAGAGCGTGATTGAGAAAGGAAAAAGGTTGAAGGTTTCAGATTTTTGGGTAAACTAACTATTTGGTACCCCATATATTCTTATATTTCTGTTTTAGTCACCAAATTGATTTTTTTAACACAATAGTATTTAACAATACGTTTTGTTTCTATTTAGAAACCCACTGTTAAAAGTTAACAAAAAAAGCTGACATGTAAATTTTGCTATTAATTTATAACGGTGAATTATTAAAATAAAAAAACGTAACGATAAGTATCATTTTATTTAAACAATAAGAAAAAGGGTAATTGTTCTATACACAAGCGCTTGTGGAAACTTTTTTACACAAGCGCCTTAGTTTTAAGGGTTAGGGACTTCGTTTAGGGTTTAAAATTTAGGGGTATAAGTGTAGTAGTTTTGAATTTAGAGATTGTTGATAGAATTTTAGGTTTAGGGTTAAAATTTAGGGTTTATAGGTTAAAACCTAAACCCCCACCCATATTACCCTAAAACTAAACCCTAACCCTAAACCCTAAATTCTAACCATAATTCCTAAATTCTAAACATGAACCCTAAATTCTAAACCTTTACACTAAAACCCCTAAACTCTAAACTCTAAACACTAACCCTAAACCCTATAATTGAGGCGCTTGTGGAAATAAAAACTTTCCACCGCCAGTGTATAGGATATTAATCCTAAGAAAAAAGTAAAAAGGTTAAAGTTGTTTTTCTTACATTATGCTTTGCTTGCAAGCTTGAAATCAAAGAGCAGGCGGGAGTGGGAAGTGGGAACCAACAGCCGGTCACTCCCCTCCCTCTCCTACCTTTTTTTTATTTTCTTTCCTTTCGTTTTCAAGATTCAACAGATCAAAAAAGCTTCCACTTTTGAAGATGGTGGGTCCCCGGTTAGCTGGAAGATAAAGCCAAGCTTCTCTTTCTCCTCACCCTCTCGGCTTCAACCTTCTCCAACCGGCCAAACCCCCTATATATATATTTTAATATATAAGTAATGTTAAATCTTCAGTTTTAAACTCTAATCACAACATTCTCTTGTTTTATTCTTGCTTTAGTATTTCTAAACCTTCTATTCAACTTTCTGTTTGATCAGTTCCAGGTCTGTTTTTTTCCTTCAAATTCTTGCTTTGAGTTTTTCTTTTATCAACATTTCAGATCTAACTGTATCTCTGCTTTGCAGATTTGTAATTTTCTTACCAAGTGATGAGAGATAATGGCTTTTTACAGTAAAGACGTTGATCCAGTCTTCTATGGAGCAGGGGCTAAACCGTATGTTCTTTACTCTTACCTGTAATTTTTCTTTGTTTTGATTCTCGTGTTTATCTTTTTTTTGTGCGTCTGTGTTTATTCAGAGGTTTAGAAATCTGGTGTATCGAGAAACTGCGGCTGGTTCCAGTTCCAAAATCCTCGATTGGAAAATTCTACTCTGGAAGTGCATATGTCGTTTTAAGTGTATGTTTGAGCGTTTTATCTCTCTTCTTTGGTCAAATTAGTGAAATGGAGTATATGACAATTGTTTATAGATTCAAACAAGATTTTACATATTTGAATTTTGGTTGTTTTCCGAGACAGACAAGTGTGCTAAAAAGTGGGCCTACACAGCACGACATACATTATTGGCTTGGAAATGATGCAAACGAGGTTATTATTGTTTTTTCCTTGCGCTATTGTCTTTCATTTCATGGACATGATAATGTTCAAGATTTTTATTGAATTTTAAATTTAATAGTTTCTTTAACATCAAGCATGCTAATGTATTGACAAGAAAATGAATGAATATGCCAAATATTTCCAAATGATGGCAGTTGTTTGGTTAGATAACACTCCAATTTGAGCTTTATGATTGAAATTCAATGGAAGCATTATTTTAGGGGGAAAAAAACAGAAAATTATTGAAATTCTCTAGTAAGTTTTTGTTAATTGTATCAACTGTACAAATATGCAGTCAAGTGCACTTCAATGATATTTCAATAAAGTGAAACACAAAATTATCAAGTATAGATGCATTAATCATAATGTATACCATATGCAGTATTATTTATTACTGGGTGCTTTGCGGCTGGCTTATGTATTGACAGGTAGACTCAGCCTTGGCATCAGACAAAGCGCTGGAACTAGATGCAGTGCTAGGGTCTTGTGCCGTTCAGTATAGAGAAGTTCAAGGCCAAGAAACAGAGAAATTTCTATCATATTTTAAACCTTGTATTATTCCAGCTGAAGGAGTATACACTTCACAGCAAGGGACCTTGAATGGGGATACATATCAAGTTACCTTGTTAACATGCAAGGGAGATCATGTTGTTCATGTAAAAGAAGTAAGTTGTATTTTGAAGTTTGAGAAATGATCTGCGAGGCTTTAATATTCTCAACATAACAGGCAAGATGAAAATAAAAAGAAGATACCTTAGATACAAAGACTTTAGAAACAATTAATAAAAGTTTAATACAAGGTCCAATTTGATGATAAACATGAACTCGTTATCTAAATCTTTAAAATCTGGTTGTTCATTTGTCATGCTTGCTGGGCAGGTTCCTTTTTCTCGGTCGTCCCTGAATCACAATGATGTATTCATTCTTGACACTGCATCAAAAATTTACCTCTTTTGTGGTTGCAACTCTAGCATCCAAGAAAGGGCTAAAGCCTTGGAGGTTGTTCAGTACATTAAAGAGAATAAGCACACTGGAAAATGTGACGTGGCAACTATAGGTTGGAAATTTCCTTTTAATCCTGCTCGTAGTGAAAGTTATTGCAGTTATTCAAATGGTTCCTTGTTGCAGAGGATGGGAAATTGGTTGGTGATTCCGATGTCGGTGAATTCTGGAGTTTATTTGGCGGTTATGCACCGATTCCCCGGGACTCAGCTTTGGGTGGTCCACAACAAGTTGATAGTCCTGTAATATTATACTGGTGAGTTTGGCTTTTTTTTTCTTCTAATATATATCCTTGTGAATTTGTTTTCTGAATATTTTTAAGTTCGTATTAGCATTCTGAACTAAGTTTATGTTGCATATGTAAAAGTGAACTGATATGGTATACCTGTTGGTGATTACCTCAAATATTTTATAAATAACTGCTCTTTTCTAGCTGTACAACAAATGAGATTATTATTGATTGAATCAACTTGTCCTGTTAGTTTCTGGGTGATACCATATTACTAATCATGTTATGCTTCTTCTCTTTCTTTGTTGTAAAAGATTTTTTTTTGTTTCTTCTTTTAAATGAAATAAGTTACCTTTATTCAGTGATACTTTAAGGTCTTTCATCAACAGGATAAATCTTCAGGGTAAACTATCTCAAATCGGAAGTGATTCATTGGACAAAGATATGCTTGAGAAAGACAAGTGTTATATGCTAGATTGTGGTGCTGAAGTTTTTGTCTGGATGGGGAGAATTACCTTAATAACTGAACGAAAGACGTCAATTTCAGCTGCAGAGGCAAGGATTATTTCTTCTGCTTCTTGCCCAACCCTTCCATCCCACTTTTTCTTCACACACATGTAGACATACATAACGAAAAAATAAGTTAGATTGAGAATCATGAGGGGGATCGATGAAGTTATTCATGCAATTAGAAATAGTTCAACTCTCACAATTTAGACACCTAGGCGGCTAGGCATGCATCTATAAATGAACTTACTGAATACCTTTTCACCCTCTAGCCTCTCCCTTTTAACCCCATTTCTTCCAAAAGCAATGCCATTTGACCTGATATAATTATTACAAGATGCTTTGGCTTCTTATGGAAAGATTGCAAGCTGTCCCGTACCTTTTTTCTTTAAATCCTGCAATGTTCCTTGATCATCTAAGTAGTATTTATAAAACTATCTGTAAGGCAGAATGCAGTTGTCATAAGCAATTTACTTGATTTTTAATCTTATTGAGCCTCTTTCATCTATTCTTTTTTCTTTGGATAAGTTTATTATCTAAGCTTACATGGAAAATTAAAGGGGTGCTCCGCTTGGGCAGTAGAAGGACAATCTCTAATTAAATTACATCTTTTAACTGATGTTACTCGCATTGGTTCCTTAACTTATTCACACATAGCAGCCTTCGGTAAACAAGGCAGCCTCCTACATCACTTTATGGCTCCCTCAGGCTAGGTAAAACCCAAGTGAGAAGATTTCTAATGGTAAATAATTGTTTTCATTCCCTTTAAGATGGACATATATGGATACCATGTTCCATCTTTCTGTTAAACTTCGATCTTCCGAATCCACATTCATAGGTGTCTATCTTTTCTGAATTTACTGTCTATGGTTTTACAAGATTTTCTCTCATTTAGAGAAGTTCCTAATAAAGCATAACTTATATGATTAGTGAATGTTAGGGGAATCTGTGATTTTAAAATGGAAGAATTTGTTGAAGCTAGGAGAACCTTAACTACAATCTTTCTCATTAAATTCCTGCCTATTCTTTTACAGGATTTCCTCAGAAAACAAGACAGGTCAAATGGGACCCACTTAACATTTTTAACTGAGGGATTAGAAACTTCGATTTTTAAATCCTACTTCAACAGTTGGCCTCAAACTGTGGACACCAAGCTGTATGATGAAGGGCGAGAAAAAGTGGCAGGTTTTTACCTATTGCAACAAATTAGTTGGAAAGGGATAAAGAAAGAAAGAAACAGGGGGGGGAAAATAAGAGAATGGAATCAGTTGTACACTGCTTATTTTATCACTCAAGGATTTCGCTTGTTTTCTTTTTTCAGCAATATTCAAGCATCAGGGTTATGAAGTGAAGGAGCTTCCTGAAGAAGACATCCAATCTTATATAAATTGCAGAGGCACACTAAAAGTAGCTTCAATTGCACAAAATAGACTTTTAAACCTTTACTGTCTTATATTTGTTTTAATTCAATGCTGTAACATATCAGGTTTGGCGAGTTGAGGATCACGAACTGTTTCCAATTCCAGCTTCAGAACAGACAAAGCTCTACAGTGGGGATTGCTATATTGTGCAGTATACATATCCTGGAAATGAAAAGGATGAGAGTTTATTTTATGCATGGATTGGTCATGGAAGTGTACTGGTAAATTTAATTTTTATTTTTTTTCATTTAAATCTTAAGCTTTTGTCTGGTAAACCTGGATATGCTTGAGATAGAGGCATTACGATCCATCCTAATCCAGCATCCCACGTTTGGAATCCTAGACATGTAAAATCTATCAAAATATCTGCTGATAAGTCCACAGTCATGCAAAAGTACTATTCTTTTTTATAGAAATCCTGTATGTTTATTTCAATGTCTTTGATGCCAATGTTGGATCAGGATTTTTCACGAATCACAAGTCCATGAACAATTAGAAGAGCTTATGTTGCAAATCTTATAGGTGATACCTTGCTTGAAGTGTTAAAGTTTTTGCTGCCCTTACTGTGCAATTATTTGACTAATAAAATATTTATTTGGAAGTTCTATAAAGTTTTCTTGAGAAACTAAGTCTAGCATGTAAATATTATCATTGTTGAAGTGCAATCATAAACAAAGGCTCTAAATATAATTTCATTGCTAAGGCATTAGAGGAATAGAAAAGAAAATATATCAGTCAATTTCTAATTAGAAATTATCATGTCGAATCAACACCAACATGGATTTTTCTTCTTTACTAAGTTGTATTTTCTTGTTTGGACTAAGACCTGGCCCTTAATTTCATGTGATATTATTTCTTATGCAATTATAGCATCCCGTGCTGCATTTCAGTAAGTTTAACATGCATTTTATCAGCTTCACCTTTTTGATTATCTGTTTGATCTTGCAGGAAGATAGAGCTGGTGCTATCTTTCATATGAATGCTATTGTTGATTCAGCTAGAGGGGATCCAGTAATGGCAAGTTTTATTTTTCCTTTTTCCAACACTTGTGCAGTTGTAGTATTTGTTGCCTTGATTTGGCTAACCTGATGAGACAAGTGGAGTTAGGGATATCTTGGATAGAAAGGGATATTCAAGAATTTATCAAGTTGAAGTCATTTTCAATATTCCTACATAACTTGTTTCTATCTGATTATATTTTTCTTTTTGAGAGGAAACTAATATTTTACTCATTCATGGTGTTGAAAATGACAAGCTTGATTGTGCAGATAAGTTCTATTGTGAAATTTGATTTTGCTTTCTGTGATCAGCTGAATGGGTCTTTTTTGCTTCTTTTTTTATTTATTGATTGTTTATTTTCATGAATTTATGAGGATTAGCTATTATGAATATATGTATAATGCTAACATCTTTTGCATCTCTTGAAAAATGACGTTTCACTAGGTTTATTTAACCAAATAAATAAGTTTCATTTTCAGGCTCAGATTACTCAAAATAAGGAGCCACTTCAGTTTTTCCTTATTTTCCAGACATTAATTGTCTATAAGGTTGGTTATTCTCAAGACTCTTTTACCTTCCATTCCTTCGAATATAAACTAAATTTTGAGTAAATCTACTTATAAATAAGGAGACCCTCTAATACTCAATCTTGCCTTCCTTTTAATAATATAAAGGGAGGTATTAGTGCAGGATACAAGAAGTTTATTGCTGAAACAGGTATTAATGATGATACTTATGATGAGAAAAAGACGGCTCTTTTTCGAGTTCAAGGAACGAATCCAGAAAACATGCAAGCTATCCAGGTCGATCATGTAAGTTGAAGATCTAACACTCATCTCATCCTATAACAGTTCTGTCTCTCTCTCCCTCTCTCTCTTTGACACCCACCCACAGACACCAGACAATCACATGCCTGCTTTATTCTATCTTCTTTCTGCTGATAACCATAAGTCATGTTTTTGTTTGAGGGCCAGGACAATTGTCCTTGTCCTTGTCAAATGCTACTAATAATAAGAGCCTCCTCAACACTCTTTAGCGTCATGTTGCCAATTTGAAAATTACTATTTCTTTATGGGTTTTATTTCGATGCACAAGCTGTGTAAATTTTTTTTACACAATCCTTTTATAAAATTTAAAATCTAAATCACAAACCCTAGCAACCTAAACCCTAAACCCTAAGCCCTAAACTCTAAATTCTAACCATAAACCTTAAATTATATACCCTACATACTAAACCACTAAACCCTAACATAAAACCCTAAACCCTAAACCCTAAAATTAAAGGGCTTGTGTAAACTAAAGTTTACACAGCTTGTGCATCAAAGTATTTTCCTTTCTTTATATGAGAAAATACACTTCCAAGTTATAAAATATCAGCTATAAGTTTATCCAAATTGAAGTACCTGCTGAGCAACCTACGTTGCCTCGATATAACAAATATCAATTAGTTAGTTGCCTCCATTTTAATTTTCAACTTGTTGTTTACTGATATAATTTATATGCTTACATTGGAGCAAAAGTTCATATTCAATGGTTTAATCGAGCTAAAAGATTGATTAGTTTTCCTCTTGAGAAAGCTTTGAACTTTTAAGCAGAATGATTAGTTTTGTTCAGGTTTTCTTGATTTTTAGCATGCTAGAAACAGTTTAGCTATTTTGTGATTTATTATAAATATTGTGCAAATTTTGGATTCTGCATTATCTGGAGTCACTCTCTGCGCCTTTTCTGCCCTTCAGCATCAAAATGATCATCTACATTATTACTTGTTAAACTAAATCTTTTCAGGTTTCAAGCTCCCTGAATTCATCCTACTGTTACATACTGCAAAGTGGAAATTCTGTCTTCACTTGGATTGGGAGTCTCACCTCGAGCAAAGACCATGACCTTCTTGATAGAATGATCGAACTGATTAATGTATGCAATTATGTTATTCGGACTGGATATTGTTTAGATATTGTAATTATTTTGCTATTTTTGCACTAAACCTTCTGCTGGTTGTTAATGAAGACATTGCTACAGATTTATATTGGGAATTCCCCATTGTTGTTTTGTGGGCCTAACTCATCGTTATTGATGGTCTGTTTCATTGATGCCATTCACAGCCAGCATGGCAACCCGTATCAGTGAGGGAAGGAAGCGAACCAGATAGTTTCTGGAGTTCACTTGGTGGAAAGACAGAGTATCCAAGAGAAAAAGAGATGAAAAAATTTATAGAAGATCCACATTTGTTTAAGTTGATTTGTACTGAAGGTAAGCAAATTATCCTCTCTTTTTTGTTGTTCTCTGGAAGGATAATTTGCTTCTTCCTTGGTTCAGAAGTTTTCCGGCTGTAAATTGCTGCAAAACATATCTGACAGTTATGGTTCTTGTGCCGCTTGGTTTGGTTTCCCTTTTCAGGTGATTTCAAGGTACATCTTGGTTGGATCTCTTGCCCTGCATACATTTCATAGTTAAGCACCTTTGGATGCAATGCAAATGTAGATTTTAACAGAGATGTATTGAAGTTTAGGCTAGCTAAAGGAAATGCCTATTTTTGAACCCATTAGAATGTCAAGAGGATTGTATTTATGTGAAATATGGTTCCACCGACTTTCTTGAAAGGAAGATCTCTATGCTCAAATAATACTTAGAACATATAATGGAAAAAGTTGGGATTATATTCAATTTTTCTTTATAAAAATCTAAATTAAAAAAACTATCAAGCTATAAAATAACTCATTTGGTTGTCTTGATTTACTTTGGCTTGGTTTGGTTCCAGGTTAAAGAGATATACAGCTTCACTCAAGACGATTTAACCACTGAAGATGTACTAGTTCTAGACTGCCATAAAGAAATATATGTTTGGATTGGACGCCACTCACCTATTAAGTCAAAGCAAGAAGCCCTTAACTTTGGTCTGGTAAATTATAAGTCTATACTCTCTCTGAGCTTATTTTCTTAAAGTTTTTTTTTTCATGGTGTCATGGATTATTTGTAGCATGGAATACTGATATCATGATGTTAAAGTTTTATAAATGCAATATGCACATATTTTATACTCTTCGTTTCGTTCTATGCTCATATTTGTATTCTTGACTGGCAGAAATTCCTTCAAACAGACATTCTGGAAGAACAACTTTCTTTGGAGACTCCTATATATGTTGTTACAGAAGGCCATGAACCACCATTTTTCACGTGTTTTTTTGAATGGGATCCCTTGAAGGCAAATGTAAGTGGGAAACCTGCCTTAGTAAAAGTATCTGCTATAAGTTCCTTTCAGATGATATTGATGAATTTTCAGTGTCTTGGCCAAACCATATTTTTATTTAATTTATTGTTTTCTAATCAAATTTTCGCTTAACCTGGTTATTTCCTTCCATTTCCTTTCGCTTCCTATCAGATAATATCCTAGTTTTGCTATCTGGGAACTTATTGTTTGATTGGAACCCTCACGACTTAGTTATGCAATTTGGCTGCAAGAACACATTTAGTTTGAAGTTTTAATTTACCGTCTCGCAGATGCATGGCAATTCATTTGAGCGGAAGCTTGCTACCTTGAAGGGAAAAACATCAAGTGGATCTGTAAGTCCCTGTCACTAAGCTTTAATTAGATGCATTTGTATGAGAACTTATATATTAGGTTCATTATGTTGGCGTTCCTTTTGACTTAATGTAGATTCTCACGCTTGTCTTTTTCTGATTTTCTGTTGATCTTGGTCACACCAAGATTTGCATAAACAGGGAAGCAACTAAATATTGTGTCTGGTTGTCGGGCGTTTTCCATCCTGCCTATTAACAGTTTCCGAAATTCTTATCTAATTGTTAACCAAAGGAAAAAAATATTTGTGTGACACTTTTCCTTTAGGTAAGCTATGATTTCATTTGTCCAAAAAAGTAGAACCTGCAACAAAAGGGTACAACCGTTAAAAGCAGAACATGGGAATTAACTAAAAATCTCCTGATCAATGTTCCAACAGTGGCTAAGACCATTAGGACTTTCTCTTTACTGATGTAGTTGTAACATCTACCACATCATAATTTCTGGAATAGATGCAAATGTTTGACAAAATATCATTTTGTTCATGGTACACTTCGTGGTGACATATCCTGAATTACTGATGTTATGTGCTAAGTGACATAATATGTAATTTATTCTCCAACCTTTAAAAATGTATTGTTTCTTGGCACTCCCAACAGATCTTTAGTCTTGTGAGGCCTAGATGCAGGTCACATACCTATAGGGTGGTCCAACAAAATACGAGACTATTAACAAATTGTTCTCATTGATGGCCAAACTCACCTTTGCTTCAAGTAGAAGATACCTTTTCTTTGCTGGAAACTTATCCGGCTACCCCATCCCCAGTATCCTATACTTAATTCTTTGACAAATCTATCTTCATGCAATTCCATTTAGGCACCATCAAGAAATACATTGAAACCGCGCTCCAGGGAGGCTACCCCTGATGGTTTAAGAAGCAGATCTAGCAGTTCGAATGGATGGGAAAGAGGTTTTTCTCCAGCATCCACAATATCAGGTTCACATTTGAAGTTTTCCGACAACCACAATGTATCCAGCCCAACTCCAGTTGCCAGGAAGCTCTTTACGGAATCCTCTCCTTATCAAGGTGCTTAGAAGCTTTCTGTTTATTCTTTAAGAATGTGCCTATATTTGGTAATGCTATCACATAATTTCAAAATCCGGAACAGGTGAAAAATTAATGCATCTGGCATTATGATGATGGTCTGTTCTCCTAGTTTTAAGCACTCAGTAAGTCGCATTCTCACAGAACTGACCAAACAAAGCTTGATTATGACCTCCACCCTATTGAACCAACAACTTGGAAAATTAATTCAGAGAATCTTAGTTTGAATCATGAGGGACCTGCACTAAGCGGGGTGATTTTGAGACACACTTGCATGATTAGATTCGGGTCTGATGACTTAATTTGCAAACTTACAATGCACATTATATCAGGATACACATTATATTACTTTTGTACAGATTCTCCAGGAGTAGAGTCGAGCTTTCCTTCAACGAATGAAAACTCAAACCAGAATGATGCAAGTGAGACAAGTGCAAATTCAATAATATATCCTTATCAAAGATTGACAGTGTCGTCACCTGAACCAGTTTCAGGCATAGATGTGACCAAAAGAGAGGTAAGAGCTAAAGTTTAGAGCTTTATAATCTTGCTTCACCTAGTGTTCAAAATGTGTCTTTTAACAGGACTTCACTTTCAAATAATGATATTTTGCTTTATGAACTTCAAATTCGTTTTTCGTACCATGACAATCTATTTATCACTAGCTCACTGCCTTCGGTTTCATCTGCCTATCCTTTGCAATGCATGTGAAATTTGTTGCATTTTCATGTAGGCATACTTGTCTGAGGAAGAGTTTGCAGAAAAATTTGGCATGCCTAAGGGAGCCTTCTATAAGCTACCTAAATGGAGACAAAACAAGCTCAAGATGACGGTCAGTCTTTTTTAATCTGCGAAGAACTCCTGCTTGAGTAAGTCCTTTTTATTAGATGCAATGCTTAAAACCCTTACCCGCCAGTTATGTTCCAAAAATTACATCTAATCTCTAGTCAGTTCCCTTAGCTCTGTTTATGCCTCTTCTGGAAGAAAAAAATTCAAAGTAATGAACACTGGTTTGCTATAGTTTTTGAAACCATATAAGTTTGATCCTATGTTTCTTGTAGTTTTTGTTACTAAATTGCACCGGGAAACCGGTTATTGAAGCTGTTTCTTCCGACAACGATAATGATCCCATGTTTTTTTCCCCTTTGAAAGCTACTCGGTGAAATTATATTTCAGTTTAATCTAATGAACTTGTAACGATTAACAAGGTTAGAGTGAATCAGATTACCGGCGAAACCCCAGATATTTGCCACGAGGTAGTCGTACAAGTCGTTATGATGGATGCCACGGTATTATAGCCGGAAAGCATTTACATTTCAGAATGGCAAGTATGATGTTTAGATAGTTATACAAGTCATGCTATACAGGCAATTATGATGGATGCCCTGGACCTGGTATTAAAGCAATCACCTAACATGCACATCGCAAGGAACAAATACATGGTCTGGGACAATCAGAGGCAATCTATCAATGTACATGAACAGCCTCTTACAATCCTCCCTCAATATCGATGATAAATCGGCAATCTCACTCTTTTCCGTGTAAATCCAAAGGTCACACGAGTTGACCCTTTTGAGACTGTCCCGGCAAAACGGACATGACTGAGACCGGCCGTGCCTGAAATCAATAGGAAAATGAAACAGAACGAGATCACTTACAAAGGAAGAGTGGAACTCGAATCGTGAACCTATAATACAAAGTAAACTTGACTTATATGCAACAAAACCGACTATGGTAACTGCCCTCAGGCCTCATGGATAGTACTACTTCAGAATAATAAAAAGTTTAATGGAGTAGTACTCGGAGAAAGGAATGACTTACCAATCCCGATAACACTTCAAACACAGAGAATGACTACAGTTAGGCAAAACAACCATGCCGTTCATCTCCATGCAAATTCCACACTCTTCTTCACTTTCCAAGTTAATTTCAGAGAGTTTCCCCCTTTCAGATTCATCCTTCTTTCGGTACCTCATCGTACACACTTCTTTCTGTTTCCCGCCTTCCAAACTGTTGATGCCTCGTTCAAGTTGCAACAGAGAAGGAAATATAACCGCTGTTCAAGAAAAACAAACTAGTGAGCCTGATTTCGCTTCAATGAACTAGAGAGAGACAGGATCAAGAATAAGCATTTCAAGTAAAAAATTCGATTTTTCAGACAACTCACTGACCATAAAATTCTCTGATGCTGGCTTTCCTCTGGTAAACTGACATGGTGGTCTTGCCATCGGCATAGGTCTGCATCATTTCATGACATTGCAAGTATCAGGTAACGGAGGTGTTATGGAAAACAAAATCGAACAATTAGAAGAGCAAAGGACAAGGTCTCCAGAAATTGTATGGTGAAAAGAAGCATACCATATAAATAAGTATTCGGAGCAAACCCCAAGAGCACTGGCTAGTTGACAATCAGTCCACTGAACAAGGAAAAGGAAAAACTGAGCTGCAGGACTGTAGGAGAGTCTCATTTGCAGACGTGCTCCATCTTTCTCCCTTGGATAATCTAAAGCCCTGAAATCGGATACAGGTTTAACAATCAAGCATGCCAATAATAAAGCAAAAAACGAATATTCATAACTTCACAGTTCGTCCAGGACCCAAATTTTAAAAAATAAAATAAAAAATTGTAAAGCTTAGATCATTTAGAATCAAGGGATATCCTCCTCGTTGTTGGCTTAGAAAGATTCATTTTGTTTTTGTTTATGCCTTGGGAAAACACAATTGAGAAAACGCTTCCTTCATAACCCCATACAAAGTTTTGACTGAACATTTTAAACCCAGAAGTTTTTATTCAAAGTTTGGCCTTTGTTTGAGTAGATATTATTAATCTGTTTCACTTTTAGAAGGAAAAAAGTGCAAGTCAAACAGCAGTTATCAGAATTCACATATAAATTAACAGAAAAACCCCATAAAAGATGAACAAAACGAAATCAAATCAAACAAAAAATATAGAGAGAGAAAGAAACATACAGAGTATTGGCATGTTGAATATCAGCTTCGATCGCTTTCAGTGAATCCTTAAAAGATGACTTTGCCATGACCGGGTATTTTCCCGGAAAATTATTCCCATCAAACAAACAAGCGCGCGCACAAAAATAAGGCAGCTAAAGTGAAACTCCCAAAAGAAAAAGAAAAAAACCTTCAAACTTCAAAATAGAACCCCAATCAACCGACAGGAAAGCGAAAAAAATAGAGAGAGAAATGAAATGGTATTATTGTAATTTCGACAAGAACCTCGTAACTAGCGAAACACTGTCAGTTACATCTTTAAGCAAACCGAGAACTTAGAAGGCGGGTCCTTAAATTACGATCCTATCCCTAATTGAAGCAAGCATAATCCGGTAATGGATTTTTATATATATAATAATGTCAGGCTTTTCGTCATATCCTGTAATAGATTTGAAAGGCCGATGACGTGGAAGAAAGAAGCAAGATGGAATGATCCAACATGGATCCTGTTGGTTACGTGGCATAGTGTTATTGGATCCATAACCGAATATAGTGTAATTGTCGGTAGGGAATCTATTGAACCTGATCGCAGCGTATACTTTTTTTTTAGCTTTTTTTTTCTTCTTCTTGGCCATGGATTAAGTTTTTATTGATAATAATTACTAGGATTAACTGTTAAATAGGTGTTCAGATTATACTTTTTTCTGTTAGGTCCCTAAATTATTTTTCGGGTCTATTAGGTGCCTAACATTGTATTCCGTAACTCATTTAAAGTTTGTCGTTAATTTTTTTCGTTAAAAGACACGTGTCACCTCCAAAAAAATTCAAAATTATATTAAAAATAAATAAAATAAAATAAAAATAAAAATGTATCATGAAAGTTTCAAACATTCTCAAAATAGTCCACAAATCCTTAAACCCCCAAATCCGACTACTCCCGCAGCCGTCGGCCGCTTTGCTGGCGATGGAATGAAGCGCCCTCCCCACGCCATTCGTCTCCCTTCTTGCAGTCGTTCGTCGCGAATCGTTCGAAAGAACCATTCGACAATTTCGTATATTCGCACAAAGTTGGTTGATTTTTTGTGACGGGATGGTAGGAGAAATGGGCGTAATGGTTCGGCGACCAATTTGGTGGGCGGCGGCGTGGCAATCGGCGGTGGAATCAACCTAAACCGAGATTTAGATTTTGGTGTTTAGGGAATTTGGGTTTTTTTTTGTAAAATTTGAAAATTTTAAAGATTTTTTAAAAATTAATTAATTTTATTTATTTATAATATAATTTTTAGTTTTTTCTGGAGGTGACACGTGTCTTTTAACGAAAAAAATTAACGGCGAACTTTAAATAAGTTACGAAATGAAAGTATAATCTAAGCACCTATTTGACGGTTAAGCCTTTACATCATAATGTAACAGTGGATGTTGCTGAGGAATTTAATGATCTTTAAAGATTGTTTAACTTTATCTTCATAAATTACTCTAAATATTGTAGGTAATTATTGACCAATGATATTTTAATCTTGATTAATGTTTGTGCTATGCCATTATAAAGATTGTAGGTAAAACCTTATTATAAGGAATCACAGAAACAGAGTTTATTTACAAACACTTTTTCAAATGATTCATGAGGTTTGTTTGGTTGATTTCTTCTCATATACTTAACTTGAAAATGGCCTCACTTTTTCCTCTTCTTAATAATCAAAAAGGAAACCAATTAGTTTTTCAAGCGTTGGGAACATGGATGCTCGGCAATGTCGTCCTCCGCCCGAGGCAGGGCCACCGGCTAGGCCGAGATTCCAGATGATGGTTTGACTCCCAGCTTCACATTGGTTTGTTCTAACAACCAAATTTTGCAATTAGTTGGTGCTTATTAATTCGAAAGAGGGAATAGTTTAAGTTAACTTACCGAACGGGGCCGGAATTTTATGAACAAAGAAGCATGCAGCAATGGCAGCATAACAAAGGCAAAGGACTATTCCTTTCATGTAATGTGAAGTTCCATCCTGAGAAAATAAGAGAATGAATATATTTATAGAAATAAAACAAAGAAAGTTGGCCGGGGGAAAAACCTGCAAAGTGAAGGCTACAACAAGGATTGTTAAGGCAAGACAAGCAGTTTCAAGGAGACTGAAATCAAGATCCATTCGGACTCTCATTATCCAACCAACCACAACACATAAGGGAACCTGAAATTTATACATAATTAATTAGTACTAATTTCATTAGAGATCAAGTTTATATATAATTAAAGCTGTTCTGTGTTCTGGCTTCCTAAATATCTTACAGCAAACATAGATATTTGAGTTGCAGAACCTAAAGCAACACCCAGAGCTATATCCTGAAAAAAGAAGTTCCACAACTAATAAAACAATCCGATTCTAAACCGATGGAAAAAGTTTAATTCGATGCCGAATGCTTACCAATTTATTCTTAAAAGCAAAAATGATAGCTCCAGCATGTTCAGCAGCATTCCCCACAATTGGGATCAAGATTATGCTGATAAAGCTAATAGAAATGCCCCAAGATTCTGATGCAGCCTGACAGGATTCAATATTGTAGAACCATATGAAACAGGCAGGAATTTAGTTAAAAAAATGATGGGAACTGGAAACTGGAAACTGGAAAGGGTATAATGTTTGTAGTTTGTACCTCAATTGTGCCTACCACATATTCAGATAACAAAGCTATGATCAGAGTCATACCAACCAACCAGCTAAATCCACTCCAAAATCCAATCACTGCCTTTTCTTCCTCTTCTTCTTCTTCTCCATCTTCCTGCACATATACATATGTTTTTAACTATGCAGACAACGAAGAAAAGGGGCAGACGAATTCAATTCCTGTTAATAATCACCTCGCGGGCGTCGAAAATCTGCCTGTGAGTTTTAAGCTGGAAGATGATATAACCAATATAGGCCACAAGCATAACAATGCTACTTGCTCTGGACAGCTGCAGTGTAGAGTCGGCAACCAAAACACCTGGCGCTGCTGCATACTTGAACATCAATGGCAACATGTGGCAAAGCAATCCCAGCAACAGCAGCAACGAGTTCACATCTGCTTGCTTCTGCAATTATTTCATTTCAGAACCTCAGAATTTTACTTTTTTACTTAATTAACCCAAACTTTCTCAAACTTTATATTATGTCTTACTCTGTCATATCTTTGCTCCTTTTTGAGGTTGGCTAAGCCTCCACAAAGGAGAGAGGAGCCAAGAACAAGGAGGAGATTTGAGAGAATGGAGCCCAACAGAGAGTACTTGAGAACATGTATTTTGCTTTTGTACAGAGCAAATAAAGCTATTATCAGCTCCGTTGCATTCCCACAAGTTGCATTCAGTAACCCTCCAACTGCAACAAAATATATCAACCAACCCCCCATCTTCTCCATTCTCAATATTTTAAACAAGTGAAAACTACACCCGTGGTCTCCAAACTATTATCATTTTCCTATTTTGGTCTTTAAACTATGTTTTTCGGCAAAATCGTGCCTTCTGTTACATAGTTCTCTTGTTTTGGTCTCCGGCGTTAAATAGCTAACGGTTTTGCTGACGTGGAATTTTTTTAAGAGGGGAAGAGAAATGATTAAAAAATATTTAAAAAATGTCACGTCAGCACAACCGTTAGCTATTTAACGTCGGGGACCAAAACATGAGAACTATGTAACATAAGGGATGGTTTTGCCAAAAAATATATTTTAGGGACTAAAATAGGAAAATGATAATAGTTTGGGGACCACCGGTGTAGTTTTCCCTTTAAACAAATTCTGAAAAAAGTACCTGTCGGACCGGTGTAGTATGCGATCTGTCTGAATTTTTCAAGAAAAAAAATGGGTTTTTAATACAAAAAAATCGTCAGAAATCTTGCATGTTAAAAAAAACATATACAGAATGAAAAGGAGAACAATGACTTACTCGGTGAGGAAGCTGACACGCTCGGCAAGCGGCGTAAGTCCGAGCAAACTCAAAGCAAATATCCAATGCTATTCAAATTTCAAATCACGTTTGAACATCGGACTATGATTGCTATTTTTAAATTATGGGTTTCAACTTTCAAGGAATCGGAAACATGGTTTAAGTACTTACTCTCTCAAACTTGTAGAAATCAGCAGCAATGGCTAAAGGGATGGCGGGGAAGAGAACAGCAAGCTTTGTACCGAGAACGACCACCTGCAAATTAGCTAAGAACTGTCGGAGCATCTGGAACCGGACTTTCGAAACCAGCAATGGGTCGGATTTTTTGCGCAAAAGTGAACTGGACATGTTTTGAGCTGTCCGAATCCCATTATTCCATGATTCTTTAGCCATAGCAGCCTTCTTAGAATCCCCTCCGCTCTCCATACGAGAATACTCACCTGCCGGTTCCATTGATATCCGAACAAATTCGATGTGAAGAAGAAGAAGAAGAAGAAAGAAAGAAAGTGCGATTATAAACTTTATGGTTTCTTTTCTCTTCCAAACATTAATTAATAAAGCAAAGGTTGCAAGGTTTTTGTTGTGTTTTTATATGCACATGGGAAGGTTGTTTATCGACGTTGTTGGAAAGAACTGAAACTGTACCGTTTCATTTCGGGATGTGCAGCTTCCTGGAATTTTCACACTTGTTTGTTTTCATTATTATTGCAGTTGCAGGAGATTTTAGACTCCCAACGTAGTATTACTATTATGTATGTGAAGTGTCTGGCTAGCTGTTGCAAATTTAATAGCTCTGCCATATCTTGCTTCAAACAAAAGCTGGTTCAACTACCATTTATACTCGAATTATTAATATTAAATATATGTATTATAGGTTTTGAATAATTAATAAGATGAAATGTTTAGTGAACATAATATAATTAGTGATAAGAAATAGAAGATGGAATTCAAATGAAATAAAATCATAAGTTCGAATAAATATATATCTCAAGTGATATTATATTTTTAGTAAAAAAAGTTGGTATCCCTTAAGCATCTTAACATCTCTTAAGTTTGTTTTGAGTGTGAGATCTTGTGTATGTAAAAAAAATTCGCTGAGAAACTCATCCACTAAAATGAGGTGTGCAACACGGGTCAATCTGAATTAGTCAAGACAAAACTTCGGGGACTGAGAGTAAAAAAAATGTATGGCCCTGTTTGGTAATTAGCGGATAGTTGATGGCTGATAGCGGATTACACTAGCTGATAGCGGATATCATTAGCTAATTTGACTAGCGGATTGCATTAGCTGGTTATATATAAGTGTATGGTAAAATTCCGACAGTTGATAGCTGTTTGATTTTTTGAAAAAGCAAAATGACATATAAGGACATGATTGTATTCATTACTTGTTTGAATAATTTATCAGTTTTTAACGAGCAAATCTCTTAAATCTCGACTTAGTTCTTTTAGATTCTGTCCCGACTTTTGTTGTTGATCTATTATTAAATTTAACTGTATATATTAATTTTTATTTTCAATAAAATCATAATTAGTTGTTGATATAAAAAAGTTAATTTCTTATTTAATAAATTATTGTCTAATTTTATTAATTATTCAAATTTATGTTATTTTGAAAAAAATTATAATTATCAAAGATAAAATAGTATTTATAAGTATTTTATTCAAATCTATAACTTAAAAAACTCTAAAAAGAACTTTTTTTTAAATGAAAGATTTTAGCTCAATCCGTTATTATAATTCATTATTTACCAAACATTTAAATTAGTAAATTTAACTGATCAAACTTTTAAAAATAATTTAAACCTTTTATTTTGACTTAAAAAGCTGTTTACTAAAGATAGTATATACCTCTGCTATTTTCCCACGCCAATATGTATTGTTCAAACTTGTCACACAGATGATCTAATAAAGCTACTGTCAAAAGGGTCGGTGTCAAAAAGAACGCGCCCCACGCGCCCCCAAATCTCGCCCTTCAACCCTCCGCCCCGCGAAGACTCAAACCGGGAGCTTCGATTCCTCAACACTGCCGTTGAGATCAGTCCCAGCGACGTGGGTAGGCAGCCTCCCTGTCCTGTGTCTGTCCGCCGCCGGAAGTTGGAGTGAACGGCCTCGGCTGTGGCTTGCTTCAAGGTTATCGGAAGAAAAGGAGAGAGGTTTCTCTTGGGCCGTAGCGGAGGTGCTTTCTGACCTGCTTTGTCGGAGCCGAAGCGCAAATTTGTTGGTGCTGGTTTTCGGAGAAACCACGGCTGATATCATCGACGGCAGTGGCAAGGTGCACGGTGCCTCACAGGTTCTGGTTCTTTGATTGTCACCCATTTTCCGGTCTCGCCCCGCTTCTTGTTGCTCGTTCCTTTTCTCCCCCGCATTATATCCCCGATTCTGGTTGCTTGTCCCCTCTTCCCCGTATTTGCACCCCGCTTCTGGTGGACTATCCCATTCTGAGTCTTGGTTTGGTTGTTCGTTTCTTGGATTGTGGCTTCTCTGTTAGTTTAGGAGTAGCCTTGTCGTCCGGTTGTCTTGTTTTGGCTCTGTTGACAGGTGGTTTGGCTTGGATCAGCCTCAAGCAAGAAGGCCTTGAATTCTTTGGTTTCCTTTCGGTTGCCTGCGTTCCCTCACAGGGTGTTGTTTCTTGATTGCGTGGAGGTGTTTGGAAAAGTTGACTATGGCGATATTGGCTTGGAATGTGCGGGGCCTGGGAACAAAGGAGACTGTCAGAGCGCTCCGGGATTCAATCTTTAAAATTAAACCTTCTATCATCTTCCTAAGCGAAACGAAGCAGAAGAAGAAATACCTGGAGAAGATTAGGATGAAAATGAAATTGGAGCATTCTTTCTATGTGGAACCACAGGGGATAGCCGGAGGTCTTGCGCTTTGGTGGACAGGGGAAGCTAATATTAATATTCTGCGTTTCGACAGAAGTTACATTGACACGAAGATTTCGGTACAAGATGGTGAGTCTTGGTTCAACACTTTTATATATGGCCCCCCGTATCATGAAGAACGAAAGGAATTTTGGGAAGGACTCTCACCGTTCAGAAGTTCCGTTCAGGATAAATGGGTAATCATGGGTGATTCTAACATCGTGGCCCGACAGGAGGAAAAAGAAGGCGGGAACCCGGTAAATTCATGTGATTCGAAATGGTTCGAGGAGTTTGTCAATGCCTCATGCTTGGTTGAAATGCCTATCAAAGGAGGTAAGTTTACCTGGTTCAACCAGAGAAGCGGGGAGCAGTCAATCCTTGAAAAGCTTGACCGTATTTTATGCTCTGCGGAATGGAGTCTAAGCTTCCCCAAAGCCCTTGGTATTATGGAGGTGGCCATTGCTTCAGACCATGCTCCAATTGTTTTGTTCACAAAAGGGCTCCCCAAAGCACATAAAAAAGATTTCAAATTCGAAACCAAGTGGATGCTGGATGAGGAGTGTTCCCAAACAATATCAAAGGGATGGAATATCTCTCCGGGGGAAAGAATGAGTTCCAGATTTAGAAGGAAGATACGCAGTACCAGAATAGCTCTCCTTAAGTGAAATAAAGAGAAGATAAAAGCAAAACATGAAAAAAAGCAGAAGCTGATGACCAGAATCGCACAGCTCCAAGGAAGAAAACTCACTGAAACAGAATTGGGAGAATTTCAGGGGCTCAAAAAACAGATTGATAAGGAATGGGAGAGTGAAGAGAGATACTGACACCAGCGTTCTAGAATCAACTAGTTGAAGTGGGGAGATAAAAACACAAAGTTCTTTCATGCTACCACCCTTCAGCATCGGAGAACAAACTCTATAGCCAAAATTAAAAAAGAAGATGGAATTTGGCTGGAAGATTCGACGGAAATTGCTGATCATCTTCTCCACCACTTTCAGAAAGTCTTCACAAGGAATCCTTTGGTCAACTCTAGTATTCTTTCTGACTACATTCCCAACTTGATTACTCAAGCTATGAATGATGCTCTCAGCAGAGAAGTGGGGGAAGAGGAAATCAAAAGTGCGGTGTTCGACATGGGAGCAACTAAAGCCCCGGGACCTGATGGCTTTCCAGGATGCTTCTACCAAACGTTATGGGAAACTGTGAAGGTGGACCTTATCGGTATGGTATCAAACTTCTTCAGAGATGGTGAACTGGACCCGGAGCTAAACAAAACTAATATTGTGCTCATCCCAAAAAAGCCGAACCCAACTGAAGTATCACACCTAAGGCCTATCAGTTTATGCAATTTCTCAATGAAGGTTATAACCAAAATTCTGGCATCTAGACTGAAGCCTATTCTCCCTGAGGTCGTTTCACATTACCAATCGGCTTTTGTGAAAGGTAGGTCAATCCACGATAACATTATTCTGGCCAATGAAGCCTTCCATGCAATAAAAAGGACAAGGAAAGGAAAAATAGGAAAAATGGCCCTTAAGATTGATCTGGAAAAAGCCTATGACAAAGTGGATTGGGATCTCCTACAACTTGTTATGGAAAAGATGGGTTTCTGTGAGTGGTGGATCAACAGAGTTATGACATGTATCACCTCAGTTTCTTTATCACTTGTTCTGAATGGAGAACGTACCGGGGAGTTTAAAGCGGGGAGAGGGTTAAGGCAGGGAGACCCATTATCACCCTTCCTATTCACGCTTATATCTAGCATCTTATCGTGGATCATCGAGAAGGAGAGTGGTGAGCATAAATTTAAGGGACTCAGGATCAAGCAAAGGTGCCCTGTTCTTAGTCATCTCTTATTTGCAGATGACTGTCTTGTTTTCTCTGATGCCAATACGGAGAATTGTGAGGGCATTCTACATATTCTTCGGGTGTTCCAAACGGCTACAGGTCAGTCTGTAAGCGCACAAAAATCGTCAGTTTTCTTCTCCCCAAATTTGAGTAGCCGCAACAAGGTTCACCTTACAAATGTGCTGGGTTTCCGTAAAATGGAAGAAGACGCAAGATACCTTGGGCTTCCATCCTTTTGGGGAAGGAGCAAAAAAGAAGCCTTGGCCTATATTAAAGAAAGGGTTCAAAATAGGCTAATGGGGTGGAAAGCAAGATTCTTAAACAGCGCAGGGAAAGAAGTCCTCATTAAAGCAGTGGCACAAGCCATTCCTACTTATGTTATGCAATGTTTCCTCCTACCGGTATCTTTTTGTGATGAGATCAGTTTATTGATTGCCAAGTTCTGGTGGAACAATTGCGCTGACAAGGAAAGAAGTATTCATTGGATGAACTGGAAAGATCTATGTAGACCAAAGGACAAAGGAGGAATGGGCTTCCGTGACCTTAGAATGTTCAACAAAGCACTCGTCACAAAACTCACTTGGAAAGTGATAAGAGAACCGGATTCCCTTCTTGCTCGAGTTCTCCGGGGGATTTATTTCCCCAATGGCAATATCTTTGACACCCCCAAATGCTCAAACCCTTCCTGGGCCTGGTCGGGTATTCGCGAAGGGATCAAAATTATAAAGAATGGAGCTTTGTGGAGAGTTGGCAATGGTAGGAGCATCTCCACCTGGTTTGATAACTGGGTACCTCAGCTCCCGAACTACAGACCCTCAGTTCAAAACCCATCACCAAATTCGTCGCTCTCGGTCAGCACACTGATGAATTCGGACCAAAGAACGTGGAATGAACAAAAGATCTTCTTTTTGTTTTCTCCGGAAGAGGCCAAGGCAATTCTGAAAGTGCCGATTGATGGTCCGGATATACAGGACTCTTACATTTGGGCTGGAAACAAGGACGGAGACTACACGGCCAAATCAGGTTACAGGTTTTTGGAGGAAAAATCTTCGTCGTCCGCTAACCCCTCTTCAAGCGACGACCCCAAAACCAAGAAAGAACTGTGGAACTCTATTTGGAAGTTGGAAGTTCCATCCAAAATCCGTTCTTTCCTTTGGCGTCTGTGCCACAACATTGCCCCGTCAAAGAGTGCATTAAATGCCCGTATGCACGGCTTACTTAGAGAACCCGATTTATGCCCCCGTTGTGGATGCTTGGGGGAATCAGTGGAACATATCTTGTTCCTATGCCCGTTCGCACAAGCAATATAGAAAGGTTCTAATTTCAGCTATTCTCCTTCGGATAGAGGTTTCCCGGGCTTCCCTAAGTGGTGGTACAAGATTAATGAGCTCAAGTTCTCAGCTCAGGTCGAAGATGGGTGTGCGCACATCGCATTTCTACTCTGGTCTATTTGGAAGTCAAGGAATGCTCTGGTCTTTGAAGGGAGGAAGGACCTTCCTTGGGAGGTGTGGCAAAGAGCGGAGATCAGTTTCATGGAATTTTCACAAGCTTCGAATAGCAAAGAACCGAAGAAACTGAGAAATGATAAGGAAGTTATGAAGTGGGTACCACCTCCTCCGGGTACTTTAAAAGTTAACTGTGATGCGGCTTTTGATAAAAGCTCCGGAAAAGGCTCTCTTGCAACAATTGTTAGGGACAATTCAGGCTCCCTTCTTTACGGATTCTTTGCACCTTGCACCGCTTCGAGTGCTTCAGTGGCGGAAATCCTTGCTATCAGATTGGGGATCACGATGGCGAAACAATATGGCTACAACAACATCATTGTTGAAGCGGATAATCGAGCTATTATCCAGCGACTTAATTCAGAGTCTTCCGTTGACTGGGAGACTTCTGCGATTGAGGACGACATCAAGAGGACTGCACAATCTTTCTTGTTTTGTTGTTTCAAGTTTGCCCTTAGAGGCTGTAATCAGGTAGCTGATTGGCTTGCCAAGTTTACGAAATATCAGAAGGGCCTGATGACGTGGACCTCTGATATTTTTCCACCTGAACTTTTGCTCTTGTAATCTTTTCGGTAATACAAGTTCCTTTTGATAAAAAAAAACTTGTCACACAGATGGCACGGGACTGATATTGGGATAATTTCAGGTGTAGTATTTTGTATGGTTGCACGTGTAAATAGTTTTACACTATAGCTCTCATCTAAATCTTGGAATTAATTTATTTTAGGGGCAAAATTGAGAAATAGGGTAGTTTGATTTTCTATTTAAAAGATAGGGATTGTTCGGGAAAAATTTTGAAGAATAGGTCAATTTCTACAGTACCACGCCGTGTGGAGGTGGCGAGGTTAGACCTCGCATGTGCAGGTGGCGAAGTGCATGTAAAATTAAAAAAAATCAGCTTTTGCAAAGTTGGCAGGCGTGCAATGCACAGGACCTCGCCACCTCCACATGGCGAGATCCAAAGAACGCCATAAGCACATGGCAATGTCCCCAAATACTGTAGATTTTGACCTAGATTCTAAAATTTCCCCCAATCAACCCCTATCCCTAAAATAAAAATCTAAACTACCTTATTTCCCCAAATTTACCTATTTTAGGATCTCTAATTGTTTTCCTTTCTGTATAAATTCCATGCCGAATGAAATCAAACATAAATTTTGGGTAAGATAAAAGAGAAGGAAATTTCCCTTTGGGGTACTATTAGATATATGCCACATTCAATTTGCTATTATGTTTGTACTAACTTGGATTATTTTGCCTAGTAAATATTGTACAAATGAAGCCTTTCTTTTTCCGGAAATTGAAACATTGTGAAACTATTAGTTTTTGGTCATGGACAATTGAGTGGGAAGTTATGGTTTTTGGGTTTTTCTAAGCTTGGGTGTTCTAACATGAAATGATGGTTTTTTTAGTAAAATCACTAGTATTTAATTTATTGAATAATTAATTCAGATTATATATTTTAGAGATTTATTATAGGTTGATTCTCTAAACTTAATGTATTTAATTTATAACTCTAAAAGGATTTAGGACATTATTTAAAGGGTCTAATCTCATCACACAAACCAGTTAATTAAATAATATAATGCACATAACATTGCAAAAGAGGGGCAACTGACAAAGGTCATATGATGTCGTCACTTATATTAGGTTAGGGTAAGTACTAAATTGAACCCCTATTTAATACTACTAATCAATATAGTGAAATAAAATGATGAATTAATTAAATAATGTTATTGGTTCAAATTATCACTTAAGTTGAATAAATTAGATTGAAAAACAAACTTTCATAATAAAATTTTACTATACTCAATCTGAATTAATCGATTAAGGAATAAAAACTTTTTAATATATAAAAAATTTATTCAATTTTACTCATGCCGTTAGATGGATATAGTTATTGCTTAAGTAGGCAATCATTTGACAATATATGCTCAATCACCCTGCTGTAATTATTGGTGTTCGAATTCATGAGCTCTAGAAACAACAACTGTCCCTTAACTACTAATACAAGTTGGTTCATGCTTTTAACTTTTAAGTATCCATTTATATTTAACGCGTGCTAATAAAATGCTAATCAACATCCAACGGTATTTTTATATTCACTGGTTAAAAAATCAACGGCATTTAACTATTTGTTGAATGGATCCAACGGCCTGATAGAAAAGGGTTCTTTCAGACGACGATACGCGTAAATTCGTTAACATCGGCAGTCGGGTTGTTGGCATTCCACGCGCGTTCAGGTGAAGGTGCAGGTCACGTACAGCTGGAGCCGTTTTCTTGAAACATTTGGCTTTGTTGATAGATATTTATTTTTCATTAATTTATTTCGAGATTGTAAAGTGTCTCAAGAAATAAATTAATCGCGCGACGAACACACATTTTTTAAACTTCACATCTTCTGTCACAACTCTCTCATCCACAGACCAATCGTATTTTCCTCATGAAATATTCAACCATACTCTGTAGCCAAATAACTGGACCGTCATTTATTCCCATCACAGACCAATAACCGCCTCTTCTGATTGGATGCTTCCGCCGCTGCGTTTCTTTCGTACCCCAAGATATAAATCTTGATATTTTGATTTCTCCAAACCCTAAAAACAAGAGAAACAAGGAAAAGAGAAAGATCGTTAAACTAAAGAAAAAGAAATTGTTGCTGATATATAAAACAAGGACGGATTGAAACTTCATTAATGGTGGAGGCTGCCATGGCCGGCATCTACAGGAACAAAAACAAGCGTTTCAACACCGGAGCCAAGAAGGCGAACGGAGCCGACGACGGAGATGAAGATGATACGGAAGGTGAGGAGTGTGACGTGGTTGTCTGGGATACGCTAAGCAATAGTTTCAAGAAGGCGCAGGCCGTGTTGGATCAGAACCGGGAACTAATTAAGAAAGTGAACGAGAATCACCAGTCGAAGATTCCGGATAATCTCGTTAAGAACGTCGGATTGATACGGGAGATCAACGGGAATATCTCAAAGGTTATCAAGATTTATTCCGATTTGTCGGTCAACTTCTCGGAATCTGTTCGTCAACGCAAAAGGACCGGGAACGAGAAGGTGGAAAACAGGCGCTCTTTAACTGAATTCGAGTAATTATCCCAAAAACCAACAGCTTTCGCCAGTGTGTCGTTTGCTCAATAAAAAAGTTTCAGTTTCAGGTGCTGTTTAAGGTTTTACGAGTCAAGCTGTCCTCTGTTTTATTATTAGCCATTTGTGAACTGAACTCCGATGGGACCATGTTTTCACATTTAAGGTGAATGTTATGCTGATGGTGGTTGTGCTTAACATTTTGTGTGTTTGTTATATTTTATAGCTGCGGGACTTCCTTGTCTGCCCTGTAATCTTGCCGGCAGACAGATGAAAACGAGGTATTTTTCTCTGTTTGCATTTTTGTATGTTTAACCAAGGTATTTTTCATACATAAGACTAATCTTTCGGGTTCATGTCTGCTCCTCCCAGCAATGCCATTTCTAATGTTTGAATGTGGGATCTTTAAGTGAGTGTGTATCATGCCTTACCATTGCACCTAATATTTGTTGGTCCTTGTTTACATCTTTGTCTTAGTATTTGTTTGCAAAGCTCAATTTACATTCTTGGTAAGCTTTGATTCTTGTATCTTTGTGAAGAGTTTTCATGCACTGGAGGTGAATCTCTGGTGCATGCATTTGGAATTGCTAGTTAGGTGGCAGTGGCAGATAGAGGGTTGATGGTAAAGACATCAGTGGCACCGGCCAAGGTGGGAGTAATGGCTATAATGTACTAGGCCGGCTTGGTGTTTTTGCTTATGGATGCTGCTGGCTACTACGGTGCTTTCCGGTGAAATCATGACTGTTTTGTAAGTGATGGAAGATTGGTTTATGGTAGGTACTAGGTAGTTGTATGGATGGTTTATGTGGTGCATTTTGATGTCAAGGAAGGTAACAACCAAGTTCATTGGATAATTCCTGTGAAGATAATTGACTTTATGGAAGTTTAAGATGGTTGCTGCTCAAGTCATGGTAATATGGTATAGTTTGGTTTGGGGCTATTGATTAAGGTGGAAGCTAAACGTGTGCTGCCTGTGAGGCGATATTGGGGGGGGGGGGGGGTTCTTCTTGAAGTGTTTAGAAATGGGATAGGAGACCAGATTTTGGTGAATAATACACTGATACTAAGTTCAACTGCTCTGGTTATTCTTACCATGTCTGATCCTATTATGATTTACTCCACAGTCCACAACCTATTCACTTCTCCAATTTCAGGATGCTAGAACATGCTGCTGCATGTTTTTGTTCTCTAGGTTCCTGCTTCTTTGGCTTTTGTTTCTCTTCATCTTCTCCTTCCGCTAGTTAATTGAATGTACTGTTTCATTCTTCAGAAGGTGAACCTTTGGCTGTTTTAGGATGTCATTGTAGGATCTCAATAGATGGCTCCCACTTCGCTCTGAACAATTCTAGTAGTTCTTATTGGTTTTACACGAATACATATATGGTTGCCGTTTTGGTCACATCTTTGTGTCTTTTTTAATAGAAAAATCAGATGATGAATTGATGGACGATTATTTTGAGCCACCAATTCAATCCACAGCACCATCCTGATCTCGTGGTGATGTCTAACCTTTTATAATAAGCTACTGCATTTCTTTGATCAAGTAATCTCTCTGTATTCCTATCATTGTTTTCATATTTGATTTGTATAGGATTTTAAATCATGCTGCCAAGCTTCTCAGCATTTTCATCTACAGAAGCAGGTCGGAAATTCTATAACTCTTGGTATCTTCAGATAAATGTAGCACACTGTGTTCTGTTTGGTATGAAGGATGAAAACGAACGAGGGTGGAATTTTTTTAAATCTAATGTTTAAGCTACAAAGTAAGAAAGTTGTTATAAATAGTAACCAACCATTTGGCTAATAAATTTTCCATCCTTCGTACTAAGCAAAGCCTTAATGCCATTGAACATGATTAATGTATTTCTTTTCCGGTTGAAAAATAGAGGTAAGAAAGGGAGAGATTGAGAAAGGCGAGGATTGATTTGCTTGAAATGATAGCAGAAAAATGCACCAATGCCAAGATTTTGATTAGTTGAGAAAGTTTCGGTAACACCTTTACGTTATATTTGCCTCCTTTGGCGTTCTCAATGAGCTCGAGTCTAGAAATGCCAGATTATTCTCTATATAGGTACACTTGGTTTCTGTTGGTGGCTTCAGTTTAAATGTATTTAACATTTAATTGACAAGATCGATTCTTCATTTGCTTGCTTCATGTTTACAATGTTCTTGGTGTTAATGCATTTGTCCAACTCCGATGCAGACCCTGGAATTATTGCAGAGTAGGTTTAAATAGCTATTTGAATGTTTTGGTAGCTTGCCAGTTTTGACGGGTAATTGTTGAACCAAAGCATTGTGGCGTATTGTTGAACCATCTCACTTGATAGAGGGATTTGTTTGCTGTGGAGTGAGGACGGCTAATTGTATGAATAATTCTGTTTGCAGGGTTCGATCTTTGGACCCTAAATGTATGTCATAAATAAATCTTGCGTCCGTCCCTGCCGTTGTCTGCAACTATAACGCTCATTCTAGACAACACCTTTCCAAATACATGTTTGCCATCTACTCTTTTCGACTAAAATTGTGAGCCGTTTGGGCCAGGACCTACATTTGTAAAAGGAAAAAAAAAACTTGATAAGCTTTTTAATGAGTAAAAACAAGACTAATGTCAGCTTGAAATAACAAAGGACTAATGTCTAATGACAGCTTCAATCATAACCATCAATCTCTGCTTCAAATTCTTCACTCTTCTAAGTCACTCGAAGAGGGGAAGGGAAAAAAAACTCCTCTGTTTTCCCTAAATTTATTATTGCTTCATCTTTACTACTACTATTACTCTGAAATAGGCCCTGTTTTAAGTTTAAAAATGGAACATTCACCTCCTTCTCAGACCATGAATCACATGGATGGTTCATAACCTGTTAAAATCACATGTATGATGGACCTGAATAAAACATACATGAAAAGCATTATTTTCTCACCCAAAAAAATTACTCATAAATCAAATGCGACCATGGAGAAAGAAAAAAGAGCTCAGTAACGCTATTGACTCTTCAGTCAAAGATGATCAAAGATATTGAAGAACCCTGGCCTTCACAAAGCGCTAATTTCATCATAGCTCGGGAAATGCACCAGCCGGGAATCGAACCCGGGTCTGTACCGTGGCAGGGTACTATTCTATCACTAGACCACTGGTGCTTCCTTGTGGAATTAAAGCTCAAAATTATCTAATTTATTATTTATTTTAAATGCCAATCCTTTTAGATGATTATATGAAAGGTGGTGTTACAGTTTGATAAAAAAAAAAGATGGTGTTACAGATACAGAGTATAAAGAAGTGAATTAAAGTGAAAACTATAATAGTAAAAAAAGAAAAGATCTAAACGAAATTCTATTAAGATTTTTTTTAAAACAAATTTAGTCTATTTTATAATTGAACCATTTTTTTTATCTCTCTGCCCTTCAAAGTGTATGTTCTCAATCAAGTTTTTTGTTAATTAATTCCAACATGGAAGAATATTATCTGCAAATCCGAAAACCACTATCATTTATTCCAATTGAAAAGTTGATTCGCTGCCTATGTAAAATCTCTAAATTTAGCACTTTCTGTTGGTAGCCTAATTGAAAATCTAGGTTCAATATTAATATGTAATTTGTACTATTTTAAAATGCTTCTTCTCTGTGCCTATGTCCTATTAGCATTCCTTGGGCAGACTTACAGTTCAAATCAATTCCTAATAATACATACTTTACAATTGTATATTATTTCTTTGAAATGCATTACATTTGGGCCGCAAATATGAAAAATAAAGGCAGCAAAAATTTCTATGCTTCCTGTGTTAGATTTCAGACACAAAAAACGTGTCATTGTACAATCTCATGTCCAGTTGGATCTTTGTCTCCTTTCTACTTATTCTTTTAATAATTGATTTCAATTTTCATAAACCAAAAACATAGATTAACAACGATAATAATAATGGTATAAATTTTGATGACTAAGCATCGATATTCCAAACTATACCTTTTATATTTTATATAAATTAAATATCAAAGTCAAACTACAATTAAATCCATATTCATTTCAATAGAAGATACTTGGCCATCTCATTTAGGGGAAGGAGCGATGGTAGGTAGAGTTAGTTAAAGTTAGGGGGGAAAAAACTCCATTGACCTTTGATTTCTCCTATAATAATATGGTAATTTCGCTGGCATATATATACAAGTTATAATTTCTCAACAATACGATAGCTTAAACATACGAAATAAATCCATTAAAAAGGAAAAAGACAAGTTGATCGATTCAAAGTAAACTTCCACTAAACTTATAACAATTTGTTAGATTAGAATTAGTCAAGGGTTAAAATAAATCATATTTAGACATAATATTTGTTTATTTCCATTAAACTTCCACTTAAACTATTATTTCTTAAATAAGTCTAAACTAATAGTAGATATAACGAAAAATAATAAATAAAGTTTGATCATAAACACCTCTAGTAAACTTGGAGTTCAAATTTGTAAAATAAAAATTAAAATTAAGGACATTAATAACAGCAAAGTGTCACACTTTTTAAAATGGTGATTGGGTATTTTTTAGAACGAATATTTCTAATCGTTAATTATTCAACTAATTAAATCTTAAAATTTAATAATTAGAATAAATAATGTGACGTTTATTTGTGGTGTGACATAATAAATCAACTTGTGGGCTTTAAATGTTTTGCTGCAATATTCAACCACTGAATATAAGTTCTTATCCCTCAATCTTTCACCTTTAAACCAATCGTACTTTTTTCCAAAAAATAAATAAATAAATAACCGTACCAAACTTTTACACATATAAGCTTCAACCGAAAAAAAATAAAACTTTAACAAATCTATTTTCAAAATTAAATATTTTAGACATTTAAACTGTTTTTTAAGGAAAATTTTACACGACGAACATCGCTAAACATCAGTAACGTTAAACACCATTAAATTGGATCAAATACTAATCTTAGTCAGTTTTAAAATAAAAACCTCAAACCGAAACCCAAAACCCAAAACCCGAAACCATAAACTCAAAACCCTAAACCTAAAACATGAACCTAAAACCCTAAACCATAAATTATAAACCATAAATTTAAATATTGGGTTTGAGTTTTAGGGATTATGTTTTAAGATTTAGGGTTTATGATTTAGGGTTTCAAGTTTTGGATTTTATGCTTAGGGTTTAGAGTTTTTTATTTTTTTAAATTGACTAAGGTTGATATTTGATCTAATTATTTAAAATATATAATATATATGAAAAATAATTTAATTAAAATTTTATTTTAAATAATTTATAATTATATGTTGAGTTTCAGATTTGTAATTTTTATAAACCAATTTAATAGTGTTCAACGATGTTTATCGTTGGTGGTATTCAGCAGTGTTCGTCGAGCGTAATAAATTATTTTTTAATATATATTTTTAATAATTTGCGTCATGTTTTATTTACATTTTTAGTGTCGGTTAATTATATAGATATAGTATAAAATATGTTTTACATATTGAAAATTTATGAAATCTAAGGAAAGCCGTTAGATTCTATCCTAGATAGTAGGGATGTTGTTGGGCGTGGGGTAATGGGAATGGAAACTGAGCGAAAGTTGCGCTCCATCAACTCTTCATTGCTTGGTTTTAAGTTAACTAATTAAACTATTGAAATCATGTTTAGTTTAATTAATCTCTTAATTTTAAAGTCTTCTGTTAAATTACCGAGAAGATTCTCAAAATTTTCAATTATTATTTCTGTTCCATACAAATTTCAGTTAATTCATTTTTTTTAAATAATCAGTTAATTCAATTTTAAACTTAAACAAAAATGGCACATATATGATTAAACACAACTATAATTCGAAGTATCATTTACAGGTACAAGTTATTTCTGTTTATTACAAGTGTATTCAATATATCTAAATAATTATTATAATTTATAAAACTTATAATTGTAATATATTCAAACATAAACTAAGAATATTACGATAATTTAAATTATAAATTTAAAATATTATGTATAAAAATGAAACCTAAAATCTTAAAGTTGTTGATATCTTAACATTGCAATTAAATTAAGGGTTTTATTTTGATGCACAAGCTGTGTAAATTTTTTTTACACAATCCTTTTATAAAATTTAAAATCTAAATCACAAACCCTAGCAACCTAAACCCTAAACCATAAGCCCTAAACTCTAAACTCTAAATTCTAACCATAAACCTTAAATTATATACCCTACATACTAAACCCCTAAACCCTAACATAAAACCCTAAACTCTAAACCCTAAAATTAAAGTGCTTGTGTAAACTAAAGTTTACACAGCTTGTGCATCAAAGTATTTTCCTTAAATTAATACCTCATCAATCAAATTTAAAAACAATTAAATTAATAAAAATGGTATAATATATATTATGGTTTAATTTTGATTTAATTTGGTTAGTGATTATTACTCGGTTTAAAATTTTAACTAAATTAACAAAAGAAACATCCGTTGCATTTCCAATATAAACATACAGAAACAAACAAAAACAACTAAAAAAACTGAACCAAACCCACACCGGAAATCTAATAATGCAAATCCTAAATCTATATAAATTGCCCAGATAACCAAACAATATCAAGTTCAAACCATTTCAATCAACAATCATTTCCTTCATTTTCCGATCAATCGGAAAAGAAGAAGAAGAAGAGTTGATAAATGGGAACTTATAGGATGTGCGGGTGCTTTACTAGGAAGTTCAAATTCATTGAGGCGCCAACACCGCCGGATGTTAAAGCTGCATTCGACAAGTACGCCGAAGGCGGGAATCAAATGACGGCGGAGCAGTTGCGTAGGTTCATGGTGGAAGTGCAGGGGCAGAGCGGAGCGACGGTTTCCGATGCGGAGGAGATTGCGCTGCAGGTTCTGCAGAAACGACATCATATGGCGAAATTCAGAAGACACGCATTGACTCTCGATGAGTTCTTCCAGTACTTGTTTTCTGCAGATCTAAACCCGCCAATCGATACAAAGGTGACCTGTCTTTTTATTTACGATGAAATTTTCATTGTTTTTATAATGCTCTGTTTTTTTCTCTTCCTTTGGCTCTAAAATCTATTATCATTATCATTAATAGGATCTTGTTAGCTTGTTATAGACTTGATTTTGAAGCTGATGGAGGTATGTCAAAAATTAGTTTTTGATATTTCTTGTTGAAAAATATGTTCTCTTAAATCTTAATGCAGAGTGAAATGTTTTTTTTTTTTAATTTTGATCCAATAATTGGGATAATTTTACAATTTTAGACAAGAGGATTGAAGAATGTTCATAATCTTTTGTCCTGCTTGATTATTGCTTGCATCCTTTTTAGTGTATGTACAAGGGCGGAGCTACCGTACATATATTTTTTTCACATTTGTCTCCCTATATAATTTTTTTTTTAAATAATTTATTTCTGAATTTCTCCCGCTATTTTTAAACATTTTATGTTTTACACCAATACTAAATCTTGACTTTGCGGGTGTGAATTATGAGATCATGCTTTATTGATAATTAGTATGAACTATGAATTCAGGTCCACCATGACATGACAGCTCCTTTATCCCATTATTTCGTATTCACTGGACACAATTCATACTTAACTGGAAATCAGCTCAGCAGTGACTGTAGCGATGTCCCCATCATAAAGGCACTGAAGAGAGGTGTAAGAGTGGTGGAGCTTGATCTATGGCCTAATTCCACAAAAGATGATGTGCATGTTCTACATGGAAGGTAAATTACTTTTAATTTCTTTGTTTCTGGATTGTGATGTAACTTAGTATAAATACTTTTCAATGTGGGAATGTCTATGTACAACAGTGCTAAATGGTAATGGTGATATCTCAGAAATCATTGATTCATGAGGCGAAATGCATACGGTTAATGCTTAGCATTTAGGGCCAGTTTAGCATTTTTTTTGAAAAGTGTGGTGGAAAAGTGCAAAAGAAAATCAATAACCCAAGATTAGATACTTATTTTTTTTTATCCACAACCCGTTACGTTTATGGATAGACCGAGGGGGACAGTCACCTCCATAAAGCTTGAAATTACTATACGATTTAGAAAAAAATTAGAATTTTTAATTTTTTTTTTATTAAAAATATATTTTCGCCTTCTCTTAAAATTTTATAAATTCGCCCCCTAAAAATTTATAGGTTAGCCCCTAACCTAAAGTCCTGCGTACGTCCCTGGTTACGTTTGATTTTACACTTGCATCTACAGTCGGTTCATGTTTCGGTTCGTTTTGTTTTGCTTATACTTCTTGAAAAGTCATTGCTGTTTATGATTATAGGACTTTGACAGCTCCTGTGGAACTCATTAAATGTTTAAAGTCCATTAAAGAACATGCTTTTAGTGCATCCGCATATCCTGTTATAATTACTCTTGAAGACCACCTGACTCCAAAGCTTCAGGCAAAAGTTGCTCAGGTATTTATTATTTAATAGCTTATACACTTCTTTATCTTTCACCCTCCACTTATGCTTGGAAGTCGAATCACCTTTGATTGATGGGAAAAATAATTTCATTGTAGATGGTTACTGAAACGTTTGGGAAAATGCTGTTTTGCCCTCAATCTGAATGTTTAAAAGAATTCCCTTCACCGAAGGATCTGAAGTATCGGATCATTATTTCAACCAAACCTCCCAAAGAGTACCTTGAAGCTCAGACTAACAAGGACAAAGAAAAGGAGAAGGAGAAGGAAAAGGATTCAGATGACGATGTTTGGGGAAAAGAACCAGCAGAGCTTGCAGCCGATCAAGAAGATGAGAAGGTATGTTTTGAAATGAATTGAATTATAAGTTATAACATTGGTTTCATTTGATTTAAACCTAGTACATATCTTTTATTTGGATTCTTCTACAGGTGCACCTACATAGCTCTATCATCTTCAAATCCTTGTGTAACTTTTATGGTTCTCACAATGTAGTTTCCTTTATGCTTGCAGACTGATAGTGATGGAAGTGAGAACAATCAGGATGATGAAGATACAGATGCATCTGAACCCGAGTTTAACTCTTCAAGAGCCCTTGGTTACAAGAGTCTTATTGCCATTCATGCCGGGAAACCCACGGGAGGGTTGAAGAAGGCACTAAAAGTTGACCCTGATAAAGTTAGGCGCCTTAGTCTGAGTGAACAGGCACTTGAAAAAGCTACAATGTCTTATGGGACAGATGTTGTGAGGTAATTATTTGCATTAGTCTCAAACCATAGACATTCCCTGTTTAATGCAGTGAATATGTAAAAATGTAACTGGTTTTTCTGCTTTATTATTTAACTTTTCCCTAATTCATCTATATCAATGTATTTAGATTCACCCAGAAGAATTTCCTTAGAATATATCCCAAGGGTACTCGGTTTAACTCCTCAAACTACAAGCCACAGATTGGTTGGATGCATGGAGCTCAAATGATTGCCTTTAACATGCAGGTTTTGTTTCTCTACTTATTTCAGTTGCCCTATTCCTTTAATATTAAAATGCTGTAGACTGAAATTATTGCACTCTTGCCTCAAGTTGCTAGATAAACTTCAAAACATAGTTTCTAGATTTGTGTTATAGTAGTCCATAAACTTTATGCTGAAAGTACATAATACTATTCCTGAAGCTGATCTTCAACATTGAATTTCACAAACTCGAGCAAATTGAACTAGGCCATACTATTAATACTATGAGCTTTTCTTCAATGTCCTTTATCCTTCTTGATTGGAATGCAAAGTTTGTTGTTATGACCCCAAATTTTTATAAAAATCCAACTAACAAAGTTGTGGTGTAATTGCAGGGATATGGTAGATATCTTTGGCAAATGCATGGGATGTTTAGAGCTAATGGAGGCTGTGGTTATGTGAAAAAACCCGATTTTCTGATGAATGTCAATGCGAACGGACAGGTTTTCGATCCACGAGCTAAGTTACCGATCAAGAAAAGATTAAGGGTAAACACGATTCGATATTGAACAGATTCCCATCCTTCTCATCCTCCTTTTATTGAATCCTCTATGGTCTACCTGACAGGTGAGAGTCTACATGGGAGATGGATGGAACTTGGATTTTAAGAAAACACACTTCGACACGTATTCGCCGCCCGATTTCTATACAAAGGTAAGACGATTTGCAGCAGTAGCCGGAGATGCAAATGGCTGCTTCATGAATATAATGCTGAATTTTTAATGCAGGTTGGCATAGCAGGAGTGCCAGCTGATGAAACAATGAAGAAAACAAAGACGAAAGAAGACAACTGGAAGCCCGTTTGGGATGAAGAATTTATATTTCCACTGACTGTTCCCGAATTGGCCTTGCTCCGAGTCGAGGTCCACGAATACGACATGTCCGAGAAGGATGACTTCGCCGGTCAGACTTGTTTGCCGGTCTCTGAATTGAAGCAGGGGATTCGAACAGTTCCCCTCTTTGATCGGAAAGGAGAGAAATTAAACTCTTCAAGACTTCTAATGCGATTTGATTTTATCTGAGACTACAAAGTATAAAGAGAGATGTTAATTTATTACATGTATTTAGTCTGGTTCACGGTCTACCTGTTTTGCTCCATACGTTTGAAGCCATTTTCAGCTCCATGTACTCTGCCTGCCAAAAAGAAACACTATTCTGTTCCCATTTTCATTTGTCCTGAAGTCAAATATTTGACATTCAGCACATATTTTGACACGAATATATGAAAGAACTTGAAAAAAAAATAAATATACCCGTCTTGATACATAATCATACCCGAATAAAAAGTAAATTAAAAATTGAGTGACTATAATGAAAGTTTTAAAAGTTTAATAATCATATTGAAAATACCTTAAAAGTTTAATAACTACTAATATAATTTATTCTTAAAATAATGAATCGAGTTTAATGATTATTTTTGTTTTTTATTGGCTTATAGAAAGAGATTCTGGTAGTAATTTTTAATACTACTCTATATTCTAAACGAAGATCAAACTTTCAATTACTGTTCACTGAATTTTTATTTGAAATATTTTTTTTGTTATTTCAACCTTTACACACGCTTAATATTCACATGATGTCTTTAAACTATCTAATATAATAACTCTAACTGGTCATATTAATTAATTTTAATAGAACCGATAATCTACGAGTTCGTCCTACGAAGTTGCTTTTTTCAACAATGTGGTCTCTAAGGTTTGAACTTGTATCCTCTCCTTAACAGTGCAATGTGTTTTACCAATGCATCCTACACTTGTTAGTTCTGAATTACAAAAATTTAATTGAATGTATTTATTTACATAATTGTTATTTTTCTTAAATTTAAAAGCTTAACCAAAGATATCAAAATGAAGACTAATAAGTCTATCTATCTTATCTTTCAACCAAGATTACTGCACTGAATCTTATCTTTAGGACCAAGCCTAAGTTCATGTTTTTGGTAATAAAAAAAGGAACTGTTCATAGGTTAATTATTCCTCTCCATAAAGGTAGTAAGTATTATATTGTATTGAAAGAAGAGATACCTATCAGTACACTTTGTTTTTATAATTAATGTTTCAGATATAGATGCTTGATCAAAATTTTTCCAGCTCAATACTCCACAAATCATGGATTCTCCAAATAAAATAGCCATGAGAAATACTTTACCTGCCTGGTTAGAGAATATAAAAATCTGGTTTTCAAGCAAATTTCTTGCTTTTGCTAAGATTAAAAGCATCGGGTCCCCCACTTCATTCTTTGCTCCTCCTCCGACCCTTTAAAAATTCACCCTTTTTAATCCAACGACAAGCAATCTCTTCCCTTGGCATCAAGTAAAAAGCTACAACGTGATAAATAAGCCATTTAATGAATGAGCTGATACATATTGGAATATGAACTGTTCCAGCTTCCTTACACTCATTGTTTCAGCACATATTCTCACTTTATTGGAACGCCATTCCTGTCTTACATATAGACACACAGAAAACTGATCAAAGCTGTGAAAAAGAGAGATGCCGAAGCAGAATTTCAAGGTGTGTTGGTGTTGGAGGAGAATATTCAAGACAAGGGTAGTTGAGCCACCTCGAGACGTCGAGAATGTGTTCCATCTCTTCGCACCGAACGGATCGATGTCGGTCGATGACCTTCTCAAGTTTCTGATCGAACACCAAGGTGAAACGAAGGCTACCAAGGAGGACGCTCAGGCCATTTTCGATAGTCTCAAGCACCTCAATATCTTCCATAGGAGGGGCATCCATTTAGAAGCCTTCTTTAGATATCTCCTTGGTGACCATAACCTTGCTCACCCTCCATCTTCACAGGTAACTCTGGCTTTCTCTTCTTTTTGCAGCAGATATAATTGAATTGACATTCAATGCATTAGTTCATAAGATATATATAATGCCTACATTGAAGTATTTCAATTAAACCCTTCATCATTGTAGGTGCACCATGACATGAATGCACCATTGTCACATTATTTCCTATTCACGGGCCATAACTCATACTTGACTGGGAACCAAGTAAGCAGTGCCAGCAGCGTCGAACCGATTAAAGATGCCCTGCTTAGAGGGGTACGAGTGATTGAATTGGATCTATGGCCGAATTCCAAGGGAAACGATGTCGAAGTTCTCCATGGCGGGTATGAATATCTTTTATTTCCCTGGTAAAATAGAAACCATGTTTTTTATAAGTAGTAAAAAAACTTGTAGGACTCTCACTTCTCCTGTGGATCTCCAAAAATGTTTGCAAGCAATCAAGGAGAATGCATTTCATGCTTCAGAATATCCTGTTGTGATCACTTTTGAAGACCACTTGAATGCAAATCTTCAGAAAATGGTGGCAAAGGTGAGCTTATAGTAATGGTAGTAACTAGTAATATGGGATTTCACCCCTACTAAGCTTGATTTTCTTTAGATGGTCATAGACACTTTCGGAGATACGCTCTACCGGTGCGAAGCAGAAAATGTCGAGCAATTTCCTTCACCAGAATCATTGAAGAAAAAGGTTGTGATCTCCACCAAGCCCCCAAAAGAGTACCTCGAAGAAAATGCAGGAGAAGTTTCAGAAAATGAGATGGGAAGAGTAAGAAATGAATGTCAAACTAGTAGCTATAGATTATGTCTCAATGACAAAATGTTGAGTATAATTGCTTTCCTATTTGTGATTTATGATTCGGAAGCGTCCATCGGATTTAGATCATGTTCCGGATGAAGACGAAGAGAAGGCTGTGCCTCAATACAGGCAACTAATTGCCATTCATGCAGGGAAGCTCAAAGGTGGATTAGATAACTGGCTGAGTGATGATCCTAAGAAAGTACGGCGGCTTAGCTTGAGTGAACAAGAGCTCGAAAATGCCACTAAAACTCATGGAACTAAGATTGTCAGGTATAGCAGTTACTTTATACTTCATAAATAAACTACTTATAAAAGAGTATTGGTGACATTTGAGTTATGCAAATTTTCTCTAGGTTCACTCAACGGAATTTGCTGAGGGTGTTTCCTAAAGGCACACGGGTCGACTCTTCGAATTACAATCCGTTTGTCGGGTGGATGCATGGAGCTCAAATGGTTGCATTTAACATGCAGGGGCATGGAAAGCACTTATGGATAATGCAAGGAATGTTTAAAGCCAATGGTGGATGCGGCTATGTGAAAAAGCCCGACTTTTTGTTGCAGAGGGGTCCGAACGATGAGGTTTTCGATCCTAATGCGCCGCTGGACGTCAAGACCGTTATGAGGGTGGATCAACATTGCCCTACTTATGACTGCACAATGTGATTCTTCATTTTGTAAATCTTCAATGGCTGAAATGTGTGACGTTTTCCTATACAGGTAAAAGTTATATTGGGGGAAGGTTGGCATCAGGACTTCCACCACACCGCATTCGATCGATATTCCCCGCCGGACTTCTATACGAGAGTGAGACAATTAAAATTCCATATGAAGCATACTGATAATGAAGTAGATATGCACTAAATTTATGTACGTGCAGATTGGAATAGCCGGTGTGCCGGCGGATAAGGATGTAAAGCAAACATCAACGATAGAAGATGAATGGTTACCAGTGTGGGAGGAGGAGTTTGAATTCCAAATTCGAGTACCGGAATTAGCTGTGCTTCGGATTCAAGTCCTGGAATATGACACAACGGGGAGACCTGATTTCGGAGGCCAAGCATGTTTCCCTGTACCAGAGTTGAGAAGTGGGATTAGGAACGTTCCGTTGTTCGACAAGAAGGGAAATAAATACAAGCATGTGAGGCTTCTACTCAGCATTAGCTTTGAACGCCCTTATGATCTCTGATTACGGACACATTTGGTTCATGTTTGTAATGCCATTGGCATGCTTAAATAATGGTCAGTAACACATATAAAATCAACTCAGAAATCTTGTTCAGGTTAATCTCTTTATAAGAGATGGTCAAAACTGAAAGACAGATAAAAGAGAGACCGATATGTGTAGAACTCAGCCCCGAAAAACTATCGAAATAAAATTATTCAAAAAAGAAAACTCAAAATCGTAAAGATTCCCCCAACAGGAAAGAACAATTTACATTTATTAATAAAAACCCGATAGTTTTACAAGCCAGTCCCTAATTATAACATCATTCACCAACAGGAAATGTAAGTTTTTGTTTATTCATCTGGAACAAGACACAGTAAAAACGTAGAGACAAGACATGCCAAACTTGAAGACAAGCAAACAGACTTCAGCATATTAACAACGAAAACCCCTTCAGTTTTTAACCAGAAATGTCGATAGCTTTGACATCAGGCTTCTTCACTTCCACTTTAGGAACAGTAACAGTAAGAACCCCATTCTCCATGGAAGCCTTAACTTGATCCATCTTCACATTCTCCGGTAACCTGAACCTCCTCGAAAACTTCCCACGGCTCCGCTCCACACGGTGCCAAGTATCATTCTTGTCTTCCTTTTCTACTTTCCTCTCGCCGCTGATTTGAAGCACTCTGTCATCTTCAACCTCGACTTTCACTTCTTCTTTCTTAAGCCCCGGAAGATCAGCCTTGAAGACGTGAGCTTCTGGGGTTTCCTTCCAGTCGATGCGGGTGTTGACAAAAGCAGAGGTTTCAGGGGAACGTGTGGTAAGTGAAGAAGAGAAAGGGAAATCCTTGAAAGGATCCCAGACATCAAGAGAGAAAGGGTCGAAGACGCTGCTGCCTCGGTTGCCGAAGAAACTTGGGATCATCGCCATTTCTCTTGCACAAAAGCTGAGCAAATGGAAAATCAGAAGTTTTCGACGCTGATTGTTTTGGTGAATTCGAATCTATCTTCTTGTTGCTGAGTAGCCACGACGTGTTGGGTATTTATAACAATCTGGAGAGGAATCTAGTCATTTCTTCACCTTTCTTCTGTTTTCTTTTTTTCCTTCTGGGACTGAAATCAAGTAAATTCACGAACATTATAGAATCAGCTTGAATGGGCTGGATTGTACTGCTGTTCAAGTTGGGCTCTAGTCTAATTTTCAAGCCTAGATAAAATTACAGATATTCTATAGAGTGTTTTGGACTTGATATTTTGAAAATTTTATTTAAGTAAATCCGGGTCTGGTTTTAAAGAATAGATTGTTATTATTACCATTAAAGAATTAATAGATTGCATATGCAAATCTTAACACCTAAAGAATTTCATATAAATTACAGTTATGAAAAGAACTGAAAAAAGAATTTGCATGAACTCTTCTAAAAGCTCAATATGAAAGAGCAGAAATTGTTCTAGAGAATAAATGTTTCAACTTTATTTAGATTCTGAAAAAAGAAAATGCAGATACTATTCTTTTGCTTGATAATCTCATTGAGTGGATCAATCAAATATTACTTTCTTTAAGCAAAATCTAAAAAGTTTTTTCATGGATTGTTTTTCTATATCTTATAGTTTGAGAGAATTTTTTTAAAGGATAAAGTTTGTTCCAAATTGTAAAGTTCATGAAACCCAGGATTTCAGTATTTTATTTGGAGAAGCATTTTTCACTTTTAAGCTTCAGAATTTAAAATCCAACAGGGACCTGCTGTCCCCTTTTATCTAAAGAACATATCATTTTATATAATAATATATCTTTTGTTTTTTGCTTTACATATTAACAGGGTTGAATTATTCATCTATTTGATTGTAGTTATTAAAAAAATCAAATCATAATTAGAATAAATAGTTTAAAAAGTGAGAAAATATACTCTCTCGCCACTAAAACATTTTCTCTGAGTCAGTTTTTTTAACTTCTTTAGTTTTTTTTATTTGATTTGTTTTTGACGACAATTTTGTAAATAAATAAATCTCATCAGTTTAACGAGTGTTTGTGTTGTTTTCTCTTTTTATTTTTGTTTTTAGATTTTTGTGCTTTACTTCGACGAAAAATGTTTTTATATCTATTTTTTGTCAATCTCTTGTATGTTTTTATGGCAGTTTATATGTCTGTAATTTTTGTAACTTTTATCTTTGTAGCTTCGCAATTCCTGTACTTTTGCAATTTTATTATGTCCAGTGACATGTATGCATATCATCAGAGTAGTTATCTCTTTTAAGATGGTTAGTGATCTTATCAATGTTTGATGTTTTTTATGGTTGTTTTGCCGATGTGTCTGGTGCTTGCAGCAAAGAGTATTGAAGATTTTTTACAGCATTCTGGACGAAGTTTTACAATCACTTAATTTTTGTATGAAGATTTTGTACAGTTTCTATGGAGTGAAGGATTTTATTTTATTTTTTTATACCTTTTTCATATATTTTATATACTCCGTGATTTTGTTATTGTTGGTATGACTAGTTTATAATCCTTTTCTTTTGAAATGAAATTCAACAATTGTTTTTTATTTAAATAATAAAATAATAAAAATAAACTGCTTCAGGTATAAAATAACTATCATCTATCCAAATTTTAATTTTTAAGAATTTAATTATAAATTTTTTATTGCATTTTAAATTTAATAACTTGAATTATATTTTGAAGGAATAAATTTCATACTATGTGCATTACGCCTAATTCACAAATTGACATTTAAATTATGATATATTTAATTTTATATATCATAAATGATGCATAAATTTTATTTTGTTTTTCTTAAATTAACCCATGATTATTATCGAAAGAAATAACTTTCAATTCACTATAATTTGTCACATAACACAAAAGTTATAAACATTGTCACGTATCATCTAATTATATTATCGTTAACTGTTGTAGGCTGGCGATTGGCTGAGAGAAATACTAACATAGAAAATAAAATTTAAATACTAATCTCGTATAATATTTTTTATGTACTGAATTTAAAAAATGATATAATTTGGGATCAATTTGTCAATTAAATCTTTATTATATGAATTGGAATTGAATTCAACCGGATTCATTGCGAAGATATGTTAGGCTCACAAACCGACACATTAAATCTTTCATAATTCTCCCTCTCTCCAAAACATCCCTTTTTCTCCAACATTGAGAAGGAAAGATATCACATCCAAGTGATAGAAAAAGCTATGATCTAAATGGTAAGTAGTTTGGTACTATTTAAATATGTTTCGAGTTTGAAGCGTTATATATATAGAAAATTTTTATTTAAAATTTTACTCATTATAATTACATATGCGGCGCATATTGATCTGAATTAGTCAATACAAAATTTTAAAAATCGAAAGGGCGAAAAAGAGAGTCATGATCTTATTTTTAAAGTTAGAAGCACAAACAAGGAAATAAATGAGGAACCCATTGCTTGCTAGCTAATTGTTTGTCTACCCTCTTTATCATCCCTTGGACTTTAGTGCCTTTAATTATTCACCTTTGAATTTGATGATGATTTACAGTTATCTCATAAAACATTTTAAATTTATTATATATTGAAGGTAAATCTTATATTTTTTTAATTAGGTTGCGAGTTGCGATACAGACCCCACTCATCAACGATCTCTGTCCCCAAAAATAATATTTTGTTTTTATACAGTTTAACCATTTTTATATATTTGATTTACCTCATTAGTTAATCATTGGAATTTGAGTGACTGTTAGAGATGTTTTAAATTATATTTTTATAGTAATAAACATTTCGTAAATTTGAATATATATGTATTTCTCTATTGGTGAAAACTGAAAAGTGTACATAAACACAAAGAAATAGGGAATGAGGATGTTATATTTGCAAATCTTTCCTTAATCCAAAATTATCTTGTTTAACCTCCTCCCGTTGATGAATTGATTGAAAATATGGGAATTAACATTTTTTGTGACTAAAAAGTAAAAACCCTAACATCTCTCATGTATAGAAATGGCAAAAACAAGATCCCGAGTTGTTTGTTGTTTGGTCTGGCCTCAAAGCAGAACAAATAGAATGGTAAACATCAACATTATTATCATTATTATTTTTTAATATTAAAAAAACATTGTTTTTTTTAAATGGTGTCCCTCCGATGAGTCTCAATTCAAGCAAAAGGCTACTTTATGCAGAAAGTGAAAGATTCAGCAAAATGCATCTTTGATTTTCTCACCCCTTTTGTTTACTAATTGTATGAACACAACTTTAAATGTTTTTTTATCAAAGAAACTTTAAATATATTGATGTTTGCATTTAGTGAACTTATTATAATTAAAATTAACTGGTCCTACATTACACCCACCTAGTTTTGTATTATATTTATAATGTTTTGTTCATCTTTTTAGTTTTGTTGTGTTGTTTTGCTTAATAGGTTTTTTTCACTTTTTTAATGAAAATGACGAATTTTATTATGTTTTAGTAACATATTAGATTTGACGTCGCCTCTCAAATTAGTGTTTATTTTGTTGTTTTGGTTATTTACGAATGATTTGGACTTAATTTTTTCATATTGACAAGTGTTTACAACCATCTTGAATTGTGAAGTCAGTTGTCAATGTATCTTTGTTATCATATTCATTTTTATGTCAATGTTGAAGAAGTTTATTATTCTTTGTTGATAGTGATGTTTGTTTGTATTTTTTATTTTTTCTCGAGTTGTTTGGTTGTATTTTTTAACATTTTTTATGTAGTCATATTTTAATTAGTTAATGACTAATTTATGCTTTTCTATTATTTTTCTTAGAAACAATTGGTTAATGCGAATAATTTTTTAGTTTTTTTAATAGTTAATGACTAATTTGTGTTCTTTTTTTTAATATGAGTAATTTGCCTAGTTAACAATAAATACTGGAAAATAGTTAATTATTTATAAAAGAAGCTGTCATCATTTTATAATCACAATAATAGTGTAGTAATTGTGAACTGCTTGAATTACTTGTAGTTTTTGCAAAGTCGGTTATACAAAATTTAATCATCTTAGCGGACTTTTAACAAACTTGTCACATCAATCACAATTAGTCGGTTATTTCAACAGGTATTAATGCAATTTGTTCTAAATTCGAAATTAGTTTCCACAAAATATATAAACAAATACTACTTATTCATGGATGAGCTAGGCCTATTAATATATGAGGTGAAAGTATAATACGTAAGATTTAATATATTAACTTTTCTATATAATTTAAAATACAATATAAAACGAAAAGTACTAAAATATAATATATGTATTTAAACTATATAATATAAATAATTAATGTATTGACATCTGTAAAAGTATAAAATATTTGAATATAACAAAATGGTATAAGAACATTTGAACACTATAATTAAAATGATTTTTTTTCAAAGGAGATGAAATTAGGTTAGGTAAGTCCAAAATCCAAATAAGGTGTGACGAGGCGGAACAGTGAGTTCCTTTGGCGATTGGGAGGGTGGAGAGCCGATAGCGACTGGGGATTGGCTGAGGCTGAGCATCTATCACCATCTAAATTATAGATGAGTCAGAAATTAAATATATCAACCCACCAGGTCAATTTTCGTTTTACTTATAAGTATCGTTGTTGTAAGTGGGATTCTATGTTTGGAAGTATAAATTCTTAAATAATTATATTAAAATTTTAAAGGAACGAAATTTAAAAAACTTAAGGATGTAAAATTAAATTATTAGTAAAAAATATCTGAATTATATGAAAATTTAAAAACTATAAGGGTGTGGCCCGTGATCGTACTCTCTCATTCTATCTCTGATCATACGAGGTTATAATTTAATGATAAGAATGAGGTACTGAATATTTTAAGGTCTCAATTTCGAGTTTAAATTCAGATTTATTATAATTTAATTGTGTTGTATTATTTACTTGTAGTTACATATGTATGCTTTATGTTTAATTTGGTTATAATATCCTAGTAGCGCAACATACAATAGACTAGGGACCATGACCCCCCTCAACTTTTTTGAAAAATTAAAATTTGACCTAAAATTTTAAAAAATGTCTCTTGAAATTTTTAAAAATTCATATTAAAGTTTAATTTTTAAATATTTTAATTACATCCCAGCATTTTTTTAAGTTGTTTATTAAATTCATCAAAAATATTAAAAATATTTAGTTAAACTCTCAAAATTTTAAAAATTTTAGTTAAACTCTCAAATGTTTAAAATTTTAGTTTAAGCCTTCAAGTTTTTAAAAAATTTAAGTTACCCAAAGCTCTTAATCCAAGTTCCGCCACTGTAGTTATCGGATGTATTTAATAATATTTGCAATTTTTTTGAATAAATCATTCATGTATGTTTAATTTAGATTTTAAAATAGTTTTTTTTATTCATACATTTGTTCTTGAATTTGAAATAATATATATATATATATATATATTTGACATTATAAAAAACTAGTAAAAGTAAATAAAAACAATTTGATTCAAATAATCATAATTTCTTTTGATTTATAAATCTACAATTAAACCAAAACCAAATATATTGGATTTTGTATTAAAATAAAAACTTAATTGAGTTCAATAAAAAAAAGCAGGACCAAATAATATATAATTCAAATCATTTTTCCGAACCCTGCGCCTCTCAACTGGTAATTGGTAGTGCACATGTTCATATAAGGAACATAGACACAACTTGTAGGCCCACTTTCAAGTTGAACTTCTAAAACAATACTAAAATGGTTGACTTATTGTAATATTCCACTGCCTAACTAAGCATTTTTTTTACCACTACTAACAATGGAAAGGTTCCTTTTGGAAGAAGTATGGAATTATTTAGTAAACAATACGAATATGTTTTTTTACGATAGGCAAAAAAAATTGGAAATCAGTTATTTTTAAGTAAAAAAGTATGCTTTAATTATTGAATTAAATATTCGTCTGTATTTTGTAATCATTCCATAATAAAAAAAATGAATTATACATTAAATATTTATAAAATGCGTACAACTTTTGCCTACGGGCCAAACTGACATATTGAATTATTGAGTTTTGGGATTACACAAAATTAATTATTGAGTTCCGTTTTTCAACAAATTGAGTTTCCAATAAAATAAAAATAAAGGCATAACTATAAAATATGTGTTCAAATTTTACCACTTTTTTATAATAGGTGTTTACAAATATTTTTTAACTGGAATATGTGTTTAACGTTTTATTTTTTTTTCGTTTTAAAATTAATCTGTCAAAAAAATTCATCCACCAATTATAACTTGAAACGTTACTTTTTTCTATCTTTCAAAAACTAACTGAAAATAAAATAAATTAAAATATCTCAAACATTTGAAAAAAATATAAAACAGTCTCAAATCCTTAAAACTTCAAACTCCAATTTTTAAAATTGACGTCATTGTCATCGCCGATAGTCTCTCCAAACTTCACCTCCGTCATTGCGGGAGTCCCCTGCGCATTTTCTCTAACCACCCATTGCCGGTAACCAGCTGGAGGCGCGTCTATCGAAAGACGAACGTGAAAGGCTCCAACCGTTCAACGTGCGATTGGCACACCTCTTGCCGATTACCGGCTCTGGGTGGCTGGAGAAAATAGGTGGAGGATTTCGCCGACAACGGTATTAAAGTTAGGTGAGACTATCGACGACAACAATGATGCTAATGTTACAAATTGGGGTTTGGATTTGGTACTATTTTAAAAATTTTGAGAAGTTTTTTTTAATATTTGTTTAAAAAAAATAAACAAAAAATATGTGTCAAATTCTGATTAAGTGTTAATTTTTTTTAACGGCGTTACCTTAAAAACAATTTTAAATACCTATTATAATAAAAACCGCAAAATTTAAACATTTATTTTATAGTTAAACTTAAAATAAAACAAAACAAAAAAGACACGTCCAATCAAATCAAAAGAAACTTTTTCCATCTCCTCTTTGGAGTTATCCCCTAAAGAGAAGCGATTATCTACGTCCACACTTTATAAACCCAATCTACGTGTAAGTATCCTTTTGGTCTGTAAATAAAAAGAGTAAATGACCATGCCGCCCTCACCAATCATGCACGTGACAATATGGACCTTTCACCTATAAATGAAGGGGGACCCACACTTTGTACTCTAGTTGATGTCCCATATAAAATTGACACGTCAGCGAGGAATGGCTTGGCATTTGGCAGTGCCACCTTTTATTAAATTAAACCCAACTCTTCCAATTAAATCAATTCCCACCCAAACAGGGATGGATCGAGGGGTTGACGGGACAGTTGCCCCCTAAAAACTTAAAATTCTTATATGATTTAATTTTTAAAGAAAATTTTTACGTATTTTCTATTAAAAATCTATTTTCGCCATTAAAAATTTATAAGTATGTCTCCCTAATTTAAAGTTCTGCGTCCCTCTCTGAACCTAATTTCAAATAAATCATGGCTTCATCTAAATAAAACACAACAATGTTCATATAATTGTTTATTTGTATATAATTTCCATTTAATTATTATAAAATAATTATTAAACTATTTAATTTTTATGAAATAAATATTTAAAAATTTAATTATAATAAAAGATATTGAATTATTTAATTGTTATACAATAATTTATTATTAAAATAATTTGATGCCAGATTGTAAACTTTACCACGTGACATAATGATGGAAAAGAAAGCACTTTGATCTCCAAATGTGTGGATACGGGGACATAAAGATATTACACGATGAGCGGCCATGAATGCCTCACCAAACCAAAATATCTTAGATATGTATGGATGCATGCATGTATGACCTCGTTTTTTAGCACATTGGTTTTGAAATCATTTTTTTTTGTTTTTACGTACAATATATTAATTTATTACTCTCATTTGTTAAATTTTAAGAAATTGTTCTATCCGTATAAAAACATATGATTTTATAAAAAAATATAATTTTTATAATAAAAAGAAAAAAAATTGTAAAAATTTGAACTTGATATTAATATTCAAACAAAATTTCAATATTTAATATTTGGACGAGTCTACCACGTTCGACGAGCACATTTGAACACCACTAACGATGAATCTCGTTGAACACTATTAAATTAATTAATAAATATTAAAAATATGAAGGATTCAACATATAATTATAAATTATTGAAAATAAAATATTAATTTTTTTCAATATATAAAAGATTGTTTATTCTTTTTTTAAAAATAATTGGATGAAATGTCAACCTTAGTTAATTTTAAAAATAAAAAACCTAAACCCTAAGTCCTAAACCTTGAACCTAAAACCCTAAGTCCTAAACTATAAACCTAAAACCCTATACCTTAAATCTAAAACACTAAACTCTAAACCCTAAATGTAAAACTCTAAACCTAAACCCTACATTTGAATATTGCGTTTAGAATTTAAGATTTACGATTTTATTTTTTGAACATTTTATCTGTATACCGTACCGAATATACATTTCATTCTTATCATTTACATTTAAAATGAAATCCAAATTCAAAGGATCAAATTTATGTTCCCAGTTGGAGCATTAAGTTATTTGAGAAATATAAGGGAAAAAACCTTTTCCAGGAAGGAGCTATCTTGACTGAGTTGCTTACAATCATGATTAAGGTTTTTGATTTAATCTTAGTAGCATTTTTTCAGATTTATTGTGAGATGATGTTGATTATTTTTGAGGTTTGGGTTTTTGATTTTGAGTTTAGAGTTTAAGATTTAGTGTTTATGAATTATGAATTATGGTTTAGGGATTGGGATTTAGTAGTTGATGTTTGATCCAATTATTAAAAAAAGATTAACAAAAATTATATATGAAAAATAATTTAATTAATATATATTTTTAAATAATTTATAATTATATATTTAATACTTAGAATTTTTAATCTTTATTAACTATTTTAATAACATTTAACTGTGTTCATCACTAATAATATTCAGCAGTGTTCTTCGAACGTAATAGAATTTTTTTTAATATTTTTATCATTTCATTCTCCCCTAATACGAATTAAAAGGAAATAAAAGTGGTAGATGAAGGAGATGAATTCAAAAATAAGGAAAGGTGCCTATCGTGGAAAAAAGTAATAAAATTGCATAATAATAAATGTTGGGCCTTTTCTTTTCCATGACCGCGACCCGCAGGGTTACACATGTGGCGGACATTACTGAAGTGAATTGTACCATCCATAATTTTAATTTTATTCTACTTTCTTCTCAATAATATATTACATTTTTTACTTTCTAAATTTAATAAAAATATTTTGTCCTAACTTATTCGAATTAATTAACGTCGCACATTTAATTTTGGTAAGTGAATCGCACGACAGAGATTTTTTACATACACAAAACTTCAAACTCGTTATCTACTAAAGCGATACCAAACTGCTGAATTGGACAATCCATAATTTTAATTTTATTCTACTTTCTTCTCAATAATATATTTCATTTTTTTACTTTCTAAATTTAATAAAAATATTTTGTCCCAACTTATTCGAATTGATTGACGTCTCATATTTAATTTTGGTAAATCCTCAATCCTAATGGCCACCCTTAGACTGACCTACCCTTGTCATACGTTCTTGCTTCTATCGTTCATAGAGGAGCGGTAGAACACTAGAAAAAGCTTGTCTATTCTCTGGACATGGCATCTAGCTTCTTAAAAACTAACCCGAAATCATCTACACAGTATAATAACACTTTTATTATCTGATAAATAGTAAATACCAACAACAAGAAAACGAATATTATGATTTATTTTTTACGAGTAAATAAGAATAGTAATAGGAAAAAAATGGCGAGAATATCTTTCTTGTGAGTGAAGGAGAATCTATGCTCACCATCTGTTTGTTCCTTTTCCGCTGACATGACCCCACTTACAGTCCCCCCACAGTAAACCAACAAAAGCGCATTGTTTCTCTTCCTCTCGGCTCTCCCCCTCCTTCCAAGCTCCACGCTTCCCCTATACAATACATTATTTCAAAAAGTTTTTGAAGTGAACACTCCTGCAGAATACTATTGGTTTAATTACGAATCAGACTTAAGGACCCACAATACTTATTGGCTGCTGTTATGTAAAATCAAATGTTTAAAAACCTAACGAAAGTTTCATTTTTTAGTTCTTAACTTTATTTTTCCCTTTCCCCTTCAGTCTTGTGCTAAAATCCCGGAATTGTTCCTTGTCTTGTCGATTTTGCTATCGCCGTCGCTGTTTCCTGCGTCATATCTTCCCTTGTCATCTGCCTCTCACTAAAACAACTCTTGAATTATAAAACCCTTCCTTTTGATTTGGAGAAAATTCTTGTGGGTTTTAGTTAGTTTTTGGAAAGGACTCCATTTCTGATATTATCAAGATATTTTTGTTTTGTGTTTCCACCACTTACCCATTCCTTGTTTCTTTTTAGTTTTTTTAGCTGGGAGTGTGAGGACCCTTTAAAGTTTAAACCCATCAATAGAGGTATCCTTTTTTTAAGCTTTTCAATCTTGTCTTCATTATGTTGGAGTTTAACATCTGGGTTTATCTTTATTTTACTTCGTTTTTATTGATTTTGATCTTAGCAAAGCAGTGTTTTGTAGTTTATTGCCTAGTTTAAAATTAATATTTGTTTCTTTCCTTGTGTAGTTTTTTTTTGTGCTGGCCGGCGATGCCAACGTCGGTAGCCGCCGCTCGGCAATTCTTAACAGAAGAAGCGACACGTGCTTTAGATGAGGCTGTGGCCGTAGCGCGTCGAAGGAGCCATGCACAAACGACATCACTACACGCAGTGTCGGCGTTGCTTTCCTTACCGTCATCCACTCTCCGAGAAGCATGTACGCGAGCACGTAGCAGCGCGTACCCGTCCCGGCTTCAATTCCGTGCGTTAGAACTTTGCGTCGGAGTTTCACTCGACCGTTTACCTTCATCGAAGTCCGTCGAAGACCCTCCGATCTCCAACTCACTGATGGCGGCAATCAAACGGTCGCAAGCCAGTCAACGGCGTCATCCAGAAAGTTATCATTTACAACAGTTACACAGTAGCAATAATAATAACGCTAACGCCACCGGTTGCTCCCAAACACAGTCAATTTTGAAGGTTGAGCTTAGATACTTCATTTTATCTATTCTCGATGATCCGATTGTTAGTCGAGTTTTCGGGGAAGCAGGGTTTCGGAGCTGTGACATAAAGTTAGCATTAGTTCGCCCCCCGGTAACCCAAGTTTCTTCTCGGTTTTCACGTGCCCATTGCCCGCCTATATTCCTGTGTAACTTAACGGATTCAGTTTCTGGCCAGGTCGGGTATAATTATCTGTTTCCCGGCCAAGAGGACGGGGTTGATGATAATTGTAAGAGAATCAGTGAAGTTATGGCTAAAAAGAGCGGGAAAAGTCCATTGCTTGTTGGGGTTTGTGCTCTAGAAGCTTTGAGGGCATTTACAGAGAGTTTAACAAAGGGGAAATCTGGCATCTTGGATGGTGATTTGGCTGGATTGATTGTGATGTCGATTGAAAAGGAGATTAATGAGCTTGTTAACGAGGGAAATGAGGAAAAAATGGGGTTAAAGTTGAAGGAAGTGGAAGCTACTTTGGAGAAGTGTAATGGGTCTGGAGGAGGAGGGGGAGTGGTTTTACATTTTGGGGATTTAAAAGGCTTGATTTTGGATGGGGTCTTAGGTGATTTTGTTAGTCCTTTGGTTCTGAAATTAGCAGGTTTAATGGAAGTTTATAGAAGGAGATTATGGTTGATGGGAGCAGTAGATAGTGTTGAAACATATAGGAAGTTTTGTGATAAGTTTACCAATATAGAAAAAGATTGGGATTTGCAATTGTTGCCTATCACTTCTTCCAAGAGTTCTTTTGATGGGGCTTACCCCAAATCCAGGTGGGTATTTTATATGGATTTGAAACTATGTTTTTGTTCTTAAAAAGGTTCTGCTGTCACCTGCTTTTACCCACCTCATATTCTTGTGATTCCTGCGAGTACATACATTGAATAAAATAATTGTGGTGTAGTACTACTACTTGTTAAAAAAAGGGGTTTCATTTCTCATGGTTTTGTCTTCTACTGTTTTACAATATCAAATTCAGGGTATCAGGTGGTGGATGTTTTATGTCCTTTTAATGCAGAGTTGCAGATGTCTGGTGGAACAGTATTCGAATATAATGTCTTAATATTGTATTAAGTTCTTATGTCTCCAGGTTTTGGAGGGCCTTGTTTCTATGTCTTGCTTCTTTTTGGATGAATGATATTCCCATTTATCCAGAATGAAAAAAAAACATGTGTGAATATTGCCTATGCACTTTAGCTACTAACAATTTCCCACTCATTTGATTTACAGCTTGATGAGGTCATTTGTTCCATTTGGTGGCTTATTTCCTACACCATCAGATTTGAAGAGTCCTTTAAGTAGCCGAAACCAATCTGTTCCTCGATGTAACCTTTGCAATGAGAAGTATGAACAAGAAGTTGATGCCGTTAAGAAGACGGGGTCGACGGTTTCAGTTGCTGATCAGTATTCAGAGAACTTACCTTCTTGGTTACGAATGGCAGCTGTTGACACAAGCAAAGGAGAGGATGTGGCAAAGGTGAGTTGGCACTTTAGATTTTGAAATCTTCGGTTCATGCAAGAATTTTATCCATTCTAATTGTTTTTTAAGAATGTGCTTCGTCATTCAGTGCAGACTAATGCTGGTGAATCCATGTTAAGTGCTAAAGTTTTGGGGTTGCAGAAAAAATGGAATGATATTTGCCAACGTCTCCACCGCACTCCGACATTCCCCAAGTTAGATATTAACCCCTCCATGTCTCAAGTTCCAATTGTTGGGGGCCCTCAGTTTTCCACAGACCAGAAGCAAAGAAGTGGTGGAGATCTGTCTATTAAAAGTACTGCATCGATATCATGTACTTCTGAAGGTAGGAATATGAATTTCCACTCCGGGTTACATATGGATGTTCCAAGCCTAACTCAGCAAACTAATAAAGATGTGCCTTGGTTCCATCACCCTCGGCAAAGTCTGAGCTCTTGTTCTGGACGCGCACACACAGCAACTTCATTTGTGCCTCCGGTCACCACAGATTTAAAGTTGGGAACAATATATGCATCAACCAGTAAGGAATCGAACACCACAAAATTGCTAAATCATAAAGAACATCTTCAGCGCTTCTCAGGTTCCGTGTCTGCTGAATTTGATGCAAATAGCGAGACCACTTCATATCAGTTTGCACAATCTTCGTCATGCTCCGGTCCTACATCAGGAGAGCAGTTTGATCTAGGAGATTACAAGTCCATTAGGAAAGTTCTTGCTGAAAAAGTTGGCTGGCAAGATGATGCTGTCAATTCTGTCAGCCAAGCTGTATCCCAATTAAGGCACAGGTATCGAAGCTCTCGCGGCATAAATTGTAAAGGGGATAATTGGCTAACTTTCCTTGGTCCGGACAGAGTCGGGAAAAAAAGAATTGCTTCAGCACTTGCTGAGGTACTATTTGGCAGCCAGGAATGCTTCGTTTCCTTGGATTTGAGCTCACAAGACAAAGTTGGCCACTCAAACTCGATCTTTGAATGCGAAGAGTTGAACTGTTATGATGTGATGTCTAGAGGGAAAACAATGTCCGACTTGATCGCCGAGGAGCTAAGAAAGAAACCTCATTCTGTTGTCTTGCTTGAAAATGTTGATAAGGCTGATTATGGTGTCCAAAATAGTTTGGACCTGGCTATTAGAACCGGTAAATTTCCAGATTCACGTGGAAGAGAAATAGGCATCCACAATATGGTTTTTATTACAACATCATCCATCACAAAAGGTAATATAAATGTCATCTGTGAGAAGAAAGGCATGAAATTCACAGAGGAAAGAATACTTGGAGCCAAAAACTGGCAAATGCAGATCCTAGTTAGCTCTGCATCTGATGATGCAGGCAAAAGCAGCGACACGGGGGTCAAGGTTACTACCTTAAAAGAAGCTTCCACTTATACACCTGCTAATAAAAGAAAGCTGATCGATGCTGTTGAGTTGTCCGAGCTAGAAAAAACCGACACACAAGAACGAGAACACAAAGTGCCTAGATCCTGTCTGGACTTAAACTTTCCTGTGGAGGAGGCAGATGAGGACGAGTCAAGAAGTGAGTCGCTGTCTGAAAGCTCAGAAAGTTGGTTGGAAGAATTGTTAAGCCAAGTATCTAAACATATACATTTCAAGCCATTCGATTTCGATGGACTTGCCAATAAAATTGTGAAGGAAATCAGCTTACAATGTCAAAGGACAGTTGGAAGTGAGGTTGCATTGGAGATTGGTGAAGAAGTAATGGTACAAATGCTTGCTGCTGCCTGGTTTTCAGACAAAAAGGGAGCCTTAGAAGATTGGGTTGCAGAAGTGCTTGGAAGAAGCTTTGCTGAGGCTGGGCAAAAATACAATCTCAGGCCTCAATCTGTTGTGAAACTGGTTGCATGTGAAGGTACTGTTGTGAAGGAACAAGCTCCTGGAATACGTCTTCCTGCAAGAATTAACCTCAACTAATGCTCTACTCTTCTCTTTTTGACGATGTAATTAAATGCATAATGCAGCTTCTAAGTTATCTAAAAGCCTTGTTTGTCAAGCATTCTTTTGGGGTATTATTTTTGTGTTGTATACAAACGAAGCCGAAGAGTGTATAACGCTCTCGTATTCATCATCCAAACGTAACATTACCCATAATACGCAATGCAATTCTTTAGACCGTTTCTGCAATCATTTTTAACTGAAGATTTTTGGACCTTAATGGCTACAGAGTTTTATTATGAAAGTGATTATGACTAGAAGCAACATATACGCTCAATTAGCCGTTTAATTTAATAATTATGTTAACTAATTTCAATACTATATATTCCCACATTGCATAGTCTACTTTTTGGGGATACATAAAATAAGAGCAGAGGGAATGGGCAGTGGTTAGTTCATTTGATTACCATTTTATTCGAATAGAAAGATATTAATTGTGTTTATATTTAAATTTAAATAAATTTATACATAACTATAAATTAAATTGTTCGAACTCAATTAATCAGGTTACATTAAATTTATTTAAAGCTCACCTTGTGGATCAAGAAGGACAATTCTGACTTTACATTCTTTCTCGTGAAATGGACTATGGTTTTCAATTGGGTTGGGTCCCCATTCCTACAGAGGTGGGGTCCTTTATTGCAGGACTTTTCTCTCCTTCATGTTTAGTAGTCAAACTCCTCTTTCCTTTTCTAAACATGCTTACATTATTAATATTTGAATTTTACAATTTAAGAGTTTTATCTTGAGAAAAATGAGCTTCAATCATGAAAAATATTGTGCATTCCCATCGTGTATTAACGCATCTTTTTTTATTTAATCAAAGTTTAATTAATTAATTAGTTGAACTTTGATTAAATAAATTTTATTTTTTACTTAGTCCCACCTCAATTATTAGACTAGTATATACAACGCAAATTAATGCTGGAATTTAGCTGCATATAATCTTGAATCCTACAATTTAGATAGACAGATACTATCCCCCAAGACATAAGCCCAAAATTTCACCAAATCATAAAAGGATTATTATCCTATATTATGCTGTGGAAACTTTTTTATTTTTACAATCGTCTCAATTTTAGAATTAAAGCTTTTAGTGTAAATGTTTTAGTGCGGAGTTTAGAATTTAAGTTTTAAAATAATACCATTAATGATTTAGATTTTAATATATAAACCCTAAATTTTAATTATAAATTTAAAATTCTATCAGTACCTCATAAATTCAAAACTACCACACTTAAACTCTTAAAACTTTAAATTAAATTTATAAACACTACAATTTAAAATATTTGTATAAATATAATTTTTACAAGCGCTTGTGCATGAAATAATTATTTATCGTAAAATTGGTATAATAATATTTACCAAAAAAATTGCCATAATAATTATATTTCTCGTTTTATTTAACTTTATATATTTTATTTTGTATTAAATTGAATTGGCAGATTAAAGTCCCAACATGATGACAGACAAGCGCTCCTTCTAGAACGTGTCGAAACGCTAATTCCTCGATAGCACCAACCAATTTTGTCTTCTAAAAACACTAATCAATATGATGAACGCAATTTAACTCGAGATAATTTTTTATTTTAATTTTAACTTGATTTATTTAAAATATTTGAGTCGTTTTTTAAGTTTGCAGTCAAATCCGAATTTTGTTAACTCCAAAAATGAATTCCATCGATTGTGATTTAATTTTTGGTTTTCTTATTTATTCAATTCTTAGTTCATCTCAATTCTCATGTTCATTCTTTAATAAATTAAAATTATATGCTCCTAACAATTATAAAAAAATCTATTCAATTTTAATTTCTCTCTTTAAAACAAATATAATCTTTTTATAATTTATTCCATTGATTTTATATGATTCCATAATTTATCAATTTCTTTTTATTTTAAGTCAATTTTCACAAATTTTTGCCCCACTATGACTATAGACTATTATTTAACTATAATTCACATTTTTAATAACAAACTTATTCTTTTAGAATTTATTCTATCAACTTTACAATTTATTCAGTTTGGTCATTCAACTGCATTTTTGTAAATTTTTGTTTCCAATCAATTATATACCCTCGTTAATAATTTTATCTTGAATAATTCATTCTTTAGAAATAACATTACAAATAAATTTTACAGTTTGAACGGGATATTAATAATATTATACGCACTTATACTTGCGAAAAGGTTAGAAGGAATATATGTGTATATATTTATATGATTAGAGAAAATAATTTAAATTAGAACAAATTTGTGTCATAATATTATTAATAATTACAATTGAATTTAAAAATAAATTCGAATAGTTCAACTCGAATTTTATAAATTTAACTAAAAAACCAAAATAAAATTTTAATGGTATAATAAAATTCATCAACTTGACTAACTTGAATTTTTTTACCCAATTAGACTAGATTCGATTGAATATTCTACCCTGAATTATCCAATATTTATTCCCACATCCTTCACAGACAAGCAAGCTCCACGCCGTACGCCGTCCTTAATTGAACATGTCACAGTCGGTTAACTTTATCAGAAGCCACTTACGAGTCGGCTTTTAAAATAACATTGCTGACGGTGCAGGTACGTCCACGTCATCCACTTAGGGCCAAAAGATGCAGGAATCGTGACGAATCCGGATTCTTCAAAATCGAGGGGCCGTTTCCACACATAATATTAAAAAAAACAAACACGTGTCAGTTTATCATTTGAAAGCAAGTATATATTAAGCGCTCCTTCCGTGGACCCCTCCCCACGTAAACATTTCCCACAAAGATAGAAGAAAAAGGAAATTTTGAGTTTAATTTGCAATTTCATGTGCATTTGCATTTGAATTTGATGGGTCATGGGTCTCAATTCTTTTAGAGGGAAAGAAAGAGGCGCATTCTTCTTTAATAATATTATTATAAGAATAGAGTATTTAAAAAAGAAAAAAATATCCAATATTTAAAATATTTAATTCCATAAGATTGTTGAAGATTATTATATCTCATTTTTAAATTATTATTATTTTCTGAATTTAAGTATGTAGTTTAAGGTTGAGATAAAAAAAAAGTCCAACTTTTTTTTTTTCATTTCTCGCTTTCCCTCTCTCTTTTAAGCTCGGGTTTGAACTTTCAAGTTAAAAACACACAAAGGTTGTTTTTTTTTCCTTTCTTTCTCCTAAAGAGGCATTCTGGGTTTCTGTTCTTGCTGTCAACATTTTGTGTTTCAAAGGTATGTTCTTCTTTCATGTTTCTGTTTTGTTCATGTTCTGCTACCTTGGTGAGAAAATATGTGAAAAAGATTGAAACTTTGAAGTGTTTTTGATTGTTGGGGGGTTGTTATTTCTCGTGTTTTAGTACCATTTTTCGGATATTAGACTGGAGTGTTTCTGTATGTGCAGTTAATTTTTGTTATCAAGATTTTTGTAACTGCCTTTCTGTTTCTTTTTTTGGTTTTTTAAATTCTCGGATGAGTTTATTTGGTCTGTAGTTAATGGTTGTGGTTTTTAATGATCAGATCCTTATCTAAAAAAAATTGAATGCTTTAAAGAAAAATTTATGATGATTTCATAAACAGTGGGATTTCAAGTTTCAACCTTGTTTCTCTCCCTCTTTCTGTGTGTCTTGTTTTTAATTATATTCTCGATTTTGCAGAGAAGAAGAGAAATTTCCATGTGCAGTGGTCCGAAGAGGAAGCCAACTCAAAGTGGTTTAATCATGGAGGGTGAGTCTCGTAAAGAAGATGGGGTTCCTCAAAACTTCTCGGTTTTGTTGGAATTGTCGGCTTCAAATGATTTGATTGCCTTCAAAACTGCTGTTGAAGAAGAGGGTTATGGTATTGATGAGCCAAGCTTGTGGTACGGAAGGCGGTTGGGTTCGAAGAAGATGGGATTTGAAGAAAGGACACCTCTTTTGATTGCTTCCTTGTTTGGGAGCAAGGATGTGGTGAATTATATTGTTGAAAGTGGACTTGTTGATGTTAACAGGGCTTGTGGTTCGGATGGGGCCACGGCTCTCCACTGTGCTGCTGCTGGTGGCTCCTTTGATTCAGCTGAGGTTGTCAAAACCTTGCTTGATGCTTCTGCAGATTCTGATTCTCTTGATGCTAATGGAAACCGTCCTGGTGATTTGATTGCTTTGGTTTGTAACTCGGCTTTCGACTTGAGGAAGAAGGTGTTGGAGTCTTTGTTGAACGGAAGTGGCAGTGTTAGTGAGATAGACGGCTTGATTGTTCGGTTAGGAAATGAAAAGGGAGGGATAGAGGAACAAGAGAATGTGATGCCCCGAGTTTCGAAAGATGGGACTGAGAAGAAAGAGTATCCGGTTGATCTTACTCTTCCGGACATTAAGAACGGAATATATGGCACAGATGAGTTTAGAATGTATACCTTCAAGGTCAAGCCTTGTTCGAGGGCCTACTCTCATGATTGGACTGAGTGCCCCTTTGTTCATCCTGGGGAGAATGCAAGGAGGCGAGATCCTAGGAAATATCATTATAGCTGTGTCCCTTGCCCTGAATTTCGTAAGGGATCATGCAGGCAAGGTGATAACTGCGAGTATGCTCATGGTATTTTCGAGTGCTGGCTTCATCCTGCTCAGTACCGAACTCGTTTATGCAAGGATGAGACTAATTGCCCGAGGAGGGTCTGTTTCTTTGCTCACAAGCCTGAGGAGCTTCGTCCCTTGTATGCTTCAACAGGTTCAGCAGTGCCTTCCCCGAGATCTTACTCGGCTTCTGGTTCTTCCCTAGACATGGGTTCCATGAGCCCACTTGCACTTGGCTCCCTTTCTGTTATGATACCTCCAACATCAACACCGCCCTTGACCCCAACTGGTACCTCTTCTCCAATGGGTGGATCAATGTGGCCAAATCAGTCCAATATCATACCTCCTACCTTGCAGCTTCCTGGTAGTAGGTTGAAAACTGCTATTAGTGCTCGGGATGTGGATTTAGACATGGAAATATTGGGGCTGGAAAGTCATCGTCGCCGCCAGCAGCAGCAGTTAATCGATGAGATGTCCGGCCTTTCCTCTCCAACCAGCTGGAACAATTCTGCAGCGTATTCTGCCTCTGGTGATCGATCCGGTGAACGAAACAGGTTCGGAGGGGTGAAGCCGACTAACCTTGATGATATTTTTGGATCCCTTGATCCTAGTATTATGCCGCAAATACAAGGACTCTCACTTGATGGCGCAGCATCTCAGATGCAATCTCCCACGGGAGTTCATACGCGCCAGAATAATATACAGCAGCACCGCACTAGCTACCCAACAAATCTGCCATCCTCTCCTGGGAGAGCATCTCCATCCTTTGGGATTGATCCATCTGGGCCATCTCTGGCTGCAGTTTTTAGTTCAAGGTCAGCTGCCTTTGCAAAGAGGAGCCAGAGCTTTGTCGAGCGTACTGCTGTTAACCGTCATTCAGGGTTTTCTTCACCGTCTTCTTCTGCAAGTGTGATGCCCTCTAACCTGTCAGATTGGGGTTCACCTGATGGCAAACTAGACTGGGGCATACAAGGAGAAGAGCTAAATAAACTAAGAAAATCGGCTTCCTTCGGGTTCCGAAGTAGCAGCAGCAATTTGGGAAATGCAGCACGCGCTATATCCTCTACTCCCGATGAGCCTGATGTGTCTTGGGTGCAGTCTCTGGTGGTGGACCCTCCTCCTGCCGGGCAGTTAAGTTTTGGCGACGAGCAGCAGTGTCATCGTAACAACGGAGGTGCTGAAATGCTCCCTGCCTGGGTGGAGCAGTTGTACATGGAACAGAAACAGATGGTGGCCTAAAAGCAAAGCTAGCCCCACCATTATCTCCCAAGTTAACCTTTAACTAATTTATTTTTGCCCATTTTTTTTATCAATGTTCAGCCTTTATAGTTGGAATGAAATGAACCAGGAGAGAATACAAGGTGAGCAGAGAACAAAAGGTTTCTGCCATAACTGCTCTTAGGTTCTAAAGAATAATTATATGTTATTCTTTTTAGTCACAAGATTCGGTTCGCCTCTTGGGACGGGTCCGTATTTCGTCCCCAAAGCCGAAGAGGGTAGAGTTAGGCCAATGTTCAAGGTTATATTCATTTGAATTTGCAGTGCACTGATTCTTTATTTAGTATATTTTCAGTTGCTGGGGGGGGCTTGTTCTTGCTCACAATTTATGTACCTAAAAACTACTGCTTGATTTGATTAATATATATATATATTTTGTGTTAAAACTTGCTTATCCTTTTCCATGTTCTGTTAGTGTTGAATCATACATGCTTTGTACCTTTAGGTTTATAAAATGGAAATTGATGTCATCCAGCTGGTGCTTTCTTAAAACACCATGAACTTTAAGAGTTTTATTTCTTTACACAAAGCACATAATTGATGGATGTTTTGTTCTGAATTCTGATTCCCTCCACTGTAATAATTCTTTCTATCTTTTCAAAAAGTGAGGTTGATTGGTTCCATGATCCAAAGTGGGTGTAATTGTTTGAGCACTTAGAAAAGAAAAGGGCAGTCATGCTTGTGTTTAGGCTATTCCCCATTTCAATTAGCTTTTCTTATTAGTGGAACAGACAATGGATGTTTTGCTTCTTGTTCCCAAAATACTATAATGTTTTTGTTTCTTGCAGATGCAGAAACCGGATAATAAAAAAATATCATAATCTTAAACATCTCAATCCCAGATTCCACTCCATAACAGGTCCTGCAGCCGGCGCTGCCTGCAATGTGAATATTTAATTGTGGTCTGGGACAGTAATCTCCTTGATTAATTTGTAATTAAATAAAACAGAAAACCATTAGTTCAAGGACTCTGACTAACTTCATAAATAATACTATAGTACTAGTATGAATTGATTTTGGATAATTTCCAGGAAGTTTTAAATGGTTATTTTTTGCTGTCAGACACATCTTCCATGTCAAGGAATTTAAATTTAAACCATATTTAGTTGAGAAATTGGACCAAGAATTGACAGAAAACTTTGAAAATAGATGCTACCAAGCTGTATATCTTTGACTATAGAATTCTGCAGTTGGAAAAATATACAAGGGTAAACTCACAATTGCTCTCACTGCCCAATTGACATCCTTAATCAAGAGTAAACTCATATTTTCTTTTTATTAAATACGAATATTTATATTTTTAAAACAAATGATCAGATTTGAATTCATACAAAATAAAAAAAATAAAAATATTCTTAACTACTTAATCAGTCTTATAAACTCACTTTATTTAAGTAACTTAACCCCTAAACCGCTAAACCAACCAATTGTTAATTCTAAGTTCCATGCTTCATAAACCATAAGCCCCGACACCAAAAAAGAACTCGAAGCTTTTCGCTGGAATTGGACTCTAAGTTCAGCACCAATAAGCTAAGTTGCAGGCCGGTGGTCCGTTCTAACAAATAAAGGGAAGATCTGTTGGGCTTTAAGCTGGGCCAATTCAATAACATGTTGTCAGTTTTAAGCCCAAAACGACGTTACTGAGCTGAACTTTTCTCATAAAGTTAACACTGACAAAATATACATATAGTCTCGATAATAATTTCTAACTTTAATAAATTTACATAAAATGAAGTGTAAAGAAATTAAACATGAATGAAATATTATAACTAAGAAAAAATGTTAATATTCCACGTCCACAAAAAGTATGTTCAAAATTAAAATTTCAAATAATGCGTGTAAAGCCAATATCCATCCTAATTCATATAAAAAATCTAAAGTTTCAACATCAACTCTAATTCCAAAGCTCAAAAGGAAAAAAGATCATATGGCTTTGAAGACAAGGATAGGAACAAATGTAGAGGTCCAAAATGTGTAGCAGGCCAGTACTCAGGACCATTATTATTATATATATATAGGATCCGTTTACACAGTGTTAATCTTTTTAAGTTTTACATATTTTTTGCACCGTTAAATGAGTGAAACGAATGGATGAGATTAACAGTAAATATGTGAAGATTATCACTTGGAAAAAAAGAGAGTAAGGAGTCAATCTGAACCATCCATTTCCCCCATCTAACGATCCAGAAAACGTGTAAAACTTAAAGAGTTTTGCATTGTGTAAGTAGATCATAACTCTCATATATATATATGTGTGAAGGTTCAAGAAGAAGATGACATTCATGATGAGTTGCCATTGACCGGGATGATAATGCACAAAAATGAAAGAATTGGGCAGGCAATCGCCATCACACTTTTAACAGGCTCCATCATCTAATACATACAAATAAATATTAAATATACATAATCCGGACCCCCCCTGGTCCAACACAACATTACTTGTTTTTATTCGATTTGCTGAGAATATAATTTGTTTTCATCGTTCGTTTGGTTGTGCCACTGCCCACTGCCAAATTTCTCTGTCTACAGCAACAGATGCCCTGTATCGGTCCTGGATCTTTTCATTTTATTTAAAACTTGTAAATTTTCTAACCAGACAGGCAGGCAGGCAAGAATATGGGAAGACCAAATGGGGGACCTGAGCCTCAGCCTGAGCCTGCCTCAGAACAATCATTTTGTAGCCTTTCACATTCAGCCATTTCCCCACCGGGATGGAGAAACAGGTCGGCCATTACCATTTTTTATCGCGATTGATGCTCATTCCTCACCTGATATACAGATATATCATATTGCATTTGTAATCTGTAAAAATAAATGAATCTTAATACAAAATGGTCTCTTAATTATTATCATGCACGTTTTATCCTGTTGTTTCTAGATTTTATTTTAGGGATAAAACACTGAAATCATTACTCAATTTTGGTCATTTGACCTATTTTAGTCATTCAACTTTAAAAATGCTCAATTTACTCATTCAACTTTTAACATTGTGATTTTTCATCATTCTAGCGTTAACTCACTTACTATACAATGACATGACTTATTTTTAATAATTTTTTATATCATGTCATTCAACTTTAAAAACGTTCAATGTCTAAATTTCGGTGAGTAAAATGAACGTTTTGAAATTTCAGTGATCAAAATAGGTTTAAGAGTAAAATTCAATGATTATTTACGTAATTTATCCTATATTTTATTTTAAAGTATATTTATACTATTTTAATTTTTCTTAATTGTTAAAGATAAAGAAAAATCTTTATAATTCTTATGTCAATATTTTAAATTTAAAAAGCTCTTATTAATAAATGTATCAATTTAAAATATTTTACCCAATTCATTGTTGCAATTACCTATTTACAAAACAATCTACATTGATGAATTTAACTGATAGGTTAAAGAATATAAATTTCGGATTTAAACTCAAAAAATTATTTTTCAAACAAGATCAAATGTTTTTTTAAACGTTTGGTTATATAACATACTCCTATTAATTAATTTAAAAGTAATTAGGAATTGTGAATCATTTTCGTTGGGAATGTCATAAAGTTTACAGTATTAATTTAAAATAAGACAGGGCCCACACATTTAACAAATAATATTTAATTTTGGTTTTACTGAATCAGTCAGCCAGGACATAGATGGACACGTTTCATGAAGAATCCAAGCGGGGCCCTACGCACGTACCCAGCATAATTTAACTTCTTCATCCGGACCCTGTGTACAATTACAAATACAGTCTCTCTCTCCTTCAGCCGCTGTTAAATCATTCATACATGAATCAAACAAAGCCTTTATGCTTCAAATGTGCAACCTTGAATCCTACCCTCCCGTCTTCCGCCATCCCAGCGCTTCTCCTCCCCAACTCACCACCACCACCACCACCAGCTCCATGGAAGATTCATCTTCATCATCGTCTTCATCAGTCCCTATTCCGGTGGTGGATCTTCAGAGGCTCAGCCATGAAAACCTCGGGGAAGCTTGCAAAGAATGGGGTGTTTTCCGTTTGGTGAACCATGGGATTCCTGGCAGCCTTTTGAGGAAACTGGAGGAGCATGTGAGGGTGTTGTTCTCGCTATCCTTCGAGTCCAAACAAGCCCTAGTGAGCAACCCATTGTCCTACTTCTGGGGCACCCCTGTCCTAACCCCATCCGGGGATGCCCTAAGGGGTGCCTTGAATTTCAATTGGTTGGAGGGCATCAATGTTCCGCTGAGTCAACTCCCGCTGTTCCAGTCTGAGGATTCAAGGCTTGAAGATTTCAGGTATATATTTTGCTGCTTGTGTATGTGTATTTCACTATTTCTTCAGATTTGTGTTGCTTCTGGGTCGATGAAGTGACCGAGTGATTGGACTGTCCCAGTCCCAGATTTGTTCTGCAACAAAAGGAGATTGCAAGGTCAGCATCAATAACTTTTGGACCTCTGCCTTGCAGTCTCATAAACCAATAGTAGACCTTTGATTTCCCAAACTACCAATTGGGATATATTCTATATTTACTACAAAACTACTTTGAAAATCCGATTATTAGATTATGAATATGAATCAACGGGCTTATATTATAAAGTTTTCAACAAAGATTTTCCATGGCCAACTTAATTATCATAAATTGATGATGTCCTAGGCACACTGTTTCTTTGCTTTGTGAATTTTGTGGAGATTAGAGAATGCTAATCATAGTATGAAAAGGAAATCATGAAATCACACCATATGTTTAATATATATATATATAAGTAGACTTATGAACATGGTTGTAATGCAAATAAATATAACATTTTTTTATTTTTTAACAAATCTTAATCTAATCATAATCCTATTTAGAGGGGAGAGATGAGGGAGACTCTAGGGGAAGGAATGGAATGTTCTTAGTGAATAATACAAGAGAACAAAGATGAGCAGCTTAGTCAACCGACTATATATAATTGCTCACTTTTCATTTTTTTTAAATTACATAGTAAGTACTCAAAGTCATCAAAATAAAAATGGATAGAAAATTCACTTATTTCGACATTGTTAAGATTTTTATTTTAATTTAATCTCAATAGGGGAAAACTCTAAGTTTAGATATTTTAGGCAGGGATGAGCAGAATTTGATTCATTTAAAAAAATTAATTAATTTTTTTTTACTTTGAGTTATTCGAGTTAATTTAAAAATTTAGTTTGAATTTAGGATTTGAGTCAAGTTTGAAATTGTAAAGCTTAAATAATAGAAAAATTGAAACGATGCGTTTTTTATCTTTAGTCAAGTAATTTGATTATTTTCTTATTTGATTTATGATTTTATTGTTTTTTAACCTTTTTTTTATTCTAAGTTCATATTTGATCAAATTTGAATCACATCTCATTAACCACCGAAAAATACTTGTGTAAATTTAATTCCACTTTTTGACAAAAAATTTTATTTTTTTAATTTAGTTCCTTAATTTTATATTTTATTCAATTTGATTATATGACCACAAATTCTTTATTATTGTCAATTCATTGACTCCTTTCTACTCCATCAATATTTTGCCATAAAAATTCATTATTTAAAAACAATATTATATATATATCTATAATGTAAGTTTAGATTGTATTTGATTTATTAAATAATATTATAAATCTTACTTATACATACAAAAATAATATAAAAAATATATGTATATTGTATATGGTTAGAATGATTTTAACTTAAACCAATCAATACATAACATGTTAACACGGGTCTACGTTTCATGTTAACAAATGTGGCAGAATATCCTAAAGGGGAGATTACCGAAGAGGTGTATTGCTCTCGAGTTTTAATTATCTTCTAAGTTTTGCTTACTGCTCTATTTGGATAATTGGGGAAAGATTTCTACATCTTATTTTATGTCTGAATTTTCAAGTGTTTCAGTTTAAAAAAAAATCTTGATTTGTTATACATTTCTCTCCCAGCATTTTCTAACTTCTGTAATAGGAAATATGTATTTTGTCTAACTTTTTTTTTTTTAATTTCACTTAGGCATTTTCTGGAAGAATATGGAAGGCACCTTTCGAGAATTGCTACAACCTTGTTTGAAGCAATGGTGAAGAACCTGAATCTGTGTCCTAAACAATCCGAGTCTAGCTTAGATAAATCGAGTGGATTCATTCGCCTTTACCGGTACCCACCGAGGTCCGTGGTCGACGAGGCCTGCGGCATGATGGAGCACACTGATAGCTCACTGCTCTCCATTGTGCACCAGGACCATGTCGGGGGACTCGAGATTTTCAAGGACAATAAATGGCTCCTGGTTAACCCAATTTCAGACACCCTACTTGTCCATATCGGAGACATGATGCAGGTCAATCTTCAATCTTGTTTATCAAGTTTATTCATTTTTTCTCTTTTTTTTATGTTAATGAATGTGTTTGTGGCACTGGCATGCATATAATATAGGCTATAAGCGACGACCAATACAGGAGTGTGAAACATAGAGTGAGCGTGAACAAGCAGGAGGAGCGGGTCTCCATCTGCTACTTTGTGTTCCCAGCAAAAGGCAGCGTCGTCCGCAGCTCTAAATACAAACCTTTTACTTACACCGAGTTCCAGCAACAAGTGCAGAACGACACCAAGACTCTAGGTTATAAAGTTGGTCTGCAAAGATTCAGGCTTAATGCACCTGTTTAATATAATCAGCGCTTTGTTATCAAATTACGCAGCCTAGCTCTTACTTTCTTGTACTTGATTTCTTCTAGTAGGAAAAAACTTGATTAAGAGTTCCCAACAAAAATATGCAGTCCGCAGTTTGAAATGGAAAAAGAAATTTTGTAAATTGTCTAATTAAGTTACATTAAACCATGATTTCATCTGTTCTGTAAAACAAAATGGCTGGATGCTTAGCTGATATAAATTTGTGGAGTATTGGATAGGCGGCCAAAAACCCTAGGAGAAAAATAAATACCAGATAAAAATTCTATTTTGATGCCTCTTTTTATGCCCTAACACAAAAAAAATATTAAAAAAAATAAATTTTAAGTTCTAACCCTAAATTTTAAATCCTAAAGTTTAAACCTTATACCTTAGAAATTACACCCTACCCTAAAGTCTCTAAATCTAATCTTAAATTCTAAAATTAATTTTTAGTGTGAAACATAAATAAAAACATAAAAAATACAGATAATTTTTATTCGTAAATACAACTCCATTAACATAAAAAATAGCTATTGATCATTTATTTTTAGTTACAGCTAAAACCCAATAAATGTCAAATCATGAAGCAACAAAGGAAGGGTTGTACGATGAATAATTCGAGTCAGCTCTATCATCCATTAGATAAATAACGTTATCTAGACTGCCGGGAAGAAAAAAACAAGACATAGATCTAATGTTATCTTGTGAATTAAAAAAACTTTGTCAATAATAAATTTGTAAGTAATATATTGAATCATAGATCTAAATTCATTTATTTTTTACTACTGAGTGGATGTCTCACATAGAACAAAGATATATCACATCTTGTTATCATGTTTTTGAATATATTTACATAAAAATCTAACTAATGGTACGCATATAAAAATAATAATATTCATCCTATTAAATTTGAGTTTAAATAATTTTATCTATAAAACGTATCTTATGAAAGGTTAAAAATATGACTATTAAAAAATGTTTAGGATAATATAACATACCTTTACTCTACATAACACGTCCATTTAATATAGTAAAAGGTAACTGTAATTAATTATGGAGAAATGAATTTAGGAAACGATGTCATCCATAAAAGAAATCAATTTTTTTTCATCGTACTTATTTGTCATTGGAAAGGATGGGTGGGGGTCATAAAATGATGAAATTGTGACCTATTGAATTATATGTTGTCGTTAAAACAAATGTCCAAAGCGTTAGTGCTTTTTTGCTTTTTAAAATTTTGCAGACATATTGAATTATATTTTGTTCCCTCGTGTCAATGTTTTTCATCGTACTTTTTGGTGCTTATATTTATGTCTCAACACTAAAAAATATTATAAAATTAAATTTCAAGTTCTAACCTTAAATTTAAAGTCTTAAACCCTACCCTAAAAAATGCATCCTACATTAAATTTTTTAAACCTTAACCATAAACTCTAACTTTAAACCCTAAACTTAAATCTAATTTTAAATGTAAAGGTATAAGTAGGGCACATAGTAAGGGCAGAAAATTTCCATCCTACCTTTGTCATGTGGGAAGCCATCCATCACCTGTCGACATATATATGAAAATAGAAATGAGCATTTTGAGTACTTCAATGTAATTGTAAACCCTATATGAAAATACTAATCGTGACCTAAGAACATGCATCTTTCTGCTTCATTTTCTCATATATTATTCATTACACACATTCAATCATAAGCAACAACAGGAACAGGGTTGGATAACAAGAAACGATGATCGAACCATCACACAATATAATCTAGTGCTTGTAGGCTGTAGCATCGCCTATATTATACAGCAGAGCCAGAGGATTCCGGAATTTTCATGGATATGCCACAAAAAGTAGACTCACTTGTTGAATTCATCAATTCTGATTCCGTTCAGTAGGCTGGAGGCGGACACTAACTGTGTATGGCAACTCCTGGAACCTCAATCATCTGCGATATACTATCGATAACCTTGGATGGCAATGGCATGTTGCTGAGAGGAGTGTGGGCATCATAAGCCGAGAGATGGACTCCCAGGGCAGCCCTGCCTGATGGATCAAGGTTGTTCTTCCAGGCAGCATCCCACTCAACAGCTTTAGCAGTGCTGCACGCCACACTAGCTCCTCCCGGGACAGTCAATCTAGCCGAGTTCTGTTGAACCGAGGTCACTTCAGTAATCAATGCTATTGACAAAGTTAAAAACCATAATCATGTAAGACCACTTCAGAAATCACTTGAGGGAAGAACCTCTCAAAAATCATCCTGTAGTAGTATTCTCAGATCGGGTGAACCCTGCAGAGAAATCAATAAACCGAACCTGAGTACATAACAAGTAAAACAACTTAGCACATCATGAGTGGGCAGTTACAATGAATATGAGTATTGAAGAAAGCATTCAGTCCCCAGCCGATATAGAGGGAGGTGGCCACAAACACAATGAAGCTGTTGTCACGAAATGAGAATTCACCTACATTGTAGCATATAATGGACCAGTTACAACACATATTTAACAAAGTTAAATGAGTGAGCATATAGGCTTACAGTGACACCAAGTAATCATCAATCTATACTTTACTCATATATTTCTAAAAACACGCTATTGATATATACACACATTTCCACTCCATTATTTTGAATGATTATAAGGAGAAAATCATTGAGTTGAGATGCAAAGAAGGTATGGGCAGAAGAATCATGAAATTATTTTGGCTATCAAGACACCGTCCATGCTCCCAATTTCTAAGAATGAGATGTCAGAGATGCCATCTCTACCACCACATCATCATCGTCATCATAATACTCCAATCAATAATATTTGGAATATGTAACTATTAATAATACTTGGATAAGCACACCATCAAAATTTAGAAGTTTTTCTGAATCTTTTTGTCTCTATTCAATCGAGATGCATAATTGGTAAAAAAAGGAGTGGTGAGCGACTCAAACTATCATGAAGAAAGTTCCGCTATCCAGGACTGATTACATCGGTAACCAACCATCAATCGAGTGGAGATCCATCTTTGCAAGACCACTGACAGAACCATAATCAGATATAAGCGCCGTGAAGATCCCTGTGCGAGTACCAACCAATGGTCAAGGTATGCTGAAATCATGCCACAAGGACAGATGTGCTAGATTATAGGATTTAGAGAATGAAGGAGATAGGGAAAGAGAGACGGTACTCTCAATTTTATTAAAAAGTCCATAATATCTCAAAGAGACTGGACTGAGTATTTATACAAGGTTGAGTGAATCAGTTGAGTTAGTAAACTAACAGATTTTCCTAACTAACTCTTGCTGACTCAGCACAACTGATACAACAGACTTATAACTAACACTATAACATTCACCCAACTTCTGTCATGTTGAAGAGCTCTGAACTTGCAGCAGAAAACACAAGACACAAACCTGCAACAGAAAAAGAAAAAACAAAACAAAACCAGAGGGACAAAACAACAAGAAAATATACCTCAGGAAATTAAAGAGGAAGCAGAAACTACAGCAAGCTGATGCCGAAAACGTGTGAAGACAGGGGCAGACAAAGGCTTAGTCAGAAGAACAGCAGTCTGTTCATAAGCAGGTACTTCATTGACCAGAAGAACACCAGCAGCAACCTTCTCCCGAACAAAGTACAAATCAAGCTCAACATGCTTGAATTTGGAGTGTAAGACTGGATTAGCAGAGACCGCAACGGCACTCGAATTATCACACCATAACACTGGAGTTCCATCACACGAAACATGTAACTCCTGAAGTAAGGAAAGAAGCCAAAGCACTTCAGAAGTGGCACAGGCAACAGCCCCGTACTCAGCTTCTGCAGTGGAATGAGAGACGACTGACTGTTTCTTGGAACCCCACGACACTGGATTGCCACAAAAAAATAAACAAAACCCAGAGGTTGACCGACGATCATCAAGATCAGAACCCCAATTTGCATAAGCAAACGCCGTAATACTTAGCCGAGAAGCCTTTGTAAAACGTAGACCAAAGTCAATTGACCCTTGCAAATACCTAAGAATCCGCTTTACTACCTAAAAACAAACTACAAAAAAAACGTATCACAAGAATAGAAAAAAATGCTTGGCACAAAAATAAAAATTTTTATTAAAATATAAAAATGAAAAATAAGAAAACAAAAAATACCGGCGATCTACAACCAAAAACTAATTGATTGCTGATCGCAAGCTAATACAAAAAATTGAAAAATGTGCAGCGGCGGCTTAGCTATATGAGAGAAAGAAAAACTAAAGTCTTTTTTAAAAAAATTATTAAAAACTAATATTAATTAAAATATTAAGTTTCATTCATCGTCTGCAATTTATTCTAATTTTATTTTTCTGTTAAAAAAAATCTTATTAACTAGTAGTATATATAGTACATCCAAATTAGCGAAAAAGAAAACCTTCGGATTGGAAATCAAATTATGAGAGAAATTAATGAAAGCCATACAGAATGAGTATAATTTGTGGATCATTAAAAGTGAAAGCCAAAAAAATAACCATAATAAAATCACTGATTTAGACATAACAAAACTCAAACACCATCGAAAATGCAGCAATTATAGTTTTGATGACATAAGGTTGAAGACTGCCGCACCAAAAAAATCCCAAAGGTTTGAATTTAACAAATATTCAAACAAGCAATGATCTTCCCATTCTAATTTGTCTGAATATATTTCGATTATCAGTTTATTCGTGTATTATAATCAACAGATTTAAGCCTAACCTAACCATTACAGCCCATGTCATCTGTATGAGTGTAGTAAAGGCCCAATTTAGTTGTGTTCCCACTACCAACCCAATGCTCTGAAAGCTGAACATTAAAATATGAAGACATTAGGTGAGCCCGTGGAGACCCAATGTTGTTTCACTAATTTATTCATGTTCCAACCAATAGGTCATGTAGGGGCACGTTCCCCCACGTGTACCACCACCCATTTCCACACTTTCAATTTTTTAACATATGTGACTGGTGGTTTCGATTTTACTTAATTAATTAGTATTAATAAATGTAAGCTTAAATCAATTAGCACATAAAATTCAATTATCAATAGCATTAAGCTTGCTTCGAGTGAGAGATTAGACATTATGTTGTCAGCTGAGATGCAAGCAAAGACCCCACCCCCAAAATTACATTTAAAAAATACTAATCAATACAGGTATTACATGGTGCAGGTAGCTACCGTGTTTGATTTCCCCTCTGTAGCATCCGAAAGTAGACATATATTTACATGTCAAACCATGCATGGGTTGAAAACAACTTGCGGCCATGTTTTTGCTAATTATACAAAGTCAAAGAATATGTGAGATTGTGAGGTCTGATTCACGTATCAAGAGTGTTTAAATAATAGTGTAAATGACCGGTTAACCGTTATAGTGGTTATTGAATTTAATTAACTGTAATCTAATCGTTAAAAATCGGTTAATTGTTAGTGGTTAGCCATTAAGACATAGTTAACTAATGATTCGGTTATAAGTTAACCTATAAACTATTACAAATTTCATTTACTACTTATTTTGAGAAAGATTAATATCCTATACACTGGCGGTGGAAACTGAAAATTTCCACAAGCGTCTTAGTTTTAGGGTATAGAGAGTTAGTTTAGGTTATAGGGTTTAGGGGTTTAGGTGTAGGGGTTTAGAATTTAAGAATAGTTGTTTCAATTTAAGGTTTATGGTTATAATTTAGGATTTATAGGTTAGGGTTTAGTTTTTAGAGTAATATGGTGAGGATTTAGGTTTTAACCTAAAGATTCTAAATTCTAACCCTAAACCTTAAATTGAAACAATTATCCCTAAATTCTAACCCCTACACCTAAATCCCTAAACCATATACCATAAACTAACTCCTTATACCCTAAAACTAAAGCGCTTGTGGAAACTTTCAGTTTCCAACGCTTATGTATAGAATATTTATCCTTTTTAGAATAATAAAACTATCTTTTCAATAAACATTGCATTAAAATGTTCATAAAAATGCTTAAATAAAAATTTTAAACACTACCTTCATACTTAATTAAAAAAGTATTTACATACTACAAAGTTCTAACACAATCAAAGTTCAGGACATAGAAATACACCAAAGTTTTAAAGGCAAGTCATAAACTAACATAAAATAAACATAATGTTAATGAAACTTCCAATAGTTAGTATCACAAGCCACAAAAGTTAATTCTATGTTCAAATAACCCAAGGTCATCACCAATTTTCTCTAAACTAAAATATGACTCATAATTATAACTGTTTGTTGGTTGAGTGTTAAAATCTTCATTCTTATATTTCAAAACATGAAACAAGTTAGTATAAAAATTGTAATGTAATAGTAGCAAATTGATGATGAAAATAATTATGAATTAGATTACAAAATAGAATTTAGAAATTAGAAAAGAGGGTTTGTGGGTTGAAGTTTTAGTTGAAAGTATTTATTTTTTAAAAATATATAATTTAATAACGATTAACTGTTTGTCAAAATTCATAACTGTAATCATAACCATTAACTACTATTTTTAGCGGTTCAGTTTACCGAAATCGTTTAGCTTTAACAAAATTAATTAACTTGTAAAATGTAACAGTTATGCCGGTTAACGATCACGGTTAATTACGCGCACCCCTAATTAACACTCTTTATTAACGGAAATAGACGTGTGGCAACTAGGATGAAATAGATTAAGCATTTTATCTTTGGATTAATATCCTATACACTGGTGGTGGAAACTGAAAGTTTCCACAAGCGCCTTAGTTTTAAGATATAGTGAGTTTAGGGTTTAGGTGTAAGGGTTTAGAATTTACGGATAGTTGTTTCAATTTAAGGTTTAGGGTTATAATTTAGGGTTTATATGTTAGGGTTTAGTTTTTAGGGTAATATGGTGATGATTTAGGTTTTAACTTATAAACCTTAAACCTTTAATTGAAACAATTGTCCCTAAATTCTAACCCCCTACACCTAAACCCCTAAACCCTATAAACTTAACTAACTCTTTATACCCTAAAACTAAGGCATTTGTGGAAACTTTCAGTTTCCACCGCTTATGTATAAAATATTTATCTTTTAATTTTTTGCTTAATACATATTTTGTAGCCAGTATTTAATGGACTGTAGATTAGTTAACAAGATTGATCTGATAGCTACTCATTTTGTTGCTTCTCTGGTGGATTATATACACAAAATCTTTGAATCCAAGATTATTTAATTATCTTTAAACCTCTGTGATTCCATTCATACATACAGAATTTGGATAAACTATGTCACCTCAAAATCATAAAACGTGAATACTGCAGAACAGCCTGGAAATAGAACAAAAACAAAGAAGATGGTGAATTTTTTTACAAGAGTTTCAATAATTGGCTTAGTGATTAATAACGTTCATATTTCTCTATCTTGCACGGGTTCGAATCCTAACATAATAGCGGATAGAAGAATTAAGCTTGCTCAGAGAAAAGATCTACTGGGTCATCATGTTTATCACACACAGAAATTGGATAAACCTGAATTCAGATCGATCTTCCTCAAAATAGAAAGTCATAACTAAGAAATAACAGCCAAGTCAACATCAATCATATAAACTCCACTCAAGTTGAATATAGTGTTTGTTTAAAGGAATTGAATATAATATTTTGTATGTATTTTTTTTATCAAGTCCATGGGCATGGTTGATGTTGCTATGTTACTAGTAGCATCTGAATTCTGAAATAATAAAGAAAAAAAACAATGGCTGGCAACGTCAGATTCTTTATACGATTCCTTTCACACCACGAAATGACGTGAAAGAGGTCTAGATTTCAATTTAATAAGTTTATAAATATATAGAGCTACACCTCTCACGATCCAGCAGTTCATACGAACCAATGGATGCATCAAAAAACTACCCTCTGCAGCTCCCGAACCAATTTGAACTCTATGATTTCATCGATGATCCGAATTTCGATCAGTTCATCGATCTAATACGCGGAGAAAGTGAAGGTGCCATCGCCGGATACGATTACGATCTTATCGATGGTAGTTTTGTTGGTGATAGGCAGATCAATTCGATTCCCGGGGACACTTTCGGCCTTGATGCTTCAAGCACCATTGTGTCGGATCCTAACTCTGTTTTCGATCCATTGGAAAATTTTTATGGAGAAATGATGAAGGGTGGGGAGGAAGATAACGGCGAGGAGCACTCTTCCGGGACAACCACCACGACCGCAACCACTAGCACTACGACAACAAAGAATACAAGGGTCGATCGGTCGAGAACATTGATCTCGGAGCGGAGGAGGAGGGGTCGGATGAAGGAGAAGCTCTATGCCTTGCGTTCCCTGGTTCCTAACATAACAAAGGTACGTATGTGTTATATTATAACTTATATCAGCCGTAAAAATATTTTCGATCGCATTGCATTTATTGCTTTAAATTCAGATGGATAAGGCCTCCATTATCGGAGATGCTGTATTGTATGTGCAAGACCTGCAAATGCAGGCTAAGAAGCTAAAAACCGAGATTGCCGGACTTGAAGCAACATTGGCAGGATCCGACAGGTACTACCAAGAATCAGTTGATAACCCTGTTAGGATTCCGGTTGCAAGAAACAACAGCCATCCAATTTGCAAGAAAATAATGCAGGTAATAATTAATAAAGATATAAACAATAACAATCTCTTGTTTTAAAACAATTCTTCATTACAAAATGAAACAATTAATGGTTTTCACTTCACGTTAATGCAGATTAACATGTTCCAAGTTGAAGAAAGAGAGTTTTACGTAAGATTGATATGCAACAAAGGTGAAGGGGTTGCAACATCACTTTACAAAGCCCTTGAGTCCCTCACTAACTTCAAAGTTCAAAACTCCAATTTGGCCACTGCTTCCGACAGATATGTATTAACATTTACCCTAAATGTAAGTGCTATGTTACTCGGATTCAGGTGTGCATATCTTATAATGTGTTCGATACGGATTTTATTTTCGTGTACGAGTAACATAGCTGATTCTTGTTACATAAAACTGCAGTGTAGAGATTGTGAGCAGTCGATGAACTTGCCAAACCTGAAGTTATGGGTCAGTGGGGCTCTTCTGAACCAAGGATTTGAGTTTACATCACCTTTGTCTCCCTGTTAATGATGCTTGTTCATCATCCAGCAATTATCTCCAAAACCAAGGGTTTTAACACAGTTTGTAACGGTAGTTTTCTTACAAGTTTTAATGATCTGTGGCATTCAGATCCTGCCTGAAAGACAAATTTGTACTGATATTCGTGCACCGGTGTCTTGTTTCCGCAAACTGTTCTGATCATTTTTAATGAATAATCTGCGGGTTTTAATTTATTTTCATTATTTTTTGAATAAACAATCTAAAATATATAGTATGAAACATGAAATTAAAAAATTAGTGCAACTTAACCCAATAATAATTATGTTTTAATTTATGGCTAGTTTGTAGCCTACTTGTGATCCAATATCGCTGACTTGCTATAAATATTATACAGTTTACTTTTTAAAATGATCAAGTAATATATTAATTTGCAAATGAGGCATTGGTTTTCTTTTAATGGCAAGATTGAGTCGCGAGAATTTTTAGATTTTATATTTTGAGTCTTATTGTCACTAATTTTTTTGAGGTAAATTTTTGTTCAAATTTTATTTTGATTTAAATCTTGTCATATTAATTTTTTGGATTTATATTAATTTAGAATCAGATATATTCTAGTTACTGGTCAGTCTAATTTGTGTATATTAAAGTATAAGGATATAATTATTATTATTATTATTATTATATTGATTCTATCAATACCAATTGATTTACTGAGACAAAACATTAAAATTTTTAAATAATATTTAAAGTTGGAATTTTATTGTTGCGAATAGGATAAGCTAGGTTGGGTTTAAAATTTTGCTATTTAATCCGATTTTATTAGAAAATGCTTAAGTGACAAACAAGTGCCCAAATTATACTTTTTTCAGAAAGGTGCCTAAAGTATTTTTCGAGTCAAATAGGTGTCTAACATTTTCAACGTTACTCAAATAGGTGTCCGCCGTCAACGTCTGTTAATTTTCACCGTTAAGTGACACGTGTCAGCTTCTTACAATTCTGAAATTATATTTAAAAATTAATAAAACAAAATATTTTTTATTTCACAAAATATCCCAAATTTGAAATTCCTAACACCCAAAAACCAAATCTCGATTAGACTTGATTTCATCGCCGCTCACCACATCCGTCGTCGGACCATCACGACCATTTACTCTCTATGTTGTGCCGAAAATCGACTGACGTCGTGTGAAACGCCGAAATCGTCAAATTTTTATTCGAATAATTCGCGACGAACGACAGCATAACGGACAATAAACGGTATGTGGGTCGTTCGACGAGAGGATGACGCATTAGTTCGTCGCCGAAAACGCAACCAACGCCGGTGGTAGTGATCGGATTTTGGGTTTAAGTATTTGGGGAGTATTTTGAGATTATTTAAAAAATTTAAGATATTTTAAAAAAATTATTTATTTTTAAATAAAAAAAATTAATATTGCCACGTGTCATGATTTTATTGGCTAATACGGACAGTCACGACGAACACCTATTTAAATAATGTTAAAAATATTAGCATCTCTTTGACTCAAAAGTTACTTTAAACACATCTAAAAATATATATAATTTGAACACTTATTTTTCACTTAAGAAAAAAAAAACACTGTCAAATAATAATTCAGGCGGAGAAAACAGGTCCAATCCGTGCAAACCTGCATTGTCCTCAATCCCAAACAAGATATAAGCAAGCCCAATACATTGTAGTTAAATCCCAGGAGCCACGACAACCCCGGATCAATTATCTGCATCGTAATCTTCACTCTTCACTCACTCACCAAAATGCAAGCTGCAGCAATAGTAGCCATGGCAGCCCACGCCATTCTCACCATAACCCCATCTCCCCACACTCTCCTTCCTCCACTCTCAACTAACCCTTCAGACCCACAAGTTGTTCAATCCACATTTCCCGCTGTCTCTCGCCAATCCCTTTCCATTGCTGTCGCTGCCCCCAAGCAGCAATTTTCCTTGCTTGCTGTATCCAAGAAAGCTGTCGCGGTTCTTAAAGGTAATTCCAAAGTTGAAGGCGTTGTCACCTTGACCCAACAAGATGATGGTCAGTTTTCTTTTCAATATTTTATAATTACCTTTTTTTCCCTCATTCATCTGTTGCTCAGGTTTTTGGCTTTGTAGCTTTTTATTGGGGGATTCGTTTTTTGGGGATTTCAATTGGTTATTTGAGGAGAAGAAGCGAAAGAAAGTTCATATCTTTCTTAAATATATTTTTTGTTGTTGATGAATTCATTTCCAACTTTGATGCTTTGAAGTTGTATAGAATTATGGTAAGGGTGTGCTTTATTCTGGATCAATATTATATTTTCAATGTTTCCAATGCCAGATTTTTAGAGCCTGCTAGCACAATTTTCCTCTGTTTTCTTGTTTTCGAGCTGATATTAAGTTAAAGCTAAAGCCGAAATGACTTTGATATTTAATGTGGAAAATCAGGCTGTTATATTTTTGTCAATCAAGTGTTGCTGTCATCTGTGAATGCTTACTTATTTCCACTGTAAATAGGTCCTACAACTGTGAATGTCCGAGTTACTGGTCTCACTCCAGGGCTTCACGGGTTCCACCTTGTAAGTGTTTTTAGCTTTAGCTGCTCATTCTCAGTGGAATTCAGCACATTAAAGTTCTTTGAAATCTATGATTTTAATCTTTCCTTTTGTAGCATGAGTATGGTGACACAACAAATGGATGCATGTCTACAGGTATAACTTATTGCATTTGAATCTCATTCTTTAGGGTCTTGTTGTGTTAGAGTTCATGTGTATATAACTTTTTCTATGTTTTGAAAATTTTATTTTAGGATCACATTTTAATCCTAACAGTATGACTCATGGTGCTCCTGAGGATGAAGTACGCCATGCGGGTGACCTGGGAAACATAGTTGCTAATGCTGATGGTAAAGCATTCTTTTGTTTTCTAAATCATCTTTGCAGAATTGAATTCATTCCTTGCTTAATGTTTGACTGGCGACACAGGAGTGGCAGAGGCAACAATCGTGGACAAGCAGGTGCTGTTTAAAACCCATGCTTCTTTTCGTGCAAGTCTAAATCCATGCCTATCCCTTGTGTGTCTTTGCATGCATAAATTCCTTTGTAGCAACTAAATTTTGACTTTCACGTGCAGATACCACTGAGCGGCCCAAATGCAGTCATTGGAAGAGCATTTGTCGTTCATGAGGTTGAGGACGACCTTGGAAAGGGTAATTATTTAGTTGGCTTACAATTCTCACCTTTGCATTGTGAGGAAACTTCCCCCATTAGTTGCACTTTAATTTAGTCGGAGAAGGGAGACTTATAGCGGTTAGTTATGTTGTTAGAATGGTAGATTTGGTCGTAAAAATAAATTTCTTTTGGTTTAAGTTTACATATGTGGCATCATAGATGATGCAATGCAATTCTGATTCCAAAACTTTGTATTTTCTTCCAACTTTCATTTTTCTTAAATTGCTATTTGCTTACGCATCTGCAGGTGGACAGGAACTTAGTCTAACCACTGGCAATGCAGGTGGAAGATTGGCATGTGGTATGTGTTCAAGCACTTTAATCTATATGTTCTCAGAGCAGACAAGAAGTTCATATTTTTTTCCAAACGCATCTCTGATTTCTTTTTCTCGCATCTATGTTTGAGCATAAACGTGTTTTGCTTGATTGTTCTTTGGTTATTTTAGCTAAGCAAAAACACACACTAGTAACTTGGGAGGACTCTGCAGTCTGCGGCTTGTTCTACCGGTTTCCCAAGGCTTTCATTTTATGTGCAGTCTCTTAGAGGTGTAGACTGTAGACAACTGCTATAAGGACTAGTGGACATAATTCCGATCGATTTACTTTGTCCCAATTTAGTACCTTAGCATTTAGTTGGAGACTAACGACTCAATAGCATACGGAAAGGGAAAGGGATGTTTAATAATTCATGTGGGAGGGTTTCGATATTGGACCTTGCAATGCCGGTATCAGTTAGGTGTTCTCCGGTTGTGCCTACAGATTCAGATAATCGTTGACATGCACGTCTGAAAATTCTTCCCAGGCATATAACATTATCTTCTTCATATCCAAAGCTGGCTTCACGGCAAACATTATATTGAAACTTATAAGTTCGTCTCATGTTTACTTGTTTTGGTAATGTATATGCAGGTGTTGTTGGCTTGACTCCAATATAACTCTTTTTATGAAACCAGCTTGGTCTTCTGCCACTTTGGACAAGACATTATCGTATTTGGGCCTCTGTTTCTAATCAGATGGTCCGACCACCAGGCCTCGCACTGTATCTCAAAACTCTCCTAATTAATTCATGGGGTATTTATAAATAAATTAAAGAAGATGGACCCTGGTTTAAGTTAATTTACATTCTTGTTGTCCTCTTTACTTTCAATTTATTTATTTGTCATGTAGTGTAAATTTGGTCATGGTTACATCATTTTCGCAACAGTTAGTTTTTAATCAAACTAACATATAAGTCAATCTTAAATTTAGTTCATTTAAGATTAAAATATAAATAAATTATGTTAAGTTTTTACTTTATCATTTTTTTTCTTCAAATACCACTTGAGAAAAAGAAAGAAAAATAATGATTTAATGTCACATCTATGTTAGTTGCTGATTAGATTTTTACTATTAATTACTTCATCTAATTCCAAAGAAATTAATGATTTATTCCCTAATCGCCTTAGACTTTGTTTATAAGATGATACACTAAATTATATAGTACGAGTAAAATAAATTAAACTGAACATGTCAACTATCTTTGGCAGGTCCCATCTAAGTTTAAACTTTTTAATATGGGTGGTCCTGGGATTAATGCTATTTTTGACTTTATATTAAAGAAAATTATTTAAAATGTGGTATACTATTAGTTGAGTTGGTTATGCTGAAATATACAATGCGTCACATTTATTAAATATTCAGTATGCAAAATGATGAGATTTAATGGGAAGGGTAGTGAGGGCAAGTACACCGCAGCAAGTAATGCTAATGAGTTGAGAGATGGTTAGGTTTATAGATTTTTTTTTTTTTGCCCTCTTGGTTTCCGTAAGTTTTATCTTGATAAATTTGGAAAGATATGTGTCGTACATTTGACTTTGGTGGGTAGTCTCTCATCAAGAATTTTCTGTGTACCAAAAGTCTCAAACTCGAAACTTGTTTAGGTGATGTTAAATTACTCATCACTTTAACTAACTCCTGTTAGTTAGGTTTATTAAACTTTAATGCTTGATTAATGGGGAGAGTTTAAGGCTTAAATGAGGAGGCAAATTGTGAGATGCAAGTAAGAAAACAGGGTGTAAAAGAGTAGTGAAGCCTAATCTAAGAGATAGAGTTGGCATAAAGTCATTGTTCTTAGTGTAAAGGACTTTGATTTTGATAGCTACCGCTGCCCTTCATTTTTATTTTTTAATTTTTTCACCCATTAGTTATGACTTCCCAAAGTGGATATCTGCTATTACAAGTCACCCCTAGCTAGCAAACAAAGTTACAAGTGCATTTGAAAAGAGTTTTTTTTTTTAATTATAAATTTTAAAACTGTCCTCTAACATCAGAAATGAGATGTACATCAAATAAGCTTTCGACTTACATCAGAAATATTTTTTTCGATTAATCTTTTTCAAGGATGATGCTTATAAATAAGTCAATTACTTCTTTCTGACATAAGGATTGGGTAATTATTTTGTATTAAAAGAATAAAAAATTATTAAACATTTAAATTTAAACATCGAAAGGAACAAATACCTTATTTAATTAAAGTATTGGTAACAGTCTCTCCCACAATTGAATTGCCCCATACCTGATTAATTATAAATTTTACAATATATTATTAACTACTTTGAAAAACATACTATAAAAAATCTAATTACATTTGAAGTTAAATCCGTTTAACCTTGAAGAAAAAAATATCTTTTAACATTTTCTTTGAATTTACTTAAAAGAAGTATTTACGTGTTAAAAAGGATGATCAAAGAATTGCGGCTGTGCTTTTTTGCAACATCATATACATTGAACCTTTTCTCTTCTTCTTCTTCTTTTTTTTCTTTCTTTCTTTATCTAAGACGATATTTGAAATTATTGTCCCAATTTAATAATTCTCCTTAAATAACGGTTTCATTATTATTTTTAATCTCAACTGAATACTAATTCAGATAAATATTATATATATATATATATATGATGTTGATAAGTTTTTGAAAGTTAAAGATTCTAAATCATAATGATTTAGATGTGTAACGTTTTTTCTCATGTGAATTAATTAAATAAGAGTCTAGAGATAATTGAATTATTATTAGTAAACTTTGAAAAGTGAAATACTGTAGAATGAATGGCACCCAAAGACCCCTCAAATTAGGGGAAGGGATACCAAAATGAAAATGAAGACAAATTGTTTCTGTTGGACGAGCCAGAGCCATGAGAATTAGGCATTCGTCAACGAATACCAAACGTGACCCAAACACAAAAAAGCACGTGCTATTACTAATTTTGCACCTACACTTTCTATTTCTCTGTTTAACTAACATGAATTAATGCTAGGATTTCCATTTGGTGTTACACCTAACTTAAATTCACTTGGGTTTTAAATTTAAATTTAATACGTATAAAAAGATTTGGGGTTTAAAGAGAAAAAATACTTATATTAGTATAAAAATAAGTGAGTTTTATATACTTACTTAAGTTTTTTAAGATTTAAAATTTACATTATAGAAATATCGAACTGACTCTAAAATTCACACACATAATGAGTACAATAATATTGATAAATTCAACAATTGTATTATTAAAAAAATTATGGAGGAGTATAAAACTAAGTAATTTTGTACTGGTATAAGCGGATTATACCCTATTGAAAAATACGTGAAAAGATTGATTTATTTTTTTTACAATTTTTTAATGTTCAATTTAGATGTAAATTAAATATCACTACCTTGTTTGAGTTTAAACTAAACATTAGACCCAAATTACTTAAAAGATTACCACTCTATTAATTGATCGTGGTATCTTAAATGTAGAACTTTAAATTTAAGCAAACCCCATTAAAAGTTTAATGATTGAATCTGGTATTTCAATTGTATATAACACGTGGATGTGGTTGAGGCCTGAGGGAAAGTTATGTTAATTATTTTATATAAGTGTGTATATATATGTGGTGGGCGAAAATTAAATTAAAAAAAAAAGCGAAAAATAGTCACAGAAGGCATGTGTTAACATGCTTTTATGAGTTGAGAAAGACACGTCCACTGTTGAGGAAGAGCCCACTTGAGTTCACCATATCTATGTATGCAAGCTTTACAGTTTGACGGTTGATGAGTTGTGTCCCTTTCTTTTCTTGTTGGATTGGCTACTGCCACCCTAATCCTGCCTTTTCAGTTTTTCCCACAAGCTTTTCATGAGAAACACATAGGGGTAGCGGTAGGGATCGCAAGGGGTCAGGTTTTTGGTCGATCTGCATTTTATCTGAAAATTTAACACTTTTATTAAAATTTGATTTAATATTTTATGATGTTTAATCTTATTTAAGTTCGATCCGAATTTTAGAATAAAAACTAGAACTTAACCCGACATAAATAAAAAATTATCGATTTTTATTATTATTCTATAAAATGGGAGCCATCCGGTTACACACTATAAAAGATTTTAAATTTTACACGATTTTTGAATCGTTAGATGGGTGAAACGAATTGCTGAGAATAACAATAAAATATGTAAAGATTATCAATTAAAAAAATAAAAAAATTAATCACTGTCATCTGTTTTTCTCCTCCAATAATTCAAAAAATGCGTAACTTAAAAACTATATAAACTTGGCTGCCAAACTGTGTGCGAGAAAGTTAACACCAACTGAATTGAACTGTGTACGCTTTTGCCCTCCTTTTCAGCACCCTATTCAACCCCACCTAATTCTCAACTCTAATCTTTACCTACACTTATCTTCTCCTCCCTAACCCTAAGACAGTACCAAAGATCTTAGTTAATCACGGCTTAATTTATATGTACTTTAATATTGGGCTAATCTACCTTTTGATCCTTGATTTTGACTTTGATCTGTATTTGGATTTTTGATTTTTTGGGTTTAATTTGACACTGATTTTGGATTTGATCTACAAACCATCCCTTGAATTTGGTATTGATTTACAATTTGACCCCTGAATTTTTTGGATGCAATTTGACATCTGATTTTGGCCTTTTTGTGCAATTGACTCGTGATTTTTTTGTACAATTTTAAAATAATGATATAAAATTTTAATTGAAGATAAATTTATACTAAAAATATTAGGACCCAAATTACGAAGTTAAAGTCATTAGTCAAAATTAGTATTGACATTATACAATATTAGTAGATCAAAAAATGATACATCATAAAATTTTAAAGTTAATTACTTACTTTTTATTTCTAATGATATAACATCACTCAATTTACTAGTAGTATATAAAATTATATACGAATAAAATTTAAGATAGTCGCAATTAGTGAAATTATTTCAATTGACATCGAAAAGGTATAATCTATATAATATCGTTTTTACCGTTTTTGTTTCAAATTCAATACCAACTTCCATTCAAAAAAATTCAATACCAACTCCAAATAATTATTTTACGATTAAAAAGTACAACTAAATTAAGGAATAAAAGAAGAATTCTGGGTGAAATTGTTGATTTTTTTTTTTTTTGTTATTGGTCTATTAATGATGAATAAAAAAATTAAAAGTTAAAATAAACTATTTTCTTCCTAGTAGTAATAACACCTTTGAAAGTTAGAAACCAAAACAAATGGTGATGGTAACTAATAACTATTCACGGGCAGGGACGGAACTACCTAGTAACGGGAGGGACCAGTGCCTTCTATTTTTTTGTTTATTGACAATTTTAGTCCTTGATAATATAGATCTTGTCAAATTAAATTTTATTCCTTCCAAATTATTTAAAGGGTCCTTATTAATTTTAAAATAATCTAATCCTAACTCCTAAGTCATACCATGTTCACATGCTGCTTTCTTAATACAACAAAAGTTTTGAATATATAAAGGAAAATATACCAACAACTCTTATCATCCATTCTCTCTATATAAAAATCCCATTACTCTCTCCCTCTTTGCTTCATACGTTTGTTTTCTGTAGCTCCTAGTTGGTTACTTTGTTAGGTCATCTGGTTTAATTTGATTTTTAGATATGCAAGCTCAAGAGGATTTTGATCATCAAGCCTTGATCATCAAATCCAAGCGTACCAAGCGTCAGAGATCGTCGTCCTCGTTCGGTGTCGCCGTGACTTCTAGCTCGTCAAGTGCTTGCGGCGGTGGACCAGCAGAGGAATACAACTCGATATCGTCTCCGATGTCATCCGGTGAGATTTACGAGAGCACCGAGGAAGAAGAAGACATGGCTAATTGCTTGATCATGTTAGCACAAAGTGATGGTCCGAAACGGAGCGATATTGGAGAGAAATTGGGAGCTTGTGTGTACGAGTGTAAAACTTGTAACCGATCATTCCCATCGTTCCAAGCACTGGGAGGGCACAGGGCAAGCCACAAGAAGCCCAAGGGAGCCATGGCGGATGAGAAAAAACCACTTGTTGCGGCGGTCAAAGATCATGATGTTGAAGACGCTGATCAATTCAACAGAGAAAACCCTGCACTTCTTGCTTTACAAGTAAGAAACAACAACAACAACAGGAAGGGTAATAAGATTCACGAGTGTTCAATCTGTGGCTCGGAATTCTCGTCCGGTCAAGCCCTCGGAGGCCACATGAGACGGCACAGGGCGGCGGTGGCTGCAACCAATCAAGCAACCGTGAGTGTTGACACGAGTAACAGTCCGATTGAGTCGAGAAACGGCGATGGAATCAAGCCTAGAAACATTCTATCACTGGATCTTAATCTTCCTGCACCAGAAGATGATCTACGGGATTCCAAGTTCCAATTCGGAGCACCCCAACAAGCTATTGTTTTCTCCACACCAGCTTTGGTAGATTGCCATTACTAAATAAAAATAAAAAACAAGAATCAATGTGAATCATATATTTCAATTCAATATTATTTACAATTATCAATTTTATTCTTTGATTTTTTTTTATGATCTACTCGTTGCTAGTAAGTGGTTAGTGTTCATGGTTGCCCTCCATTCACGAAAAGTGGGTGATGGAAGCATATTTTTCTAGTATAATAAAATCGAATTCTAAAAATAAAATAAATTAAAATTCGAATTATTTTATTTTCAAAAAGTGGAAAAGAGGGTAAATAGTAAATACACACAAGAAATATGGCATTGGCTATCTAGAGTTTGGCACCACCACCACCACAACCTAAAGTCCTGGATTAGGTTATCTTTTTTTTTTCTTTTTGGGTTTTCATTAATAAAGCTAAAAATACTCATATTCCTTCACTCGCAGTCACTCTCTCTCACTACATGCCACAGTCTGTTTCATTAAATGACAGAGAATAAATGGAGTTGTGAACTGCCCAACTTATATACTTCACTACATTTATTATCCTTCATTATTCTATATTTTTTATTTAATATATTTATCATTATTGTTGAAATTATATGTAAGTTTCACTTATTAGCAGTTAAAACTTAAAATCATAATTAGAAATAATTAGAGAAGCTGGTACTAAAAAAGCAAATGGAAATGAAGTACCACACACCTAATTAACCAACTGCAATATCCCTTAGTTTGCAAGTCACTTAATTGAACTCACATTATCATTTATCACCCATGGTCAATTTTCTTTGCTATTTAATCTAATTATTTCACATATTTTTTTTTCTTTTTTTTAGATAATAAGTAAATCTCTTGAATAACATGACATGTGAAAAGGCATGCCCTTATAAAGAAAGGAAGGGAAGAGAGGGGGGGCTTAATTAATTTACTCACACATACTCACTTCACTAGTTGTGTATAAATGGAGTTTGTTAAGTGCACGTTTAGGTGAATGTTGGTGAGCAAATCATGTGGACAGTTTGCGTGAGATCATGTCCAAATATAAAGTGAATTAGATAGAAAGATCATATTTTTTGACATTGCCACATGTTGTTGTCTTGTAATTGGTGGCGAAAATTGGTGGAAGAGTTTGAAAACAACTAAACTTTTAAAATTTATAAAAGAGAATTTAATAAAAAACATTCAAAATTTTTAAAACTTAATATGAATTTTAAAATTTTTGAGGAGTCAAATTAATTTATTTGAAAATTTTAAAGATTAAAATCTTGTGGGGCCATGACTCCACTAGTTTCTCTTGTCTTCCGCCACTGATTATAAATATATATAATAAGTTTATCTATTTACATTGTTACGATTTAAACCTGTAAGTTTTCGTTTGGATGACAACGCTCGTTGAGGAAAAGTTAAAAATTTTAACTTTTGCGAAACTCTCGTTTGAGCCCAAATTAGGCAAAAAAAAATATGTTTGAAGTGCTTAGAATAATCGGTCGGTATTACTTCTTCGTTCGACAGTTAAATACTCATTAAAAAAATATTACCAAATAGATCTTTAGTAAACAAGATTAATTTAACTTAAATCTTCTCGGAAAGGGTCATGCGTCCAACTCCCATATCAAACTTAGAAGTTTCTCCCTCTTTCAGTTGCTTACTCGACTACTCAAACTTATTACCTAAATTAGCTTTGTTTTGTGTAGAGAAAATAACACGATTACATCCAATAACAATTTCCCAATATTTTTCGCTTTGTTTTATTACTTATATTTATTTGCTAAATATAATACCACTCAAAATTCGAAACCTAAACTACTAAAAATAGGTTTTAAAATCTCATTGGAACCGACTAATGGTATGGTAGCCCATGACCATGACCGATGATGATGTGGAGGTGGGGTTCCAATAAAGTGGCATGTGGACCGTTGATGATGCCTGTATATCTCTTAAACCAGCGTGGCCTTCAGCTTCACTGCTGGATGGCTATCCAAATCTGTTGGCTTTCAGCTTTTGTGCTTCTCTCTTTGTCTTTTTTGGTCAAGTTATCATGAAAGTGACCAAACCTTCAAGGTTTTGGCTAACTTTGACAACTATACAAGCCAATAATATTATAGAATATGCTTCGGTGTAGTACTCTCTTGGTAGCTGTTAAAGTTTGTTGTAAATACTAGTATTGTGTGAAAGCTATAGATTCAGTTCATTTGTTTCAATTCGATCATTTTAAGTCCCTGTAAATTATTTACACTATCTTTCTAATGTTTGAGTCAAGACTAAAAGTTCGAAAAGTATAATGACTAAACTTGATCAAATTAGAGTATAGGAAATAAATAAACACCCTAAACAAACTTCTATCAACTCACTCGTTCACTCAACTTTCACAAACTATGTTTTTGAGTTAAAAATTCAACGACGGGTTCGATTTAGATGAACTCGATCATAAAAAACATATAAGGCGATAAAAATATATTTCCAGCAGGTAGAAAAATAGATCCGAAACAATATAGCTGGTGTGGTTAGTCTTTCACTTTTGGTGAGATGTTGCCTACCTAATGTGCTTCATACTGATTTTTGTTTTGATTTAGTTAGGTTTCTGCAATGGTTATGGTAGTTACCAAATGAAAAGTATGTGAATGGAAAAGACAATTTATATCAATATCATCTACTTGTAAGTTTACCCTTCATGCGGATTAAGGCACGTAATTAAATTATTTTAAGTCAAAATTATGCTTTATTAAGGGGGAAGTATATTCAGTACATCCCCCCACCTTCTCTGTAGTTAATTACTTGCCGAGCTATACTAGTGAGTAGTGACTCATGTCATGAGGCATTTAATTTCACTTAAATTTCCGTAATAAATGCAAAGATGAAGGCCGCTGATAATGACAGGGGACTGCCACAAATTGAAAATGTTTAAACAAAAATAACATTTGCAGGGGTATTCAGTTGCTGTGGTGTAGTGGTTATCACGTCAGTCTTACACACTGAAGGTCCCCAGTTCGAAACTGGGCAGCAACATATTTTAATTTAATCATTTTTCTGAACCCTGTAAATATAAAAGGTGTTTCAGATAAAATTAAGCAACAATCCCATAATATTACTTTTCATCGTCTCAAGCTAATGCATGTTCTACACACAAAAAAACACAGACTGACGCACACTTTAACCGGCACCGTTTTGAAGCTGCCCCGGATCTTGTACCTCCTGCAATCACAAAAATTGCGAAACTTTTGACTCCATTTGGGATCATAGAAAACCGAATCGGACTTAATGATATGATTGCTCAACTGTTTTGAGTAGAATGGTCAAGGTGTTGACAAGAAAAGTGCCTTCTCTTCCTATGTTTTACTACTTTACAGATATGTACTCAACCCAGGCATGTTTAATTCTTTCCGAGTTTTATTTTCTTTTTCATGTATTTGTAGAATCTTTCAAAGAACCGGAGTAACATAGTTGTCAACGTCTGAGAACACAAAGTTCATATTCCTTGAAGACTCGGTCTAAATTACTCGTCCGAGAAACGTACCAAATGTTATGATCAGATTCAGAAGCTCACTTACCCTAGACTGATGCAAATGGCTGACAAAGCTGGCTGTCCATTTTCAGGGAGGAACTTATCTTCAGTTGGCGTAAACATTAACTCTGATTCGAGCAGTAACTTCAGGGTGGAGCTTCAGCTCTGCAATATATTCGCCTGTTTCCCTGATCTCTGGAAGAGAAACAATTCTCTTGTCCACATCCCTACAGATCAACACACGAGTAGTCGAAAAATTAAGCAACCATAGCTAAGTATGAAGGAGGATCAGACATCTACAAATCTTTAAAGTTTAAGTATCAATCCAAATTTTCCTATTTAAATAGCAATATCCGTTGGATATTCGAATAACTAAACTGAATCCACTAAGGATAGTAAATATAATATCCCAATCTGCAAAAAAAAAAGTATATGGGAATCCATAATTGGAAGGCTGTTCATCCAGCTATAAGTACATGTAGAAATCAAACATAATATCATTACTAAAGGTGTGACACTGAAACTTTTATAATATCACAATTCACTGACAAAATGCAAATGATTTGTGTTTTCATAACTATTGGCAGAACCAAACTAAATTTACGTATCGGTCTGTCAGTTTTAATTGTTCGCTGTAACTGCAAATGCAGACTGCATCATGAACAATAGGGGGCCATATTCATAAACTAAGGCAAAAAACTTGAATTCATATTTAGTGCAAATTAATTTTGTGAACAAATTGCAGAGTTATGATGCTTGTTAACAACTAAACCCCGCAAAGATTATACGACCGATACCTTTGAAGCTGTGCCTTGATAATGTCTACAAGATCTTGAGCAGTAACACTGACAAAAACAAGTGAATGTCAGAGTCAAATATGATAACTGAAAAACTAAAATATGAACTGCTTAGTGTGGTTTCGGATCCTCCTCACCTTCCAAAAATTTGCTTTCCTTTTCCACCTTTTCGCTTCACCTTAAAAGCTCCAACAGTTTCGAATATTAGAGCAAGTTGTTGTGCCTCTTCTCTTACCTGGAGTAAACCAAGATCATATAACAAGATTCATGAGTCCACGGACATGAATATAACATATTACCCTGGTAAAACCATAAACAACAAGCTATGAAACAGCCATAAAACACCATGTGGAAACGGCATTAGCATAATTTCTTCATTGTATGCCGGCTTGGAGCTAATAAATCTAGTTTTCAATTAAAGTGAACAATGAACACTCAACACCATAAGAAGCACTTTCCGATATTACTCCGTACCATCGGAGCAAACACGAGAATGCTAAGACTAGTTTCTTTTCAATCAAGGAAGGTTCAATTCTGACATAGCAAACTTGCTTTCATTCTCAAATCATTAAGATGTTCAGAGGCCTAATGGGAATAGATGACCACAATGATATTTGCTAATTGTTAACATCAAAATATCAAAACATGAGTCACCGAATTTACCCGTAGCTTCTCTGCTTCAATTCTTTCATCCTCCATTTTCATTTCCCTGAGGGGAAAAAGCATTAACTATCCCAAATCAAATGTACATTAACCCTTCAATTTCTTAATTGAATACTATTGTAAAAGCAAGAAAAGGCAATACAAATTAAAAATTGAAAAAAGAAAAGAGATTGAGGTTAAAAATTACTTAAGCAAAGCAGAGGTGATAATCTGGGCTTTTCCCATAGGCAAAAGATAATTCCTGAAATACCCAGCTTTCACGTCCAAAAGCTGCCCTTTTTTCCCCAGGTATTCCACATCCTCCTTCAACATTATCTGAAACCCATCATTAACAAGAACCAATCAGTCAAATTACTAAACAAACAAGAAAATAAAACCAGATTTAAACTAGGTAAGAAACAATTTGCTTTACCTTTCGAGTCTTTTTAGCTTTCTTCTGGGCAAAAACCACGAAGACCCTGTTTCTGTCTGCTACTTTTGTTGCCTCATTTTGGGTTCCTCCAAAGCTGTGAAGCCATGAGAGTGTGGATGCTGCTGTAACTGTAGCGGTTGCCATTGCCACTGTCCTAGAAAAAACTCAGTTTCTGCACCTCCCTTTGGTATCTTATCTGCTACGCAGTTGAATGTCACTCTTAGCAACCGTTTTGTGTTTTACAATCGGTCGTTTTGAAACAATCTGGTAAATAGTAATTTCCTGTGGAGTATCTTATTTCCAACGGGTTATGAACATCTTTTTTTTCTTTTTGTCCAAACTACATTTGTTTTTTTCTTTCTCTCTCTCTCTCTCTCCAAAATTCTCGATTTTTTATATATATGTGTCTTTTTTATTCAAAAACAAGTAATACCTTTGATAACTTGTTGAAAAATTTTCATTGAATCTGTTATGTTTGGTATATAAATTCAATTATTTCAACAATTTTAAAGTTGTTTGTCGTAACATAAAGCATATATAATATAAATCTAAGGTTGAAATTTGATTAACAAATAAAATTTTCATTAAACAGTAATTCATATTCAAAATAAACAATGTTCATTATTAAAAAAAACAATATTCAGTACATTTCTTTATTAAATCTAAACCTGAAAATTACCAAATGGTGTTTATTTATTACTTCAACAAAACGTATCATATTAGTTTATCTTTTAGGATGAGTCTACCACGTTCGATGAACACAACTAAATACCACTAACGTTCGATGAGTCTACCAATGGCCTTTAGCCCTTTTACAGTTTTTACCGTCACCACTCTCGCATGGTCGGCTCTTGCTTGCAGAGAAGAGCTTCAATCTGCTGGGGAACTAACAAATGTTATCGAGGTTATTGGTTGAGGCACTGATTATTTTATAAAATGCACATTGACTAAGGTTGGTATTTGATCCAATAATTAAAAATATATATATATATATATATAATAATTTAATTAAAATTTTACTTTAAATAATTTAAAATTGTATGTTGAGTCATTGAGATTTTTAATCTTTATTAATTAATTTAATAATGTTCAACGTTAGTAGTGTTCAACGGTATTTCCTCGCACGTTGTAAATTTTTTCTATCTTTTAATGCGTCTAATAACACATGCCATCTTACAATTCTATATATTTAATTTTAGGGTAAACTACATAAATGGCCATTATACTATAGATTTGGATTTTATTTGATCACTATACTTCTAATTGCATCAATTAAACCACTAAACTATTAAATTGGACTCTATATGACCACCAACTGTTAAAATCTAACAGAGAGGCTGATTTGACAATTAAAAAATGAGAAACAAATATTTTAATTTTGATATAACTAAAAACCTAAGGACTAAATTGAAAATGTCAAACGAATTTTAAGTCCTCAAAATATCCCCATATAAATTTAAGATTATGCCCAAGTTAAAAACAAAGTTTTTCAAATATTTTTCTAAGTGTTTCAAGTCAAAACAGTGAATTTCAAGCTCCTGTTTCGAAACGGCCCTCAGGCGTTTCGAAACGTTTTCATCACTGTCGACCACCGTTCCGAAACGTGTATCGAAACACTTGACCCCGTTTCGAAACGGTATCACTCGTTTCGAAACTGTTCTTCATATTTGATTTAAAAAAAGTACAACTGTTCAAATATTTGCTGATTTTTTTAAAGATAAAAAGGGTGTTTCGAAACGGATCAAGGTCGTTCCGAAACGACCCTTGACAGTAGCAAATCCGTTTCGAAACGGATCCAAATCGTTTCGAAACTGTTCTTAAGTTTAATTTAAAAATATGACCGTTATAGTGTTTTTAACTGAATTTCTGAAAATCGTTAAGGTGTTTCGAAACGGGCTAAGACCGTTTCGAAACGACCCTTGACAGTGGCAAAAGTGTTTCGAAACGGCCCTAAGGCGTTTCGAAACGGGCTCTTAAATGCACCCCAACGGCTCTTTCTATTTTAGTCTGTTCCGAAACAGGTACCCCGCGTTTCGAAACGGGTTGTTGCAGACTGCATTTATGGTGGAGAGATAACATCCCCAACGGCTCTATTGATGAGTGCAACAACCACAACGGCTAGAAATCAATAAGAAGGTATAAAAGAGACCTCTAAAAGCACCAGCAACAACTATTGATCCTAAAGCAAACATCCAAACATCAAATTCAAGCAATTGTGCAAAAATCCCATTTTGTGTAAAAATCTCAATTGTAATCTTCATTCATATTTTGTTCAATTGGGTTGAGTGCTTGTATTGGGGCTAATTTTTGTATTGAGAGATACCTTTTAGCCATCAAATTTCTTTGTTCACTTGTGTGAGGGTTGGGTTGATTTTTAGGTAGAAAAATCAACCGAAATTGTAAAGGGTTGCCTCTTTGTCCTAGAAAAGGGGAAGATCAATTTAGTGGAATTGTTGCAAATCCTTAGTGAAGCTAAGGTAGTGGATGTAGAGTTCATTTGGAACTTGAACCACTCTAAATCCCTTGTCAATTATTTTTCAATTTGCAAATTCCACCTCAAAACCTTTAAATTTCCAATTCACCCCCCTCTTGGTCAATATCGATCTTGTGATCCACTCAACAATTGGTATCAGAGCTTAACTCTTTGAGGATTAACAACCACAAGAGGAGATCCTTGGAAGAGTGTGATCATCAAAATATCAAGAGATGGCTTCAACCTCCGGTTCCGGCATGTACGAGTCACAATCCACTACAAAGCCTCCCTTCTTCAACGGTGATAACTATTCTTTTTGGAAGAATAGAATGCGTCTATTCATCAAGTCAAATGACTATCTTGTGTGGGATGTCATTGAGGATGGACCATATATTCCATTGAAGCAAGATGGTGAAGGCAAGATGGTGCTAAAGAAGAAAGTGGAGATGAGTGAAGAGGAGAGGAAAAAGATTCAAGTAAATGACAAAGCTCTCCACATGCTATTTTGTGCTTTCGGTCCGGACATCTACTCAAAGGTCTCATCAATTGAAAGTGCCAAGGAAGTGTGGGACACTCTTGAGACCACTTATGAAGGCACCAATGATGTCAAAGAAACTAAGACTGAGATTCTCAATCTTAGCTATGAAAATTTCAAGATGGAGCCCGATGAGACGGTGTCAAAGATGTTTGATCGATTCTCCACGATTGTCAATGGTCTAAAGGGCTTTGGAGAGATCATACCGGAAGACAAGCTTGTCCGGAAGCTACTCTATTCACTTCCCGAGTCTTGGCATAGAAAGAGAACCGCTATCATCGAAGCAAAGAACTTGAAGACATTGGAGCTTGATGAGCTTGTGGGTTCTCTCCTTACTCATGAGATCATGAAGCAAGGAAGGGAAGATGAGAAGAAGAAAGAAGAGAAAAGGGTAGAGAAGCTTGAGGTTGAGAAGAAGAAGAAGATGGGAATAGCTCTCAAGGCTAAAGCTTCACAACATGATGAGAGCTTATCTTGTGAGGAGGATGAACTTGAAGAATTGGCTATGATAGCCAAACGGTTCTCACGCTTCATGAGGTCCAACCGGGGAAGAAAAATCCAAAGGAAGATGGACTTCAAAGGGAAGAACAAAGAAGAAGGAAAGGATCCTATCATTTGCTTTGAGTGCAAACAACCCGGCCACATCCGTTCGGAGTGCCCTCAACTCAAGAAGAAGGGCTTTGAGAAGAAGAAAAGACTCAAAGCCAAGCTTGCTACTTGGAGTGATGAGGAGTCATCGGAGGATGACGAACAAGAAGTGGCTAATCTTTGCCTCATGGCACTTGAGGAAGATTCCTCCTTGGTAACCTCTAACTCATCTACTTTAGATTTTTCATATGAAGAGTTAAATGATGCATATGATGAGTTACAAGAGGTATATGATGAATTAGTTGAGAAGTTTAAAGAGTCGGTCATTAAAAACAAGAAAATCATTTTAGAACTAAATGAGAAAAATGACTCACTCACTCAAGCTAATTCAAAATTTGAGAAAAAGATATTAGGATTAAAAGATGAGCTAAAGTTCTTTCAAGATGAAAATGTTGATCTTAATAATCTTTTATCTCAATGTAATAGTGAACACCAAAAGGTGTTGGGTGAGCTAAATGAGCTCAAAAAGTCTTTAAAAAATGTTGGTAGTGTCAAGCATGAAGTAGGAGAATCCTCTAGAACACACCAACCTAAGAAAAAGACTAATTACTACAAACAAGGTAGCTACCCTAGACATAGTAGAGCTAAAAGAATTAGAAGTGTATGGGTTCCTAAGGAACTTGTAAAATCTAATAATATTATTGCTATGTCATCTTGGATTCCTAAGGGAACCAAGGTTTGGGGAGCTAACACTCATGGACCCAAAATGATTTGGGTACCAAAAATTAAAGTTTAATATCTTTGTTTGTAGGGGGAGCATTGCTACAAGGCCAAGGCACAAAGTCAAAACTCATGGTACCTTGATAGTGGATGCTCGAGACACATGACCGGAGACAAGAGTCGATTCATGGATCTAAAGCCAAAAAGTGGAGGAGTAGTAACATTTGGTGACAACTCCAAAAGCCACATTAAATGTACTGGCTCCATAGGTAATCACTCTACCATTCTTATTGAAAATGTCTTATATGTCGATGGTCTTAAACACAATTTATTGAGCATAAGTCAATTGTGTGATAAAGGATTTAATGTTTTATTTGATAAAAATGGATGCAAAATTGTAGACATTAAATCTAATAATATTATGCTCATAGGTCATCGCATAGGAAACATATACATGGTGCATTTAGATGACATACATACATCTCATGCATGCTTAGTTGCTCAAAATGAAAATGATGCATGGTTGTGGCATAGGAAGCTAGGACATGCTAGCATAAGTGTTTTAGAAAAACTAGTCTCTCTAAATCTAGTTAGAGGTTTACCCAAAATAAAATTTTCAAATGATAAAATTTGTGATGCATGCTCAAAGGGTAAACAACATAGGTCTTCCTTTAAATCCATTAATGATGTTTCTACTAGTAGATGCTTACAATTAATTCACATGGATTTATTTGGGCCAATTAGGACTATGAGCTTGGGTGATAAGTCTTATGCTTTTGTGCTGGTTGATGATTTTTCTAGATTTACTTGGGTTCTCTTTTTAAGTACTAAAGATGAGGCTTTGGAAAAATTCATCACATTTTCAAAACTAACCCAAAATGATCTTGAACTTAAAATTTCACATATTAGAAGTGATCATGGAACTGAGTTTCAAAATTTAGGGTTTGAAGATTTTTTAAATGAAAATGGTATTAGCCATAATTTTTCGGCTCCTCGAACTCCTCAACAAAATGGGTAGTTGAGAGGAAAAATAGAACTTTACAAGAAATGGCTAGAACTATGCTTTGTGAAAACAATTTACCTAAATATTTTTGGGCGGAAGCCACAAACACCGCTTGTTATATTGTAAATCGAGTAATGATTAGGCCAATTTTAAAGAAAACACCTTATGAGATTTTAAAATCCAAAAAGCCTAACATTAGTTATTTTCACCCTTTTGGGTGCAAGTGTTTTGTTTTAAATAATGGAAAAGATAACTTAGGTAAATTTGATGCAAAAAGTGATGAAGCCATTTTTATAGGTTACTCTTTAACCTCTAAAGCCTATCGAGTATTTAACAAAAGAACTTTAGTAGTAGAAGAATCTATTCATGTTGTATTCGATGATAACCTCCTTCCTAGGAAGGATTCTTGTGATGATGATGATGTAGAGATCATAAATGCCTTTGATGGAGGTCAAACTACAAAGGAGGATGAGATTCCAACAAAGGAAGAGGACTCACAAGATCCACCTCTTGAAGCCTTGAAGGACTTGGCTATTGAGGAAAAGGAAGTGAGCTACCCAAGGGAGTTGAACTATGTCAAAGATGGTGAAATCTTGGGTGATCCATCCAAGGGGGTAACCACTCGTTCTTCTCTTAGATTAATGAACCATGTTGCATTTATCTCATGCATAGAGCCTAAAAATATAAAAGAAGCATTGAAAGATGACTTTTGGATTATGGCTATGCAAGAGGAGTTAAATCAATTTGAGAGAAGTAATGTATGGACATTAGTTGACAGGCCTAGTAATCAATCTACAATAGGAACTAAATGGGTCTTTAGGAACAAACTAGATGAGAGTGGTAACATTGTGAGAAATAAAGCTAGACTTGTAGCACAAGGTTACACTCAAGAAGAGGGAATAGATTTTGATGAAACCTATGCACCCGTAGCTAGAATGGAAGCCATTAGGATGTTGCTTGCATATGCATGTTATCATAATTTCAAGCTTTTTCAAATGGATGTTAAAAGCGCATTTTTAAATGGTTTTATAAATGAAGAAGTGTATGTGGAACAACCACCGGGTTTTGAAGATTCAAAATTTCCAAATCATGTTTTCAAACTTACCAAAGCTCTTTATGGTTTAAAACAAGCTCCTAGAGCTTGGTATGAAAGGCTTTCAAATTTTTTGATTGAAAAAGGTAAGGTGGACATTACACTCTTTATAAAAATGTATAAAAATGACATCTTAGTAGTTCAAATTTATGTTGATGATATTATTTTTGGTTCTACTAATGAATGTCATTGTCAAGAGTTTACTAAGTTAATGCAAGGTGAATTTGAGATGAGCATGATGGGGGAGCTCTCATTCTTTTTGGGACTCCAAATCAAGCAAAAGAAGGATGACATCTTCATCAACCAAGCAAAATACATAAAGGATATGCTCAAGAAGTTTGGCTTAGAGAATGCAAAGCCTCAAGCCACTCCTATGAGCTCATCTACAAAGCTTGACAAAGATGAAGGAGGTAAGTGTGTTGACTCTAAGCTTTATCGTTCTATGATTGGATCTTTGCTTTACCTTACCGCAAGTAGACCGGATATCTTGTTTAGTGTTTGCTTGTGTGCTAGGTTTCAAGCTAGTCCTAGAGAGTCTCACCTTATAGCCGTTAAGAGAATCTTTAGATACCTTAGAGACACTCCTTGTTTAGGTCTTTGGTATCCTAGAGACTCTACCTTCAACCTTCATGCTTACTCGGATGCGGATTATGGGGGTTGCAAAATTAATAGGAAAAGTACTTTGGGAACTTGCCAATTCTTAGGTAGTATGCTCATATCTTGGTTCTCTAAGAAACAAAATAGTGTAGCCTTATCTACCACCGAAGCCGAGTACATATCCTTAGGGAGTTGTTGTGCTCAAGTCTTTTGGATGAAGCAACAACTCTTAGATTATGGAATTAAAGTTGAAACCATACCCCTAAAATGTGATAACACTAGTGCAATATGTTTAACTAAAAATCCCATCCAACACTCTAGAACCAAACACATAAAAATAAGGCATCATTTCATTAGAGATCATGTCCTTAAGGAAGATGTGGTTATAGAGTACGTAGACACCTTGAATCAATTAGCGGACATATTTACAAAACCCTTAGACAAAGAGCGTTTTTGGTCCCTTAGGAGAGAGTTAGGTCTAGCTAGCCTATCTTGACCTTTCAGGACCTCATTTGTGCTTAAATATGCTTGATCTTGTGAAATGCCATGTTTATGTGTTTAAACTCCTAATTTCATCCATGCTTATAGTTAGGGGGAGTATGTTTATGCTTGAATATGTTTTGCCTGCTCACTCATGGCATTTATGCATGTTAGGCCTCTTACAACTTCATTTTTCTGCACTTTTAGAGCCTCATCTGCACTTCCAGGCCCAGGTGTATCGAAACGGGTGACCCTGTTTCGATACGGATACCTTAAATCCTGTTCTGAGAGAAGGGCGTTTCGAAACGCCTCAAAAGCGTTCCGAAATGTTTTTGCTACTGCCAAGGGGTGTATCGAAACGTGTTCTGATACAGGTCAAAAGGGTTTCGATACAGTCAACACCGTATCGAAACGGTCAGTCTATGGTCTCAAGACGGTCAAACCCTAGTCGTCCCGTTTCGGAACGGTCAAGCGCAGATTGCTTTATTTAGGGCTTTTAATGATAAAGTTCACTTTTTATCAAACTCTTAAAACCCTAAACCGCCTCCCTCTCTATAAATACCCTCTCAAACTCATTATTTTTCACAAAATTGTGAGGGGTTTTACTCTAAAACTCAAGTCTAAGCAAGTTTCATCAACCTTGTGCAAGGATTTTAATCAAATCATCCAAAATCCCAAACTAAGGTAATTTTTCTTTTTTTTTCTTTTTCTTTCAATTTATGTTCGAATCTTAGGTTAGAAAATTTTATTTTTGTATAAATTATATGTTTTTCTTTGTGGGTTTTCCATATCTTGTAAAAAAATTCCAAATCTCAAATTTTTTTATTCGAATATAAAATTTTTCAGTCGTATTTTTCTTTACTGTTTTTTTAAATTTTATTTTTTTTAATTTTGTTTTCAAAAACCTAAGTGGGATTTATTATTGGATTGATTTTAAATATCAATGCATACACTTAATTTTAAAATATACTTGCTTAATGTTTTTAGATGGCGGATCAAGCTAACAAAAAGCGCAAGGCCGTTCAAACCGGTGATTCGAGCGTTCGTCCGAATCTTCCTCTGCTTTTTAAGAAAACCCTCAAAACTTCGGAGATGCGTGCTCGATTCTCTTATGTCAAGGATTTCGAAATTCGCAAAGAACGTGTCATTGATCTTGATTTCCTCAATTCCGAGCGATTCCTATTCCGTTATCTCGGCCGTTTGAGTGAGTGGAATCTCATCTATTTCTTGAGCATTCCGGATATTCGCTACAAACACATGGTACTCCTTTTTTACTCTAATGCTCGTTTTATTTATGATGAGACCAAAACCGAGATTATAGGAATTGAATCATCCTTATTGGGCAAAAAGTTTGTTGTTAATGTTGCTCTTTTGGAGTCTATTTTTAAACTTAAGGATGAGGGTATTGAGGATGAACGTCACTTTGGCACTTTCACCGGTAAGGCACTTACTTTGGATGTGCACGATCGCGTTCTTCACTTGATGGTTTTTTGGTTCATTCGACCTTCCGGAGGTAAATACTCTCACATCCGTCAAACTGATCATTTTTGGCTAGAGTGTTTCCGTAAGGGTGAGCGCCCCAATGTGCCTAAGGTAATTTTTGCCGAGATAGTCAATAATATCAAGCTTATTGACACAAATGAGTTGAAGTCTTTTACATATGGCATACTCTTGAGCTACATCTTTAATGATCTTGGCATCGATTGTTCCTACGACTCTCCGAAACCTCGCAAGACCATGATTGGTGAGTCATCCCTTCGCAAGTCCGGATTTACTTATGTGAATGATGTTTGGGAAAGAATTGATAGAGAAGCCGTTCCTCCTCCCGTTGCTCCTCCACCGCAAGTTCAATTTGCAAACAATGAAGCCCTCACGGCTCTCATTACCGAGCGGTTCAATGCTTTGGATACTCGCATTGTTTCGGGTTTTGAATCTATGGACACTCGTTTGAAGAATGTCGAGGATCGTCTTCATACTCTTGAGACTTCCCACTCAAACTTGGATCTATCCTTCTCTACGCTCTATGGGCAATGGACGAAGTTTCACCGTTCTCAAGCCAAGAGCGATGATGATACTTCGGATGATGATGACGAGGCCTAGGATCTTCATATCATATCATATTATCTATGCATTTTAGGATTAAGATTGCATCTTTATGTTTTCTCATGTTTTAGGAACCTATGCTTTTGGCTTTTTATTTGGGATTTTATGTTGAAGTTAATGTTGGTTTATGTTTTGGATATTTTGATATTATGAATTAATATTATGGTTGCTTATTAATGCTTATTGGTACTAATGGTATAGATGGACAAACCGTTACGTTCTAGGAGCATGCGAACTCTAGACCTCTAAAATTTATAACTTTTTAATCTTTTAAAAATGGTATTCTGACACTTTTAAAATTTTAATTTTTTATTATATTTAAAATAATTGTAATAATTCTAACTAAATCCTCTTATTTTTTTAAATTATCGTTATTTCTTTTTCTCAAACCAGTTTAGATATTCAATTATTTAAAAATTTACATTGACAATAATTTTGTTTTAAATATTTTTTACCTAACGGGATGGAAGGAGAAATATGCTAACCTATAACTTAGAAGGAGAGAATTGAGGAAGGATCTCGACTGACTTACCACTACATCAATGCTTTGTTGACATAGACAAAGAATTTAATATATATTTGATGTATTTATCGTATTTTATTTGTTTTTAAATACTTTAGTGGTTTTCTGAAATAATTAATGTGTACTTTTTTTCTAATTAATGTTAGAGTAGTTTTTAGTAAGACACATAATAATATTTAGGGAAAACTACACCAGTGACCACCGAAGATATTGGAGATACCTATTTGAACCACCGAACTAAAAAAAACGTCAATCACACCACCAAACTTATTAAATCAACCTATTTTGACCACCGCCGTTAAAAAATTAACGGAGGGGTGACGGAAGTGCCACGTGGCAGTTAACATGACTTTTTTAAAATTACATGTTTAGTCCCTGTTATTTACTTATTAAATCAATTTGATCCTAATTTTATTTTAATTAAATAAAAATTAATCAACCAATCAAATTATGACACGTGTCATCACCCAATTGGATTAATTTAATTTATTTTGTTTAATATTTAATATTTTTTTTCCTCCAATCAGGTGGTGACACGTGTCACAACTTGGTTAAAGGAAATTTAAAGAAGAAAATGAAAATGGCATTATGGTGGTTTGAACTTGGGACCAAGGGGATAAAACCCCCCAAGTTTTAACCATTGAACCAAACTGCTCTTAGTGTTATTATTTGCACCTTTTATATACATATCTTATAATTTAGCTCAATTTTCCAGCACTGAAAGCATCTTGGTTTTTAGACAACAAAATTGAACACAATAAACAAATTCTTTTCCTCGAATCTGTAACTAAAAACACACACTTTAGGTCTAAAACCCACAGTTTTATAAAGCCAATAAAAGAAAAATGAAACCTTGACAGAGATGGTCCCAGCTAAAGCATCAAGGTCTTCAAGCAACTTCCCGATTCTAACTTCATTCCAGGGATCCCTGTATTGTTCTCTTAAGATATAATCCGATGAGAAATTGTAAAAGATGTTGGTCCTGCTTTGAGAGGGAGTTCTGGTGAGCAACTCACTTTGTGGAGGCGCATCTTTTGGTGGGTCAAGCAGTCTCTCGAATATTTTGGACCTTGCTTCCCACAGAGCATTGGTGACCGGTGAATGTTACATTCCAGGCCATAGGCTTATTGGTTTCTTGGTGGAGCTGGAATCTAGGGACTTGTCAAATGGAGACGAGAAAGTTGAAACTACCGGGATGGATTTAGGAGATGAGCAATTCAAATCTATGGGGAAATTGGGATGCTTTCAGGGGTTCTGCAAATGCCTTGCTGGGATTTATTTTTTTTTTGTTCAAAGAAGAAATTTTGATTTCAGGTTTGGGTTTTTGTTCTTGAAAATTTGACTCAAATAACTCAGATCTTCTTGAAAATATATTAGTTACAGATTCGAGGAAAAGAATTTATTTATTGTGTTCAATTTTGTTGTCTAAAAACTAAGCTGCTTTCAGTGCTGGAAAATGGAACTAAACTATAAGATATGTATATAAAAGGTGCAAATAATAACACTAAGAGTAATTTAGTTCAATGGTTAAAGCTTGGGGGTTTTATCCCCTTGGTCCCAAGTTCGAACCACCATAATTCCATCTTCATTTTCTTCTTTAAATTTCCTTTAACCAGGTGGTGACACATGTCACCACCTGATTGGAGGAAAAAATATATTAAATATTAAACAAAATAAATTAAATTAATCCAATTGGGTGATGACACGTGTCATAATTTGATTGGTTGATTAATTTTTATTTAATTAAAATAAAATTATGATCAAATTGATTCAATAAGTAAATAACAAAGACTAAACATGTAATTTTAAAAAAGTCATGTTAACTGCCACATGGCACTTCCGTCACCCCTCCGTTAATTTTTTAACGGCGGTGGTCAAAATAAGTTGATTTAATAAGTTTGATAGTGTGATTGACGTTTTTTTAGTTCGGTGGTTCAAATAAGTATCCTCAATATCTTCGGTGGTCACTGGTGTAATTTTTCCTAATATTTATCTTATAACGAATTTCTCTAATGGAATCATGTGATTTGATAATAAAAAAAAATGCATCGGTGTTTTCCTCAAAATTAATGTGTAATCAGAAAATATAATCACATGGGCTTCCATTTTATTTTATTTTTTGAATAGACATGGGCTTGGATTTTAAACGTAGCGTGGATTGGTGGTTCACATTTTCAAATTTCAACATTCATTCACCCGCGAAACACACTAATTCAGACAAAAAGTTGACAATTTGGAAACGAAAGCAAAAACCCCGCTTAAATTCTTAAAGTTCAAATCAAATCAAATCCTCTCCGTCCAATCACATCTTCTTAAATCAAACGGTGCCTACTTAAAACGTCATCGATCCATGTGAAAAAATACCCACCAATAAGATCTCGTACTCTGCCCTATTTATAATAAATTCACATCCTTCTTCTTTATCAATCCCATTCAGTTACAAGGATTTATAATCTTTTCTTTGTTCAAGTTCTCCAAAACCAAATTAACAATGGCACCAAAAGCTGAGAAGAAGCCCGCCGAGAAGAAGCCAGCCGAAGAGAAAAAGGCCGAGAAGGCACCAGCCGAGAAGAAGCCTAGAGCGGAGAAGAAACTGCCCAAGGAAGCCGGCGACAAGAAGAAGAAGCGATCCAAGAAGAGCGTGGAAACCTACAAGATCTACATCTTCAAGGTTCTGAAACAGGTTCACCCTGATATCGGGATTTCGAGCAAGGCCATGGGGATTATGAACAGTTTTATCAACGACATTTTCGAGAAGCTTGCTCAGGAATCTTCCAGGCTTGCTCGTTACAACAAGAAGCCCACCATTACGTCTCGGGAGATTCAGACGGCCGTGAGGTTGGTTCTGCCCGGGGAGTTGGCTAAGCACGCCGTGTCTGAAGGGACTAAGGCTGTTACCAAGTTTACCAGTTCTTAGGGTTGGGGAAATCTGGTTGCCTTGTAAAATTAGTTGTCTTTAATGTTGTTTCGTCTATGTTTATTTTCCTTGTAGTTCCTGAGCTTAAAGTGAAATATAAATATATGTTTAATTAGTTATTTCTGCCTTTTTATGTCTTTTCAAATTTGAAGTACTGTGGCTTGGGTGTTGAAGATGAATCCCAATTCGAACTCATATCTCTAGTCTGCGCCATAGAACCAAAATCTTGCTTGAACAACCCCTCGTCGTCGTCAAAAAGTTTGGAAAGCGTCTGCTCGGTAGAAAAATATCTCCAATGGCAATTAGAAGTGGATCATTGCAACGAGAGGCGCTGGCGACTGCTGATCTGCGCTAGTTAAGTTTCACCTGTTGCTGTTGTGTCAACTTGTTCAGATTTCCGTGTCCTCACAGTTTCAACATATTCATTTGGTTTGAATTCGATTCAGATGCTAAACAGAACCCTTGAAAGAGGAGAACATGAACTAGCGACTGCTGCTGAATGCTCTTAGTCTTATATATGGTCGCTCAGATACAGAGATACATACTCTGTTCTGCCTAGTTTAATTGTTCGCGCGGTGTTCTCTCTTTAACAGGAAAAGAATATGAAACCTGCGCGTTAGCGTGGGTCCCGGGCTATTGGCCAACTTGCACGGTTGAACTATATAAACTACTAAGCAAATTAACGATGTAATTTGATGGACATTCCGCGAGGGAAGGAAAATGGAAGATACAATTGTTTTTTTTGTGAATAAAGTTACGTGAAAAGGTGTTTTTTTTTTTTTAATCCAAAAGAGAGCAAGTTTTATTAAAGTAATAAGGATACAAAATTTACCCAATAAAACAAAACAAAGGAATAAAGCCATGCAATCCCAAGCACCTGAAAAATTGAAAAACGACAAAACACAATCGAGGGATCGATCAAGGGAGATACAACAAAAAATCGAAACAAAGGTAAAATTTTAGGATTTATAAAATAGTCTGTGAAATTACATCTAAATTCATAATGGTTCAAATTTATAAGGCGAGTAGGATACCTGACGGGCAGATGCGGGGCAGGCGAATATAGGGCGGGTGCGGGGCGGGTAAGGTTTTAAATCCACCACCGACCCACTACCCGCGGCGAATATGATTTTTTTACATCCACACACGTCCACCACCCACCAAACTTGTACCCATCTCCGCCCCAATTGGGACAGGTGCGGTGCGAAATCCACAGAATTGTACCTGTCTGCCATCCCTAAAGCCAGCAACAGACAACACCTTCAGTCTGAAGCTAGAAACTGAAAAAGACGAGAACACTGACGAGCCGAAAAAAGACCAAATAACAGAAAAGGAGGTTACCCAAACAAAGCATTGAGCTGAAAATCTCAAACTACGCCCATGCGAGAGCTCCTTTCGGAGGCAGGCTCCCTCACTGAACAGGGGTGAAGATCTTGTCATCATAGACGATGTAGGAGAAAACTCAAGTTTGTAAAGGTTGATAGCAGCCCCAAAGATAACCATAACCCGGTTTATTTGTGGAGAGCAACTTTTGACGCCTAGAGCAGTGGAAGAAAAATGTCCCATAGCCATCATTCGATCCTTCAAAACTATGAAGATGGTCAGGATAATGGTGATCATTTTGTTACGGATGCCCCAGCAAGAAGACATCCGCAAACGAGCATTGAAAATTTACCAAATTCTCTGAAAAAAAAAGCTTTCGAAGGATTGAGGTACAACCCTAGATGCAGTTAATAGCTTGTGGGACAAAATCCCTAAAAATCTGGTGGCCAAAACATAAGTATTTCCCCAACAAACTATGCAAAAAAATTAAATCTAGAAGTACTATTTTTGGTGAGAAATGACTAGAATGCCCTCCTTATAGTGTTCGTCTCTTTCATCAAGGAGCCGATATGGTCCATGCAAATGACCTTACGACAAAGGGGTATAGTTCGGTGACTTGACGTCTTTACTGTCCGAAAAATTACATCTAGACAAATTCCTCTTTTAGATCCACGAACAATGACCTTAAGAGGATTTCGACTGTTTCCCATCTTTGTACTTTGTGAATTTTTCATCAGTATTTGAGACACAGATGCATCAAAGCAACCCACTCTATTACGACCTCTCTCGTTGACCCATCTTTAAAACTTTACCTCTGAAGCGTTGTATGGGAAGAGAGGAATGCCAAACACGATTTTATTGCAGGAACCCGTAGATAAACAAGGACTAGGATAAAACTACTCTTCCCATATGACACCGAGAGCTTTCTTGAGAAGGAGAAACTGAAGATCGGACAATAATTTCACCACGCTCCTTGACCTCCTGTATCGCACTCCAACGGTACTGCTAACAACAATGGCATGGTACGTCAAACAGAAAAAATTTGGGTTTCGAATTTTTACTTTTCAGCTCATTAAATTTGACTTTTGTCGTGGATTATTAATATGGGTAGAGTCAAGACGAATATAAATCTTTTACTACTTTTTGGTGTTTTAGTGTTTTTATTTATGATTTCACACTTAAAATTAGGTTTAGTGTCGAATGTGTATGGTTAGATTTTAGGAAATTTGGGTTATGAACCTATGATGTATTTTTTAGGATGTAGATTATAGAATTTATAGTTAAAGCTTAAAATTTATAATTTAAATATTTTTTTAGTGTTAAGCATAAAAAAAAACTCACCGAAAATGAGTAAAAAAATTTTGTTTGAAGGAACTAAGGCTGTTACCAAATTTACCAGTTCTTAGGGATGGGGAAATCTGGTAGCCTTGTAAAATTAGTTGCCTTTAATGTTGTTTCGTCTATGTTTATTTTCCTTGTAATTCCTGAGCTTATAGTGAAATATAAATATATATTTATTTTTCCTTGTAAAAATAATCCTTGAAATATATGTGCTTAAAAAAAGCAGGGTCACCATCTCAATCACGTGCTTTGATAAAAAAAAATACATGGTGATTTCCTCAAAATTAATGTGTAATCAGAAAATATAATCACATGGGCTTGGGTTTTTTTTTTTTTTGAGAATATACATTGGCTTGTATTTTAATCGTAGCGTGGGTTGGTGGTTCACATTTTCAAATTTCAACATTCATTCACCCGCGAAACACACTAACTCAGCCAAAAAGTTGACAATTTGGAAACGAAAGCAAAAACCCCGCTTAAATTCTTAAAGTTCAAATCAAATCCAATCCTCTCCATCCAATCACATCTTCTTGAATCCAACGGTGCCTACTTGAAACGTCATCGATCCATGTGAAAAAATACCCACCAATAAGATCTCATACTCTGCCCTATTTATAATAAATTCACATCCATCTTCTTCATCAATCCCATTCAATTACAAAGATTTCTGATATTTTCTTTGTTCAAGTTCTCCAAAACCAAATTAACAATGGCACCAAAAGCTGAGAAGAAGCCCGCCGAGAAGAAGCCAGCTGAAGAGAAAAAGGCCGAGAAGGCACCGGCCGAGAAGAAGCCTAGAGCGGAGAAGAAACTGCCCAAGGAAGCCGGCGACAAGAAGAAGAAGCGATCCAAGAAGAGCGTGGAAACCTACAAGATCTACATCTTCAAGGTTCTGAAACAGGTCCACCCTGATATCGGGATTTCGAGCAAGGCCATGGGGATTATGAACAGTTTCATCAACGACATTTTCGAGAAGCTTGCTCAGGAATCTTCCAGGCTTGCTCGTTACAACAAGAAGCCCACCATTACGTCTCGGGAGATTCAGACGGCTGTGAGGTTGGTTCTGCCCGGGGAGTTGGCTAAGCACGCTGTGTCTGAAGGGACCAAGGCCGTTACCAAGTTTACTAGTTCTTAGGTTTGGGGATATCTGGTTTCTTTGTAAAATTAGTTGCCTTTGGTAGCTTCGTCTATGTTTTATTTTCTTTTTGTAATTCCCGAACTTAAATTGAAATATAATCATATGTTCAATTAGTTATTCCTGCATTTTTATGTGTTTTCAAATTTGTCTGGCAATTTCATTAACTTTTTCTTTATGTGGTAGAGATTCTATTAACTAACATTTGGTGCAAAAGTTTTGAAAATTGCTAATGTGAAAAAAAGGGATAAAAAAAAGGAAAGTAGAGCAAAATGGAGAAAGGGAATAAAATCCCTAAAAACAAAATGAATCCGAACTCTATATCAATGGTCATATATTTATATTTCTTCAAAATGAAATTTGCATATTATGCTTCCTTTCTACTTTTAGTTTCCATGTTATATACAGATGGTCGTTTTTTTTGACTGGTTCTTTCCTAGACCTCAATTGTCACTTTTGACCTTGGCTTGGTGAGACGAGGAGATCAAACAAGATTTACACGTTTTTATGACAAATCAAATTTCATTTGATGTGTGAATGCGCGTAGGTTAATTCTCACATCCTTTCGATCCAATGTGCATGTCTTCAGCGTGGAAAAAATACGTGGGTTTTCGGACTAGGGATGGATATTTTATCCGATTTGGTTGGGTCAATTTTTTTTTGTAAAAATTTGAGTTTGAGTTAAGTCGGGTTTTTATTAAATGTGTTTTTTAGTTCGGGTTCGTGTTTAAGGTAGAACATTTTAGAAGCGATCTGACTCGAGACTAATAGTATAAAATTTCCTTATATTTTTTAGGTATATTCACAATAATACTCTCTATTATATATATGTATATATATATTTACAATTAGATCATTAAAATTAAATTTTTGGGTCGGTTTGGATTTTTCGAATATGAAGTCAGGCTAAATTAAGGGTATATATTTTTGAGTCAAGTTCGGATAGGTTAAAAACTCGACTTGTAACCATTCATAGTTGATCATGGCGTATTCAATGCTTTACCACGAATGATCCTGTTGAATGGATCAATTCATTTTGATTTGGCCAATATGGGGTGAATTGACTATTTAAAATTTAAGGGGGCAAATTGGAAATTAAAGAAAAGAAAGACAAGGCAATATATAGTGGTTCAAGTTTGTATAAAGCTCTACATCCACAACTTTAGCTCTCCCACTAAAATTTTAAAAAACTTTCATTAGATGTTTTTTTTTTCTAGATTAAGGAGGAAACCTTTACAATTGGTCAAACCTTTTTTCTAAAGATTGACCCACAAAACTCTCTTTACAAAAAATAAATTGGCAAAAAAAATATCTATCACAATATTGAATATTTTGCTTAATTACAAACAAACAGTCTCTCAAATTTGAACTAAAGATTGACAATTAGAATTACAACAAATTAGGTACAATATTTGACTCTATTAAGCACAAGGGTTTGAAATATAGCTTGAATGTTGCAACAATAGTTATTGTGTGCTTTGAAGTATTTCTTTTATATCTTCACATTGATTTATAGTCGTTTATGTGGCTGAGGTTATCAATAGAGACGCAGAAGATTTTATTTTCCCACCACAAATCCACTTTTGCAAACAGGTTGTTTCGAAACACACGGGCCTGTATCGATACCTATCTCAAAATAGAAAGAGTTGTTGTGTGTAATAAAGAGGGTTATCGAAACGCTCGAAGGCGTATATAAACAGTAATGAGCCGTATCGAAACGACTATAGATCGTATCGAAACGAAATAGCTCATAATTGAATCTGTCAAAATTCGTATCGAAATGAACATGTAACGACTATATTATAAAAATTTAAATGCTCGTATTTGAAAAATATTTTTTTTGAATATTTTTTTATTCTAAGAACTGACATGTAACGACTATATCATTAAACACTCAGATTTGAAAAATCTTAATCCCGTATCGAAACGGATAAGGCTGTATTGAAACACAATTTAAAATATTAAAGCCTAGACGAAGGCTGTATCGAAACAGACAAGGCCGTATCGAAATAGAGAATTTTGTATCGAAACAAAATTTTCCAATAAGCTCTTAAAATCAAACCGTATCGAAACACCTTGGAGGGCGTTTCGAAACGCCTGGCGATTTTGAGTAATTTGGCTTTGAATCACTTAAAATTTCTTATGGGGTTTAAATTTTGACATTAAAACATTTTAAGTCTAAAATATACTTGTCAAATGAAAGTTTTTTAAGCACTTAAGAATTTATTTACTTACAATTTAATCCTTAGACTATTTGTTATATCGAAATCAAACATTAGTTTCACAACATTATTTTTTTTACTTTAATATAGAATAACCGTCTGCATTATATTGTTTTATTTTAGGTGTTTAATTTTTTATTGAAGTAAATACTCAACGTTTTATACTTCTATATTTTAGGTGTTTAATGTTTTGTTTTATTAATATTTTAATATTGATATGTTTTCAAAAAAATATTCATATTTTCATTTTTTGACACGTAGCTGGACTATAAATTTCTTTTTATTTTTGAAAATTGTAAACCTATTTTAGAAAATCTCTAAAACTTTATTTTTTAAAATAACTTCAAATCCCTACTCAATACCTCAATTCCACTACCCAAAAAAAATATTCACTGTCAGCGCAACAATTAAGTATCTTTATTTAACCATAAAATTTAAAAAGTATAGTAATTGTTCGCTGTGTTTATCGTTTATAAAATTTATTTCGTTTGACGTTCAATTGATATATTGTACATCGATTTACGATGAGAGAAACATAAAATAACCGGTAGTGAGATAGGATGACAAAAAAATTAAGTAGTGGTGGTTGATTCGTCAGCAACATAAGATGATGCGCTAGCTTAACTTGCCTCACCGAACAATCTCACAATCCAATCCTTTCCTTCTCCACTGTCTGGTGTCATTCCCCTTCTCCATGAGAACATGTTAATTAGTTTGGTCTAACGCCTGTAATGTTTGACGGGATTATCTGATAAATTTCGTTTTATTATCATGTATATTTTTTTTTTCGTTTAAATTAGGAGAATTTTTAATGAGACACAAAATAATATCTCATCCTTTATAAAAAATAGGTATCACATGACATTCATTAAATAGATATTTTTACTATAATTAACTAATAAACTTTAAAATATAACAAAATAAAATATTAGATACTTGTTTTGATTAAAAAGCCTCAAACACTTCAAATAAAATATATTTATATATATAATTTGAATGCTTGTTTTGTAATAAAATCTTTCCTTACATTAATGCTTGTTATATTTTGATCACTAAACTATTAATTTTATTAATTAGGCCACATACTTATTTAAATGGTATCAATAAAACTATTAACCATTACAATTTTGTAGAGACGGTAATGTAACACACTATATCAATTTATCCAAATTTTAGTTTAATTCAATAAATTTAATTATCCAGCAGTGTGTGAATAATAGCAGTAATTTTTTTCCTTTTTATTAAGAAATAAAAAGTATTAAAAAAATTAAATTTAAATTTTATTTTAGTGTAGAGTATAAATAGTTATGTCAAAATGGATAGAGAATTTACGTCTCATTTTGTACGAGAAAATAGATAGTTAATAATATATTATGATTCGAATCCTCTCCGTCCAATCCCATCTTCTTAAATCCAACGGTGTCTACTTGAAACGTCATCGATCCTTGTGAAAAATACCCACCAATCAGATCTTGCACTCTGCCCTATTTATAATAAATTCACATCTCTCTTCCTCATCAATTCGATTCAGCTTCAAAGATTTCTAATCTTTTCTTTGTTCAAGTTTTCTAAAATCAAATTATCAATGGCACCGAAAGCTGAGAAGAAGCCTGCCGAGAAGAAGCCAGCGGAAGAGAAAAAGGCCGAGAAGGCACCGGCCGAGAAGAAGCCTAGAGCAGAGAAGAAACTGCCCAAGGAAGCCGGCGACAAGAAGAAGAAGCGTGCCAAGAAGAGCGTGGAAACCTACAAGATCTACATCTTCAAGGTTCTGAAACAGGTTCACCCTGATATCGGGATCTCGAGCAAGGCCATGGGGATCATGAACAGTTTCATCAACGACATTTTCGAGAAGCTTGCTCAGGAATCCTCCAGGCTTGCTCGTTACAACAAGAAGCCCACCATTACGTCTCGGGAAATTCAGACGGCTGTGAGGTTGGTTCTGCCCGGGGAGTTGGCTAAGCACGCTGTGTCTGAAGGGACTAAGGCTGTTACCAAGTTTACTAGTTCTTAGATTTGGGGAAATCTGGTTTCCTTGTAAAATTAGTTGCCTTTGGTTGCTTCGTCTATGTTTTTATTTTGTATTTACCGAGCTTAAAGTGAAATATTAACATATGTTCAATTAGTTATTTCTGTCATTTTCTGCATTTTTATGTGTTTTCAAATTTGGTGCAAAAGTTTTAGCATAAAAAGAAAAGGCCTGATTTGACTGTAGTGAGAATCATTTGATTATTTGGATTTTGAAATAAAATTTCAATTCTACTGTTTTTTTTTAATTTTTGGGTTGGGATTTCTCAGTTCACTATACAATTAATTAGAAAATGGTAACAGTTTTACACATAATTTTGGTAGCGGATTCTTGACAAATCCTGCATTTCTCAGATAGCAAGTCCCTCAGTTTGGCTTCAGTGGCTCTGATCTCGTGTGATTTCTTTTCAAGCTCCTTTCTCAAGGCTTCTTCATCGGCCCTTAAAGATTCAACCGTCTGTTTCAAGTTGTTGCAGACCCTGCGTGCCTTGAGACCAAAGTAACCTTGAGCAACTGTCTTCAAATATTCCATGGCAAATTCCACATCAAATTTGCTGCGTTTTGCATCCATGATAGGGTCTCTCAACTTCCATATAATCTCTTCCGTAACTAGTTCAAGTTCGAGAGACCGATCACTCATCTGTTTTATGGCAGCACAAAGCAAAACTAATATATTCTGAACAGCGTGAACACTGTATTTGCTTTTCCTGGTAATATCACCATGCACGTTGAAGATGTTTTGAGCGGTGGAGACTAGAGGCGTTGGGATTTTATACTTGCCAACGATTTCCCGGTCTCCCTCCAATAAGTCATCAAAGCTATCGAGGTCATCCGAGTTGCTCACAAAGTTGTCGTCGATAAGTCTTTGGATAAATTGATCTACTACCACATCAGAATACTGCAACTCTGGCATTGTCGCACTCTGATATGTAACGCAGTGGGACAAAGGGGGAGATGGTACCCGGAGACTAGCAGGTCCAGGAGATTCCTGTTGCAGTTGCTCCTCTCTTCGGTTTCGACTATTTAACTCGGTCTCCATGTCGGGGAATTTATTCAACATGTACTCCATTTTGTCAATGCCGCCAAACTTAGACACCATTCCCTGGAATCGATTGAAATTTTCCACTTGTTCTTCAAACATCTCCTTTTGCTACAACATATCAGAGGCAGCAAAAACGATGTTTTAGCACAGCCACAATGTTCCCTAACAAAGTCACCAACGGGAGAGAAATATACCTGTCGACTACCAGGAGATTGCGGAAAGGGAAAGGATTCCAGTTGCTCTTGGTTATCTAATTTTTGCTTAAGCCGCTGTAACTCCATCTCCATTTCCTTGAATTTCTCCACTATGGACTCGGTTTCCTGAATTCCCAACTTCGATTTCATTTCATTTAGTTTACGGGATTCTGCCACCATACCCTTCAATTTATGCAACATTATGGATCCAATGTTCTCATTTCCTCCGTGCTTGGGTTTCATATGTTCCGGTCTGTGGGACGTGCCCTCCGATTCCTTGTCCTTCACGTCAATTAAACTAGAATGAGGAATGTGAAGAATTTCAAGCTTTAATAAATAAAAGTACAGAAAATCACAGCAGACTGAATTTGAGGAATCGAAATTTACCTCCTTTGGTTGCAGTCTAAGTAACTCAGAGTTGATGCGAATACTGTGGTTAATAAATGACAGCATTTGGACAATTCCCCCAAATCTGGAAACTATTACCATCAGTTTATCGTACTGTAGCTTCATCCTCCTCAGCTGATTCAACTCCATCTTCATTTGCAAACAGAAAACAAAAATTTACCAATACTATAGAATAAGTAAGAAATTGGAGGTACTGAACACACAGATTTTAGTTTACCTTAAGCTCTGCCCGATACCTCTTATCAGCCTCACTTTTTTTCTTTGCTCTTTCAGCTTGCTGCTCTTGTGTGAGGATTAAGGGTTCGCGGCCCTTTCGCTTCTTTCCATTCCAGCCTTTAGATGATGTTTTCTCTGCTTTTCCCACCAGTTCATTTAAAGCTTGACCAGCATGATCTTGTTGGTTTGCCTCTGGTTCAGAGCAGCACCAAGCTCCATTTTCGACCTCTATTTGCGAGTTACTATAAGAATTGAACTGCTGATTCAACTCGTTGACTGCATCTCCTAGCGATGCCGTTGACATCGGTGTTCGATACAGTTCCCGATTCGGAAACGGGTCAATTAATCCGAATCCCAACCCAGGGTTCAATAGATTTTCATCATCAAAAAGCTTCATAAACATCTCATGGGACATATTCTCGGCATCTGGCGGCGTGACTAAAACATCAGACGTCCAATTATAATCTGAAAGTTGACTGTGTGCCACGGAACCGGTGTTAGAGTTGAACTGCTGCTGCTGATCAGCAAAAGAAATTTTGTCGGTGACTGAACTCACCGGCTGTGTGAAAGCGTTCAAGTTTTCTTGGCCCCGAAGTGTTGACATGGCTATCTGCGGTCACGGAATCGGTCCCCTTTTCGTTTGAATTCGATTCAGATAGTAAACTGCATTAGGACCAATCCCAGAGGCGTAGAACAGTGTCTGAATTCTGCTTCGGCTATATTGGATTCGATGAAATGAGACTAGAGTTTCATATTATGAGTTAAGTACTCCTTATCTTTATCTTTTTAAATTGTACTGAAGTTGGTCCAAGTGAGTAGTTTGATATTCTTTAAGAATGTATTGAGTTAAAATTATTGTGTATACAAAAAGTTATCGTTCAAAGACTCACTCACTAAATCAAGTGTGCGACTAGGTCGTTCGAGTTAGTCAAGTTAAAGCTTTAAAAAACAGAGATAACAACAAAAAATGTCTTAGATTGTTACTGTATTTCATATCATTTATAGGGTGTGCAAAAAAAATCGATCCAATTGATCGATCCAAAATTTTAGATATTCCATCTGTTTTTTTTTTTGATGATTCAGATTAGATATTTAAAAATTCAGATTGAATCCAGATAGTTAATTATGATTAAATATATGATTATCTGAAAATTCAATTTTTTTTTATAGATATGAATCTTGTTATATTTAATATTTTTACTTATTATATATGAAAAATTGGAATTTCAATTAATACAAATCTTGTTATATTCAATCAAAAACCCTGAATTTTTATGGATACGTCTGTCAAATTAAAAGATAAAAACTTAAATCAAGTCATAAATTTGAATATCCAAACTAAAAATCCGATATCTAACATCTTATTTTTTTCGAATTGAATACTAATCGTTAAATTATTAATCTAAAATTTTCGGATATCTGAAGTGCACATCCCTAAATAATTTTGGTTTTCATAGTCCGCACTTTGATTGGTTGCGTTGTGTTACTGTCAGTGCTTGGATAGTTGGATTTGTTTGTCGCGCGATTTTAAGGACTTTTGCGAGGAAAACGCGTGGCAGTGTGAGTTCCGGGACTTGGCCACTTCTTTAATCATTGATGAATAGTTTAACTTCACCCACATTCCGCGCGAATAGGGAAAAAAAGGAAAAGAGGTATTTTTCTTACGGATTAATATCCTATACACTAGCGATGGAAATTTTTTGTTTCCACAAGCACCTTAATTATAGAGTTTAGAGTTAGGGTTTAGAGTTTAGGGGTTTTAGTGTAAAGGTTTAGAATTTAGGGTTCATGTTTAGAATTTAGGATTTATGGTTAGAATTTAAGGTTTAGGGTTAGGGTTTAGTTTTAAGGTAATATGGGTAGGAATTTAGGTATTAACCTATAAACCCTAAATTTTAACCCTAAACCCAAAATTCTATCAACAATCCCAAAATTCAAAACTACTACACTTATACCCCTAAACTTTAAACCCTAAACAGAATCCCTAACCCCTAAAACTAAGACGCTTGTGTAAAAAAGTTTCCACAAGCGCTTGTGTATAGAACAATTACCCTTTTTCTTACTGGATTATTTTCATCTTGTCTAATATTATATGAATTTATATTTAACACAGTAACCGGAAATATTTTTATTAATAATTTAAAATTTGCGGTTAAAATTTAAGGTTTGTGTTTATGGTATTATGATTAAGAATTTAAATTTTAACATATAAACTTTAAATTCAAAGTCCTTTAATTTATTTTTTTTAACTCTAAATTAAATCTCTAAAGCTTAAAATTAAAATACACGTCGAAACTTTTTCCACCGTATGTGTGGTAAAATGTCTGACATTTTGATTCATGTACAAATTTGAACAAATGGAATATAATAAGCTTTTTAAATACCTGTTTACTTCACTTGAATTTTAAAAATATTCTTATGCAAGTATGGTTATTTGATTTTAAATTTTTAATTGAATTATACGCGAATAAAAAATGGAATATTATCCTGAACTTTTTTAACTCGTTAAATTGGCCATGAGTTCAACATATGTCCTTATACTATATGAGTCCAATTTTTGTTTATATCGCGAGGAAGGCAATGGCTGGCGGCAGGGTCTTAAGTTGGGATTAAATGGGCGAAAGACGAATGGAGAATTTTTTTTGTCAAACAGGGGAGGCTCTTGACAACTTAGGTTAGGAGGACCTATTCAAAAAATTTAAAAATTTTAAGTGTCTAATTTAAATTTTTTTAGAATTTAATGAGAAATTTTAAAAAGTTTAAGTAGAAACTTAATTAAAAATATTTAAAAATTTAAAATATAATGTAAATTTTTGAAAGGATTAAAAATTGATTTGCCAAATATTAGGGGGCCAAAGGCCCTACATGTTTTAACTAGCCCCCCCCCCCCCCCCCCCCCCCCCCCACCCTGCTTGTCAAACTGCTTGTCTTCTTCTTCTCCACTAAATCGATTTTTTGTCCCCGTTAGAAAAGACATTCGCGCGGTTGTGGGCGTTCCTTACTCGCTGCTATCGAGTATTGCACAAAAGTCTTATAACGTTTGATTGACTAATTATTTTAATTTATATAAATACTTTGAAGTAATTTAAATTTTTTATTTTAAGTTAAAATATTTTTTTTACGAATATAAAATATTACTCAACTAATAGTAAAAAATTTAAAATATTATAATAAAAGTACATGCTCACATGACAACGTCATTTAGACAAAAGTGACTTGAAAGCACTATAAAATTTTATAAAAATATTTTTTTATTGATAAATTATTTTCTCAAATTATTTCAAATTATTAAGAGCTAAATTGCTTAAAAAAATATATAGGTTAAAATAATTATTCATCCACAAAAAACATTAAATAATAGAATAAATTTCACCATTAACAAATCAAATTATAAGTGTCCTTCTATTTTGGCCACAATTATATTTTTGAAAATGGGATAGTTAACGTGATGCTCCTTTTGATGGGTAAGAGTAATAAATTTAATTATCGAAGTTCATATTTTTCTATTAAATTAGTTCTTATTTTTAAGATAAATACATCAATTGTCATCCCACTTTTTAAAGTGATTTCGGTTTAATAGTTGTAGTTAAAAATACTTTCAAGTTAAAAAGCAGCCATCTTATTAATGATGTTGAAAATTTCTTTTATTTTAGTTACCCTACAAATAAAAAAAAGGATAATGTGGATTGCTAAGGGATTTTTCTACCATGCGGCAGCCTAATATGCGGCTAATATACGGCGTTACTGGAAACATCATTAAGAAATACCGGAAACATGATAAGATATACCGGAAACATGATAAGATATACCAGAAACATGGATTTCGAAAGTATCGATACTTTTGGATATGTTGATTTCGAAAGTATTCATACTTTCGAAAGTATCCATACTTTTGGATATGTTGATTTCGAAAGTATCGATACTTTCGAAATCCATATTTCCGGTATATCTTATCATGTTTCCGGTATATCTTATGATGTTTTCGGTATTTTTTAATGATGTTTTCGATAACGCCGTATATTAGCCGCATATTAGGCTACCGTACCGCAGAACTACCCATTGCTAAGACTGTGAATCAAACTTGAAATCCTTTTAAGCGGTCCAACGCATAACAACAATATAAAAAATACGGAAAAAATTATGGAAAAAAACTTTGAATAATATAGACGCTAAGCATATAGGATCTTATGTCAGAAATGATAGTATTTGCCACTCGATTAGACTCATAAAGCAAAAGTCAACTCAATTAAAAAAATTTAATCAATTCATCGTGTAGAATATTGACTCAAATTGCAATTTAATCAATTATTTAAGTTTAAAATCAATCTCTCAACTCTAAAATAATTTAAATTAAAACCAATTAGTATCATAACATTATAAATATTTATAATTAAATTTAAACAAAAATTTGATCAACTCAAATTTTATAAACTTGACTCAACATAAACATATTTTATATTTATAAAATTTAAGTTATTAAAAAAAACTCAACAACACAACTAAATTAGAATTTTTTATTTAACTCAACTCAAGTTTATAAATTTTTGAATTTAATCATCACAATGGAGTAAAATAGATGACAAAACTACATCAAGTACAAAACGAAAATGAAAACACATGAAATTCCATACGATGCAAAACATTAACTTAAAACCCCTAAATTCCGCATGGAGTAAATTTATTTTACACAATTATTCTATAAAATTTAAAATCAAAATCTCAAACCCTAGCACCCTAAAACATAATCCCTAAACTCTATATTCTACCCATAAATCTTAAATTCTACACCCTATACCCTAAACACTAAATCCTAACCTAAAACCCTAAACTATAAACACTAAAATTAAAAGGCTTATGTAAACTAAAGTTTACACAAACATGTGTATCAAAATATTTTCCTATAAACAAATAACACTTAATATTCATGCAAAAAAATAAAACAGCCCATCCACGATAAGAAAGTAAGATGCAGAGTACCAATGAGATTAGGTGGACAGATAAAGAAACAAACTAGAGAGAAGCAAGCCTGACATGGAATTCCACAAAGTAGAGAACTAAAATACAAAACAATCCACGGATTCCACAACACCAAACTGTTTAATAAGAGAATAAACACTCACAAAGTACTTTGGTTTTCACCCATCTTTTGGATACTAAACACTTACATAATTACTTAGCAAGCATGCTTTGCTGGGACTGATTCTCCTGTTGTTGCTGATAGTTGAGAGGTCTCCTGAAGAGCATGATGTGTGGTTCGGGGCGATGAATCGCATAATGGACCCAACCACGACTCTGTTGTACTCCGATGGCACGCCATTCGTTCTACAAAAGGGCAACAAAATCAGAATCACTGCAAACCTAGATAAACCCCAAAACACTAATGGACATGCAATAACAGCATCAACACTTTCAGCTCCAAAACAAAGTAATGCTTTGAAAATCATAGTTCATTCATCAAAATCATACTTCAAAACCATGGAAATTGATACAAATCCATCTTGTACTATTAGACCAGATTCATATATTCAAGAAATCAGAAGTTATGCAAATGGTCAAGGAACAACTAGTCATGCTCCTCTACAACACAAACTTTATAGAACAAGAATCGTAAAACCGAGTTGCTCAATTGCGAGCCAGTTATTTACATTCATAAAACAATCCGTATGCTTTCTTAGATACTTCGATAAGATGAAAAATTGGTACAAAACACGCAGGTAGTGATTAGTGAAGGCAGCGAGTTGCTCAATTGCGAGCCAGTTATTTACATTTGCGTAAATAATCAACATTCAAACACAGAACTCGTAAATTATGGTTATTAGTAATCAATTTCCTGATTGGACAGCTAACAACGCTAACTATTTCTGATTAAAAAAAATTAAGGAATTATTAAACTAAAAAGACTCTACAGTGAATTTTAAAAGATCAACAAAAATGCTTTAAAAAGTAGTGTAAAACCCTAACAAAACAAACATACTTCAGAGAGGAGGCGATTCTTGGGGAGAAGTTTGGCCACTTCAGGAGGAAGAACAACATGCCTGTACAACAAAAGGAGAAAAAAATAAATCAAAACTTGACATTCTGAAATTACGAACAGAGTGATGAAAAGATTAAACCTAGCAAAAATCAAAACGAAATTAAGTTCTACCTGTACTCATTAGTATCATCGAAGTATTTCTCAGAGTATTGAATCTGCCCCATTTTTCAGTTTTGCTGCAAAGGAAACAATACAAAAATCACTTTATTTATTGACTTCTTTTTCAAAATCTAGTGTCAATTTTGGATCTGGAAAAAAACGAAAGAACATGAGGAAATCAATAAATCAGGCAGCAAAGATTATACAATCTTTCATGAAACTAAAACATAAACGGAATTATTTACTAAAAATAAAGAGAGGAAAAAAGGGAGCGGACCTTGGAGGGAGAGCGAAAGGAAGATTTAGAGAGAATTACTTGGGATTCACTATTATATTAAAGAGAGTGGCAAAGGCGTAATACATATATATTTAGCGGAGGGAAGGGCAAAGGGTATACTGAAATTTCCGATAATTATGTAATTGTTTATTAAAACAATTTTGAACTTCAAATTTTAAAATTGTCCCGCTAGAATTCAGATGAAGTCATAATATTGGTCAAAAAGATAATCGAATTTATTTAATATTTATTTTTATGGTTATTCATTATGATTAGAACTTTATCTCTATTTATCAAATAGAAATTTAATGTACTTGGAGTTTTATAAGATAATTAATTGTACATATTTCATATTAAAATAAATACAAAATTTTCTCTTTTCTCTCATCTATTTAATTTTTTTACTTTATTCACGATATTTTTCTTATTTTTGTCGTGTTTAGGATTCAAATAGTATTATCTCCTCCTCCACCCATAATAAACAATGGTAAACTACAGTGGAGGTCACTTAATTATAGGTAAGATGATATTTAGGTCACTTAATTATTAAAAGTTACAGTTGGGTCACTCAATTATGGGTAAGGTTACATTTGGGTCACCCTTCATATTTAAAAAAGGATAACTATATTTTTAGTACCACACCTTTACATGTTTTCCTATTTTGGTACCCTACTTATTTTTTTGGCAAAATAATATCTAACGTTACGTTTTGTTTCTATTTTGATACGCTGCCGTTAAAAATTAATGAAAGGTTGACTAGGAAAGAGAAAATCACACGTGGCATGATGCCATATCATTTTCTCTCTCCTAGTCAGCATGCCATGTGTGATTTTCTTTCTCCTAGTCAGCCTTCTGTTATTTTTTTAACGGCGTGGTACCAAAATAGAAACAAAACGTAACGTTAGACACTATTTTGCCAAAAAAATAGGCAAGGTACCAAATTAGAAAAAGCGGTAAAGGTAGGGTACTAAAAATGTAGTTATCCCTTTAAAAAGTACATCAATTTAGTCATTTTTTCTTCCAAATCACTTGTATAGCCCCGTCAACATTAGATTACTTCATTTGAATTCATTAATTAATCTAATACACAAATGATATATTTTTTTAATATGAATTGTAACCCAAATGTAACCTTACCCATAATTGAGTGATCCAAATGTAACCATTAATAATTGGGTGACCCAAATGTAATCTTACACATAATTGAGTGACTCAAATATAACTTTTAATAATTGAGTGACCCAAACATAACCTTACTTATAATTAAGTGACATCCCTTGTAGTTTACCCAACAAACAAATACTATGAGATTTTATTTTGGGCAAGTAGCCCATTCTACTTTTATTACATAAAGTTAACCCAACCCATTCAGCAAATTTTTAAAATTCATGTTTGGCAGGCCCAAAAACAAATCTCTTCACATTTCTAGCCAATGATAGGAAATTGCATGCTTGGAAAATGGCAACTGAATTCGAATGCTCACACTGTCACACATATCAACTTGAATAAAAAGAAAAGCCATCATTTTAGCATCAGTCAGCAAAATAACTTGATTTCTTTTTCTTTTTCTTTTTTTGTTTCGTGGGTTGCAACTTGCATGGGGTTCCAGCTCTTAGCAATACAATAAAATAAACCTTTATTTCGAAAGCTGCAAAATCAATAACAATATGGACTCTGAACTCTGAAGTAGCAGATCAAATATAACTTGTTTAGTTTTTTTTTTTTGCCTGTTGAATTCTGATACAATACAGAACCAAAATCACAAATGCAAAGAACCCAAACCATTGCTTGTTCCATACAACAAACTGCCAAAGGATTGAAGTTGCCCTGTGGAAGAAACCAGTACTTACAGATACAGTGAAACCTGACGACTGCAGTTCAAAAACCCAGTTTCTTCCATATAAGAGATCATCTTCTTCAATTGAAAAAAGTGCATGCCAAAGGATTGTAGTTGCCCTGTGGGGGAAAAGGCTTCTGGATTTCCCCTTACATATTTATACTCTGCCACCTCCCACCGAGCTGAAAAGACTGGCCAGGTTCTTTGGGCGGGGGTGGCACCATGACTAGGTGAAACCATTGGCGATCTTGGAATACCTCATCACAGGCATATTCTTGAATGGCTTTACAAAAGACGAAAAACGAATTCAGATGTTAAGATTCAAGTTTTAAACTCGTTGAGCTGAAGTTGGGATTTCTATTTGAAATGTGGTTTTCTTCTTCCTTTTTATCTAAAAAGGAAATGACAGCATCTTCCAAGGTATATGCGGCGACCAACTCCATTGCCCCACATTTGATGACCAACTTTTCCTGCCTTACCAATAAAATAGTACTACATATGCTTCAACTTTGGAACCCTCCCACGCGCTGTACGTATTGTTGGATCAAAGTCATCTTGATTTTATTGTTGGAAAAAAATATTAGAGACGACGAAAAAAATTACACGATACATGATTACAACTTTATATTACAAAGTAAATAACATAGTCCCTAACTCTTAAACGACTAATTTAATTAGTTCTTACGAATATTCTGACATAAGTGATTTTTAAAAAGTTTTCGATTTGACTTAGCAATATTTACAATCTTTTTTTCTATCCCAATATGCAACTTTTATTTAGAAAGATGTCTTGTTTGATTTGAATGTGACATTTGTAGTATGGAATGTGTAATAAGTTTTCATGCTTCATGAAATGAATTTGTCCTCCTCTTTTGAGTTGTATCCATATTCTTATGATAAAGTAGCAGTGAGTCTGGATTAGGAATTACTTATAGGTGAAGAAAGCATCGTGGTGTAAAGTAAGAGTTTTAAGTTTCCCTGAAAAAAATACTTCAGATGAAAAAAAAAAAGTAAGCCAACTCGGCAGGTAAAGACCAAATTCTGTTTTAAGATATGGGTATGAAGTGGAAACCTTCGAAGATAGGGTTATTTATTAAAATCTGATGTCTCGTTCAAAATTTAGAAAAATTTAGAGTTAATTACATCACACATCCTCAAATTATGATTCCCATTCTAAATTGATCCTTAAACATTTAAATATTTCAATTTCATCCTCAAATTGTAGCTTTCATTCTAAATTAATCCTCAAACTTTTTGAATGTTCTAATTTCATCCTCAAAATATCATTTATATCGCATCATATTAGTATATAATACGGATAAGTGTTTCATGACAATTAATAATTTTTAATATATATCCTGAGAATCTAACTCTTTAGCAGAAAATTTAGCAAAAAAAGAGAATTACGCGTGCGGTGGATATGTATTGTGTTATGCCGGAGTGAAAATGTTTTAGGGGGTGCAGACTGCAGACTAGTAGTGTTGTTGCGCATGCGGAGATTGTATATGGAGTATGTTGTATGCGGAGTGAAAATGTTGTATGTTAATCATATATCATGTTAAAATTTAGCAAATTTAATATGATATATGATTAACATATATTGATAGTTTCGAGATGAAATTAGAATGTTAAAAAAGTTTGAGGACAAATTTAGAATGAGAGTCATAGTTTGAGGATGAAAATAAAATGCTCAAAATTTTGGAGACTAATTTATAATGAAAGTTATAGTTTGAGGATTAAATTGGAATGTTTAAGATTTTAAAGACCAATTTAAAATGAGAGTCATAATTTGAGAATATATGCTGCAATAAATCAAAGTTTTGATAGAAATATAAATTTCAAATATTAGGTTCGTTTAAAATATAAGATGGTGTCGGACTTAACGTTTAAGACCCGAGCTAGACCCGACTCGTTTCTAAGTTTGTACTGATATGCATTAGTATCGGAACACAAACGAGTGACAGTAACATCCTTTACATGTTACGCGTGCATGCCTGCCAACTGCGAATCGATAACAAATGAAGGCTATGAATATTGAATCGCAGTAGAGAAAGTGTAAGGTTTGGTATGAGGGAGAGCTCGGCCCAGACAAGAAGAGAGGCTTTGTAGAAAATGCAACAATACAGATGAGAGCTCAGCCCAGACAACACGTGGATAAGCAATGATCTTAGAAACTAGAAAGTCCCCTAGTGTCCGAATACCAACAAATTTTAAGATACATTGTCCCGACTCCCGAGACCTCCAGATTTCTGGGATCTTATTGATCTAATTGAAGTGGCAATCTATTCATAACAGCATTTAAACAAATCTTAGTCGGTAAAGTTTCTAAACATCAGCAATTTGCATTACTCTTTAAGCTTTTTTCTCCTTTTTCTTTTCGGTCGAGAAATATTATATACTATATTGTTTAAGGCTAAGCCAGAGAAGAGTAGCATAAGGTTTCAAACTCAAAACTAATAGTCTATTTATAAAAGCATATTAGTCCAAAAGGATTAGCCACGAGAAAAAAAAGCAGAATAAAGATATTTATAGGTCAGGTTAAATTGAAATCAAATAAAAAAAGTTGCAGGTTTGCAGCAATGAATCTTACGACATTTGAAGCAGAAGAAAAGAACATGACATGAATCTTTTAGATATCTTGAGTTTCATCCAAGAAACCTTGTAGGCAAAAGAAAAAGGGAAATTAAAGAACAAAACAGGAAAAGCAATTCAACATTCTCTTGTTTACATATATATATTTAAGTTCATTAGGCAAAATATTCTCCAACTTTTTACCCTGTATAAAACAACATTCGGCATTCCCCGGAGTTCAGAGCTCATATCCAACTATTGTCCCGCAAAAACAATGCCGGCAAGTAATACAGGCGTTCCGGCAGCCGCTACACAACAACAGCCAACAAGACGTTTCAGCCTGGTAAGATGTGTAGCCACTTGCTTGCTAGCCCTCATTGTTCTTGTTGGTCTAGCCGTGTTGATCACTTGGCTAGTCATTAACCCCAAAAAGTGGGTTTACACACTTGAAAATGGTTCAGTCCAGAATTTCAACCTAACCAACAACCATCTCAATGCCACATTCGATTTCGTTCTTAGGGCACATAACCCCAACAGAAGAGTCTCTGTCTACTATGACTACATCGAGTGCACGGTGACGTACGAAGATCAAACCATCGCATTCAATACGATCGATCCCTTCTTCCAGCCTCATAGGAATGTCAGCCGAGTCAAATCGAAACTGGTGGCTCTAAATTTGGAGATGTCGCCATCAACATCTAAGGATCTCATGATTGAAAAAACATCAAGGGAGATTCAAGTTGATGTTCGTTTTAAGACAAGGATTCGGCTTAAGGTAGGCATGTGGAAGTCTAATCATCGTACGCTACGGATCGTTTGTTACTCGGCAACAGTTCAATTATCTCGGTATAAACATTTTGACAAGGTACCATGTGAAACAGAACTTTAGTTCAGAGTGATTTTTTTACAACAATGATCCCCCTCTGGTTTTATTTGTGTGTTTCCAATTATCTCTTACATGTCTCAACTGGTGTCCTAGGGCTGCCATTTTATGTCTCCCATGCTATTGTATTTGTTTTCTTCTTTGATTAATATGGTGTGAAAATTGTTGTTTCTTGTTTACCTGCTACTGCTATCACAAGAATTCCAGTATGTATAAAAGATTAATATTGATTGATGTATACCAACAAGAATTTAAATGGGTCAAATTACACTATTAGTTCATATACTCTGATTTGGTGGTTTTTAGTCCCTGAACTTTAATACATATTCCCAGTTTACCTGCAGAAACAGGTCTTGGTTTAGTTTATTGGTTTAGCCCATAACTTAAATGGGCTGTCCTATCACTGACTTATGACCAATGGCTTCTTTTCATATGGGGCAGAAACACTTATTCATTTGTTGAAAAGTGATTTTATTTATTCATTCAAAATAGCAAAAAAAATTAGGCCATTTTTTTTGTCACTTTTTATGTCTTAATATTAACAAATATTATAAAAAAATTAAGTTCTAATTCTAAATTCTAAACCCTACATCCTAAAAATACATCATACCTTAAGCCATAAATATATTTTTAGTGTGAACATAAATAAAAGCACCGAAAAGGACAAAAAATTTCTATTGTGAAAGCAAGAAAGTAGGTATTAGTAAGTAAACATCATTTCAAACCATTAGTTTTAAGATTAACTTTGACGCCAAGGGAGGAAAGTTTATCTACAAAAACTGCACTACTCCATACCAAATTACACGCACTTTAAGAGCTTACACCTACAGATGAACCCAAGGATTTATGGCATTGAAAGCTTCATTTAAGTTTGACGTGTTGTTCCACCTAATCTTCATTAAATGATCACACGATTATGATAAAACTCTTCATAAAATGGAGTAGGTAAAACATTACTAATAACCGGATAAAAATTCTCTGCCCTTTTTTGGTGCCCCTATTTATGCTCCAACATTAAAAAACATAACAAAATTAAATTCTAAAGCCTAACCCTAAATTCTAAATCCTAAACCCTACACCCTATATCCTAAAAAATACACCATACCCTAAATTTCCTAACCATAACCCCTAACCTAAAACTTTAAACCCTAAACATAATTTTAAATGTGGGAATATAAATAGGGGCACCGAAAATGGTATAAAATTTCCATCCCTAATAACCCATCTCTATAAAGGAAAAGCATTCCATTGGCCACCCCACTCTAACATATGAACAATGCAAAAATATCTGAACCCCACAATTTCTCATCTGCAAAAATATCTGATATTGATAGAAACTTTTTCAACCAATGTCATTAGTTTCCGCTTGATCAATGTTCAAACGTTGTTTTAAACACATTACTTAGCCTCAATCCAGTAATTTGTTGATCATTAATCCCGTTTCAGCTACATTTTACTGACAAACAATCAAAAACCAGCAGTGGAAGACAAGATATACCTCCTTTTTCTGACAAAAGCGTTGCCCTAAGGAAAAGGGTATGGACTATGGTTCATTTTTTGTGGGGTATTGTCCCCTCAAAAAAAAATGGGGGGTTGGGCTGGGGTTTTTTTTTTTTTTTTGCTGATCATGTATAGGCAAACGGTGTCCTACCATTATAAAACTCGACAGACGTGATATTAAGTAAGGGCATGTGCCCTAAAAGCTGTCAACTCTGATAACCAAACTTGAGTGCCTTTCGGACTAGACCCCTCCCTTTCTCCCCAAATATTGACGGTTTCTGCATGGCATCTTGCTAAGGAAACCAAGACACAAGGGCTAAACTAAACTAAAGTGCATGGACATGGCCGGAGCCTGAATGACAGATAACCTAAGGGATAAACTAAAGGGCTAGACAAGGGCATGTGCCCTTAAAACTCGTCCTTTTTATCCCTTTGGCATTTGCTTGTCCGTTGTTGTTATTGTTTCACTGTTCTCAGTGTCAAGTGAAATGAACTTAACCGAAACATTTCTTATAGTTATAGCTCAGTCCCATCTAATAATACCCATTAATTATGTAAACTCCCACATTTTTACAGCAATTTATTTAGCTTTTTGTCTCTTGTTTTCTATCCCTTTGCTATCCTTTTCCATATTCTCATTTCTGTTTGATTTGGATAACCAATAATGGCATCATATCTTGTTTTTGATAAGCTTGAGAAGATATTTTTTAAGAATATTAATTTCGTATTTGCCAAAATGGTCATTACATTTTTTTTCAAATGAAAAAAAAGCAAGCTTAATTTCATAGGTGTAGTGTCAACATGGCTGCATGTACATGCATTATAACAACGTTTTAACATGATGTTGAATTGTTGACATGAGCACGTGGGCATGATTTTGAACATTTTTTCTTTGAAAATAACAATTTAAAGAAATGAAGATTAAATTTCACAACCACGGTCGAAATCAAGATCAATTATCAAGAGGGACCAAATTATATTACTCTATATTTATAACGATGGGTATTTAAACTCAAAATTTAAACAAGATAAAATTTAATTTGTATCATATTTAAAATTTTAAGGAACTAAATTATTATTATACCAGTAAAATTAAGAGCCAAACCCCAAACTCTAATTTCACCCTTGACCCACCAAACCTATATGTTAGGTGAAATTCTTTTCGGCTAGGGTTCATGAATCAAATAGTTAAAATTTTAAAATCGAAGTTCATAATGCATTATGGTATAAGAAACTATAGCATTGACATTAATTAAAAAGGAAAACGTGGAAAGGACTAAGGGTACAAAGTCCTCAATACTATTATATATAAGCATATGTAGGGAAATGAGCTTTCCACGTGACTATTTGGGGGTGAAGATTAGATTCATGTAACATGTTGATGTAGTCGGAACACGATGGGGAAAGAAACATATGATATTTTCGGCCATTAGAGGACCATGCCTGTATTTTGTAAGTATATATGGTGCCATTAAGGAAGAGGTAAGCCAAAGCTGTTGGGTTTACCTAAACAAGGGATTTACAATGGCAAATACTATATTTATTTTAATCTTAGTTTTTTTAGTTCAATTTCATCCTAAATTTAAATATTATATGGTTTACATTTAGTTGGAGGTGGGTTGTTTAATAGGATTCCTGTGGGATTTTGGAGGTACAAGCAACCCCCACGAAGGTGGATGGATGCAGGCCACACAAAGAAGTGACCGACAACTTGATATTTTATTTTATTTTATAAGTTTGCAATTTGTTGAGTATATAACCAACATAAAAAAAAATCTCATGTACTTCAGTTCTCTTTCTATATATCGGCATTAAAAAAATTAAATTATAAACTTTTGACATGGAACTTAAATTTTAAAACCTTATTTTAATTCTCTTTTTATGCATAGACATTAACCTTATTTTTTTGTAATATGCATGTCTGTCTTACGGCTCATGTTCGGAGTGCGTAGCTGCTTCTCTCAACAATATCGTCTTTAAAGTTTGAACTCATATTATTTTTTTTTAAGAGTAAAATGTGTCTTACCAATACACCAACCCTGTTAGTTGAACATTAACATTAATAATTGCTCTTTCACAATCATGTTTAATCATGAATATATAATTCAACACCGCCGAAGATTTCGCCAATTGCCGGTAGAGTTGGAGTCAACCCATTTTCTCAAACTCTTTTTTATTTAATAATGATTGGCCAGAACAAGCCTCCCAATTTCCATGCATGAACGGGTGTATTTATATTAATATTTCATTAGGTTTTATTTTTATTATTTTAATTAATAAAATAGATTTTTGGGTCAATCTAGATCTAATACGTTTCTTGAATACTCCAATTAAAATCGATACATATAAAATTTATGATATAGAGTTTAGGGCTAAATTTGAATTTGACTAGTTCAACCCTTTGTGTCCCACAAAAGATGATGTTTATCATCTTGGTGGCCCGGGTTCGAGCACTAGTATTGCCATGCTGTGTGTCTTCTTAAAAAAAAAACTAAGAAAATTTGAACAAATACTACCATTGCATCAATAATAAAATTAAAATATTATCAATATATCAAATGATTATTAATTAAAATAATAAAAATAAAACCTAATGTAATTTTTTTGTTTCTACAAGTACCTCAATTTTAAGATTTAGAGTTTTAATGTAAGGTATAAAGTTTATGGGTTTTAGTATAAAGTTTTAAAATTTAATTTTTTTTGTTAGAATATAAAGTTTATGGTTAAAATTTAAGTTTGAACTAGCTCACAAAACGCTGCTACACAACATAAATAGACAAAAATTTTATAGTTCAAACTTAACATTCAGATTGAGCGATGAACCACCTTGATTATTGCAACAAACAACGGGTTCATGTTTATGAATTAAAATTTTAACTACACACTCGTTGTAAAAGCCTTGAATTGAATATATTTTAATCTAAACAATGACATTGCACTAATTAACATGCAACCAACTTTAATTAGACACGCCCAATCATGATAATAAAAAGGGATAGCTTTAGTTAATCGACATAGTTGGATAGTTATAGTCCTAGGAAATTTAGTAATAATTACTTAGCTTTTTGGTAAGCCTGCGTCCTAATTTTTGAATTAGCCTTTTAACTATTTGTTTCTTTAAAAAATCATCATTTCATTTAAACTTACCAATTTTTGTCAACTTGTTTCCAGAAATTTATAGCTCAATAGTAACACCTTATCTCCCTATGTTGTTACAACCTAATGTTTGATGCCAACACTTTTTATTGGTATTTTCCACTGAAATCAAGTTTTCTTTATTAAGTAGTATTTAGAATATGATTTTATTGATTTAACTATCAGTTGGTTTAATAGGGCAGTGTATTGAGTTATTTTAAATAACATTCAAAGTTCAAAATTCAAATCTTAAATTTGTGCAAGTTGAATTGAGAAAAACTGTCATCATAATAAAACTCTACAACATCTAATCCGCAATAGTTAACCAATAAATCAAATATCAGTTGGTTTATTTGATTTTTTTGAACGTTTATTTAATTATAAATTTTCAAATTTGTAAATGCGACAATTTTTTTATAAAAATAACTTTATAGATGCTCTAAAACTATTTCTTAAGGTCATTATTTTCCTTGTCTTATAAAAGTTCTCAAAATATAAAATATTATTTTAAATTATAATTTAATTGACTTATAATCCCGTTAGAATTATTTTAATAAATTTAAATAAAATTTTATTTTATAATATAATTACTGATGTAATTATCAATATTAGGTATCATATTATCATTTTATTTTATTTTATAATACAAATGTCGCACTATTCAATTTTGAAATAAAAAAAAATACGAGACAATTTAGTACCTAACATGATATGAACCTAACCTTTTCTGGAATTATGGGATAATTACACGTTTACTAAATTTCCACAGCAAGAAATTTCTTAAAACCACACATTGTACCACTGAGTACGACTTTACCTTTTCATGGAAAAGAGGTACTCCATTTTGAATTGCCGTTAACGCCACAACATTCCAGTCATCCCACGGTAGTTGAAATTCCATCATTGCCCTTCTGCTACCTTTATTTTGAAATTTCGTAACCCAAACAAAATTCCATGTTCCAGAAATCACGAAGAAAACCCCGCGTCGTTTTCTCCGGTTAAATCCAAGATTTGGGACCATTTTCGTAATTAGCCCCACGAGAGAAAGGTCTCCACCCACGTGTCAATCTCCTATTCATTCTTTTCCATTGATTCTAAGACGTTAGTGTTACGGCGGTTTTTTTAATCGGCGGTTCGGATTCTAACCTGAAAAGTTTTAAAAACAACAAGAAAGCAATTACTACATACAAATAAAAATGACGTGTCCCGTCCTTTTTTAATTTAATTTATTATTCATAATAAATTCTCATCTTCCCTGCTCTTGAATTTCTCTCTCTGTGTTATTTCTCTTCACATTCTCCATTTCTCTCTCTCTTAGGTTTCGTTTCTTTTACTTCAAAATCAAAGAACTCAAAGCTTCTCCGGTACGATTTTTCCTCTCTTTTTTTCCTTTCAATTTTGATTATTTGCTCTTTAATTGGTGCCCCTTTTCCGGCTTGTGGTTGTTTCGATCTTCGTTATCATTTGAATATGTATTTGGTAATGTTTATTCGTTTCTCTTGTTTGGTTGTTCAGAAGTGTGATGAAAAGAAGAGAAAGTTAACTATGAATTTCTCAGAAATTGTAAACGGTTAATTTTTTCCGTTTTTTTTTTGAATTTTTTTGCGACTGTAAAGATTGAGATTCGGAAATTTTCGTTGTGTTTTCACGTTTTATTAGCTGATAAACAAGGGATTAACCGAATAAATTAGCTCAGCTTACTGCTTTTGGGCGTGTTTGCTGGAGGTTTTTGTAAATAATATCCAGATTTATTTGATGAAATATTAACCAGTCACTAATGGCACTTGTTAAGGTCATATGCTTATAATTTTTGTTCAACTTAGTAAAAGTAATGTGTTTAATACATTTTTTTTACCAAATGATAAATTAATAATCCTGATGTCTATAGGTAGTGGTTAAGCGGATTCTTTATTTAATTATATTTTTCTTCCTCATTTTGGTGAAACATGACATTGAGGAAATCGGATATCAAGATTCAGGAGTGTTGCAATTTATGAAAATAAGTTAGAAAAAAACTGAAATTTCTTGTTGTTGCTGCAGAGTTTTTGGAGTTTGTATAAACGCGATGGCAATGAAAAAGCTGATAAATGATGAAAAAGGTGAAAAATAACTAGTTTTAGGTGTTTTTGATGTTTTGAAAGGGGATTGTCTGCTACATAGCATTTTATCCTACACAAATGCAGTTTTTAGGCATTTGAAGTAGATGGGTTGAAAGGGTTTGATATTATAGATTTTGGAGCAATATGGCTATTGCTGGTCTACACAATATTTCTGTGCTTGAAAATTCCTTCCTAAGGGAGTCTCAGTCTCAAACCTCGGGAAGTTGGGGAAATGGTAGCACCCGGGCATCCTCACTCCTGCAGATGTGGCGGGAGATTGAAGATGAGCATGTGGTGAGTCATGCTCAAGAGAGGGCTAGTGAAAGAATGCTCCAACCAAGGAGTGATGACCTCTCTGTGACTGATCTTTCTGATAGCCGAAATAGTGAACATAGTGGTGTTTCAGATGATGTGAGCGTGAGTGAGAATGAGTTTGGAGATTGGTTGCCAGATCGATTTGGGTTGCAGAATGCGAATGGGGATTCAAATAATCTTAACTGTGAACATTCGTCTGATTTGGGCGAAGTTGAAAGGGAAAGGGTAAGACAAATTTTTCAGGAGTGGATGAACAGTGGTTGCAGGGATCATACATCTAATGTTTCCCGTAGAAACAACAATTCAAGATCCCAGTGGCTTGGAGAAACTGAGCAAGAGAGGGTCAGAATTATAAGGGAGCGGGTGCAAATGAACAGCCAGCAGAGAGGTGCTTGTGTTCATAGTAGAGAAGAACAAGCTGCTGATGTTGGTGGTCAAATTGAACAAGTTCTTGATGGATTGGTGGTTAACCAGAATGAAGGCCGGACTGAGCATGTGCGTAGGGGAATTCGTAAATTATGTGGCCGACATGTGCTGCTTGATATGCTAAAAAAGGCTGAGAGAGAAAGGCAAACTGAGCTCCAGGGGTTGTTGGAGCATCGGGCTGTATCAAATTTTGCCCATCGCAACCGCATTCAGGTAGTTGCATATACAGTCTAGCCATTTTAGGTGTTTATTGTCTTTATTTGTTCACATGTTGTCCGTGTTTTTTCAAGTTTGCAGATAAAGACACCCCTTCCCACCTATATTTAAGGTAGGGGTTAATCTGGTAGTTTCGGTGTTACAAATTCACATAATGGAGATGCTTCTTAGTTCTTACATGTTATTGAGAGCTATAAGGACTGTTCTCTAGCACAAAAGTACACTGTACATCCAATGAGGTTGTTAGTTGCCTTATATTTTCCATGTAGCTTAAAAGTCATTCTTTTAAGCATAGGAATTTATCTAACAGTGTTAGATGTCTAATTATTGATTTATAATTATACTTGCCTGTTAAAATTCTTGAAAATGACTTTACTGCAACTATAACATTCATACTAAAAAGAGAAAGTCCCTATTATCATGCTAACCTGTGTTGATATTAAATGCAAGAAAGAATACTGATTTTGATCTAAGAGCAAAATTAAGATCACATGTCAAGTAGAGAATGCTAGCATATCTGTCTCAACAATTTGCCTTGTTTTAGTCTTCCTATTTGATTGATGTTTACCATTGTAACTTGCAGCTTGTTCTGGAAATTAAACGCTCTGCATATAATAGTTTTGTAACTCTCAAAAGCAAATGGGCTACCCATTACATTAATTATTGTCTTCTAAAATACTGTAAAAAAATCCTAACAATGTTTATGGATCTTCTATAAATGCCATTGTTGTTTGAAGGCAACTGTAGTGTATCGTAGCTTGTGTTGGTAGCTTTAATTCAATTGACTTAATGCGTCCTAATGCTAATTGTTAACCTTCTTGCTTTTGCCATTAAACCAAACATGGATTGCTTTTACTGGCATTCATTTATCTCCATATGCCTTGTTTTTTTATGCAGTCATTGCTGAGGGGTAGATTCCTGAGAAATGGCAGGATGGGCGAATGTAACAGATCTACCTCTATTGCAGCCAGCGAATTAGGCTTATTGAGACAAAAGCAAACTGTATCTGGTCTAAGGTACTTTGCTCTCTATTTCATATAAACAGCACAGTTCATCTGATGCTGTATTTATAGTTCCACACTTTTTGCATTCTGTAAACATCTCCATAGACTTTATTTTAGTAGAACTTCAAGGAATCAAATTTTCTACTGTTTAGTAAATTGAGCTCAGTTTTTCCAGAAAAACAGTATCTGTAATTTCTCTCTGATGCTTATTATCGTCATTTTCATAAAATCAAAGCTGCATTCAGATGAATGAATTTGAAACAAGGGATGGATCTCAAATTTAAATTGGCGTTTTCGCTAAAGCTTAAAATAATATCCCTTCTGTCTAATTCAAATAATTCATCAAGATTCTTGCAATAAAGAGATTCTGACTAACATTGAAGTTGTGGAAATTAGTAATACTATCAGTGATGTATTGTGCAATGTGATAATGAGGTCGAGACTGTAAATGCTAGTACTTTGCACACGTCTTCAGTTAATTATTCAAGTTCTCACATAAAGACGTGATGAATTCATCATGTTAAGATATGACATTGGTGTGACTGCTTGATTGTGACATGGAGTTCAAGATTTCAACTTTCAATTCATAAAAACATCTTTTAGCGGAGCAGGTGAAAGCCTCCTGCATCTCTCCTCCCCATACCTTTCATATTACTGATCCTTGTGTACTAGGCTTCCCTTTTTCAAACATGGCATGAGTATAGCACAACTGCTACATGAAAAGTTGCAATAGTTTGGCAGTGCATATACATTTCAACGATCATGTCTAAATTTGCAGTACCCGCTTGTGGTCCTATGCTTTTAGCTGTGATATCTGTTTAATTGTGATTTTTTTTTTCTTTTCCTCATAGCGGGTGGTTTGTTTGCTAATTTAAACTTAGGACCTTTCTGAAGTAGCTTAACTATACTTGCTTAGAGAAACTTTTTGGATGCTTTATTGGTGGAAGCTACAATGTTGAATTAAAATAATGTCATAACCTTTATATTAAGCGATACCATTTTTACCATTCAATTGTAATATTTTGCAACCCTTGCCTTTTGTTTCAGGGAAGGATTTTTCTCCAGACTTGATAATTCTGGTCCTGGTCCTGCCAGCAGTAATCGATCTGATACATCATCTAATGCTGACTCTAATGCTAATAGAAATGAGCAAAACCAACTAAATAACTCACAGGAAACCACAGATGAAATAAATGAAAACCCTGAACATGAGAACCGGCAAACAGATAACCGAAGGTTGTTGGATGATAGAACTGATTTAGAGGATGATGTTGTTGAAGATGTAATTTGGCAGGAAACCTCTGCTCGGGTAGAAGAGTGGCGGGAACGGGTTTCTGAGAGTGTTGCTAGAGACTGGCAGTGGTCTTTCGGTGATGAGTCCAATGAGAGCAGAGATGTTAGTGGAGAAACCTTGGATGTGGACTGGCAAGAAAATCTTGCTAATGAGTCATCCCTTGAAACTTTTCCGAATGAAGCTGGGGAATATACTAATGTACAAGAAGCTGGTGCAGCTTCTTCTGAACATTCTTCCCAAGATGGAAGAAGTGGGACCTATGGGTTAATGAATGACATAGGAAATTTGCAATGGAATCCAGTAGCACGGATTGACGAGCAAGAATCTTCTTCTCAAGTTGAACAATGGCAAGAGGAGGAGCAGGACACTGTGGGAGCTGACTGGCAGGAAGCTAGTGTCGAGTATAATGAATTCGTGAATGGTAATGAAGAAGCCTCTGACATGCGCCACGAGGATGGAGGCTTGCATGAAACTACACAGGATTGGTTGGAGGGGTCTTACAATCTAGAACCTGTTACCATTGCAAGAACAGATACATTTTATTTTCCTGATGATGATAACGTACGCAGTATGGAACTGAGGGAACTGTTAAGCAGGTATGAATTTTATTTACTGTTGGCCTTATATAATTAGAGTTTTCTAATTCGGTATTTTTGTAACCCATGTTACTTTAAATGCTGTAGGAGAAGTGTGTCTACTCTTCTTCGTAGTGGTTTCCGTGAGAGTCTTGACCAGTTGGTACAATCATATGTGGAAAGGCAAAATCATGCTTCTGTCGATTGGGAGCTAAATGAAACATCTCCTACTCCTGTGTCTCTTGAGCAAGATATGGAACAGCAAAGCGGGGATTAGAATGATAGCCATGGGGATGCTGAGACGACTCCACTTTCTCTTCCTTCACCCAGGATGCCACCTATGCAGCCACTCTGGGACCAGGATTCACACCATTTTAATTGGGCACCACGTGATGCTCATCAACGCTTTGGCATTGTATGTCATTTCTTCTTATTTGCAATTTGATTTTGTTGTTGATTTTCTTCTGAAAACTGATTAATATATTATCCTAATTTTTTAGGCACTTATGAGCAAAATCCATTATTTTTCTGAAAGAATATTGTTCATCTGTATGTTACAATATTTAATATAAAACTGTTATTTAATATAATTTATGAGCTTAAATCTGTTCAACTACTCTTCTTTTTGTGTCCATTTTCATTTAATTGTGCTGCTAATTTGGTGCAGGAGTGGGAGGTCATTAATGATATGAGGATCGACATGGCTAGGCTGCAGCAAAGGATGAATAATATGCAGACGGTGCTGGAGGCCTGCATGGATATGCAACTCGAATTACAGCGGTCGATAAGACAAGAAGTTTCTGCTGCCCTTAACCGCTCTGCTGGTTCACAAGGTTTTTCTTTTCCTTCCATATCAGCTCACTTGGGTGATATTTCCTTCTGGGTTTCTCCGGGAAAGTGCATTATCGTAAAGAGAGACTACTTGTGATTATTCCCATTGATCATTTAAGAAATTGAACTGCAGATTTTTCATAGTAATGGGATATAATTTTCTTATTATTGCTTGTTAATCATTGTGATGTTCTATTACAGGGATGATTGATGACAACTTGCCGAAGGATGTGTCTAACTGGGAAAATGTCAGGAAAGGAATTTGTTGTATATGTTGCGAAGGCAATATTGATTCATTACTGTACAGGTAAATCGTCAAGTTTCATATAAATTTGAGGCCTTCAGTTTTTTTGTTTTCCTCATTCCTGTATCATATTGTTACAGATGTGGGCACATGTGCACATGCTCAAAATGTGCCAATGAGCTGGTCCATGGTGAAGGAAAATGTCCAATGTGTCGAGCACCGGTAGTCGAGGTCATCCGTGCTTACTCAATCCTTTAAATTCAACAATATTTATATATTTAATAAACAGAACCAAAAGAAAAATAGAAAACCATAGAATTTTTTCATCTGTCTTTTTTTTTTGCTCTTGATCACTCCACATCTTATTTTCTTCCCATTTCTTTATTTTCGCCTTTCTTGGACCCCTTCCCCTGCCGTGATTTGATGAGTACATAAATTGAGTGTATGGTTGAAACAGAGAATTCATCATGTTGGATTCATTATATAATACTAATTTGAGTGTAAAATCATTAATTATATGATTAATGCAATGATTGTTGGACTGCGTTAATTATTTTGGAGGTTTTAGTCTATTCTCATGGTTTTGTTTTCTGGGGAAAATTGCTTCGGTATAGAGGATAATCCTTGCCAAATCGCTCCACTTGATTTGTGTGGCTAAAGAAAGGAACTTAACAACAAATTAAAAATAATTAATAATATAACAATCTCGAAGCCCCTAGATTTACCTTGAAAACAGTGTCAAGTAAATAATTAAAAAGAATTATGTACTAAAATTTTATTAACATCTGTTGCTTGTCAGTCGCATTGGAACTTGTAATTTGTAAGTAAGCAACAAGCATCAAGAGCTCAATGTTCGTCGCAGCATGGGTCGTTGCTCTAAACTTGAACAGCTACTCGCTCTCCTCATCCTTGACATCGTTTCCACCACCGTACACGTGTCACCGTTATCAACCGTTGATGGCTGACTGACACACCAATCATTCCTCTCCTGCATTACACGCAATCCACCGCCACCGCCACCGTTGATGCTCTCGAACAACCTGGTCCCTCTACAGACGGGACAGGAGACGTGAGAAGAAAGCCACGTGTCGATACATTCGACGTGGAAAACATGTTTGCAATGCGGTATCGTTTTAAGACACTGCTTATCTTCAAACTCGCTGAGACAAATGGGGCAATCTATCTGGTACTTGGGATTCCCATGGTAAGAATATACCGGCAAAGATCGAATGGCTGTTGGGTCAAGTCCTTTGCGTGAAGCCGAGACACGGTGAAGATCAGAGGAGAACGGAAACGAGTTAAGTGGACCACCACGGTAACGCCTCCTACGAGAGAGATGAGCTGTTGGGTCTTCAGATAAACGACGGATATAAATGGAGAAAAAGCCCATGAAGAAGAGAGCTGTGAGGAGAACGAGTACGGTGAGAGGCATGGAGGAGTCAAAAGGAGGACTGTACTGAGGTGGCTTTTTGGATGAAGACGGCGGAGATGAGGTGGCGTTGGGGAGCTGGAGCGGCGGTAACGAGGTGGTGGTCGTGGTGGTGGCGGAGTAGGGAGAGTCATAGAAGAGGAAGAGTTTCCGATTGTAGGGTTTCATTTCAAGTCGAGATAATTGAGGTCAGCTCAGCTCAGATTTTGTTTTTATTGATTCTTTTGGAGTGAAAGGGAAGCTTACATATTAATAAATCATTATATAAGGTGGACGGTCGGATTCATCACGGATATAACAGTAAATAATAGTAGTAATAAGAAAAATTAGACGCCCCTGTCATGATTTAAATTATTTTATATGTTACTGATTTATTCTTTACTAAGAAATTGATTCTCTATTTCTTTGATTGCTATATAAATATTTTGTTTTACACTAACTAAATACTTTTTATATAAAATAATATTACTTTAAAAAGATAAAACGAACATACTTCTACTTCTTTTCTTTCACTAAGATTCGCACAGAGTTCCATCCTCTTTTGTTTTTAATTTCAATGCTAATAATTTCTCTATTTAACTAGAAAAGGAGGAGGAGAACATTTCATATTTTCTTCCACTTGATGTAAAATATTCAGCAAGATGGTTAAAACTTTGATTTTAATATTAAACATTGATGGGATGATTATATAACTAAATATAATACAAAACAATATTAAAAATGAATTCATATAAATGCAATTATAACTCGAATACTCGATATATAATATGATGGAAAAACAAATTATTAGAACAAGAGAATCTCTAAACTAAAAAAATTTAAAACAAAAGCATGCATATTTAGAACAAGAGAATCTCTAGATATGATTAAGATTAAAATTTATATAAAAAAAACTGGAACAAAAATTCTACTAATTATAGAAATTAATTAATGATCCCAAACTTGAGGATCGAAAAAGGGTTGATGGGAGAGCTGTATTATTCTTTTGTTAAGATGCTTATTAAGAGCACCTAATCAAAGTAACCTCCAAGCAAACTTATAAAAAAACTGTAATTAAGGCTGGGTAGAAATCAGATAATTTCAATTTAAGATTGTTATGGTAGTCTGTTTAATAGTTTTTTAATATTTTAGATGATCACAAGGTAGTATATGTTTGTGCACTTAGTAGACAAAACAATTTAAACCAGAATTTTCCAAAATGAACATCATTTTATTTTTCATTGACATTATTCGTTAATCATAACGCTGAAAGTTATAGTAAAATATAATTTTTATAGATCGAGTCTTTTAACTCGATTGATATGATTGTTATTGTAATATCTAGAAGAACATAGATTAGAATATGCTTAAGCACGTGTTATAATCCATTTTTGAGATTTCTAAAGTCCGGATGGTCTAAATATCGAGTCTTTAACTCGATTGATATGATCGATTAAGTCAATCATGGATCTTTTAGTACGAACCCAAAACTGAACCACTTAATATTAAAGTCTTCTAAAAGAAAATAATGAATTTCAAAGTCGACGTTGAAATATAAATATTCAAGTGAATTTTTTTTAATGATATGTTCCAGCCATGGCCAATGCAATATTTAGAAGTTGTAAGATATGTACATGATGAAGTTAAGTAGTTGGAAACGTCCACAAACAATCATGTACAAGGCGACGGGAATACAACAATCCGAGAGGCTTCCTGGAAAATCACAAATGTACTTACAAATTGCTAAAGCCGAGGGTGTTTATAAGTCATAAAATTTCAAAATTTTAGGGTGGACACAAATTATAAAATTTAAGTACTAATTCATAAATGATTATTATCCTATACATCGATGGTGGATTTTTTTTTTATTTCCACAAGTGCCTCAATTATAGGGTTTAGGGTTATGGTTTATGGTTTAGAGTTTAGGGGTTTTGGTGTAGATGTTTAGAATTTAAGGTGTTTAAAATTTAGGATTTAGTGTTAGAATTTAGGGTTTAGGGTTTAGTTTTAGGGTAATATGGGTAGGGGTTTAGATTTTAACCTACAAACCCTAAACCCAAAATTCTATCATCAATCCCTAAATTCAAAACTACTACACTTATACCCCTAAACTTTAAACCCTAAACGAAGTCTCTAACCCCTAAAACTAAGACGCTTGTAAAAAAAATTTCCACAAGCGCTTGTGTATAGAATAATTACCCGTTCATAAAAATTAAAAAAAATTAAAACTAAATATATGAACTTTGAAAAGTTCAAGGCGAGCACGAGCTCACCCAAATATATATGTGGCTCCGCCACTGGTCGGACGAGGTTTCCAACCTAAAAGTAGAGCCACCATCCATCCTACATCTGCCCTATTACTAATCACTCCGTTAATTTACATTAAACAACAAACTAAAATTAGTCTAATTTAGGTTATAGTTTTAATATATGTTCATTAATTTTAGTTATTTAATAATATATACACCATACAAACAAACTATTCGAATTTAGATCACCGAAAAATAATAATAGTCCATAAATAACTGTGGCAACGTAGAGGAAAATAGTTTAGTATATTACATTGCATGATGGCAATGCGGTGGTTCATAATCATATATGAAGATTATTAGAAAGGCATAGTCAAAAACATTGTAAAAGGAATAAGCATCCGACATACATCATGCACGCTTTCAAGGTACATCAGTTGGCGTTTTGAAAGATTGCAAAAACAGTCATAACCCTAAATCTCCCTCTCCTATCAATACAAACCAAGAAACGATAAAAGGATTTCCCTATACAAATCAGAATCCTAGGCGTCGCTCCATATCGTAACAAATAGAATGGGAAAAAACTGGGATCTTTTAGAGACGACTTATTCGATATCTTTCCAAACTACAGGTACAACATCGGCCCCAGAAAATCCAACCCAGTGCCCATGTGGCTATGTTTAGGGTGTTCATAAATGGCCTAATAAATACTTAGAGTCCTAATAAACTCGTAACACAAGTTAATAAAATAAAAGAGAAGATGAAACATACTAATACTATAGTCGTCCCTGGCCAGTGCTTACATGCTAGTAATTTTCTAGAGTACTGCTGCTACAGTCTTGCTCTTCATTTGTAATTTCTTTCGGCACTTTCGCAGAAATTCCATCGCAACCCAGGACTAAATTATAAAAAAAATTCACTTTCACGGTGAAAATGGATGAAAAGAAAATAATGTCATACTAATGGGATAAAATTCGTCTGCCCCTTTTCGGTGCCCCTACATATGCCCCAACACTAAAAAATACTACAAAATTAAAATCTAAACTCTAACCCTAAATTCTAAATCCTAAACCCTACACCCTATACCCTAAAAAATACACTCTACCCTAAATTCCCTAAACCCTAACCACAACCCCTAACCTAAAACCCTAAACACTAAACCCTAAAATTAATTTTGAGCGTGGGGGCATATGTAGGGGCACCGAAAAGGGGCAGAGGAATTTCATCCATACTAATGTGGCATCTTATAATGGATGAAAATCCTCTACCTTTTTTGGTGCCCCTACTTATGTCCCACACTTAAAATTACGTTTAGGGTTTAGAGTTTTAGGTTAGAGGTTATGGTTAGAGTTTAGTGAATTTAGGGTAGAGTGTATTTTTAGAATATAGGGTATAGGGTATAGGGTGTAGGGTTTAGGATTTAAAATTTAGGGTTAGGGCTTGAAATTTAATTTTGTTGTATTTTTTATTGTTGGGGCATTGAAAAGGGGTAGAGGATTTTTATCCTCTTATAATACGATTAATTTGGCTTTAAAAAACATAAAAAATGTTACACGTGTGATGTATTATCACGTTATGATTCTGAAACTTTTGGCAACAGAACGTACCAAATGAACAGTTTGATAACATGGGCAAGCGCAAACCATAGGCATAAGAGATGGCAAAACAGCTTGTCCTTATTAGGGTTTGTGCTAACCCTATAGCTAGTTCTTATCTGTTAATAAATGGGTAAAACATATTAATATATAGATAACATATAGTACACGACTAAATTAATATAGTTTTCTTGGTATGTTGTGCGACTCTAAATTATACCTATAAAGTTAAAAATGTGTACCATCAATATATAAAAAATGGAATTCTACGTATATGATGTATAGAAAAAGTTGATGTAGCTAACCTATATACTAATCGATTATATGGGCGACCCTAAGTTGTTGAAAATTACATCACCTTTTGCTACATGTAAGCTATGTAATTGCCTATAATTAGACTCCACAACAACATAGTAACAGGAATTTCCTACAAACACGCATTGGTTTATTTTTAAATTGAGGAATATTTTAAAAAATTTGAACATTTTTTTTAAGAATATCATACTATTCAGATTCTTTCTCACTCATAAATTAGAAGATATTCGACACTTAAAACATGTTTGATTCTACATCTTCAGTATATTGTACTAACAATAATGTAAATCAGAAGGATATGTTGCAACTTTAGAAGCTCGCTTGCGAAAAAAATTCTGCTAAACAATACAATGAATTAATTTTTTTAAAGATTCATTATTATTAGTATATAAATTCATTGACATTGAAAACAACAAATTAAGTGGACATGGTTATAATCCCTTTTCCCTTCCCCGTAGTTTCAACAAATTAATTGACAATCTTTTTCCACTTACCCTTAGACAATTGAAGTTTTCAATATGCAAAATTTGATGAACCGATGAAGGGTTGATACTTGATATTAGTAAGAAACTAAAGTCGAAACGGAATTACTTTACATTTATAGATTTGAAGCTAATTCAATATTATATTCCCTCAAGCACTCCTACATCTCCTCTTGAAACCGGGAGAGCCACCACCAAAAGTAAACGTCTCGGAGTTTGATCGGAAAAACGAGTCTACCTCGTCCCTTCTCGTGGTCTCAAAGAAGTGTAACTCTGATCGCTTCCTCTTGAGCACGAAATTCGGTCTCGCTTTCTTCTTCGGCGTCGGCGGGCAGCTTCGAATGGTGGGTATTTTCTGATCACTCGACGTTGGCGTTTTGCACTCTTCTTTTTCCTTTGCAGCTTCCCTCGGTGCCAAACCTCCTCCTCCTCCTTCTTTTACTCCACCTTCTTCGACTTGTTGCAGAGTTTCTTGAAGAATATTTTCATGGTGATCGGTGGACATGGAGCTGATGATGAAGGTAATTAACTCTATAGAAAAATATGGGTTATATTGAGGTGAGAGATTTTTTCAAAGATTTGCGGCCCCTTGTTTCTTTCTTATATAAGTATATTTTTTTTGAAACAACATATATAATATACCCAGGGATGGACCGAGAGGGGTTGGCGCCAGTGGCGGAACGCTTAAGGGATGGGTGAGGCGACGGCCCCCCCAAAATTTTAAAATATTCAAATTTTACTCTTAAAATTTTTAAAAATTTTAATTTGACCCCTTCAAGATTTTTAAATATTCATATTAAGCTTCAAAAAATTAAATATTTTTAATTAAATTTCATCTTAAAATTTTAATTTTTTGGTTAAATCTTTCAAAAATATTAAGAATTTTAGTTAAATCTTCAAAAATTTTGAAAATTTTAGTTTAAACCTCCAAATTTTAAAAAAAATTAAGTTGGCCCCCTCAAACTTTTACTCCAAGTTCCGCCGCCACTGGTTGGCGCCTCCTTCAAAATTTGAAATTCCTATATAATTTTAAATAAATTTAAAATTTTTTATGTATTTTTATTGAAAATCTATTTTCGCCTTCTAAATTTTTATAAGTTTACCCCTTAAAAATTTATAGGTCGCACTTTTAACCTTAAGTCATACGTTCGTCCTGAATATTGGTATATGTGTACGTGTGTGTATATATATAGAGGTAGATATAGTGTAATGTCTACTCAAATTTGGCACCTTCATTTGTTTTGTATTTTACTTTTCACGCCTTGTAGAGTGTAGACGGTAGACCCTTTCTTCCACGTAATTTCTACCTTTGGAATCAACCATTGAAGCTTCTCTCTAATCACGACAAAGCTGTGATCTTATTGTAATGAATGTTCCACTAAGAGTTACTGCAACGAGAGGAAAACTTGTAGTATTCATTGATCGGATCCCTAAAACTTATGGTTTTAAATTGACATGTAAAAATAATTATCATATAATACTTCAACTATACATGCACATGTAACAATAATTATGGTCAACACGATTTTAAATACTGATTTTGGTATTAACATTTCATGCATTTTAATAACAAGAGGAACATGTACAAATCGTTTGGTCTATAAAATATATTCACATTATTAAAGAGTTAAAAATATGTATGAATAGATATTACCTTGTAATCATTTTTAGATCATTAAAAAAAAGTAATGTTTTTGGTAAACTACAATGGAGGTCACTCAATTATGGGTAATGTTACATTTGGGTCACCCAATTATTAAAAATTACACTTGGGTCACTTAGTTATGGGTAAGGTTACATTTGGTGCACTCAATTATTAAAAGTTACACTTGGGTCACTCAATTATGAGTAAGGTTACATTTGGGTCACCCTTTATATTTTAAAAAATGTATATCAATTTATGTATTAGATTAATTAATAATTTCAAATGAAATACTTTAGTGTTAACAAGGGTATACAAGTGATTTGGAAGAAAAAATAATGAAATTTATTTATTTTTTAAAATATGAAGGGAAAGTATATACAATGAAAATTTAAGAAATATATGTATATATTGAATTTCAAATTTTGAATTTAATATGTTGACCCGTTTTTATATTTGCAAATCACTAACCGTTTTGAGGGGATTGTGATTTGGAAAATAATCTTAGGATCGAAAGGCTTCTCTACGTTAAAGCGAGTATCATCAATTCAAGTAAAAGAAATTATCAAGTTAAAGAGTTTTATTTTAAAAAAAAATTTAAGTCAATTTGTTTGACTTTTTATTCAAATTTAATTTTAAATATTTATAATATTATGATATTAATTGATTTCAATTTAAAAGGTTTTAAACCACATATAATATACATGTATATTTCTTCGGATTTTTTTATACGCAATATACATATATCACTCAAGACCAATTCATTAATTACTAAAAAATTTCGAGTTATACAGTCTCATAACTCTATAACTCAAATTTTATTTAAATTTTCTTAAATAAAACAAATAAAATTTAGTTAATGCAATTATAATTACGATTCAAATTAAATTAAGTCAAATCGACAAATTTTATTTTACTAGGTAGGAGTTAAATTTTACTCGCCCCTACTCTCCACCTTTCATATCAATGTATCTTTCTTGCGCTTGTCTGCATGCACACAACAACGGGCATAGGATACCGTTTCGGACATGGAAAATAATTCCACCCCTGACAAAGACATATATACAACTCCCTGTCACGTTATCATCTCGCTCCATTTCTACATATCTTATACTCCTATCAAGCATATCTCATCACCTCATCTCATTAATGGGAAATCACACTCAGGATGTCGAAGGAGCCGATGGGCCGGTCGTCATCTTAAAAATTTTAAATTTATATATAATTTTTTTTAATTATTTATCTATTTTTTATTAAAAATGTATTTTCATTCTTCCTAAAATTTTATAGGTTCGCCCTTTTAACATAAAGTCATACGTCCCTCCCTGATGGCGCTCGTAATTTATGGAACTGAAACTATAAAAAAAATGATATTTTTTTACTACTAAATTGAGAAGGGGTTAGAAGGGCAAAGGGTACTCATAAATAAGAAGTTTCCTTCACTCTTTGTTAACATTTTGGTTGTGGTCCGTTCTTTTTTACTACTAAATTGTACCAAAATTTTGAAGGATACACAAGATTGTGTTGAATTTAGTTACTTGCCACTGTGATGGAAGGGATGCAGCCAAATCCGGAAGTTGAGGCAATTGGTCCCAAAAGGGAAGACCCCTCGCTAAATTCTAAATCCTCTATTCTATCCTTGTTTCTTTTTATTCGCCTCTTATTGTTGTTGTTTCCTCAGCCTAGGTGTAAGCTTTAAAATACATCTTTCCAAAAGACCCGAGCCATCACCAAGATAGATATCCCTATTAACTTAAAAACTTACCCCTCATATTATAAGATTTATATTTTTTTAATTAATTAAAGAGATATTTATATTCTCAAGATAAATGTTAGGATTCGAACTTATATAAAATGAAACAACATAAATATTCTTGGTCACTCGCTCAATTAGCAGATATCTATAAGATTTATAACTTTAAACATGAACAACTGACCTCAATTCTACCATAACCCACTTCTTTTGCACAAAATTTTAGTTTTAGATATGTTCTACTTTTGGGCCTAAACTCACTAGTTAGACCCCGACTTCGGAATTTTATTATCAGGAGGCGACGGTTATAACAAACGTAGAATGAATGATTATACACAGTATAATAATATATACGTTTATAAAATTATCCATAACTCTTAAAATTGCACTTTATTTTCTTTTCTTTACCAATTCTAAAGAAAGTTATCGTCATTTTAACATATATAATAGGACAAATATATATTTTGATATCTCTGAACTTAATTTTTTATTCAAATTGATATCTTAACTTAATTTGTTGGTACAAATAATACTTGCAATTTTTAATCAATTTAAACCAAGACCATGCACCCATTTGAACCCCTATGTCAAGTCCAAGTACCTGATTTGTATAAAAAATAGCTTAGATATCAAATTGAACCTTTAAGTCAAGTTCAAGTGCCCAGTTGAATAAAAAAATTATCTACTAAATTGAATCTTAATACCAAATTCAGGTACCAAAATGTATATTAACCCAATTTAACAGGATGAAGATATTGGTAGAAGCAATATATGAGTATATCTACATGGCAACACTTCAAAGTCAATGAGTCCTAACTAAAAAATAGGCCCATTATTACTTAACATCACGTGTTACTTCAAGATGGCATTTAAGAGAAACACAAGTATTACAGAGACATTCCAAGATATACAACCTTAATTGCACTCAGTGTAATAAAAAGGGAATCAAGAAACACCATTGGATATACATAATTTTGTTACAAAGAACAAAAAAAAAAGATGTTTTTTTTTCTTCTCAGTGTGTGAAACTTTACATTTTAATTTCAAGGTTGACTACATACCAGCTCACTCAATCTTTTCCAGAACTTCCAACCTGGTTTTTCTTTTCCAACCTTTCATTGAAGCAACAAGGTTTATCAACCCCACAATCTGATTCTTGCTGTATTCCTGCATTCCCAATGTTATTATTTTCAGGTTTCTATGACAAACAAGTGAAAAATAATAATAAAAGCAAGCAATTGTATATAGCGAGAACATTTCTTACGGGGTGAGCTCGTGCCCAGTGTACATATTCAGTTTCGGGGAGATAATAAGCCTGTTAAGAGAATGACTGAACTTAATTCTCCATATACATATCAAAATGAATGAGGAATCAATTTTTGCATTAATTTCAGAATCAACCACGTTAACAATGGAGTTAATTTACCTTGATGAAAGCCTCAACAATCTGTAACTTTGGCTTCACGTTCAAGGAGACAAAATGTTGTAGGCCATTGATTAAAACCTGAATGGGGAAAGTAAAAAAGGTTACTTACCAAAACAGATAGACATGCAAGATGATCACAATAAACATGTTGAATTTTCTTGTTGAAATTTAAATCAACACCTGAAGGTCTAATGACATGAGAGCTCGTCCTTCATCAGTGCATCGCTTCACTCGAGATAGACCTTCAATAAGTGTTTCCGCAACAATTTCGAGTCCATAGTCCAAGAGGAGGTCTTGAACCTAATCGAAAAACAAAGAGTAAATCATTTCACATTTTTAATGGTAGCTGTATTTATTATAGGTCAAAAAGCAAAGACATCATAATAATGAACACGAATGAACACATTAGAGATCAGCCATATTCTGTAAACAAATAAGATACTGACTTCACATTTATTTTTGTGTTTTATTAATGACAACCTCATCTGAAATTAATTTAAAGTAACAATGATCATTTTCTTCTCTTCCCTTTTTCATGACACTTATTTTAACCATTCTTCATTAGAAAATTAATCTCTGCTCCGAACATGTACAACTATTCCAAGGGCAGTTCATCAGGGATGGCAAAATTAGCTCCAAATGAAACTGATTTCTTTTTTGAAAAGTAGACGTGGAGTGGGACAAGGTGGACTTTCTTTTGTTTTCTCGAACAGTGGGCATGAAGAGGGTTTGCTCAGCTTCAACATGCTTACTATATGAAATTACCATTTTACACTTGCACATATATAACCATTAAATGGTAGAAAATATAAAAATGATATACAAAATTTCCTAAATTCTTTTATAGTTTATATTCTATGTTTAAACAATTGTGGAAATATTTTATTTTTTATGCTTAATTTTTTTTAAATGTGCTTGTATATTATCTTGCCTCTAAAAAATATAGAATATTAGAAAAAACTAGCAAAAATCAAACAGAGGCGGGGGCATATGGATGTATCCAACTGTAGAGTGGTGATGAATTGGGCATCATCCGCCTCTGCCCCACACCATTGTCATCCCTAAGTTCATCCAGCATCAATGAAAAGCAATAGACAAACAATATCGCATTGATTAATTCTGATATCTAGCTAGATTTAACAGGATGGAGGCTCATCTTACCTCTTTCTGAATTCCCCCATGAGCAAGCCTTGTTTTGTAGTGCTTAAATTCTCCCAACAACAAATCCACATACCTATTCATTAAACAAATCACATCGAAGAACTTAACAAGTTGAGGTCATGGATCTATTTACGCAAAGATAATAACAAGATCAACGGTCAAATATGAGAACACAGACAAAAAATAATAATGACTTGTAAAGAAAGAGGACAAGAGCAAGAGAACAAACCCATTGTGCTCCATGCCAAGCTCTTTCAATTCCCATTTTGCATTAGCAATTCGATCAACGTACCTGCCAAAAATTCAGATTTTATTATGTGAATAGCCTAGTCAATGGACAGGAAAATTAATGGCATGCTAGTAAATTCTTTTTGCTTTCAGCCAATCAATCACATAACAAAAACTAATCATTGTTACAGATCTTCTACAAGGTTTTCAACTGTCAAACAGATTTCTGCCATGGAAATGGAGGGAAAGAGGACGTAGAGGGTTAGTTATAGAAATTATATGGCTTAAGGGTGCCTGAAGCCCTTTCACTTTCTTTTTTTTTTAAATAAGACCCTGATATTTTTTTTGCACCCACAATTGAACCCTTTGACCAATTTTGACCATTAAGTCTTAACATAATTTTGAGATATTTCTACGATGTGGCACACTATGATTCTGCCACATGGCATTTAAAGATTTTTTAGAATATATAGTGTTTTTATAATTTTTAGAAGTTCTTTCTTTACATTTTTTGAATAAAAATTAAAAAAAATCCGGATATGCCATGTAACAACATCGTGATGCAACACGTGACACCAACTGAGCCACAACAAAAAACCACTAGATTTAACAATCAACATTGGTCAAAGGGGGATAGTTGATGAAGTTTTTAGGTACATGGGCTTAATTGGGTGCAAAAGTTCAATGACTTAATTGATTTTTTTTAAAGCTCGAGGGCTTTCGGCACCCTTAAGCTAAATTATACACACACATATATATGCCAAAAACTTGACACATGTTATAACTTGAATTGGCTTGGCAAGTGAAATTAAATTCTACCATCTTATCCAAGTCAGTTAGACACTGCAAATTATAGTCACTAATAACTGGTTTTGATGGATTGATAGATAACCTCCAATCATCAAATTTAACAAGAACGGATGGCCAAGACCCAGTAGGAGCAAAATTCCTCTTCCCCCTTACCCTAGGTAGAAATTGTTCAAAAAACAAGAACGGTTGGCCAAGTGTCTTTAGGCTACCTTGAAAATTTAATACCATGTCATGACATTTTTGTTTACTCTCCTTCCCATTTCCCGCAACTCGGCATTTTGGAAATTTCAACTGTGTCATCACTTCTTTTTTTATTTTTTTACTTCAGATTATTTTTTGTTCCTTGGTTCAATGAAATTAAAAGAGGGATTTTGTTCAGGAAAAAAAACTATTTCAGCAAGTTGGGTAACGACTATTTGCAGTTGTGTTGACATGCACTCCAGTTTATTTTTCATAAAACTTAAGTTTATTTTTTTATAATCCTTCAAAAAAGATCCTTAAAACGACTATTTGCTTTTGTGTTGACATGCACTCCAGTTTATATTTCACTCTTAAAAGAAAAACGCAAGTATCACAACAATAACATTTTTGAATGAGGAACTCAATATAATGATCTTACCCATTAATGTGGAGCAGTATTCTTGCAGTTGTCCTATGTATGTGCTCTATAAGATCTGGCACAGCATCCACCTGGCAGTAACCCAGAAAGTAAACTTAATATCATATTATCAGAAAAAGTAAAATTCAAATATACATAAAATAGGATACACTTGATATGAAAAAAGCATACTAAATTGAAAAACAATAATGAATTTTATAAATAAAAATATAAAACATGTTCCACGTAAAGCAGGTAAAAGTAATATATGTGTGTGTATCCAAAAGGAGGGAGACAGCTTAAACTTGCTGCTTTTCCTTGTGTAACAGTAGCTTAGCTTATGCAATGTAGGTTATTGCATGGGCAATAAACAGGGTTGATTGGCAAGTGCAAGGACTTGAGAGGTATAAATGCTTATACAGATAGTAGAACTGATAATTTGGTCCATCTAATTTTTTAGCTTTAATGAGGAAAGCAATAAGAGGGCCTTTGACAGGGAAGTGCACTGCTACCCTCATGAAAGCTCCAATAATTATTGGGAGTAACGGTTTTATCTGTTTGAAGAAAAAAATACCAGCTTTCTTCAAGAGTCAAGCCCCACTGCTTCCAGTTTGTTGTCATTTTATACCAATTAAAGAAATTACTTGAATTACAGACCATAAGTTAGAGCAACTTGATAGTGCTAACATATTAATCTAGCACACGATAGTGTGAAAGGTGTTCAAGAAATATAAACCAACTGCTTGAAAATACTATGATGAGTTCTATATATTGGAAAAGGTTTAACGTATCAAATTGATAAAGCAACAAAATGGGAATTTATTAAATTTACTCTGACATACCTTAAAAACTTGGAAGATTCAGTAAAATTACCCCTATCCCTATCTATATCTACAAAGCATTGATAATCTGCATTTCTACGAAAGGTGGAACTAAAATCCATCCCACATACTACTTCGACCATTTATTTTATAATATACGTATACTTTCAAATAACTCGAAGCAGAAATCAGGCTATCCATTGTGAAAGAAGAGAGGACAAAGTGTTTCATGTTATAAATAACTATTCTGGTTTTATTCAGAGATTGCACTAAACCATAAGTCACAAGGTTGATTTTTTGCAATTTCTTAACGCACTTCAAAAGAAATAAATAAATGAGAAACACACCAGGTGCACAAAGAAATCTTCAACTACAGCTGTATTACTCTTCAGTAGCAACGATTGGAAATTAGTTCTAGATCTATGCAATATCCGAGCTACAAGGGCTATGGTATCAGCACCTGCACATCTTTCCTGCAATGTAAGTGTTATGTTATTTATGGGCACATAAATCACCAAACACTTCATTCCTGTTTTATAAACAAAATCCACATAAATCATATTACTTTGAAGAAATCAAGAAACCAAAAGGCATTTAACATAGAGATTATCTTTGATGAGCCGGTGCAGGGCATTTTTATGAATAATGCCACATTTAACAAACAAAAATCTTCATTCCTTAGTTAACATCACAATGAGAAATACAAATACAAAAATTAAGTGGCTGATGAGAGAACAAGAAATCTGCATTGGGTGATTTTCCCCATCAAATCTAAGAAGAAAAAGAACTTGGTAAAAAAAATATTATGGTCATCCTACAAATCAGTAAATACCTTATCCAAAGAAAATTACTCCATACCTTTAGACCAAAGGAGGTGCTTGCTGGAGAACCAAAATTTGTATTTTGAGGAGCAGTGGGTGTCAAATCTGCATGTCCAGTTGGAGATGAGAAGGATCCTGAAGTTTTTATCCACTCTTCACAATCTTGTGTTATTCTCGATAAGGCAGTCTTTAACCGATCTAGGAATAACAAAAGAAAAAACACAAGTTAAAGACATATCAATTGATATGTAAATTCCCAACATGTATTGAATGAAAATTAACTTACAATTAAGAGAGTCAGTTGAAGCCTTTCCACTTGAATTCATGTTTTGCAGACCAAATGTTTCAAATATATAATGGAAAAACATCTCAAATAACTGGCATATGCCCTGCAACAATGTACTGAATCAGGAAAAATAATTTAGAGGGAAAAGGAAAAATAGTGTTCAGATTGTATGCACATAGAGCTTAAAAACAGAGAGGTTTAAGCAGTACACACCTTAAAAAACTCGATATTTACTACTTCAAGTTTCTGCATCAATCTTGCATACTTATCCATCGACCTAGTGTGTAAAAGTCAGATAACAGGTCAATTGCATTCACTTGTAAGAAATTAAACAAAATTCAGCTCTTACTAGAGAAATCCATTTTCTTTCTGAATCGTAAGCATCTAACCTTAGAACACAAAGAGATGATCCGGTTTGTGCTGTAAAATCATCAGTATGAAAAGAGTAACCTCTTGAAAGGATGGGTTTTGAAATTCGACTAGGGAGTTGACTATCCTCATCAATAAAGTCAGCAAGCAAATCCTCATTTTCCTCTTCTGAGATGGAATTGGAGCCATTGATATGATTCTCATCGTCATTGAGTGGAGAAACATCACCATGAATATTATCAGCATTTCCCTCAAATAACCCATAGGTTGCTCCATTAAGTGGGGAGGAATTCTGGGTCTCTTTGTAACTGCAGCTTACTTTTAGCAAAAATGGGTTTCCATTTCTAAGCCATGGAGAAAACCCACTCTTCTTGGCATCTGTGGCAACTTTGTTGGCTGATATGTCAGTGTGAGGGACCCTAGAATTAGAAGACCTTCCACCAGATGCAGCCATTAAGGGTGCTCCATCACCAACCAGCCCAGCAAAACTAATTATTTGTGCTGCCTCTGGTGGCAATGTAAGCCAGGTTTCCCTCTCCAAAACCATTTTAAGTGCCTGGAAATGAAACAAAAAATAAGCCACAGCTCCGTTTTAACAGCATTGCGGATATAGGCAGAAGTTACTGGAATTATGCACAGAAATAATAGTAACAATTTTAATATGCTACAATAAACGTAAATATTGATACCCCCCCCCCATAAAACCGCTCCATGTTCCATTTCTATCCAAAGTTTTATGGAAGTTGGTGCAAATCAATTAAAGTATCAAGTCATTACAAAATAATGATGATGGTGATGCAAGAAGAAGCCAACAAATCTCGCATTATGAATTGCGTAATTTTTATAACAGTGCAGAAAAGAAACTAGAAGCCCATGACTAGCTATAACTAAATGGTAACCCCACCCTGTCTCCAAAGAAAGCTTGCAACTTCAAAGGCTAACTCCCCCAAAACCAATAAAAACAACAAAAGTAACCATCATGAACAATAAGTGTGAAGAGCAACTTACAGAAACATTTTGCCGATGAAATGCAGCAAAATAATTTCCACAAACACCCTTCAATTTCTGCCTGAAGTCAAAAGCCTCGACTCCACAGAAGGCTTCCCCAGCCAAGATGAAAGTGTAAAGATCTTCATAGTTTTTCAAAAATTGATGAATGCTTGTAGAAGCAGCAGCTGAAGCAGACAGCAACACTGATACTCGACTAGACATAAGTTGCCAAAGATTCTTACGTCCCCTCTGAAGGGTTTGTGACACAAAAGTTATGCCTTCTTTCCTTAACTGATACCACGGAGACTCACTGCTTGACGTAGCACCATCACCATTTCTACCCTCAGAAACTGGTTCACCAGATCCAGAATCCATCCTTTCAGATGCATCAGACGAGGACGAGACTGTTGTAGACTCCTTTATGGAAGATGAATCTGGTCTCTGGTCTACAGATTCAGATAGAGAAAACAGTTAACCCATTAGGAGTTGCAAGGATTATTTTAGAAACTGAATCAGTCTGCAGAAACCTTTACAGCATTCAGAAAAGATGTTACCTTCCATCAATTTGGCACTTGTTATTGAGCACTCTAAAACCTGCAACAAGATCAAAATATTTCAAAATAATAAATAAATAAACCAAAAGAGACAGAGCCCTCCCCCCTTTCCCCAAACAACCAGGACGGAAACCAGGAACACACAAGAAGCCATGGAATTACCACAGCACCCAGAAAGATTTCATATAAATATGCATACATCACAAATTTATATACCATACAATAGATTCAAACTGATGCCTCAGAAGAAAACCTATATGAAAAGGAAAAACCATGGGATTCAAATCACAAACTTGCACAACTTCAACACTAACTTAGCTCCCCCAAATAAGTTAATGAACTATATTTCTTGGCCTCAGATACTTTATATTTCACAGCAATGAAAAGTTGGAGAGCATCACTTACAACAAATATTCTACAGAAACAAGTGAGAAGCAGTAAGATTAAAATTGACCTTATTCTCTGGCTGAAAGGCCATGATTTCATGATAAGAGCACATTAGTTTGAACAGGAACGTCAGTGTTCTTAATAAACATTGTCTAAACTTAGATTCAGGTATCTGATGGCATAGATCACTGTAGGTAAGTCTGAGATCAAATAAAAAATAAGTTAGAAACCATAGCATTAAATCAAGTACTAGCACATCAGTTGATGGAAAGAACACGTAAGTTTAGAATGCATACCTGCTGTTTTGCATATGTACATCTTGGTCCTGCAAAAGTTTATCAATCATTTAAATAAGTTAGCCTATCATATGAGGTAGAAATTACATAGGCATCATGAGGTGAGAGTAAAAGGTAGAAAGGACCAAGGATAAATTCAAAAGGAAACAAACTCAACAAAAGTGAGATGCAGATGAAGGCTCAAACAAGAAACCTATGATTAGTACCCATTCATCTATGGTTGTCTGTCCACAATGGTCAAACGTGTATATTTAAGTTTCCTTCTCCCTAATGAGCAGCTAATATACATCTGTACTCTTTTATTAGACACAGTCCAAAATTTACCATCCAACTCAACTAAATTTGAATTTGCATTGATATAATTAACTAGAATAGTCCCACTGTGACCTCCACCTCCTTTCCTAGCCAGTGCATCTGTGCATAAGTACACTGATAAATTGTATACACTAAAGGCCTCAAACCTAGAATGACAGGACAAAATTATCAACGGCTGCATTAAAATAATTCCTATGAGTAGGTAAAACAGTCTATTACAGTTGTAAACAGTATAAAATCAATATTACCTCATGCAGAACAATACTCTTCAACACAGAGTGAGTTTCTGAGATAACTTCTTGCATAAAAAAACTTTGTATCTTTTCAGCAAGACCAGAGACATCTCCTATTAAAGCATAAGCGTCAACCACCTGAAGCATTGCAAATATACAAACCTCACTTTTCAAACGGTATCAAAAATCACTAACTTGCAGTTTTTCTCTCTAAAGAATAAGACAAATGTCAATAAACTTGACAAAGCCTAGGACTTAGACCATACAATGAAAAGAATCTTCTAATTGCAAGACAGCCCACAAATCCAACCCAGAGAGAAAGAGATAGTTGGAAATTTTGACAGAAAAAATAAACTACTAGATAAGAATTTAACATTTTCTAAATTAGGCTAAAATTAAACATGTGCCGTGGACAAAAAATGATAAGCTCAGTAAATATAATGAGAACTATATGATACTTATCCTAGACCAGAAAATGCAATTCTCAAGCAAAACTACATAACCTTGACCAAATGGCCAAAAACATATCTGAATTCCATCAAAGACCATAGAGCAAATCAGTTTTTAACGCACAAGAAACAGAACAAAGAACTGTAGTAGTCTGCATACAAAGTTAGCTGTTAGAAACAGAAAACAAGGAAGCACTAAACCAGTCGAAAACATAAATCCAGCAGATATCCTGGTCTGCCTCCCTAGTGTTCTATGCAGACAACTAAAATGTAGTAATTTAATGAAAGGTGCTAACAATGATACATCATCCATTTGATAAAACAAACTGACCACAAATGAACTGGTGAGAAGGCAGCCTCAGCATGTTTGTATACACTTGAAAAAAAAAAATTAAACAATTTAACAATAATACTTTAACAGGTATCAAGAACAAGGGGAAGAGAATAAATAACTGACAGTTAAATAGCTTTCTTCTTTAAACTCCTGGCAAACTCCTAACAAGAGAGAATCCAGTTTTTGAAGAGTCCTTCCTAGCCAAACCTGCATCAGTATTTAAAATTTTGAAAAGAAAGCTTACTTCAAATTGTAATCCAAAATAAACTATAACCAATTGATAAGAATGAGCAGAGCAAAAGAAGTGGCATCACAACTTAACTTATAGCTTTCATAAGCTCTTAATATAATTGACAACCGAAATTAAGAGAGGAAGACCAAAAGGGAGAACAATTTTTGTACAAAATACAAAACCATTACATAATAGAACTTTAATGCGCACCTCAACTCCACGGCTCATCTCTTGTATTGCTGAGAGCTCTGAGAAACTATCTAGTATTTGTAAATACTCAGATAGTACTTGAAATGCCTGCGCAATATCTTATACAAAGTGACTCTTTTGAGATATAATCATGACAAAGTAAATTGAGGAGAAAAAAGAAACTGAAGAATCACATAGGTATTTTAACTTACGGGGAACTCACCTTGCAGAAATTACCTTCCTCAACAAGAGATTCAAGAGCTACTTGCATGTCACGTGCATGAAGAAGCTCAGCAAGTACTGGAAGCAAGTGCTACAATGAGAAAATTGAAGCTTATGAAAACATTATACTTTCGTCCAGAAATCCAAAAGATATTATGAAGAAAAAAGCCATAAGATGTAAAAATATAGCCGCAGTCAAAGGTAGGCATTGCTAAGGTGAGTATGAAAGAGAATTTACCATAAGAGCCTGTTTTTTCTTAGAATCAGTATTCACAACAAGGTCCCTTGAAACCTCATTCATTGATGAGTTTAGATGCCTTCTGCCATTCTGCAAACAACAAAATCTCTAATGAGATACAGATTCAGTAGCAACATAACAGTCATACAGTTAATATCTACTGTAATAAATAGAATCACCACAAACTGGGAAAAAGAAGAATAAGCTGACTTTTCCACATGAAGTTCTTTAAAATATCATACACGAAACTATGTTACCAAGCAAATGCTTACTCTACAGATGACATTTGCAATCTTCAAGTCTTTCTCCAATTCCCTGACCAAATGCATACCCTTCACTGGCCAAAAGCAAGTATCAAAACCTCGTTTAAAGAAAAGACAATGTATTTTGATATTCTTTAAATCATCACCATAGCACACACAATAAAAACTAAGTATGAATCATAAGACGACACATCTTTTAACCATTCACAGAAATGCATAATATATATTTTGATACAGGCACCAAAAAACTCCATCTTTAATGAATAACTAGTGTCAGGGGACTAAATTAAGTAAAATATATACATAAAATCTTGATGTCTAGAGATTAGATAAAGAATTCAGATGATGCAAAAACACACTTCTCATTGATAGGTAGAGGAGCTCAACTTGTACACCTATACAATAAAATCAGATGATGCATAAATAGAGGTTTATAGCAGAGAAAACACAAGAAATCTCACTAGAAAACTTACCCATTACTTCATGATGCTCCATGACATTGCGGGATAAATGTTCTGCTACTCTATCCAATTGAGCTAATCTAAGTGTGGCCTACAAGGAGATGGAGACGAATGGCTAAATAGATAATCTTAATGAAAAATCCAGAAAAAGAACAAAGCTGTCTGATGGCAATCCATTAGAAACCTCAGGAGCGTAAAAAACACCATCACAAAACAATGGAGAACACATAACACCCCCTCTATAACTTTTTCACCAGCTTCTCATTTAGAAACTTATCATGTAATTCTCATCACAGGTGAAATTCATCTCCCATATTTAACATATGTTGTATGATTTTATAGATTTCCAGACAAAAAGACATTTTTATCAATGTGCTGACATCCATTAAGATAACCAATAGAATCATAAATTTCATCAAAGCCGTAACGAACAGTCTTGAGTATACCTCCCTATTTTTATAACTTTTGGCTCCACAATTGCTTAGTCAAGCTTAGGCAGTTCATAAAACCCAAATATCTTTTGTTATGATCAGATGTCTTTATTATATCCCCTAATCATTACCAGTGTGTTTACACTAATAATGATAAGCAAAGAACAGAGTCAGGAAACCATAACATATCCATTGCTTGTAACAGGAACTTGCTAACAAGAATACCAGAAAAAATGATAAATTATTTTCTCACAATTAGAACAAAAGGCTTGGGAGATCTAAATATTGTAGAGGACTGTAGTTAAACCATATTGGTTGGGGGGGGGATCAATCATCAATGTTGCCAAGAGAGGAAAATATAAAGCATTAAAGTCTAGTATTCTACAACATAGATAATCGAGGTGCCCAAATGGAAGAAGACAAATAACAGAATTTAAAAAAACAAATGTACTTAAAAAACTAAAATAAGAAAACTAAGCCAAAATAATACCTGTCTCTCAAAATATTCTAGTTCATTTTCTTCAGAAGGGATATGCTCCAGGACATGTTTTATTGGATCAAATTCCTGCCATAGATTGAAAAAATAAATATACAGGAACACAAATAATAATAACATCAATGACATGTTTCAGTAGAATCTAAAATAAGTGCTAAACACTAGTCTTTCTGTTTTCTTCAGAATTCAAAATCTCGTATTGAAAATAAATAAGTAAATAAAAAACAAGAAACAGCATGCAGACCATAACAAAACAGACCTTTCTCATCCCTTGAAGCACAGCATATAATTTAGAATATGATTACTATAGACAGAATGGAAATGGTGAAGAAGAAAGACATTAATAAAGAAATATTGACAAGAATAAAGGTCAAAACAACAAAAAATAGCAATAGAAACTACTCCTTTATGTTCAGCTTAATTATTTAGATGACTAAAAGAAGTTGAATTTATAAACAAAACTTCACTGATTTTTATTGCACTATAGACAACAGTTCTCAAATTATAATTTACATGCCTGCAATACACCTACGCACAAAAAAAATCCAAGAAATACCTCCTCATAGAATTCTTCCTCTATCTCTTCCACTATTTGACTCTGAGGTTTGCTTCCATATATTGACATCAGTTCTTCAGAACTCGATGGAAGACTATATCGCTGACTAGCTGGCAATCCTGAAAGAGCACGAGCAACAGCAGCTGCTGCTGCAGCTCGAGCTGGAACCTGTATAAGATGAAAAAGAACATATGGATCAAAATTTCACAAATCATGACTCATTTGATATCGGGAATAATCAGGAGAATCAATCATACTATACAAAAGAGCAGAGATATAGTTCTAGGAGGAACATATAAACCACAAAACCCAGCAAACTTTTGGCTATAAAAACATAAAAATCTATATACCTAGTTCCATCTACTGCTATGTTTTTTATGGAGACCATTTGGTAATAACTTTCAATACCTAACATTTGCCTCCCAAAACCAAAAGACGGATATCAAAAGTAAACATTTCTCAAGATTTAAAAATTTAAATGTAGTTTCGTCCAGCACAGAACACATGATTTCAATTTTATATTGAACAATTATCTAAGAATTCAGTTGCATTCTATGTTCATTGAGCACCTACTTCTTCTTTATAGCAGTTTTTTTGAGGGAAGAGAAAGTAACAACCAAACAAAGCCTTAATCATTTAAAATGCAGCATTTCTAGCAAGTCCAGTGACAAAACTAATTTCACTTCAAATCAAATCTAACTAAACTTCATCAAAGAAACACTAATTTATAACTAGTATCCAATTTCTCAAAACTTATCAAATGCAGTGGATTAAGCCTAAATAAAGAATTCTAGCAAAAGAAAGACCTCGATAAATAAAACATTCAATTAAGTAAGTCTTGAGCTACATTACTTACCTCAGGCCGATCAGAAGATGAAACAGAAGGCAAGAGACCAAGTGATCGCGCGGAACGCACGGAGCTGAGGAGTTTTTCCCCAACCTTGGACAAATCCATTCCACCTCCTTGGGATAACAAAAAAGGAACCAAGAAGAAAACCCTAGAGCTCTCAAATCCACCGTCGCTTAGATCGCCAACGCCGCCATTCAACAAAAACGGATTCCCCAAAACGCTGCCGAACGGGAACAGATTCGACTGCTGCATTTCATTTCAACTCCAGATCAAAAACATACATCACCGTTTTGAAAAAGCCTTTTTTCCGTTTGCCTTTAATTTCCACGGATCTGCTTTCTTTTTTCTGTTCCTTTAACGGGATCGGTTGGGAAGTGAATGAAATTTTGGGAGTGAAGTTTATTAGATTAGATTTGTTAATTTTTCGTTAGGGGACTATTTGGTAGAAAATTCGTCGGTACGGTAGATGACAAAATAATAAGAAATATGGCGCTTTTGTTGATTTTGGGGGATTTTTTATAGACTTTTGGAGATTAATTTTTAGGGAGGGAAGTTTATTAGATTAGATTTGTAGAGGCATGACTCGGAGAGTGAGCATTTTCCTTGCCTTTTTTTTTTTTTGCTTTTAAAAACTTCATGTTACTTCATTTCTCATTAACTTTGTTTTTATTGATTAATTTAAGCTTAGGATGTTTCAAGCCTTAACTTTTGAAAAAATAAATTGAATCCATTCATAAAAATTTTACACTTGATGAAATATATCAATTCAATTTATCAATGTTGCTCATCCCCTTGTGTTCTGGTGGCAAAGGTAGATGTTCATCATCCTTTGGGATCCGGAATTGAGCATAGTATTGCATGATGTGTGTGTCTTCGTTAAGAAAAGACTAACAGAAAGTTGAACAGATGCTAACCTTTCATCACACAAACATATTCTAAAAAAAATTGATCAGTATTAACCATTAATTTTTATTCGTTTTTTTGATATATTACTGTCACATAATACACCACAGTTTTGTTATGTTACATTTATAAATTTTTTAGAAACTTTTTTTTATATTTTTATAAGTATTTTAGAATTTTTAGAATTTTTAAATAAAAATAAAAAATATTATATTTGATGGTAAACGTTGGTCAATGGATAAATTGATGAGATTTTAAAATATAAAAATTTAATTGGGTGCAAAAATAGTTCAAGAATTTAATTAATTTCTTTTCAAAAATTTAAGGGCCTATGATGCCATTAAGCCATTAATTTATTTAAATATAAATAAGGTTTTTTTTCGAATTAAAATGATAGCTTGAAAGCAATTACATCAGAAACGAGAGATCAGAGTCTAAAAAAAGCAAAATAGAAGACGGAGGTGTATCAAAAATTACTAAATCGAAATTATCGGAACTAGCTGTCTTTGCGAGGGCATCAGCGGCTTTATTTCCTTCACGCGGCAACCACCGGACAAGAGTCTCTCCTCCTGTTCTAAGCTTTGTAATATCACGGATGAGCGGGTTTGTGTCGAGGAGAGCATTAGTGTGATTCAATTGATCAACCGCTTCTTTGCTATCCAGCTGAATAAGGATCCGAGAAAAACCTTTTGATCGAGCAATCCGAAGTCCTATGAGAACAGCCCACAACTCAGCTTGGAGTGGATTAACAACACCTAGCTTTTTGTTGAAACCCAGAATCCATTCACCATCCGCTGTTCGAATGACTCCTCCTGCGGCACCTAAATGAGACGAGCGCGCGACTGCTCCATATGTCGACAAGGCAACCCACCCCGCGTCTGGTCTGCTCCCTCTGTGCTATTGGGTGCAGGGTTTACGACCTTGGCCAGTGCGATCTTTTGCTTCATTTATATAGTTGGCCCATGCAATGGCTCGTGCCAAGATTTGTTCCGGTGATGCTCGAGTATCACTGAAGATAGAGTCGTTTCTGTTCTTCCAAATATACCAAATGATAGACGCAAATAAGAAGGACCAAGGTACATCCGAAGACGGCAGAGTGTGCTGCAGTGAAAGATTACGCTGCAGCCAGCTTACTATCTCCCCGTTGAAGAAGGAGACATGCAGGCTCTGGGGGATTAGTGATCTCCATACCTGCTGTGCTGCAATGCAGTCTCGCAAGACATGGAGGACAGATTCATTCTCTTTTCCGCAGTATGAGCATGTAGGAGAAGGAGCAAGGTATCGTCGAAAACGCTCAACGTTGGTCATGAGGCGTTGTTTGAAACATAGCCATATAAACATTCGGACTCGCTGCGGGATGCGCAGAGACCACACCAACGTCCAAATAGGATCACGGCTGTCCCAGTACGTGTGACATTTCGACTCGTAGGCGGAACTTACCGTAAACTTCTGGGCAGCAGTGTACCTCCAAGCAGGGGAATCGGGAATATCCGAGGCATCCGGGCAGCGGATACTCATAATATATGGTATAACGGCCGGGTCAAAGAGGGCTGATAAGCGCGCGCGGTCCCATTCCCCATGGTCATCCATTAGGTCCCAAGTTCGCATGGGTCGGGTGCTAGTGTCGATCGGCTATAACAGATGTTCCCGTAGGAGGCCAATAGACGGGAGCCAAATGTCATCTAAGGCATCAACCGCCATCCCATCTCCAATCAACCAAGATATGCTACCTTTAAGATCAGGCCAAGCCAAAGCGATTGCCCTCCATAGGGGAGTACAAGAGTTCCGAGTGACCGATATAGGGCAAAGATCATGCATACGATACTTTTGCCGAAGAAGACGAATCCATAGGGTATGTGTGTCCGATACCAGCGCGAAGCATATTTTCAAGATAAAGGCCATATTAAAATCATGAATACGCCGGAATCCAAGACCTCCGTTAGCCGGGGGCTGGCAAATAGACTCCCAATTAACCAACGATATTTTTGAAGCTTGATTCGTCGATCCCCATATGAATTTGCGGATAAGAGATTCAATTTCAGCACAAGTCTTCTTTGGTAAAATAGATGTTTGCATGAAATAAACTGGTATAGCAGATAAAACTGATTTAGCAAGCGTAATACGACCTGCTAGGGAGAGAGTGCGGCTAGCCCAACCATTGAGTTTTTCCCTAATCTTGTCGATAATGAAACTATAATCTGAGCATCTCATACGTGCATGTAATACTGGTACGCCAAGGTATTTTCCTAGACAATACACATGTTGATAGCCTAAAAAAGTACTGATATCATCCTGTAGCGCACGTGGGGTATTTGGTGAGAAATAAACATGAGTTTTAGTTCTATTAACACAGTGGCCCGAGAAAGCTCCAAAAGTATCCAGCACAGATTGTATCCTACTAGCCTGAGACATGTCAGCGGCGGCGTATAGGATAAGATCATCCGCAAAAAATAAATGTGAGATCGGAATGTCATTACGGATGAACCGAAAAGGAAGCCAAATCCGACTTTGAACTGAATGATTGATCAGATGCCCAAGTCGCTCCATGACTAACACAAAGATGTAGGGCGAGAGAGGATCGCCTTGGTGGATGCCGCGCTCCGGGTAAAAAGGCCGAGATAAGGTCCCATTCCACTGTATCTGAAAGCTAGCAGAAGTTATTGAGCTCATGATTATTCTTCGGATAATAGGAGGGAAACTCGCATCCAAAAGAGAGTCTGATATAAAGTCTCATTTAACACGGTCAAAAGCTTTAATCAGATCAACTTTGATTGCCATCCAGTTTGATCTATTTTTCGCTAACCTCATAGAGTGGATGACTTCCTGATTAATGATTATATTCTCCGTAATGTTTCTTCCTGAGACAAAACTAGTTTGGTTTTGCCCAATGATTTGGGGAAAAATGGGCTTGAGTCGACGAACAATAATCTTCGATAAAAGCTTGTAGATGACTGTACATAGGCTTATGGGTCGAAAGTCCACAAAGGTCGATGGATGAGCACATTTGGGAATAAGGACTATAATAGTGCGATTAAGATCCATGTCCATATGATTACCTCGAAAGATGCTTTGGATCATGGAAACAATCGAGGGGCCCACCGTTGGCCATTGCTTCTGGTAAAATTCAGCGTGAAGCCCGTCCCACCCAGGGGATTTCAGTAGCGCCATGTCCATAAGGGCAACGTGAACTTCCGCCGGTGATGGGATCAACTCAAGGGCATCCAAAGTCGTACGATCAACGGGCGGAAAGCAACCCGAGAGGGGAAAAGTTCCCGATGTCGTCGTCCCATCCTTGAACAACTTACTGAAAAATTGAACGGCTTCCTCTTTCAACTGAGTATCCTCATCACACCAGGTACCATCCGATAGTTGAAGAGCTTTTATACAGCTGCGCTGACGTCTCGCAATTGCCCGCCTATGGAAATAATGGGTGTTCCGATCACCCATAGAGATCCAGTCGGAACGTGATTTTTGTCTCCAAAGAAGTTCTTCTTCATCCAAGAGATGTTCCAATTGAACAAGCAATTCGCTTTCCAGATTTTTTAGAAACCGGGAAAAACGACTACTCAAGGCCCTTTGAATTCCACGAAGCCGTCTCATAAGTATACGTTTTTTAGTGCCCACATATCCAAAGACCAATTTATTCCATGTATCAGCAGCAGAGGTGAAATTCTAGATAGTCTCAGATAAGGAGGATGCCGGTACCCAATTGTCTAAAACCATCCGCGAGAAATCTTCATGTGAATTCCAACCAGAAAAATAACGGAAATATTTAGAAGGTGACCTGTGATGCGCGGCTCCAATTTGCAAGAAGATGGGCCTATGGTCAGAGCGCATCCGAAGCAGGTGCTGCACTGAAACTTCCGGGTAGGATTCATCAAAATAGACGTTACATATAAAATGATCCAGGCGGACGGACGCAAGGCCCCTAGACCACGTAAAATCAGGGCCACTATATCCCATGTCGCGCAAACAATGATCAAGCATGAGACGATGAAAATCCTTACTTAGCCGAGCGGATGAAGAGCAACCTTTACGATCCTCCCATGAAAGAGTAGCATTAAAGTCTCCAAAAATAATCCAGGGGCTACGAATAGTTGCCGCGAGATTATGGAGATGGTTCCATAGGGCTTTCCTTCCCGACGCCGAAGGAGATGCATACACGGCGGTGGCAAGGAGGGTAGAACGACTAGCCCGATGAGTAATCCGAAAGTGCATGAACTGAAAATGAGTACTAAGAATAGAAACTGAGACACGATCATACCATGCCACCCAAATTCCCCCAGAAAAACCAGCAGCCTCCACCCGATGAGAATGTGGGAAGCCCAGGGCTGCAATGACTGATTCAGCACGATGACCACTAATTCGAGGTTCCATAAACACCACAACATCAGGCTTATTATCCTGCATAAATTGCTTTGCCGCCTGAATAAATTTTCTATCTGCGCAACCTTGCACATTCCAAGAGAATATTTTTAAATCCATAAAAATATAAAAAAATTGAGGAGGGAAGAGAAGCATCACTCAATCATTGTTGTCGGTCGATCCTCTGTCGAACCAACAACATCCGTACTAGGTAGCTCTTGCGGATCACTCACAGCAGTAGGTTGAGACTGCACGCTGGTTAAAGGGTTGCCAGGGATCTGCTGCTGATCAGGGGGTTTTTCGCGCGGGGTTACTTCGTTTGGTTGCACTTGAGGGTTGCAAATCGGATCAAGTTGCATCACATTTGGGTCGGCATTTTCGGACATAACCGTCGCGGCGTGATTTGTCTTATCAAGCCTAGAGCTCGAACTTGAAGGCATGTTAGAGGATTTGGCTGAGAATTTTGATAATATTGGGAAGTCAGCAAGATTAACTGTCAAAGGCTTCCTTGTAGGTCCAATTTTGATGCCTTGTGCAGCCAAGGGGGATTTGCCCTTGCTGCGCGTCTTAAGAGACGAAGGGTGGCCTTGCTTGTGCTGCGGACGCTGCGGCACAGGTGCAGCACTGGGATTTGCGGGTAGTGGGTTGCTGGGTTCGCTGGGCATATCAACATGTAGGGGGCTAAAACGTGAACCTGTGGGTGTAGCGGCAGAGGCGGGTTGAGCAGATTTTGGCTTTGTGTTATTGCGTCTTGGCCGACGCTCCGCTACCATCCACGGGCCAAAAGAAGAATCTTCACCGCTGGTTACGCCTGCTGCAGCAGGTGCGATCGGGACATCGGCGGTGGGATTGTCGGTCACAGCAGCCTGTGCATCCGAGGTATTTTGCTCATCCAATTTTGCTTTTGGGCAAAGCTCTTGTCCATGGCCATACAAGCCGCATTTGAAGCAAATAATAGGGAGGGATTCATACTCAATGAGTTGAATATTGCCATTAACAATAATCTTAGACGTAAGCGGCTTAGAGAGGTCGATCGTAACGGCCATTCGCGCAAAACGACCCCGGCGGCCCATCTCCGTTTGATAATCTAACTTGAGTACCGGACCAATACATTCACCAATCTCTTCGATCAAGCTCTTCTTGTAGAGTAAAACCGGCAGTCCCGGTAGGCGAATCCATGCAGCCACTTGCGTCGGATATGGGGTTGAAGTCGTGAATTCTGGCGACCATTGTTGCACTGTAAGATAATGACCAAATACAGTCCAAGGTCCCTCAGTGAGTGCTTTAAGGTAATCCGATTTGAGACGAAACGATACCAAGAAATAGTCATTCTCGATATACATTAGTCGAATCGCCTGTTGTGGCTTCCATAACTCATATATTTTTTAGTGCAAAGTGTTGTATCCAATGCGACGACCGAGCAACTTCACAATCAAAGTTTGATCAAGACTACGTTCCGCCAAGGTTTGGATCCGATCTGAAAAATCAATGGCCGGAATACCATCTTCGGTGGATCGGACCACATCACCCTCCATGATATCAATATCATCTTCCTCGAAAAATTCTTCCTGGGCAGACGGATTTGCGGGAATAGAGTTCAGTAGGGATTCTTTGTAGGATGGCAAGGGTGGTTGCGTTTTACCGCCTCCGTCCGGTGGATCGTCATCTAGGCGGCGGTGTTTCCGGGGGTTCCCAAGGTTGACGACGCCAACGGCAAGGGCAGGGGGGAAGGCAGGGTTTCCGAGATTGTCGGAGCTCATCTATTAATTTTTCGTATCAAAATCAATACTTTAAACACGTGAAGCGTATTTCTGGAAAGTAATTTTTTAATATAATATAAATAAGGTTTTTAATTAAATATTAAACTTGATAATGTTAAATTATAATTTCGAATAACTATATATATTTTCTTGGTTACAAATATAATTATAATCATTTATTTTTTATTTAATAATATTTTCAAAAATCAAATGGACCCTAAATATTTTATAACTTTTTCGTTGTACGCTTTATTATTATTATTATTGTTGTTATCTGTCAAGGTTAGATTTGTTATCATCAATTCATTAACTGAACTTTTGGTACTAAACTTGGTTTAAAGATCTGATTTGGTATAAATAAACAAATTACTTGTTTGTTATGACTGCTCCGAAAGATTCGGAGGGAACTTTTAACCCTAACGGTGATTCGTTATCGAGTGGACTACCGCCGCCTACCGGCGGTTTGGGGGGCCGGCCGCCTGACGATAAGGGGGTAATCCGTAGCCTCTAGAACGGGCTTTCATGCCATCTGGTCCGACGTCGGAGGAGGAAGTGGGGTCGGTTGGGACAGTGATGGAAGTGGCTGACGTTGATAACCCAGAAACGACGGGTGCTGCAGATATCATGGTTTGCGATGTGGCCAACCCATTGCAGGAGGGGGATGAGCAACGGTCCGAGGGTCGGTCGGCAGAACAGGAGGGTTCTGCCTCTCACGTCGCGGCTGAACAGGAGGGTTTCCGACCGACCTCTCACGTCGCGGCTGCTCTACCAAACGCTAAGGTGAGTTTTCGGGATATGGTGCTGGGCCGGAATTTGGGCAAGCAGGGAATGAACATGATTTCCGAATTGGACGTCGATCTGAAACCGGAGGACGTAAAGGTATGTTTTGTTGATGGAACTCCGACCATTAATTTTTCGGAACGGCTACATTCTGATATTGATGCTAAGTTAGCGAATTCAGTAGTAGGCTTTTGGGACGTTCAATAGGTTATGCAGCCTTGCTTTCTTGTATCAAGAGTTTATGGAACCCTAGTGGGGAATTATCGTTGATCGATTTGGATAACGATTACTTTCTTGTTCGGTTTGCTAGCGAAGAAGATTGTGAAAAGATGCTGACCGGAGGACCTTGGTTGATCTATGGGTCGTATCTCACGGTTCAACCATGGAGTAGGAGTTTTTCGACTTCGGTTGATCACCCGGATAAGGTTATTGTGTGGGTAAGGTTGCCAGGCTTACCGTATCGCTATTACACTAAAAGTATATTCCGTTACATAGCGGGGACCTTAGGAAATGTGGTGCAAATTGATTATAACACGGCGAAAGGGAAGAGGGGACGATTTGCGCGTTTGGCGATAGTGGTTAATTTGAACAAACCGTTAGCACCGTATATTGTTATCGATGGTAGAAAACAACGGCTTGAGTATGAAGGATTGCCGACCATTTGCTTCTCTTGCAGCAAGTATGGGCATACTTCGGAAGCGTGTAAACCCATGGGTGAGGTGGCGAACAATGGTGTGAACGCAACTAGAGAGATGGATGCGCAGATTGAAAAAGAAAAGTTTGGGCCATGGATGCAAGTGGTTAACCGACGGCAACGACGGGGGAGTAATGTTGGTGAGGGGCCTCGCCCAGGTGCAGGTTTGCGCTCTGATCGGAGTGCCAAGGGAGGAAGATTTGGGGTGCTACGAATTTTTGATGTCGAAAACGCTGATGGCTCGGGGAAGGAGGCTACTAACCCGGTTGGGGGGGATAAGCAGATATCTACTGAGGGTTCGGATAGATTACAGGGGTCTATGGAGAATGCTGGAAGCACCAAGAAAGGAAAAGGAAAATTGGTGGCCTCGCAAACGATCGCATCAAAGGCTATGACAAGGGAGGTGGGTGGTTCGTCCAAAGGTGGCGAAGGGATTTTGAGGAGTACTAGTGTTTTGATAGATAAGCCCAATGGTGGGGGAAATGGAATTTCGGCGGGTTGTGCGTCGAGTATAACGCAAGAGGTGGCGTCTAGGGAGGTGGTGGTTCCGGTTACTAGTAAGCTAGACTCGCGTAATCATACGGCTGTTAAGGTGGTTCCACAAGGCTCGAGTGAGGCGGAGAAGGCGATATAGGGAGATAGGGATGCTGGCGTCGTTGGGACTGGGGTGGCTTCAACCGAGCGCCGCCTATCGAAGATCAAGATAGTGGCGAGGAAGAGCCCTTATGTTGTGAGAAAGAACATTAGTGTGCGACAAGAGAATAAGGACCCTAACAAAGATCAAGCTGTTGAAGTTGGAAAGTGGATATCGAAGTTGACGGCGGAATTGACAGCTAAACACTCTGATAGTGTAGCGAACCTCCTCCCTCCAACTTTGCCATCGACAGAAGTGCAGGGGCAGGTTCAGTGGCGGGATAATACAGTGTTCGAGGACAAAGGAGGGACGGTTTGATCTTTCTCCCTCTTTGCTTCCTTTTATCCTTTTTTAAATGATTAAAGTACTCTTTTGGAACGTTCAGGGCGCCGCCAGTCCCTGATTTTAATTGTTATTTGAAGTTGATTATCAGAACACAGGTGCCGGATATTGTTGCGTTGATGGAGCCAAGGATTAGTGGAAGGAAGGCGGATGCTTTTATTAGACGGCACGGGTTTGATCACTCCTACCGGATTGAAGCTTGTGGTTTCTCTGGAGGGATTTGGGTACTTTGGAGGAATACGGTGAGTGTTGATGTTCTGGCGGTCTCTCATCAATTTATTCATGCGAGGTGTGTACATCAGGATAGTAGGCAGAGTTGTGTGTTGACTGTGGTGTATGGGAGTCCGGATAGTAGACGGAGGAATCAGCTTTGGAATGATTTGCTTGCTTTGCAACCTCAGACGCCTATGCCGTGGTTGTTGGGGGGGATTTTAACGCCATTCCCTGTGGTGCTGACCGTATGGGTGGCTCGAACAAGCGCGATGGTGTTTGTAAGAAGATGGGGAATTTTCTGCTTAGCGCCGGCTTGTCTTGTGTGGATTTTCATGGGCCGCGGTATACTTGGAAACGAGGAACTCTTCATCAAAGGCTTGATCGTTGTGTTGGTAATGACTTGTGGTGGGATAGTTGGCCGGATTCTTGCGTTTACCACTTGGCGAGAATAGGATCCGATCATCGCCCGATTTTGTTGGTAGGGAATTTGTCTACTCCTCCTATTAAGCATGTGAATTTTAAATATCTAGCTGTATGGCAAGATAATCCAAATTTTGTTGATATGTTGAATCGCATTTGGAGGCCTACGGAGGATATCCTGACAAATTTAGGCACCTTTGCTAAGGAGGCGAGCAATTGGAATAAGGAGGTTTTCGGTAATATTAATCAAAAGAAATCCCGTTTGTTGGCCCGGATACAAGGAATTGAGAAGAAGTTGGAGTTTTCGCCTAGTGCTTTCCTGAGTGATCTTGAGATTAAGCTGAAAGGGGAGTTAAATGATGTTCTTGCACAGGAAGAAAGTTTATGGTTTCAGCGTGCCCGGACTCAATGGATTCGTGATAGGGATCGGAACACACGGTTTTATCATCGTACTACTAAAGCAAGGCAAGTTAGGCGTAAAGTGACTATGATTAAGTTAGCTAATGGAGTTTGGAGTGATGACAGTTCCGCGATTAAGTTCGGGGTGGTTGATTTTTTTCGCCAGCTTTTCACGGTATCTCAGTCGAGTTTACCGTTGTGGGGTGTCCGCGGCAGATTCGCGACTATTTCGAACATGGAAAAGTCGCGTTTGGTCTTGCCGATTGAGGAGGATGAGGTCCGCAGGGCTTTGTTTGATATGGAGCCTCTGAAAGCTCCAGGATTTGACGGTGTGCACGCTATGTTCTACCAAAGGAATTGGCCCATTGTGAAGGAGAGTATGGTTGGTTTTGTTCGTGAGTGCTTCACTTCTTGGGAGATTCGCGAGGGGGTTAACAAGACTATCCTTGTTTTAATCCCTAAAGTGGCGCCGCCAGAAACATTTGGACACTTTCGGCCGATTAGTTTGTGTTCGGTGGTGTATAAAACTTTGACTAAGGTCATTGTCAATCGCCTCAAACCGTTGTTGCCTAGTTTGATCTCGCCGACTCAAGTGAGTTTTGTTCCGGGCAGAAACATCATGGACAATGTGATTCTAGCGCAGGAGGTTATACATTCTATGCGGTCAAAACGTGGGCGTAAAGGCTGGATGGCTTTGATGATCGACCTTGAGAAGGCTTATTATAGGCTTGAATGGGGTTTTATCGCGGATACCTTAGCAGATGCTGGGCTCCCGGAGGACTTCGTTCACTTGATTATGTGTTGCATTACCTCGGTTACCACCAGTATAAGTTGGAATGGTGAGTTGACGGACAGTTTCAATCCTACCCGTGGAATTCGCCAGGGTGACCCGATGTCTCCGTACATCTTTGTGCTTTGTATGGAGCGTCTATCTCAGGCAATTGATATGGAAATCGCAAATGGGCGTTGGTCGGAGATTAGATTGAGTCGGGGTGGGCCAGGTATCTCGCACTTATTTTTTGCTGATGATATTGTCTTATTTTCTGAAGCGTCTATATCGCAAATGGATGTGATTAGCCGGGTGCTGGGCTCTTTCTGTGATTCTTCGGGTCATAAGGTTAGTCGGCCTAAGACAAATATCTATTTTTCAAGTAACACTCTTGTGAATTTGCGATCATCTATTGTTAGTGGTTTTGGGTTTTCTGAAGTAGCGGATCTAGGGAAGTATTTGGGGATTCCTTTACTGCATAATAGAGTGTCTCGAGCGACGTATAGTTACCTGATTGATAAGGTTAAGGACCAGTTGAACTCGAGATCGTTTCGGTCTCTTGCTTTTGCAGGACGGGTAACTCTGGCTAAGTCTGTGCTTCAGGCGATTCCCAATTATACTATGCAGGCATCTTGGCTCCTGAAATGTGTTTGTGCGGACATTGAAAAGCTTATCCGTGGCTTCATTTGGGGGAGTAGTAGTGATCATAAGGGTATCAGTCTTGTTCGTTGGGATGATGTGCAGCGACCCCTGGTAGACGGTGGGCTTGGTCTAAGGAAATTGGAGGTAGTCAACCAAGCTTTTCTTATGAAATTGGGTTATCAGGTTCTGACGGAACATGACAAACTTTGGGTTCGGGTTGTCCACGCTAAGTATAAGGTTGAAGGTGTTTTGCCGGGGAATGTATCGGTTCGAAATGGTAGCCGTTTGTGGGCTGGTATTAGCAATGTTTGGGAGGATGTTTGTGCAGGGATGAGATGGATTGTTCGGGATGGGTGTACGGTGGATTTTTGGTATGACAAGTGGCTAGGTGATGAAGGTCCGCTCGTGGGATACCTCTCTGCGGATGCGCAGCCCGAGCCCTGTCCGGTAGTGGCCTACACGATTTGGGATGAGAAGTGGGATGTACAAGGTCTCCGCGGAGTGTTACCGGAGGAGGTGGTGCAGCGCATTCTTGCGTGCTATCCACCTACTCATAGACTAGGTCCGGATCAACTTGGGTGGCATGGAGACAAGCGACATAGGTTCACTGTTAAGTCGGCTTATCAGGGTCTGTCAGGTGTTGGGACTGATGTGCCTTCGGGGGCTTGGAAGAGGATTTGGGCATTACCTTTGCCTTACCGGATTCGAGCCTTCATTTGGATTGTTGCGCGAGGACGGTTATTGACAAATGCGGAGAGGTTGCGGCGCCATATGACAGATGACGATCGGTGTGGGGTTTGCGGTAATGGAACCGAGGACGTGCTTCACGTGCTTCGGGATTGTAGTGTCGCGCGAGGGGTGTGGCGGACCTTTTTGAGCGAACGTAGCAGTTTTTTCAGCCTGGACCTTGATGATTGGGTGACGGTGAATATTACGGTAAGGAGTACGGGCGATGGTTATGGTCGGGATTGGCATATCTTGTTCCCGATAATATGCTGGAAATTGTGGTCGAGGAGAAATTTTAAGCTGTTTGATCCCAATTTTGTTGAGAAGGAAGATTTGCGTTTTGCGAGCTTGCGATATTTGGAGGAAGTTAAAGGTGCGAATGGGACAACAGTTGGGGTTGGGAACACAATGGTCCATGGAATTCCACGGGGAAACCGGTGGAGGAGGCCGGCGAACGGGTGGGTGAAAACAAACGTCGACGGCGCTGTGAATAGGTTGACGGGGAAGGCATCGGTAGGGGGTATTTGTCGCACGGAGATGGGTGATTGGTTGATAGGCTTTGCTCGCCAAGTTGGGTGTTGTTCGCCTTTGTTTGCGGAGCTTTGGGCGATCTTGGAAGGGTTGGTCTGTGGTTGGAGTCTTGGGGTTCGGAAAATCATCATCGAATCGGATTGCCGGGAGGCGATTAGTCTTGTTTAGCGTGGAGCCACGGTACGTACTGATAACGCTCTTGTTATAGCAATTGCGGAGTTTGTGAATCGAGGGTGGGAGGTTTCTTTTGAGCATGTTAATCGGGAATCCAATTGTGTTGCGGATTGCTTGGCAAAGGAAATCATGGGTGCTGATGTGTGCAATAAGATTTGGGAAGAACCACCGGTGAATGTGCTGTCTTTGCTCGATGCGGATATGAGTAGTGGTTTGAGTGTTGGTTCGGAGGGTATAGGTTGACCTCGGGTTTGGTTTTATGGTGTGTGCTGTTTGTTTTTGATTGATCTGAATTCTCTTGTAGCTCTAACACATGTACTCTTTTTCCTCCGTTAGGTTTAAGGAGGTTTTTTAACGAGGCATGTGTTAGACGCTTTTTCCCTTTAATCGAAAAAGATCTGATTTGGTATAATGCGGAAAAAAACGATTTGGTACCTTAAATTTTTTTTGGGCGGATAAAATTGACTTTAAATTTAAATTTGTTAATTGAATTGTTTTTTCTAATTAGACACGTAAACCTGACTTTTTAGTTTAGATTAATATCTAAACATATTCCTCAAAAAAATATCTAAACTTATTTTTTTTATTTAAATCGGTACTTACGAATTTGAACCAAACAAAATAAATTCAAATACCTAATTGCACCCAAAAAATTAAATACCAAACTAGATATTGAAACCAATTTTAAGTACATAATTAAATAAAAAGAACTTAAATGCCAAATTAAAACTTACCGAAAAATATATCAACTCTTTTGAATTACCCCTAACCTCTTTATTGACGGGCCAAAAGGCCCGATTGGTAAATAACAAAAATAGATACTACATACTTTCTAAATTTTAATTAAGAAAAATGGAGAAGCCCATCTCCAAATAGTTTAGACAAACGAATCAGAGCCAACTGAGGATGCCTTTCGGATAGGGTTGTAAACGAACCGAACGAACACGAACGAGAGTGTGTCCATGTTCGTTCGTTTAACTTTAATCGAACAAATGAACGAACACAAACATAAACGAACACAAAAATTCTTGTTCGTGTTCGTTCATTAAGGAATGCAGCTTATTCGTGTTCGTCCATGTTCGTTTATTTAAATGGTAAACGAACATAAACGAACACAAACGAAAACGAACATATATAATTTGTTAAATATTTAATATTTTTGGTTAGTTCAATTAATTTAGTTAATTAACTGATTTTTACACTGAATTAATCGATAATTAAAATTTGAAAAAACTAACTATTAGTCGAAACCTAAAATTATCGAATAGATTCACTAATTTTGTTTTGGTTCGGTAGGTAAGTTCGGTTTAACCGAATAATGAACACCCCTAGACATATGTGAATAAATTTAAATGAACATAAACGAACATAATTAAATGAACATAAACGAACGAACATAAATGAACGAGCATAAACGAACAGATTATCGAACGTTCACAAACATAAATGAACGAACAAGCCTTTTGTTCGTGTTCGTTCATTTAATTAGACGAACAAAAAATCTTGTTCATGTTCGTTCGTTTAATAAATAAATAAACATAAACGAACTTCCCGCCAAACGGTTCACGAACAGTTCGCTGAACGTTCGATTCGTTTACAACCCTACTTTCGGAACAACAAAAACATGCTTTTGACCAACATACAGAAACGAAGTATTCTGGGAAATTCTAAAATGGGGTAACTTAGGCTAAGTCTAAAATAAACAGAATTTGTGTAAATTATTACTATTTCTTTGTAAGAATTTGTATAATTACATAAATTCTTATCAATTTAGTAAGTAATTTTTTTAAAAAAAATTGCTTTAAGCAAAATTTTGTGTATTTACATAAATTTTTATATTATAATCTAAATTCTTACCATCTAATAAAAATTTATGTAATTTGCAAGAATTTGTCTACTAAGTTAATAAGAATTTATGTAAACCGACTCTATTTTAGAATCATCCGAGTATTCTTTTCCTTATATATATTGGAGCGAAACTTTATACACTTTTTCACGCGAGTCTAAAACTGTAGAGTTGGCAGAGATGAAACTTTGAAATGCAAAGATCGAATTCATAAATTTGTTGCGGAATCATGTCAAGTCTGAATCGGTAGACATGACAGAATATTATGACCTGACCTACCCAATTAGGCAGATTCAGGTGTGTGGGTGAAAGTGGAAAGAGTGGGACTTTGGAATTTAAACGAATTTTCTCAGGTGTGGATGGACGGTCCACTATCCTACGAGATGGTTCCTACAACACGCGCCCCAGGCGCGCCCCTCTTTCCCCCCCTTTAGCCTCCCGAGCCTCAGACGGTCTGTTTTCTGATCTTCACGTCCGCTTTGTTGTTTGGCTGTCGTGCTCGGGTGACGTCGTCCCCGCCGGTGGTCAGCTGATCGTCGGAGCGCTTGAAGACGGCGACGTTTGCTGGTTTGCTCTGGGAAGCCTCGGTGGCCGGTTCAGAGGGGAGTCGTGGCTCGATGTCTTGTATTGTAGCCTCTCTCCGTCGAGTCTTGAAGCGGCTGAAACATCCAAGTGTCTATGGCTGCCGGGCGGGGCGCAGTCTTTTCGGAACTCCTTGGCCTCAACAGTGGCGTCATCCCCTACCTCCTGTGTTGTTGTTTTGGTTGTTCGGAAGAGCAAGATTTTACCCAGGATCGGAGGTTCGTCCTACGAAACAATAGGGATGAAGATTGTTATAGGGCAGGCAACGTGTCGCCGCGGAACTTGCTGGTTTGCCGGAAGTTGGTTGGGGCGTGGAGCCCGGCCGGGTAGGCGCATCTGGTTGATCGGATGGAACGGCGAAGCTCCAGGTGGTTCTGGAACTGCGAAGGAGCGACGAAATCAGACTTTAGCTTTGGTTTCGAAACACCAGTGTGACCCCGGAACTCGCTGGAGTTGGCCGCCGGTAAGGACTCAAGGCGCGCAGGTGGAGGTGAGAATAGTGACAAGGGCATCATGGTACTTTCGGAAAATGCCAGACTTTTCCCAAGGTCTTTGGGTTGACTTTCAGAGACCCATCTGTTTGCAGCTGTGTTTCTCCGGATTTTATGGGATTCTGCCCCCTTTTTACAGCTGTGCTGCCAAGATTATTTCCATGTCCATTCCAACATATTCGGTTTTAGTGGGATTCATTTCATATATTTCCTTTTTAGGCTTTTTCTTGCCGAAATTTCTGGATCTGAGCATAGATTTGGTAAGTGGAGATCTGACAACTCAAGAAAAGCTATTGCCACATGGCGCAGATGGGATCTAGGAGGCCTATCAGTTTACCTTTTGACATCGGATGATCTTTGGCTTAAATATGGTCGGTTTTTCTTCTTTGCCCGGTTGGGTGACTTCAGTTTCGATAAACCAGGATTGGGAGGACGATCAGTGAACTCAGACATTTTTCACATCTGGGATACAGTACGTGTTGCCTTGATAAGGGCCAACATTCTGTTGGAAGCCTGCCTCTGGATAGAGCTCTCAGGCACGAATACTGTCAATCATCCCGGGAAGAGTGTATGGCGTCATTGTCTTCTCCAGTATCGTCTTGGTGGTATCGGTTTTGGAAACACTATCCACGTTTTGATCGATGGAAGTGTCTATCTGGGTATCCCAGCTCATCTCTCACTCTGGCTTGGAAGTTATTCCGATTGGTCTGCTAATTGCCGTCGTTTATCGTTGTTACTTGTGTCGTGGTTGTTGACTAGTCGGCTCGTTGTTAAGCCCTTTAGGTCTTGTTTTAGGCCCTGTATCTGGGTCTCTTGTCGGTTGTTCGGTTTTAGGTTCGTTTTTTTTTCTTTTGTTGGCTTACTGGTTACTTTTATGGTGACTGGTCGGAGTTGTTCACGCTTTATGCGTTTTGGTGTCGGCCTTGCATGGCCTTTGCTTGGATGCAGGGTTGGTTTGCATGCCTCTCATGTGCCTTTGTTGTTGGTGGTGATTGGTGTTCCAGTGTATGGTTGTTTTTATTTTAATGGAAAGTTACTATTTGAACCCAAAAAAAAAAAAAAGAGTGGGACTTTGGTATGGTGGCTTCAGTTGCCATAATAGTAACATCTGTGGGAAAAAACGTGGGTAGGCTTTATCTAATTGCTTATTGATTTGGACCATTTTCCATATTACTTCAAAATCATCACAATGTTTGTATATGCATACATGCATACAGTTTTGTATAATTTTGAACAGATCCCCCATTTAGGTCCACTCACAAACAAACACAAATGGATTGTTCAGTCAAAACTGAAATAACTAGCTGCCCATTATCGTTACTTCTTCTCTCAAGGTCAGCTTGTTTTAGCACTTGACAATACTTGATTTCACATGGCCTTTCAGGAATAAAATTGGATAAAAATCATATGTACTTTTTTGGTATTTCTATTTTTTCCATAACACTAAAAAATACTACAAAATTAAATTTTAAATTTTAAATCGTATACCCTACCTTAAATTCCCTAAACCCTAGCCATAAACCCTAATATAAAACTCTAAACCTGACTTTGAGCATGAAAACATAAGTAGGAACACCAACAAATGACAGAGGATTACCATCCAATAAAATTTGCATTTTAGTGGATAGTGTTGCATTGAAATGTAGCCAACATCACTCTATATTTTATTTGAAAATAAAAGTATTTTAAAAATGCATGCATTATAGTTGTATTATAATTAATTTTAATACACTTGTTATTGCTACAAATAAGTAAAATTAATAATAACGATAATGAGAAATTTTCTATATACTACTGGATTTTTTTTTGAAATCTAACAATATAACCTACAGATAAACCTAAAACAATTTGTTATTTCAACATTTAAATAATTTTTTTATTAAAATATTGTTATTATTTTGCTTTCATCATCATTGAATTATAAAAATAAAGTTATCCATAATAGATGAAATATGACAATTAAGTATGACATACTATTAGTGTCTTAATTTTTGTATAACTGGAAGAGGAACAAGATTCAAAACTCTGATTAAAAAGTATTAATGCCACTTAATCATTAAAGTAATATATTAATACTCTTTTTTATTTAGGTTTAAAGAAACTTTGAGGGAGACACTCAATACAGATCTTGAGTTTCTATATTTTAGACCCTTAAATAAAATCACATCTACCGAACAAAAAAATTATGAAATTAAAAATCTCCGATATCGAATAATTTATCTAATATGTATAATATGTTTCAACAAATATGACGTCATAGGATTTAACGTGGGGTCTGCTAATGATTTCAAACTTTGATTAGTTAATTATAAAGAGACAAGCAGAGCTATAATCCATGTGATTTTGTTTTCTTCTTCCTTTTTTCATAAAGTATTTTAGCATAAGCACATCCCCGCATAAACATACAGTCAGCCACCACTGATTTATATGTATTATATAAATTAATGTCCATTTTCTTTTATATACGCTTTAAATTTATGATGAACAAATATTTTATCGGTCGAGTTTATTTTAGGCATTTTTTAAGAAAAAAAGTTGTGTTGCTGAATTAATCACGTACTGATTAGTTTATGTAGAGTGAATCAATAAGGTTAAACAGCAACGTGCTGGTCGGAGTCAAGCAAAGATCAGATGTGCCGCCGTTCGTGAATGTTTTCATTAATGGCAAGTGCTTCTGCATTAGAGTGTCTACCCGGGTCTATGAGGATGACAGGCGATGGATTGACGGGGAAGTTCCGGGCGGGAACGGTGCGGCGAAGGTGGTAGGTGATGGTGGAGAGATGGTCGGGCGTCGGTTCGATGATCTAGAATTCGAAATCAATGCAAAGGTGGCGGGCGGCTGGCCCGAGACAAATGAAGCAAGTCCAAAAGTCTCGGGGGAGCAGGTGGCAGAAAGTGCAGTAGATGGCAGTCATTCCAATAATACAGGATCGAGAGGGGAGCCGCAAAGTATGAAGGTGTGCGCCCCCCCACATTGATGATGGGGAGCAGGCTGCAACGGTTTTACAGGGAAGTCAAACGGGCCTGGTCGACGTCCAAATTCGAAGTGCTACAGTATCCCCTAAAACCTCTTTCAACTTTAGTGATCTGATCGTGAACGAGAGGGCCAGCTCGCCTGGCTTAGTTAATATCAGGCCCAAGTGTGTAATCAGCCCGATATGAGTGAGTCCGTCATCTTTTAGATACAGACTTGGAAATATAATCAATTGGGCTTCCCAAATCCCAGCCAAAGATAGCAGAGGCCCAAAAGACAATAGTTCCCAAAGGCCCCCTGTGTATATGGTAAAGGAATTAAACCAAATCTTACTCAGAATCCAGTTCATCTTTTTTTTGGAGATCGGGGGTCGGACATGCAAGGAGTGGAGGATAACCAGAGAGATCAAAGAGGCGAAAGTGCGAAAGATGAGGCTGAAACAGAAGCAAGGCACATCGTGGAAATCTGCCAAGCGGTGGGGTTGGAGTTCGTGTCTGGAGAGAATGAAGTAATAGGAAGAATTGCGCAAATTGAGAAAGGCAAGGGAGGTAGGAGCCAGGCGAAGCCCTAGGAAAGGAAAGGTGAATTAGGTGAGTGCCCAAGTGCAATTGAGTATGAATTCTGATATTTTATTAACATGGAATGTGAGGGGGACGGGTAGTAGCATCAAGAGAGCAGCAATTCGAAGGGTAATATCCAAGTCGAAGCCGGGGATAGTGTTTTTTCAAGAAACGAAACATGAAGAGGTAGATGGTGGCCTCATTTCTCAGTTGTGCGGGAGGGGGCATAAGTATTCTTTCCAGTACTCTGCTTCAGTGGGTGCGTCGGGAGGATTAGTGTCTTGTTGGGATGAATCAGTTTTCAAATGCATAAATTGTATGCTCCACAGTCGGTTTATAGTTTTGGTTGGGAATTTGCTTGAGATTGATACCGAGTGTATGATTGTCAATGTGTACGCACCCAATGGTCGGTCGGAGAGAAGATCATTGTTTGAAGAAATTAAGAAAGTTTGTGAGAAGTTGAAGCTCCCAATTGTTATGGGTGGTGATTTCAATGTTGTGAGAAAACCAGAGGAGAAAGTGGGAGTGTGTCTTCAGAGAGGTGAGATGGGCGAGTTCGATGCTTTTATTCAAGATTTGGCTCTAATGGATCTTCCCCTGATAGGGGGTTCTTTCACCTGGAACAGCAGAAGGGAGGAACCATCCTTTAGCAGATTGGACCGGTTCTTGTTATCCCCTGAAATCGTGCAAGCTTGGCCAGATGCTATTCAGAAGATGTTAGCAAATAAAATTTCAGATCATAGTCCTTTTGTGATCAGTAGGATCAAGTGGTGTATTGGTCCTAAACCTTTTAGATGGTTTATGTTCTGGGCAGACGAGCCGGATTATGATGCTGTTGTTGATGCAGCCGTCTTCGAAACTAAAGGCAAAGGGATCAACTCTGTCTTATATGCCTGTAAGTCTCATTCCCAATCCTGGTACCAAACCCGTATGAAAAGAAACTTAACCTCTAGTTCGTGCTTGGAAAAATCCATCTCGGATTTGGAGAACATTGCTCAAAAAGGGAAAGCTTCCTCTGATCAGTTGAAAGAGTTAGTGTCACTTAGAGGAAGGTTATGGGCTAGCTATCGTAAAGAATAGAGAGATTGGATTCAAAAGTCTCGGATTAGATGGGCAGCTGAAGGAGATAGGAACACTAGGTATTTTCACTTGGTGGCATCTGCTAGGAGAAGGGCGAACCTGATTTCTCAATTACATGTAGATGGTGGTGTTGTGAGCAATCCTAAAGAAATAAGGAATGTGATCTTCAATTTCTTCAGTGAAGCGTATAATAAGTCAGACACTATTGCAGTGGCAAATTTGGCGTGTGAAATGAAGATGATCGACACAACCTCTGCTGCTAAGTTGGAGGAAGGTTTCTCTGAAAATGAAATCAAGACAGCAGTCTGGGCACTGGATAGCTCTCGAGCCCCGAGGCCAGATGGCTTTAATCTGGGCTTTGTTAAACGCTACTGGAATAGACTGAAGGATGACATCTGTCAGTTTTTCAGTGACTTTCATGGAGGCACAATGTCAGATACTTCGATTAATCAGTCATACATCGTCCTAATACCAAAGAACAATTCGCCTAGATCAATGGAGGATTATAGGCCCATTAGTTTAGCCGGGTGTTTGTATAAAATTCTGACGAAAGTCTTGTCTATCAGGTTAAATGGAGTAATGAAGGACATCATTGGCGAAACTCAGTTTGCATTCTGCCCTGGTAAGCAAGTTCTCGACTGCGCTTTAATATCCAATGAAATAGTCGATTATGTGAAGAAGAGGGAGATGTCGGGAATTATCTTCAAAGCTGATTTTAAAAGGGCTTACGACTCTGTTGACTGGGGTTTTTTGATGGTCGTCTTGAAGAAGCTGGGTTTTGGCGATAAGTGGAGACAGTGGATAATGATGTGTATCTCGTCTGCTAGAATTTCTATATTGGTAAATGGAACTCCGACACAATTCTTCTCAATAAGCAGAGGGCTTCGCCAAGGATGCCCATTGTCCCCGTTGCTGTTTAACCTTATTGCTAATTCCTTGAGTGCTCTCATTAAAAAGGCTGTTAGCAAAGGTTTCTTTGATGTTGTTCATGTTGGTAATAGCAATGTTAGAGTATCGCATCTGCAATTTGCAGATGACCTGATTCTCTTTTGTGGAGCCAGTGAAATGCAGGTGAAGAATGTGATAAGACTTTTAAAGAGGTTTGAGTACGCATCTGGGCTTTGTCTAAATTTGCAAAAGTCTAAACTGATAGGAGTTAACATGAACACTGAAACGTTAGAAGCCTGGGCAGACGCGGTGGGTTGCTCAACGGAAAAGCTCCCATGTACTTACCTTGGATTGCCTCTCGGCAGTCCCAAGAATTCTACTGCCTTGTGGTCACCGGTGGTAGATAAGTTTAAAAGAAGAATGTCGGGTTGGAAGGCAAGGTTGCTGTCGTTTAGTGGGAGATTGGTGCTAGTTAAGTCGGTACTGTCGAATCTCCCGGTGTACTATTTATCCCTATTTGAAATGCCTGCAGCGATCTCTGAGCAACTTAATAAAATGATCGCTAGGTTTGTTTGGGGAAATCCATAGAAAAGAACAGTCCATTGGGTCAAATGGAAAGTTTTGTGTAGACCGAAAAACAAAGGGGGATTAAGCATGATGGATTTGAAGATTAAGAATAGGGCCCTCCTAAATAAATGGTTATGGCGTTTTGGTGCGGAAAAGGAGTCATTTTGGAGGAGGGTAATTCAAGCAAAATACGAGAAGGATTCGAATGGAGTATTGCCTCTTAATATAAAAAGGAAAAACAAATCATGGATTTGGCGAAACATCTCTTCTCCACTAAGCAATGCAGCTGATCCTTTTTTAAGTAATATTGTTCTTGCGGTTGGTGATGGTAAGATCATCAGATTTTGGGAGGATGTGTTGGTAGCATGCGCCCCCTCAAAGATAGATTCCCGCGAATTTACGCTCTGGCAGTTAAAAAAGATAGAAAAATCGAAGACTTTGGGAGTATGAAAAATTCGAGTTGGAGGTGGAATATTGCTCTTAGAAAAAATTTGTTTGACTGGAAGATCCCAATGTGGGAGGAATTCATGAGTGCTATTAACCACGCGAAACCAGGAAGGTTCCAACAGGATAGTGTGAGGTGGAAGGGAGCTTCTAATGGTGTATATAACTCGAAAGACTACTGTAGGTTGATGGAGGACACGGGCGTAGCAAGGGACCAAATATGGGATATGGTGTTGGCAAAACTAGCCCCTCCGAAGGTGAAAAGCTTCACTTGGAAGATTGTACATGAAAGAATCTCAACAAAATCAGAATTGGTTAAGAGAGGTATGATGGCTAATTCATCTCCATTATGTGTTTTTTGTGGTGCAGCTATTGAAACGCCTAACCATCTATTTTGCGAGTGTGGCTTCTCGTGGTCACTATGGCAAAAATGGTGTAATATATGGCAAGTAAACTTGGTCATGCCAAGTAAGCCTAGGCAGCTGCTGGTTTGGTGGTGTGACTTCCAGCCAAGCATGAGGGAAACTAAGGTGTGGAGACTATCGTTTTTTTGTATGGCATGGACAATTTGAATAGGTAGAAACGAAGTTGTGTTTAAGAAGAAATATGCAACGGTTAATGGCTTATTCGATTTGATGGTGCTGAGATTAGCTTGGTGGTGTAAGGCAAAGTGGCCTAATTGTCTAGGCTCCATATTCGATGTATGCCACATGCCTGAAATGTTCACTGATATTAATATCAAGGAAACGAAGGTAACTAATATTTGCTGGAGCCCCCCGTCAGAAGGATTTCTTAAGTTTAATGTGGACGGTGCTGCTTTGGGTAGCTTTGGAGCAGCTGGTATCGGGGGTATATTGCGCGGCAGTGATTCCAAGATACTAATGTTGTTTTCAAAAAATGTTAATTTTTTGGATGCAGCAATTGCCGAGATATTGGCCATTGTTGAAGCGTTAAAGCTCTATCGATCATCAAAATAGGTAAAGAAGGAGCATCTCATAGTTGAGTGCGACAGCAGTGAGGTTGTCAAATGGTTCCTAAATTCTTTGTTGGCTCCGGGTTGCTTTAGGAGAATTATTGAGCCAATTGTGATGGAGGCTGCTGCAGTAAAGTGGAGTATCAAAGCAATTGTAAGAGAGCTGAACCCAAGTGCGGACAAACTGGCGAAGAAAGGCATCAATAGATCTGCAGATCTAGTATGGTCTGTGGAGGACCATAGTTCCAGGCCTCTTGATGATATCCCAGGAGGATAGAAGGACCCGTGAAGTTTTCTAATATAATAGAGTTTCGGGATGGGATGTCGATGTTGTACGTGATGTGTAATTGAGGTACAGGGGGTATATAGATGGAATGGTAGGGTGATGTGGTGTATCTTATATGTTAATACAGTCGTGCATATATGCAGTGGCTAAATGGGGTCATAAATGGTTTTAACTTGTACTTAGGTTGATGCTAAAAGAGAGCAGGTAGTATGTATGATCCGCTGATGCTGGAAGGTTAGAAAAATGTGGCTTGGGATGATGTTATGGTTCCCCTGTGATTTACAAGTCTCTAACTTGATGCACTCTTTTTCTTCCATCTAGGATTAGGAGAGTTTTTTAATGAGGCTCGAGTTAGAGGCGATTTAGCAATAATAATATCTAAATTTTCAAAAAAAAAGATACGCTAGTGTGAGATCCGTTAATTAGTTTAGTAGTTAAAGATATTTATATTGTCCTATTTTATATGTGTTCGAATCCTGATATATATATAAATATAATACTTGTTTATTTAATCAAATAATTTGATTTGAAGCTAATTATTTATAGCGAGGAGAATAAAAAAGAAAAATTATCTAATATACATGTATATAATATGGGTAATTATTCTATACACAAGCGCTTGTGGAAATTTTTTTACACAAGCGCCTTAGTTTTAGGGGTTAGGGACTTCGTTTAGGGTTTAAAATTTAGGGGTATAAGTGTAGTAGTTTTGAATTTAGAGATTGTTGATAGAATTTTGGGTTTAGGGTTAAAATTTAAGGTTTATAAGTTAAAACCTAAATCCCCACCCATATTACCCTAACCCTAAACCCTAAATTCTAACCCTAATTCCTAAATTCTAAACATGAACCTTAAATTCTAAACCTTTACACTAAAACCCCTAAACTCTAAACCCTAAACACTAACCCTAAACCCTATAATTGAGGCGCTTGTGGAAATAAAATTTTCCACCGCCAGTGTATAGGATATAAATCCATATAATATTACGAATTTTATTTATAAAAACACCAATCAAAGGATTAAATGTACAATTCAACAAAATGCACTGTTCAGAATTCGACGACCAAAATTCTCAACAAAAAAACAAGAATTCGACGACCAAAATTTTAAGAAACAATATAAAAGTCTCAATATGAATTGGGATTTATGTCATATCAATGGTGTCTCATATTTTTTTTAATATTAAAATAATCGAATGTCTCTTCCTTTTCTCCTTGTTTCCACTTTCCACATGATTCACAGAAGATAAAGTAGTAAATACTCTTTCGGATATTATTCGAACTTGACTTATTAGGTCTGTAAACGAACTGAATGAATACGAATGAAGGTATATTCATATTTGTTCGTTTAATTTTAACCGAACAAATTAATAACACGAACAACTAAATGAATATAGTTTCTTGTTTTTGTTTGTTTGTTAAGGAACGTAGCTTGTTTGTGTCCGTTCGTTTAAATGATAAACGAACGTAATCGAACACAAACGAACAGACATAAACAAACATAAACGAATGAACATATGTGAATATTTTTTTAATATAACACTTGTGTTATGAAAAATAATAAATATAAATGGATATATATATAAATAAATTTAAACGAACATAAACGGACGAACATAAATGAACGGATTACGAACGTTCACGAACATAAATGAATGAACGAGTCATTTGTTCATGTTCGTTCATTTAATTAAACAAACAAAAAATATTGTTCATGTTCATTCGTTTAATAAATAAACGAACTTCTCGCCGAACGGTTCACAAACAGTTCATTGAACCTTTGATTCGTTTACGACGTTATGAGTTACTGTTATACATTAATACTTTTCTTTTTACCCCCAGTGTATATTTTATATACTTACAAATATATTAAACCCGTATCATTCATGTCTGACATATGAGCAGACTACATATTGAGCACATTATTTATAAATCTCACTGTATGTAATTTAATTAGCTGTAACAACCAAACTCCGACACAATATAAATAGAATGCTCCTCTTGAACAAGAACATAGCTCAAAAAAAGTAAAAAACAACTCCAAACCTTCCATTCTTGCAGATAAACAAAGTCCATGGACTCGGCGAGACGCTCATTTCATCATCAAACATTGCTTTTGTTTTCCTTAATTTGCTTATCCCATGTCTCCGGAACACAGTTCAGCTTCTCAAGGCTGGGAGCACTTCGAAGAACAATCCGAAATAGACCCGAAGCCGAAGCCGAATCGATTTCATCGGTTTCCAAAGATTTCAAGACCCTTTTTTACAGCCAAACACTTGATCACTTCAACTACAAACCCGAAAGTTTCACCAGATTTCCTCAAAGATATGTAATCAATTCTAAATACTGGGGCGGTCCAAACACTAGTTCACCAATCTTGGTGTATTTCGGTGCCGAAGAGTCATTGGATTATGATTTATTCGGCATTGGTTTTCTCAGAGATAATGCCCCTCGTTTCAAGGCTTTGCAGGTATATATAGAGGTAAGATTATGATTTCCCTAGTTTATATTTATCTTCTGTTTTTGAGGCTTTAATTTACTCACAAACCATGACATTGTAATCTTTGCAGCACCGGTTCTATGGAAAATCCATACCATTTGGATCAATGGAAGAAGCTCTGAGAAACGCCAGTATCAGGGGCTATTTCACCTCAGCTCAAGCTATTGCAGATTATGCTGCTGTTATTCTTCATATCAAGAAAACACTTTCTGCAAAGGATTCTCCGGTGATTGTCATCGGAGGATCATACGGCGGAAGTACGTTAACATGAATTCCGGTTCATTTAATCTAAGACCGTATTCATAATTTTCATTTATATAATGTTTTTGCAGTGCTGGCTGCATGGTTTCGGCTGAAATATCCACATGTTGCTCTTGGAGCTCTTGCATCCTCAGCTCCAATTCTTTACTTTGATGACCTTGCACCACAAGTTGGTTACTACGCAATTGTGACTAAGGATTTCAAAGTAAACAAAGTTCAGAATTCTAATTGGCTGATTTGATTCTCTTTTTGACTATAAAGTGTAAACCATTTCCCTTTTTTTAAACATAGTTTCAACTTGTTCTATAATGGACAGGAAACTAGTGAAAGTTGCTATGAAACTATCCGGAAATCATGGGACGAAATTGATAAAGTTGCTTCAGAGTTTAATGGTCTTTCAATCCTCAGCAAGAGGTTCAAAACTTGCAAGTAAGTAAACTAGTCGATATGCCATGTTTAATATTATTATAAGGCACTAATAGCTAATCTATTTGCTTTTGTATCTTCTTATCCAGAAAATTGAAGAGAAGTTTCGATCTTAAAGACTATTTAGATTCAATATATTCTGAAGTAGCTCAATATGATTATCCCCCAACTTATCCCCTTAATATCGTCTGCCGTGGCATCGATGGAGCTCCAAAGGGGACCGATACACTTGGCCGAATAGCCGCCGGTGTTGTTGCTTATATGGGAAATAAATCATGCTATGACATGGAGGAATTCAACCATCCAACTGATGAAACATACATGGGTTGGAGATGGCAGGTGAGAGGTTACTATAGCTGGTTCTTAATCGGAGTTGCAGATGTTGAGATTCGAATCTCAAAATTTTTTAGTATAAAATAATAACAATGAGATATTATTGGATGTTAATGCCACTAAACTTTCTTTCACCATGATTGCATGCAATTCCCAATGAGATCATTTTACATGGGATTTGACCTCTTTACAGACATGTAGTGAGATGGTGATGCCTATAGGCCATGAGCACAGTGCTTCAATGTTCCCACCATCCCCATTCAATCTAAACAAGTTCATAAGGAAGTGCAAGAGCTTATTTGGTGTCCAACCTCGCCCACATTGGGTGACAACTTACTATGGAGGCCATGTTTGTGTTCTTTAATCTCCTTCCCCAATCATCACATACATTTATTAATCCATAAACCTAAGCCTTAAAAGTCTCTTATCATCGTCGTTTGACAGGATTTAAAGTTGATTCTCCATAGGTTCGGCAGCAACATCATTTTCTCTAATGGCCTCAGAGATCCTTACAGCAGCGGCGGGTACCGAAACAAAATTTCATATAATTCATCAGCACAATCTGATTCTGCAGATTACTTGCATTCAATCATATATAACTTAAATGTCAAATATTCCAATCTTATCTTCAGGGTATTGGAGAACATATCAGAGAGTGTTGTTGCTGTATATACAGTGAATGGTACTTTATATTCCATCTCTTACAATATAAGTAAACGGCTGCATGTTTCTTAGTTTCTGACTTCTGTCACATCAAAACATGCACTAACATGGATCTGTTGAACCCTTTTTTTCTTGCAGGATCTCATTGCTTGGATCTTTTACCAGAAATGAAAACTGATCCACCATGGTTGATCAAGCAACGAAAAACCGAAGTTCAGATAATCAAGAGCTGGATCTTAAAGTATTACACTGATCTGATCGAGTTCAGAGATAGAACATGAATCTTATCATAAATATGAGCTGCCCCAAATTAATCTTAAGAGAATAAATTAACTTTAAGTGCCCTTGTCAAAGTTGTTTAAACTATATATATATATATATAAATGCCTATATGTTGAATAGGGAAAATGATGTACTGTAAGGATAGTTTATGATGAACAGACTACTGCCATTTTAGCATAGTCCAGGAATGAGATAATATTAATTATGAGCATGATTATCAGAATTCAGATCCCACTATTACAAGGATTCCACCCAACAATAATGGCAGATCAGAAATCTTATACATTTTTACTCAGATTGGCTTTGTGATTTGTGAGGGGAATTTGGAAAGGATTGTCAGCACTTTGAGAAACAGAGATTCATAATCAAGTATTAACAATGACTAATTAATTGAGGACAAAAGGATAAGAAAACAAGGCAGAAAATTGCTGATAGAACCTAGTATCTTTTTAGGTGGTATGCTACCCTATAAAAGGACCACTACAAGTAAAGTATATGTTGGTAGGCCAATAAGGGCACTTATCCCAATCCATCCAATACTCAGAAAGTGGAGTCCCCAGCAGTCAACTATAATAACTTCCACTCAATTGATTCCTTTTTGCAATCTTTGAGAGAGGAAAAGAAAAGGAACTGCAGAAAGTGTGAGCAAAGCAAAGCATCTGATAAAACTCTGAGAGATAAGTGGGTGAGTTAAAGAACAAATATAAAAAAACAAGGCATATGAATGAGGTTTCTGTAATGATGATGGCAGATATGGGGAAATGGGAGCACATTTGGGTGAGTGAAAGATGGCCCTCCATTAGAGATAGTGTTTGCTGCTCATCTGGGCTACAAAAAGGCATTTCAGTGGTGCACTTGCACTTGCAGGCGTGGCCATTACTCATCCTTTCATCTTTTGGAACTTTCTTCTTCTTTTTTCCCATAAGCTTTCTCTAGTCTCGAGTATATTACGTGTAACATGAATCTGGATCCGAAAGGACTCGGGCCTCCCTTCTGGTTTAAAACTCGAAAGAATACATTAAATGTTAGTCCTTTTAATCAATGATGATTTCATTTTGCTACACAAAGAAAAGGAAGCACTTGGCTTTGGTATAATCATCATTAATTCAACACAGTTTCAAACTGTTTGCAAAAGCAGTGAAATGGTTTTTGATGTTGGCACAAATTCACATTTTCCTTAAAAAAGGTAAATGTTGTCATGATTATAGACAATATATAGCCGTTTATGATTGTAGATGGAAAAATTCAATTATTCAATAATTGTTAGTTTTATTGATTAGAGAGAAAATACAACAAAATTACAAAAAGTGACTACAAAAATTAGTTCATTGTTCGTGGGAGTTTCTAGTGTTATCTCCAGTTTTGAAAGAACCTTTTAGAGAATGAACTTAAATTTCGGGGTGATGTGCAAGCTCATACAAATATGATCCCATTCTCCTTGATGGCGTCGAGGACTATTCCTAGCTTACCTTCAATCCTCTCACCCTTTCTAGGCTCATAAGACATTGCATAGACATCGGCTTCCTTTGATCGTTCAGCAATAAGTTTCCCAATTATTCTGCACGCGTTGTGATCCGTGAGTGAAGCCAGATCGTTTCTAAGATCCTTGGCATTTGTGGTTGCGACTGATATCACTTTGCTTGTACCCCGATGCATCACTTTTGCATGAATAAATTTCTTCGAAAAGAAAACATTTAGTAGAAATGGCCTCATATACATATCAGTCCTTTGTTTCCATGATTTCCTGTTGGGTTGCTTTGCAAGTTCGCCACGTGATCTCCTGGTCCAGGCAGCTTGAACAAAAGAAACCTAAAGATAAATGTCAAACAAAATTAACTTACTAAATCAAAGCAAAGACCTTTCCAACCATCAACTTGGAAGCTAAAATTTGAACAATTTGGGGTATCCCTCTTAAAAGGTACACTGGTGTATAAAGAGTGACTAAAATTATCATTCAGAAACCCCAACCCCATGGAACATCTAGAAGAATGATGAGAGGAGATTTTGATCCTACATAAACACACACGCGCGCGCGCACACATATATATATATATGGCGTACGACTTTGCTATTAAAATTCAGCAATTGACTGTTAAGTGTTAACTGCCCCCTGTGAACAAGCTGGTAAACAGAGAAACAAACAACAAAGCAAGATGTCATCTCATTTCAACCATCAAAACAGAAGCACCATGAATGATATTATTCTACTCCAAAGATTGAAGGTTAAGACTTTATGATATTTTCATCAGAAACTGTGTCTAATAACCATCATTTGCTTCGAGATAAATCTCCACGATGCAAAAAAACTGTTTAAAATCTTCAATGCCTAGGCATATTCGATACAAACAATATTGTTCCGATTTCTAAATTATGAAACTTTAAGTTCATCAGACATCATAGAAATTCAATTAGAAGAGTATATCAACAAAAGGGCAACGCAAGCAAACTGGATTCAGTAAACAATAGAAGGACAGTCACCGAGACGACATTTTATAAATGACAAATCAAATTACACATTGAATTATAGCAAAGTAGCAGTTTGCAGACTCTTGAACTCCTAATTTCACCATACTGAACTGCTAATCACTCTGATTTCTTGACATTTCTCAGTTGCTACACAGAGAATTACGACTCAGATTATTACAATAACAATAATATATGGAGAAACACTTTTATTTCCTTTTGAAATGTTTCCCCTAGCATTGATTCCTCCATGGAAAACATATACAATTTGACAAATAGAATAATGAAATATCATCAACCAAGCATGCTAGTCTATTACAATTTCCATCAAGTAAACAATTAAACTCAACCTTTCCAGGTTTACCGTTAAACATAAAAAGACCCATTGCGTAATCCGAATATCTTTCCCGGGAACTAAACACAGTAACGTTTGAACAAAGAAAGAATACCTTGTGCATAGATGGAGCAGGAGGGAGTGTGAATGAATTAACGGAGATGTTGATACAGGGAAACGAAGAGGCCCATGACAGTGAGTTGAGTTTGCTGGAGCGTTCCGAGTGAGTCGGGAATGAGTTGAGGGACCGCGTTGGTAAGGCTGAAGAAGATATTATCGACGCCATTTTTGGTCTTTTCTTTCCTTCTGTTTTCCTTCGGGTTTTGCATCTAAACACAAACACTCGGCTCAGACTGTGGACCATACTTTAATAGAAAAGCCTGACTTAAGGTTGGTTTGATATTTTCTCTCAAAAGGGACCATTTTATTGAAATATACTCTCTTTTTTTAATCATTTATAGTCGTGCTTTTACGAAAAAATGTTTCACGACATTTATTTTTGTCTTACATGATAGTTTAATAAATATTTCTATTCGTGTTCGTTTGTCCAATTTTAAAAATGTTCATGTTCAGTTCGTGTTCGTTTAAATTTTTAATATTGTGTCCGTGTTCGTTTATTTATTGTTGAAGGTGTTCGTGTTCGTTTGTTTAGTGTTCACGAACGTGTTCGTTTAAGTGTTCGCGAACGTGTTTGTTTAAGTGTTCGCGAACGTGTTCGTCTAAGTGTTCACGAACGTGTTCATTTATTTGTTCGCGAACATGTTTGTTTATATTTTAAGAAATATTAACTAAATTAACAATAAATTAATTAATTAAAAAGCAACAAATCATTTGAACATGAACTTAATATAATATCCTTAGCAACAACAAAAATTGGTATTAGATATATCCACAAACATTTTCATTCTATAAATGAGCTTATAAACAAGCATGTAAACGAGCCTATAAACAAGCTTATAAACGAGACTATAAACGAGCTTATACATGAGCGAATAAACGAGCTTGTTCGTGAACATAAACGAGCCGAACACACCTTTGTTCGTGTTCGTTCGTTTATTAAACGAACATAAAAAATTTGTTCATACTCATTTATTTAGCTTAATAAACGAACATAAACGAACGTTATACAAACGGTTCGTCGAACGCTGTGTTCATTTACACCCCTAAAAAAGAATCCACAATGCGTGATTTGAAAAAAAAAATCAATTTTATTCTCACATTCAAAAGGTGTGGCTTACCGAGAGCAATTTCATATAAACCAGAGAAGTTTTTAGAATTTATTAACCGAAATATCACGTAAGTCAAAATACGCTTTATGTAAAATATATTTTTTTAAAATATGGTTGATAAGAACAAATTCAAATGTCAACTAAATACATACAATAAAACTGTTCATCTTTGTTCCTTTGTGTCCTGGTGACAAAGGTAGTTGTTCATCATCCTTTGGGATCCGGGTTCGAGCACCAGTAACACATGCTGTGTGTCGTCTTAGAAAAGACTAAAAAATTAAACAGATATTACCCTTGCATCATAAAAAAATTGATTTAAATTTTTTTGACAATAGGATTTGATTTAATTTTTTTTGACAATAGGATTTGATTTAAAATTTGTGAAAGAAAATTATGACGATCCACATGTTGCATTGGTGTTTAGCATGTTTACATGGGTCTTGAATCTAAATTGTTTGGAACCAGACATATAATATTTGGGTCCGACTATTCTTTTTGAAGCCCAAACTACTTGAGCCGAAGTTAAAAAAAAAGCCTCCCAAACCAAACAATCCCTAAAAAGGAAACCTTAAAAATATTTTTTTTGAAGTTAAAACCCTAAAATTCTAATAAACATAATCGGGCGGCAATTTGCCTATAAATTCATCTCAACGCCCAAGTCTTTTCCGCCTCCTCGCAAAGGGTTTTAGTCTATTTCTAAATAGCGCATTCCTCCTCCTAAAACCCTAGATATCTCCTCCTACCAAAACCCTTAATCCTCTTTTCAATGGAGTTCTGGGGTAAGCTCCTCTCTCTGTTCATATTTTAATGTTTTCGGCTTATGCTTTCTTTTCTCATCTTCTTTGTTGTTGCTATTTTCTTTATTTGTTTGTTGGCTCTTCCTCTGCTTTTAGAATCTATTAGTTGTCTTCTGGAAGTTTTGATCTTGTTTTTTCTTGGATTCTTTTGTTATCTTTTTCACTGTCGAATGCCAATACATGTTAGCAATATGATTTTAAAATAAGTTTTAGTATTTTCTTATACAGTTATGTTTCTTAGAATGATTTCGCAAATGGAAGTTGAAGTATTTCGGCTTCACTTCATCTCTTTATCATTGAATGGTTATAAAAAATGATAATTTACCTCAGATTTATGTAGAATGTTTGAAGACCTGTACATTTGCTGATATTTTGTCTTCTCAGTTTGGAAAAAATAAATTTCATCATCTTTTTTGTTACCATTAGGTATTGAAGTTAAGGCTGGACAACCTTTCAAAGCAGTCCCTGGTGATGGTTACATAATCCATCTTTCCCAGGTTCGAAGTTATTTTGTTTGTGAAGTTGGTATTGTTATATATGATAGATTTTTCATCTTCTTAACGTTGTGTGTGTTTTAGGCATCACTTGGTGAGTCAAAGAAAGAGGCAGAATCTGTTCCGCTCTATGTGAATGTTGGTGGGAAGAAACTTGTTATTGGAACTCTTTCCCACCAGAATTGCCCCCAATTTTCCTTTGATCTAGTATTTGACAATGAGTTTGAGCTTTCTCATAACTGGAAAAATGGGAGCGTATATTTTCTTGGTTACAAAACTTTTGTGCCAGAGGAAGGATATCCTTTTATTACTAGTAGTTGGTTTATTTTTCTTTTAATTACCATACTTTTGTTTTTTAATAATTCTATAGTGTTCTTGTTCAATATTGTGTTTCCTTGACTTTTCATGGTCTCTTCTGTTGCCACTGATGACTTTGGTGAGGCCTCAAATAAAATTTGTCCTACTTGCATTTATTTTTCGTCTTGATAAGTTATTTATCTTGTGTGTTATTTGTATTTACAGATATATCTAGTGATGATGAAAGTAGCGAGGAGGAGCTTCCTGTGGCTGATGCTGAAAATGGTAATTTCTCTTTCTGTACTGAGATTTATATCAATGGTTGAAGTTTTGATTATTTCGTATTTCAAATGTTTAATGATTTCTTACATTTCAGGAAAAGCCAAGGCTAATGCTGCTAAGAAAATAGAGGTTCTTAAACAAGCTGTCAAGATAGCAGAATCTAACAAGAAAACTGAGGATGAAGACAGTGATGATTCTGAGGATGAAGATGATTCTGATGAAGAAGATGATTCTGAGGATGAAGATGATTCTGCTGAGGTATCATTTCATGACTTGGCCTAAAATTTTAATTCACGCATTTTGCTAATTTAAGTTCTTTGGCCCTGTATCTGATATATGGTCTCCTTGGTCTATGAATTTTTTGTTGCATGTTTTTTGTTTCCTATTATCTTTGCCATTACTTGATGTTTATATTATTTTTATGAACAGTCTATTGAAGCAAGTTCAGATGAGGAGGATGAAGAAACACCTAAGAAGGTTGAGTCAAGCAAGAAGAGACCTGCTGAAGCTGCAACCCCTGCTTCTAAAAAGGCTAAATCTGCAGTTTCACCTCAGAAGACAGGTCATTCTCGTTGTACTCTTCAAAATCTGCAGTATTACATATAGTTTCCGCCACCTATTCATTTTATACAATCTGATTATCTTTGCTTGCAATTGCAGATGGTAAGAAGGGTGGTCATACAGCAACACCTCACCCAGTGAAACAGGCTGGGAAAAATTCAGCAAAGACTCCGAAGTCGTTCGGCGGTGGTCCAGGATCTAATAAGAAGGCAAAGCATGGTGGCAAATGAGTTCGGTTTTACATGCTCAATTGTGCATGTTTAAGTTTTGGAAGAGGCATCTTTTGTCTTGTGGCATTGGTTGACAAGGGATTTAAGGTTTAAATTGATTTTTGCTGGGGCGTTTCCCTTTAATGTTTTGGAACTTTCGGATAATATTTTGTTATAGGGTGTAGTGTTTGCTTCGATTCTTGTCTGTTTTCGGTTTACATGGGTGGTCATTAATATCAAACGTTTATGTTTTTATTTAAAGGAAAATTTTAAATTTTATGGAAGTTTTGATTTTTATCTTCTGTATTGATTGGTCTAAGTAATCATTTCTTTACTTCATTAACACCAATGGCATATGAAAGAATTTGAACTGTTGTTATCGTCTATTGTAGCCCATCAGTTACCCAAAAAGAGAAGTTATCGTCGCCTGAGAGATTCGAACTCTCGCGGGTATAACCCATGTACTTAGCAGGCACACGCCTTAACCACTCGGCCAAAGCGACTGGCTGAACATTCTCCGATAATTATTTTATTAATTTTTTGCTATCTTGTCTCCGATAATCTTCTGCAGAGGTTGTAGAGATGGCAATAAATTGGGTTCACGGCGGCGGCAGGTTTGAATTTAGGGTAAAATTTTTTCATTCCACCTGACCTAATATATATATATATATATTATATTTTTATATTATTATATTTACTATTTTTATTAATTTTTTTGAACGAATCAAATTTAATTAAATTTTTTTTATTAGAATATTAAGGTTGAGTTATGTATTTATTATTTTGGGGGATTTAGGTCAAGGATATAATAATATATTTAGAGTTGGGGTGGCCAATAACCCACCCCGACGTTCTCAACTGTAATAAGAGAATGTATTTATTTGTCATGAAACATAGCATTAACAAAACCAAGCGCATTCTAGGCTCACTGTAAAAGCTTGGTGTTCCAAAATCACTTGCACATTGACCGGGGCGAGGACTAGAAAATTAGCTACAATACAGTCTGTAAATTTTGATTCACAAACTTTTTAATTTTGAGTGTTAAAGATTTAGTTTAGAGTTTAAGACTTTAGATGTTAGGGTTTAATGCTTAAGATTTTGATTTTAATTTTATAATGTATATTTGCATGCACATATTAATAATTGATTTTTTTTAATAAAAAAAACACTAAATCTTAACTCTAACCATCCAATAACTATCAATAAAGTTCCAAAATCAATCCATATATTGATGGAGTTATCTTGTGTGAGTCTGAATTCCAACGTTGAGCATCAATGCAAGCATTTCGTGAGAACATCACTGAAATGACGAAACATTATATGTATAAACACAAAACAAAACTATGATAAATATATTTAACTGTTGGTTCTTCTGAACTTAAAATGAATTTATAAAATATGAGCGTGACTGCGTGAGAGGATCAAATAACTTAGAAGTACAACATAGCCCAGGCCAGAAGAACTAAGAACCAATAACAGCTTTCCTTTACTAGTATAATTGTATACCCCAACATGGCGTAATTCAAACTTGTATATATGTATAATACGAACACAATAGCATTCTGTAGTATTGAGAAATCTATTGTTCTTTAGATATTCTCCGGATAATACCATACGGACAACAGCTGCCTGACCTGGTGTGAGCTAATTATCTATCTGCACAGGTAGTATGACCAAAAAAATAGCATACAAGAAAAGCCAAGGATCAAAGGTATATTTAAGATTTCCTATAAAGAAAAAAAAAGAATTGGAAATTTTTCGAAAAGCCCATTTTACGCACATAGTTTCTTAGTGTGGTCTAAACGATTTACTGCTTCAGGATGCAACAGGTTTTGCCAAGGATTTCTTAATGGCCTCAGCGTATGTCCTGTGTTGGTAGGTAAGGGTCGATTCAAGCAAGTCCCAAAGCGATGTCTTCGGGTTCCAACCTAATGCAGTGTCGGACACCATAATGAGATGAAAACTCAGATTCTCATATGCCACAGGAACTAAAGATCTAGAGAATAATCAAGGAAGCAAGACGATACCAAGTTGTCTATTTATTAAGGTCGCGTCTGGAATTCTCTTGTCACTATCATCATATCCCTACCATAAAATTCCTTGGAGCTGACATCAATTGTTGGTGACTCTAGAGCAGGTTCTCCACTCCACTAACCTTTGTGTAGGCCTGAAGAGTCCGAAAGCAAACAATTATAAATTACACATAATACGAAATAGTAGAAACTAATATCTTCAATAATGTGTTTCACCTTGGTCATCACTTCAGCAAGTTGCCTCACCGTGACTTCATTATTTGGGTTGCCAACATTGAAGATATGACCATTGGCTCTGTGTGGATTTTCCTGTACAGAAGACACTACTAGTTTAGTTACTATGCAGCCAGGTTTGGAGAAGGGGAAGGGGAGAGGGTGATGTTAAGTAAGGTAAGGAAGATGTAGAGAGGAGTGTTAGTACACACGATCATCAAGAGAACCGCGTCAATAGCATCCTTAATGTAAACAAAAGTTCTCTGAGATTGACCACCATCCACAAGCTTTAGTGGCTCACGGCGTAAGAGATTCTAACCAGGAAAATGAAGAACCATCATTAAAACCAAGACTATCAATGAAGTGAATAGAGAAATTAGACAGCATTCTAGGCCATTCTCCAGAACTGTGGAAAAAGGTTCTCAACTAACATTACTAAAGCATGCCAGAACTCTTGGAACACCCTCACTTGGACCATCAATACCTGGGATGAAATCTATCCTAGGTCCAATCCAGTTAAAAGGTCTCACAATGGTGAAATCAAGGCCATTCTCTGCCCCCTCAACTGCAATGGATAAGGAATAAGTCAATAAAATTATGTTAGAAGAATCTCAATAGGTGCCAGATCATCAGACAAGATGCTAACCATAAATGAGCCTCTCAATCAACTGCTTAGCACATGCATATGACCATCTTTGCTTCTCGATTGAACCAAAAATGCAAGGTGAGGTGTCTTCCTTAAGAACATAGTACGCAGGATCCTATCAAATCAATCATAAAAAGAATAACCATGTAATGTAACAAAGATAGGAATAGAATGGAGGTGAAAATAGCACAAATGGGAATTTGAAAGTTTTAAGGAGAAAAGAATGGTGTATTAGATAAATTTCAATATAACCAAGAGCTTCGTGATGTGCAAACTATGCACCAAAAAGAAACGAAACAGCTAGCTTAAGAGAACAAAATATACCAATTAGTACAAGTAAAAATAAACCAAAATAAGATAGTTCCTGCAATCATCGTTATATGGTAAAGATGCCTAACAAACAAGAGCAGAGAGAGATATTCAATAAAACCTATAAACCACAAAAGAGCATATCAACAACCAGCACATACACTGTATCTTTTGAGACCGGTTTAACCTCCTATTCATCAATTAGCAGGTTCACCAGCAGGGAATTCTTGGAATAACAAAAGATTTCGGACAAGTGAAATCCAGTAGACAAAAATGGCTAAGGGTTAGGATCTGTTCTGAACTGCTTATGAAAGTGGTGAGTTCTGAAGGGAGGAATTACAAATCTAATCTTAGGCTACTCATGGTCTTGTTGCTTCAGAGATTCTGAGGTTTCGGCTGGTTCAATTTGGGAGTTTTGTTGTTGATTCTCTTTTTCTAGCACCTCTTCTCCCATATTGCCGCCAAAAATTAATTTTTGAGAAAGAGGAGCTCAGAATCGCTAGTGTGGCCAGTAAACAAAAATGGCCTACTTAAGAACATAAACCAATCATGGATGAATCCGTGATAAACAGATTAATACTTGATAACCCATTCCAATACATCAGAAAATTGTTATTACATTGACCTAAACAATCACATACCCCCAACCCTTCCAACTTTTTTTAAGGGAATTGACCAATGTTTGCCGATTATATGAAACCAAAACCCGGAAAACTGTAAAAATTGGAGGACATTTACTATGAAGTAAGAAGCATTATAAATCAACTAACCAGCGTCCAAATATCTAGATTTTGTCATTTAAACCCTCGTATCCTACCATTTCAATTCAATACCAAATTAAAAAATCCTTTTTCGTAAATATTAATATCCATATCAAAGAACGGAGGTCAAATTGTACAACCCATTCCTGTACTTTGGTCAACAGTGGATTTAGTCGCTCTACCATAATCTATGAAACCGATACACAAGTCGCTCTATTAAAAGCAAAGCATAGCTCATAGATACAAAGTCTCTCTCTGAATTGATTCTCAGTTAAGTAATTAAAAAAGAGAAAGCGAAAGGTTACCTTACGGAGAGGAGAATCTTTAGGGAGAAAGCTTCCAATTGTTTTACCATAGACTTCACAAGTGGAGAAGTGGATGAGACGCTTGTTGTTCTCTGAACATTATTTCACCTGTCAAACCACAACTTCAATCTCGAACACATGGCCAGTAACAATCAAATCTCTCCTCACTCACATCCACATCAACCAAACTAAACACGAAAACTAAAAATGACAAAAAAAATGAAACCGCTACAACATATATGCTTACCACTGGGAGTGCATCAATAAAATTGCTGTAAATCGTGTAAGAGGACGAGTATTGTAATCTGCCGGAGTACATATCGCAGCAAGATTTATCGTCTACATTGTCACAAAAACAATAAAAACCAAATCAATTGCCATAAATCTACCGAGGACTGTTTGTAAATAGAAAAAAAATCAGATACTTAAGTTAATAGCCTTTAAACAGCAATGAAAGCGAATTAGCCCCATAGAAAACTTAAATCACACAGAAAAACACTAATTGAGCCAGATCTAACATATCAAACACTCAAAACAAAGTATTTCATCGAGTAACAAAGATAAATATCAGACGAGCCGCGATCTCCTTGTTTCAAAAAGAAAAAGAAAAAAGAAACTCCAATAATGACAAAAGAGAGAGAGCAGGAAATTACGAGATATGCCATCTTGATGAGGCCTTCGAGCCTAGAATCGTGCTTGATGTTAAGTCGGTGGAACTGGTCCAACTGGATACGGCCAGCCCAAGGAAGAGAGTCAGGCTCAAGTAGGTGTCTGATCTTGTCATTTTAAACGTCCAAGGCAAGCACCTTGTGCGGTGTCTCCGCCATCAGTTTGTCGCAAATGTGAGAGCCGATGAAGCCTCCGGCTCCAATCATGCATATCGTCATCGGCTTTATAGGCCTGCCGTCCAGATCAATTCTCGTTGCCATTTGAAACTACGCCGGTTCTCTGTGATCTTTGATAAAGCTGGAAGTGACAAAGGAAGAAAGAGATCATATAAATTGCTTATAGGGCGGGTAGAGGAATGTCGTTATCTGTTATATATGTGGAAACCGGAAATAGGGAAGATGCGACGGCTGTTTTCAACGATAAATTATATGATAGACTCGGCTCGCCACATCATATATGATTTCAACTAATAAAAAATATTTATTTCATTAATTTTTTACATGTTATTTTTTTATTGAGTAAATCTTTACTCAAATTTACTGTAAATTAAATTTAAAAAACACATTTCACCAATTGAAGATTCACAATATGAAAAAAATTAATAAAATAAATATTTTTTATTAGTTGAGATTTGGGATATGAATAATATGACGAGTGGGACTTATGATATAATTTTTCGTTTTCAACAGTGCTTCTACATTAAACGAGGGCAGGATTAAAGCATACTCGCGCGTGTAGAGACTGGTTGTACTCGAATCCATTGATGCACACGTGGAAGCCTCGAAGGAATGCAGCCTTATCAGCAAGGGATTTGTTCAGGATGAAGCTTATCATTTTTTTGTTTTGTTGAAATGAAGTAGAACTAGGGAAATATCAAGGGTTACTATTCTTGTTTTCTAGAATATTTATATACCAACCTCGTGTTTCACAAAATTAAAATAAAACTTATTTTATTAATTTTGACTCCAGATTAATATCATTAAAGAATATAGATGAATTAAGATATGATGATGTAAGTGTAATTATTCTACATATAAGTGTTTGTGAAAAACTTGTCTAGGGTTAGAAATTTTGTTTAAGGGTTCTGAATTATGTGTTGCGGTTAAAATTTAAAATTTATAGATTAAAATTTAAATTTCTAACCATATTATTCTAAAAATTTAATTTTAACCCTCTAAATTCTTACACTTAAACCCCTAAACTATAAATAAGATCCCTAATCACTAAAATTAAACAACTTGTGAAATTTTTTCGTTTTCACCGCTAGTGCATAAAATATTTTCCAATGATGTAAATACAAAATAGTGAAATGATAAATAAATGATAACACATAAAATAATATGAATACGTAGTGAACATACAATTCTTTTATATATTGACCGTATAGAAAATTATTTCGTAACTAGAATTGTAATTTATAGTATTATCGTGTAATATAATTAAACGATAAATATATGGCAATATTTTTTAAAATATTATAGAAAATCTTAGTTAATAAGGTTGAAAAGCTTACTTTTGAAAGTTAATACTAGGGACGGGCATTTTATTCGATTCGATCGGGTTTCGACACGACTCGATCGTGTCAGATTTTTTCACAGAAAATTTGGGTTCTGATTGGACCGGGTTTTTTAAGGGTTGAAATTGGGTCGGATTTAGGGTGGAAAAAATTTGATCCGATCCGAGACTAATAGTGTAATTTTTCTTAATTTTTTAGGGATATTCACAATAATGCTCACTCTTTATATATATATTTTACAATGAGTTCATTAAAATTACTTTTTTACAATCAGGTCCCTAAAGTTTAATTTTTTTACAAGTAAGTCCCTAAATTTTAATTTTTTTACAATTAAGTCCCTAAATGTATTGTTTTTAATAGTTCGGGTCGGGTTTGAGTGTATAATTTTTGGGTCAGGTCGAGTTTTTTCAAATATGAGGCCGGGTTGAGTCGGTCCGGATTTGAAGTATATATTTTCGGGTCGGGTTCAGGTGAGCCAAAAACCCGACCCGACTCGTGCCCATCTCTAATCAATAGCTTGGTGGAATCAAAAACTTATGTTGGAGTTGGTGGATCTGTGTGTAATGTATGGTGGGCATGTGCTGAACATTTTAAAATTCATTCATTTAACTTTAATTTTTTATTTTTATGAACCTGTCCTTAAAGTATTTTTAATTTTTATGACTTGTGTTATTATAAAATTTTGAAATTTTATGTGCGCTCAATCTCACCTTTAACAATGTAATAAAAAAATCTCACCTCTAATAAAATTTCTAGATCTGACGCTATCATTGAATGGATAATTTTGGGTCATGGAGGCAACATTGATTTGAGAAAAAGCATTTACAATTTGGAAAACGACGATGGTTTAATCCCCCGTCAACGCAGACCGACGAGGGTGTCTCAACCTGTTTAGTTTCAGTCTTACGCGTGCTGCCAATTGTGGTTAAAAATGACTGATTCTGTATTTTATTTTCTATTGATGTTGCATTATTGATTTGTTATTACAGTATCTATGTATTGATATAGTTTTTTAATTAATGAGAGATGAATTATATTTTCATACCGAGATTTGAAACTATTTATAATTGAACAATATGAACATCATATGATATGAACACTATGCTGGCCTCTCCATGTCTTTTGGATTGACCTTACTACGACGCCGTTCTAAGCTGCCTTTTGCTTTCTGTGCTTTTGACCTTTTTGAAGACAAATGCTTTTAAATTTATAATATTTGAGAGCAATGAACAATTTCCATTCAAAACAGTTTGGTTTCTCTGAAACTGGAGTCAAACTTTGAACATGCCACATTGTTTCCTAACCTGAAGCTTTCATACCCCAGAGGTTGACAACTAATCTGATTCTATACTTTTTTTTTATTATACTTCAATTAAAATACCCACGTTTCAACATCCACTAATTTCAGCTATAAACATATGAGAAAAAAAGTTGAATTAAATATTAATTTGGATTTTTCATTTTCAAAATAACATTTTTAAAAGACTAAATTTATTAGCATCATTTAATATCCGACCAATACTACTACTGAATTAATAAACCTGTCACCGTCCACAAATTACATGCACACTAAACCATTGATCTCGATCCTCTCATTTTTACCAAAGCCTTGCATACAAACAGTAAAAAGGGATTTCACTTTTACTTTGTTTTCGAGTATTTTATTATTTACCTCGACTTCCCTTTCTTCTTCGAAACCACTGCGGCAGCTGTTGATCTCTGTGGTCGCTTCATCCACGGCTCCAAAACCGAGTCTCGATACCTGAGTGGCAAAACCTGACTCCGCCCTCTCTTTGATCGAACCACCGGCGCCGCCGGATACTCAGTTTCCTCGAACCCTTCTTCTTCAACGTTAACCGAGCTGTTTTTATCCCTTTCCATTGACCCGCCGCCGCCGCTTTTTTCAACCTCTTCGACTTCTTTTCCCTTTCCATTCATATAATAATCCCTGTATGCAATCATCTCCGCCGCTTCTATTAACAAATCCAATGAATCGTTAAACGCCGCCGCCGTTTTAACTTCCCCGTCAGTGCCGCTTTTGAACTCTTCTATTTTTTGAATATCCGTGACTTCAGAAGAAGCGTCCGTCGCTGTGGCTGAACCTGTTTTGTCTTCAGTGAAGCTATTCTCGGCTAAACAGTCGGATTTTTCTTCACTCTCCTCGCCATCGTCGAGAAAAGAAGCTAATCTCAAGTTCAGATCAATATCAAACCCTCTCTTCTTGAAAGAGATGGAGTTGTTTTCACAGGGCGGTGGGACAGTTGAAATTAAATGAAGAATCTTTTCGAGACAAGCTTGAGCTTTGGAGCGTGATCTTCCATAGCGTGCGTTAGTGAAGCGAGAATCTGTTTCCTGATTATTGCAGTACAAAGAAGCCATTTTTGGAGTCAAAACAACAGATCTTCAAACTTTCTCTTCTTTTCGCATCTCGCAAGGCTTTTTGCTAAAATTCTCCGAGAAAAATGAATAGCGAGTATAAATGAGAGAGAAAGACAGAGACACGCACCAAAAATAAAAATAAAGAAAAGCTAAAGCATAGCTGATAATCTTTCGGTTACTATAGTACTAGTATTTTTGAGAGAATATTTATACCAGTGTATTTTTTTTACGAAAACATGCATATTTCAAAACTAAAATCTTAAATTTAAACTAGTAATTTTGAGAAAGAGAGAAGAATTGCGTATCTATTTTTTTATTTAACAACAATTTAAGTTTGTATTAGTTTGTTATTAGATAAATTAAATTTTATTTTAAAATTTTTAAATTTAAATACTTAATAAACTTTAATATTTTTATAAGTAGCAAATGGGAATAAAAGTCGTCACCAGGTTTACGGCCTTGGCCTGAGACGTTTCTCGTGTCGTGTTTTAACAAATAGGAAATGGTGTCCTCTTGAAAGCTTGTTTTGTGTGATCTTTTTGTCTTGTTTCATTTCAGAAAAGCAGGGTTTCTTTTAGAAGGAAAACTAATATCTTTATTTTTATCATTAACCATATCAACAATTTCAACTTTTTATGAATAATCTGTTCCTAATTTCAAGATCTCAATAATTAGATGATGACCGTGAGGATGCATACATTGATAGATAATTAGATACGCAATTCCTCTATTTTCTAATTCTACTGATGCAGGTTAGCAAGTAAGGGTTCTGGGATTAAAAAATGAAATCTTCTACCCTTTTCGGTGTCCCTACTTATGCCCTCACACTCAAAATTATATTTAGGGTTTAGGGTTTTAAGTTAGGGTTTAGGAAATTTAGGGTAGGGTGTATTTTTTAGGGTATATGGTGTAGGGTTTAGAATTTAGGGTTAGGGCTTGAAATTTAATTTTGTTGTGTTTTTTAGTGTTGGGGCATAAGTAGGGGCACCGAAAAGGGGCAGAGGATTTTTATGCTTAAAAAAACGATAAAATTATTGTATGATTAGCCTAAAAATGAGAGATTATTAATTATTAAAGGATTTTGCTATAAGAATTATTAGATTCATCATTAATTGTTATTTTAATTTTCAATAAAATCTATTAGAATGTAATTAATTATATTCTTAAAATATTAAACATCGTTAATTTAGGGTGTTTAATGTAATTAATAATAATGTAAAAGGATTTAGGTGTGAGTTTATGATTCATGATTTTAGGGTTTAGGGTTTTAGTGTTGTTGTATTTTTATAGTTTATAGGGTTTTTGGTTTAGGGCTCGTAGCTTAGGGTTATGAGTTATGGTTAATGTTTAGGGTTAATGTATGATTTTTAGAGTTTAATGTTTATGGCTTAGGGTTCAATGTTTAAGATTTATGGTTTATGGTTAATGTTTAGAGTTTAGGGTTTAGGATTAAAATTAAGGTTTAGTGGTAAAGTTTGGGGTTTAGGGCTTAGGGTTATAGTTAAGATAGAGTTTAATTATATTAAACATCATAAATTAATGATATTTAAATTTGCAGGAATGTAATTAATTACATTCTAATAGATTCTATTGAAAATAGAATAACTATTAATGATAGGAATACAGGAGTTATATAAAATTTTTGACATTTAAAATTTTAAAATTAAATTCCAATTTCTCTCAATAAAATTGTTTGTTTCGATTTAAAACAGTAATATATAATATCTATATTTTATTATTGTTATTTAAGATGATAGAACCCTTTATTGATCCCAACAAGTGGGAAAAAATATTTTTCATCTTAGGAGGGTACGAGTTCAACCAATTTTGCTCGTAAAAATTATATTCTTCATCAAAGTGTTAAGAAAAAATATGAACAAATATAACACTTTAAAATTTTTAAAAAACAATTAAACATTAACATTGTTTTACATAAAATTACCCTGACAACTAAAAATGTATATTTTTATATATAAAAAAACCCAAAATTATATTCAAATATCATTCTCCCTTTAAATTTATGTTAGTATCTTTTTCATTCTAATATCTATATTCAATATGATTAATATCTATGTTAATCTCAATAACATTTCAGTTCAAGGCAAGAATATTTTAACAACCGTTAATTTCATTTATTTAGTCAAACTTTAAAGCTAATGATACTATTCCGTGTAATATTCTAGTTCTAGATTTTATTAGGTACAAATTAATTATTTGAGACACGGGTACAATGGCCGTATAGACATGGTGTTTATCTTTGCGAGATATTTTATGTTGAGTCTTAATCCCTAATAAATAAAAGAAATTATTTTCTCCAGTGTTTGTTTGCTATTTTTATAATGAAATTTTGTCCCTCAACCCTTCGAACAATTTTAAAAATATTTTGTAAAGAGCATACAATTTTAAGCGATGGTGGTGTAGTTCATCTCAATTGGATTAGACTATAGAAATGACATGACTTTACCATGTAAAACAAATTAAAAAAATTAGAATTAAAAGGTATAAACCATCTCACTTTGAAAAAATAATAATGTATTACGTATTAGACTGTTAATCACTTATCATCAATCAATCTTTATTATTCAATTATGTAATTAATAAATTATTAAACGAACTAATAATTAAGATGTAAAATTAATTATAGAAATTATTGAAATATCAAAATTTTGAGTGACCAAATCACTATTTATCCCGAAAATAAACCAATGTTTTTAACCTTTTTTTAAGAAAAAGAATATCTTATAAAATGAAAAGGCAAAATGACAAAAGATGTCCCCAACGTTTGCATGTTTTGTCATTTGTCCCTTTTTTTGGTCCAAATATACTCCCAACGTTTACTTGTTTTGTCATTTGCTCCCCTATTCTTTCTTTTGGTCCAAATATGTCTCCCAACGTTTCATTCATAGTCCAAATATAACCTTGTTGGATGTAAACTGTTAATCAACTGACGATCAACGACTTATAATTTTTTTGATGTGGCATCATCAAATCTTAATACGTGGCAAGTCCAGTCAACATCAACTGTTGGACGTCAGTTGACTGATAGTTTTCATCTAACGGGGTATATTTGGACCAAATTGAAATGTTGGGAGCATATTTGAATTATGAATGAAACGCTGGGGGGTATATTTGAACCAAAAAAAAGAATAAGAGGCCAAATGACAAAATATGCAAACGTTGGGAGCATCTTTTGTCATTTTGCCAAATGAAAACTCGTAGTCTACTTTCTATTAGAATCTAATGGGCTTGCTTTGGTGGACTTTATGGTCCATCGTGTTAAATAAAGCCCACGAACCAAACCAAAGCAACGGCCGAATTCATTGGTTTACTAGGAACCAGGGTTCTGCAGAGGCTTTTCATTTTACCTGGATTACAAATCCCAATCGAGAGAACAAAGAAATGGCAGCTACAATTGCATCAAAATCTTCTTTTCTTCGTCCAATTTTCCGAACAGCAACAACTACAAGAGCCAAAATCCCGTTTTCAGCTCCAAATCATTCACTTCGATCCAATTTCACTCTCCACCAGACCCGGATTTCCCCTTTCTCTCTGTCTCGGTACCTTTCGTCTTTTCTTGATTCCTTTTATGTTAATTTGTTAATAGAACAATGGGTTTTTCTTTTTCTTTTTTCCTTTCTGTATGAGCTCTTTTGATTTCTGATTTTCTTCTGTAGGTTGGTTCGACGAGAATTAAGCACTCTTCAACCATTTCACAGTGCGGTTGCATCGGCCTGCCTTGTTTCCAAGCTTCCGTGTAATGCCAATAGTTGTGTTGAAGGTATCTTCAGTGTTTTTCTTTTTCTTACATCTTGGTTGCTTACTGAACATGACTTGATTGGATTAGATACTTTAATCTGAAAACTTTAAGCTCCAAGCTAAATTGTTTTGGCATCTGGTTGAACTGCTCTTCATTTCTGGAGATCATACAATATGAATTAGAATTTAGATTTAGGTAGCAGTGTTTGCTTACATTCTTATGTACTTTATGACAATCAGCAGTCGGCAGCATTTTTCGTCGATGCAAACCCTATAAAATTTTAAACAATGGGTCATATATTCCAAAGCTCAGCCTATTAGTTCTTTAGAAGTAATGGGGGGGCGGTGCATTCATGATTTTGTTGTTTGGATTGAGCTTTATGTATAATTATTGTTAAACTAGAAGATAGTTAATCGGTTTATTCGGTATCTTTAGTGTAATTAGCAGGCATTTCATCTCCTCAAGCTACAAACCCGGTGAACGAAGTGAAAGTTTTTAGTCTGGTTTGGTAAATGTTGTCATAGCATAGGTAGATAACTAGAATTTTTGGAAGCAAAAGAGTAAAAGGTCAGACAATGTATACATATACTGTCTATATAATAAATATTGCCATTATTTTCAAATCATTTTGCAGGTAATGAAAATCGTTGTTAGTTATGTGTATAAATTTGTGTATGACTTTTATCAATGATATTTGTTCTCGCGGACTGCAGGTCGATTTGCAAATTATCTCAGTCCCATCTAGTAGCAAGCATTTGTAGAGGTTGGGCTTATTCCTCTCAACCTAGTGATGCTGCTTACTTCATTTCACAAGTCAGAGCTCAGCTTTTCAATTGATCAGTTGCTGAATGTGCTTATTTACCCACCTTTACTTGTTAGGCGGTTTTAAGCGACTTTTGTAATTCTTCTCCATAGTTTGTGATGATTTTAGTTTACATTCACTGGATGGTTCCTTTGCTAAAACTTTGTACTGATATCATCAGAATAGTTAGAGAAATAAATCCGTAATGGCATCCAGTTTCGACTACTGTTACAGTTATGCTGATGAATGGTGATAATGCTTCAAATTGGTCCATAAAAATGAAATAAATGTAGCTGTTGCCGCCGTTTATGTCTATTATTTGCGTCCTTACATGTTAAAAGTAACCGGCTAACACTGTATAGATGTTCGTCTCTGAATTGAGGACAGTGTACTTGTTTTTAAAGCTTGGTCATTTATTTGGAAGTTTGGTTGGATCATTTCTGTTAGTCCTGGTATTTTCTCTTCTTTATGCAAACATCATATAATATGGAAAAATGAAAATACATATCGAACTTCTCTCTTCTCTCTTTCTCTAATTTCTGCATTTCTTCCCTTTTAACTTCTATTCTATGATACTTCTATACATGATTGTAGATGTTGAAACAGAAAAAAATGATTAGGATTGAAAGGAAGCTGGTTGAGATTATCTTTCTTGCTGGTTCAGCTGAAGTGCTTGACAGACTTTCTTCAACAATGACTTACCTGGTACTATACTAGACAAATTATTTTGTGTTATGTCGTTTTATAATAGGCTTGTAGAGCTTTGGTACTATAGGAAAGAGATGGAAAGGGCTACCCCTATTATAGGGATAGTTGCAAAAATAAAGGACTTCAATCCATTCTCATGTCGGTATTGAATTGTCCTACCTAACTGCATCAATGCCCTTTTTGCATAAGTTCATACATATTGCGACAAGCAGAACTCTATCTGAAAAAAGAGAAAGCAGAGTTGCCCTAAAGTTCAGTGGATGATGAATCATCTCGCATTTGAATTATTATTAATAATTGAGAGTTTAGATGGCATATACAGAAGATTTGAAGCATTAACTGCCTTGGTATTAAAAAGCGCGTCTGAGGCGTGAGGCGAGCGAGGCGTTAAGGAAAACGCATCCGAGGGCTGAGGCGAAGCGATATACAAGATGCGCGCGCCTCCGGTCGCTTTTGCCTGAGGCGTGAGGCAAGCGAGGCGATGCCTCTTGTCACCGAGGCGTGTTTAAAAAAAAAAACACCTGTTTTCCCCCATTTCCCCCCCAAAAAATCACAACAAACACAGCCAGCCTTCCCCAAATTGCTCTGCCTCCCCCCAAATTCCAGCCAACCTTCAACCCTAGCCACTGTTGCCGGCAAAGCCCATCCACCGACGTCTTTTCTCTTCTTTTCTTTTGTCTATTTGAATCGGTTCAAATTAGGGATCACAAACAGATTGTTTGTCATTAGGGATCACAAACAGATTGTTTGAGACAATGTTTATTTGAATGGGTATTGTTCACACTTTACAGCCCCGGATTATTTTATAAAACTAGAATTCACATTCGAGAATGCAGTAGGACACTGGTTTTATAAAACTAAAATTCAATCTTAAAATACATTATTGTTGGTTATTATTTGATTTTCAGGTTGTTTTCTTATATAACTTTGTTTAATTTGAGACTTAAGTACAAATTTAAGTAGAAAATATATTTATCTTTTAGCATTTATAATATAATTATCATGTTTTTAAGTACAAAATATGTTATACGGTTAATTTATAATTTTTTTATAAAAAGAAAATGACGCCTCGCCTACGAAAGGCTCGCGCCTCGGCTCCATGAACCTTTTGTGCCTCGGAGCAACTCGCGCTTTTTAAAACCAAGTTGACTGCATACATATGTACATCTGTAGGAGAATATGGATTTTTGTACAAGAACATGTAGGAAACGTGAGCAATGAGAGAAAATATTGGTGCAAGAAATTGACATGTAATTTTAAGTATTTCGACACTTTCTGAGAAACTACCGAAGTACATATCGGGTTCATATATTATATCCATGAGCTGGCTTAGTTAACCAAAGTAGGTTTTTTGTAATTTCGTCCAAGTTTTCCTTTTCTCTGGCATTCCTGGAATTAGTAAAGCATGCATGCAATTGCAAAGTCAATTAGTAAAGTTTATAAGGTAGCTCCAAAATATTCATGAGCTCGAGCTGTTTCTAACCTTGCATGCATGTTCTTTTTCTTTTTCAGTATTTTGTTTAAACTTTTTTAAAGCACTCAAACCACATGATCTTTTATGTTAAACAATCAAAATTACTTTACTGTTTGACAGTTCAAAAGCACCAACCTTGTCCAGTTTTCCACCATATTCATATATATATATCAAGCCAAAAAGAGAGACCCATCTCTCTAAATCTTCAGATCTTGCTTTCTCTCTCGTGAATCCTTCAAAAGAAACCAACTTTTGATAATCTTTAATGTTTTGTTATTTAGCTGCAATATGAGAGACATCGTTTCTTGTTTTAGTGAAAACGCAGTAAATGTTTCTCAACCCCCACGTTCTAGCTATTCAGGCAAACCTTGTACCTCTCCGACACCGACTCCGAGTCTAGTCCCTTCGGTCCTGAACGCCGTCGCTGCCATTTACAAGGTCGTTCTTTCAACCCACAAGCAACTCTTCATCAAACTCACTTGGTGCAAGAATCAAACCGGTCAAACCCTTAGCATAAACTTGAACGATGACCCTTTGCCGTGTTTCAAGCTCAACACCAATTTGAGGTTCTTCAGGAAGATGAAAGGCAACAAAGTGATCGAATCCGATCATTCGAAGATCGAAATCTTTTGGGATCTGTCAGCTGCAAAGTATAATGCAGGACCTGAACCGGTTCATGGATTCTACGTCATACTCATGGTTGATTCAGAGATAGGCCTTATGCTAGGTGATATGGCTGAAGAAGAAACCAACAACAAGTTCAAAACTACAATCCCGGTCGCTAAAACCGCCCTCGTTTCTCGACAAGAACATTGTTCAGGCAATACCCTTTATTTCACCAAGGCTCAATTCAACGAAACAGGCATTCCACATGATATTTTGATAAGATGCAGCGGAGAACATGAAGGCCTAAAGCATCCGGTTTTATTGGTTTGCATCGACGACAAGACGGTGATTCGGATCAAGAGGCTGCAATGGAATTTCAGAGGAAACCAGGCGATATTTGTTGATGGATTGTTAATTGATTTGATGTGGGATGTGCATGACTGGCTCTTCAACCCGGCTGCCGGTTCAGCCGTTTTCATGTTTAGGACAAGAAGTGAACTCGATTGTCGGCTTTGGTTGGAGGAGGAGACGGTGGTGCAGACAGATGAAGATAGAGTTGAATTCTCGTGGTTGATTTATGCATGTAAGAACATATAAGAAACTGACTCTTGTTCACGATTTGCTAATTTACTTCAAATTTTCTATTCTTTGTCCAATTTTCAATTGCCCCCTTTCCACTTGAAAGGGATACTTAATTCTTTGATCATAGGAAGAAAATAAAATAACCTCAGTAACCAGTTGGTTTAGTAGGATGAAGCACTAGTAAAGTTGGAAATTCAAATCCTGATATTGTGAATGGAGTTAATTAGGTTGGGAGGGTTGCCTTATAATGAACCATTACAGTATGCAATCTAAATTAGTCAGCCAATGAGTTGGATACGGATAGTTAAAGCAAAAAATTATTTTAGGTTTTGAAGGATGTAAATGTAGATTTACTAAAGTGTAGTTGGATATAGTGAAAGATATCAAAGAAGATTGCTTTTGGCCCTAAAAAAAGGAGAAAATAAAGCTGCTAATCTCCTGATAATGATCGGTAACCGTTTGTTATCAAAATGATAGCAGTCCATTATGTCCAAGGACCCCTCCCTCTTTAGCAGTAACCATGGTCCCTTAGGTGCTTTAGAATTAATACGTGGTCCAAAAGCAATAGAAGCAAAACTTTTCCCAAGGACACTTGGGGCTCAGTTTAACTAGAAATGGCACTATAATTTTAGGCATTTAAGTACCCTTTATTCAGGCCCTTCATTGGACCATTGAAGCCAAGGAAATAAATGGCATCCTTCGGCTTGAGAGTAACATTAATTCTTTGGCTGGCTCTATATATTGTATTTTCTGCGTCTGAAATATTAAAAAATAAAATTTAAATATTATCTACTTTTAAAAATATATTTTTACGACAAGTTTTAAAACTTATGATAAATTTCAAAACTTACTATCAACCTAACATGTATATAAAAAATAAAACATTTTAAGTTGTAACATGAAAATGTTAACTAAATATTTTTCGTGATAAGTTTTGAAACTTGTCTCTAAGTTTTGAAACTTACCATCAACTTAAAATATTCTAAAAAATATTTTTTAATATTTTAATTGAGCCAAACGTACCGTTTTAGGTTGTAACATGAAAATGTTAACTAAATAATTGATTAGATTAAAGTCAAAACCATCTTTCCATATTCGTACGATTAAAGTCAGATATGGTCAGAGACAAATTTACATGGGGTGGGGAGGCGCAATCGCCCTCCATCTCCGAAGAATTTTTTTTCATTTTTGCCTCTTTATTTAAATTTTTTTAAAATTTAATTTATTTATAAATTTGTCTCACACTTTTAAACATTTACAGTTCCCCTCAACCCTATGTCTTAGCTCCGTCCCTCGACATGGTAGAATGCCATGACGACAATGGACTTGAACTTCTGCACCATTGAGCAGGCTTTGGTGAATTGGAGATACTGATGGATTTAGGGTTTGGTTAGAATTTGCATGTCTTTGGTTTTCCACCACAAATTCATTTTCTCCTCTCAAGATTATTTCACCTAATAAGATTTTTTTGTTTGTTTGAACCTACTTAACAACGTTTTATGTTTTTATGAATTTTACTGCATTATTATTTTATATTATATAGATTGTAAGACATTCGAACATTATGTCATATTTTATTTTAAATTATATTTTTTATTACCCTTTCAATTTTAAAAACTTCGTCATAATTAATTTAAATCGACTTGTGTCGCACAATTTATATAATTTATTTCCTTTATTAAAAAATGATGAAACTTTGAACTAACTATGAGATCCATTTGAAAACGATCTTGTGTTTTAAAAGTTATAAATAAATAAATAAAACGTCGTTTCCTTGGGATCCATCTTCTCCACCTTTTTTTTATTTCTTCAATTTAGTCGGCAATTTATCAATCATTTACCCACCCAAAAATGCTTTAATTCTTCAACTCCTTTCCTTTCACATCATTTACCCAATAAATCATATTTTAGTGGGGAGTTCACCAACTCTTACCAAATTTACATACAAGAAAATTTATATAAAAATTATCATAACTTACGATATAATCATTACTATCGAATTTATTGATCAACTAATTCAAATTAATTTTACAAATGTATATTATAAGACAGCCTTTTCAACTTAATTTTCTCCTAATCTAGATAAGAATTCGTCACAATTTCTTATATAAAAATACATACATTCATTCACATAATTGAACAAATCCAAAATAAAATTGGATCAACCGATACACCATAAAAATGTTTGGTCATGAAACTAAGTTCTATGACTTTTATACTTACTGAAATTGATTGCAAAAGTCAGAATTGGTGCATGAACAATGGCGATAAAGACGCTTCAAAAATTATTCACACAAGGATGATAATTAATAGACTTTACCTGTTTCTTATTGATGTCATGGGGATTTTTCCCTACTAATGGTTAATTATTTGTATGTAGATAATAAGAGGTTACATCCATTGATCAGCAAAAACTATAGTTACCTTCTCCTGAAATTTCAATCGTTTCGATTCTATTCTGTATTATTTTATGAGTAACTATTTGATAAACTGTCGGTGAAAATTAAAATTTTTCACAAATGCCGAAATTTTAAGGTTTAGGGACTTAGTTTTGAGTATATTGTTTAGGTGTATGACTTTTGAATTTAGAGATTATGGTTGAAATTTACCGTTTAGGGTTATAATTTAGGGTTTATAGATTAAAACATAGCTGATAAAAAAAAGATTAAAACATAAATCTTCATCATATTACCCTAAAAACTAAACACTAATTTCTGAGCCATAAATTCTAATCCTAAACCCTAAAATTTAACCATTATCCTTAAATTCTAAATCTCTACCCCTAAACTAAGCTCATAAACCCTAAAACTAAGACACTTGTGGAAACTTTTAGTTTCCACCGCCAGTGTATAAGATAATAATCCTTATTTTATTTTAAGTTTTTATATAGAGCTTGTATCAAAACATTAATGAATTTGATCCCAACAAGTGTTCTAGTGGAAAAGCGGATGATATTCATTCTAGACACGTGTTCAAATCGTTTTGTCTACAAGGTATATGTACATATTATCTTGTAATCATCTTTAAACCATTCAAAATATTAATGAATTTGTTAAAGCATCAGTATTGAAAAAAAGCAATTGACTGGTATTAGTGGTACAATGTGGGATATTTCTTCTAAAGGACTCGGACTCGAGTACAATTGTGTTTGAGTTTATCTAAATATATATGTACAAAAACAATAAACTATGCACATAGTTCTTTGACTCTTTGATGCTTTTTAGTCGAGTCTTCCGAATATAATATTTTATAATTTAGTCATTTGAATTATCGAAATTTACAAAATGATCGCCTGCTGTAAACTTAAAAGTGGAGAGATTGTGGAGCGAATCAAAGGGGGCAGGAATGGTGGCAAATGATCGCCTCTTTATAATTTTTGCTTTAGATAAGATAGATGATATTTTTGAAATAAACTTTTTTTTTTGTTTTTTCCCTTCTCAAAATATCCTTTTTATTAGTTTTAAAATTATTATAAAATATACTTTCCCCCCATTATAGTAAATAGTAATACCAATTCTAATATACATATTCCGATATTCATGCATGAGTTCATTTCCTAGGCAGTTTTTTGGGCCATCAAACAGGTACATAGGCCTAAAGCCTTTGCAATTTCTACTAACAACGAATGAAAAAGACATTGCAGTTAATGTAGCGTTGAGATGAAAGATAATACAAACACTTATAAAATAACAGACTTGGGGTAATATATCAATTTATTCATAACATCAAATATTCCATGATATAAGTAAATGTATATATGTATATAAAGGCAGTTTATTAGCTAGGCGGCAACGACGAAATTATGTTGTTCGAGGACGATGGCGATCGACATCTATTAATTCTTTCGCATCCTCGATTATACGGATTCGATGGAGGTGGTAGGCATTCATCTCCTTTGCATCTGGCTGGATGATCTCCTGATTCTAGAGGTGGATACTTGATTGTTCGCATTTCTGTTCCTTTTGCACTGTCAATCAAGGATGAGCTCACCACTATTGCACATATCCAAACAACCATGATTTTCTTTCCCATTGACGTTGACATATTCCAACAATTTCAAACAAAACCAAACCAATTAAATCGATTTTGTAATCTTAATGCATGTTAAGGTCTATGCAAGGCTCTCTTATATATACACTAACATTTTTACCGTTTCCTTAATGAAATTGTAATAATAACAATAAGTTTATGGTATTATATTGTAACATCCTAAAACCAGGGTAGGAAGTTCGAGTATTAAATTCTGGGGTTTTGATTTGAATTGGAACTGAATGTTTGGACCAAATTGCAAGATATAGAGGTTTAAGGGCTTTATTTTTAGAAATCTGAAAGTTTGGGGATATGGGTGATAATTACCCACTTTTTTCGGTGACCGTTCTCTTCCTTGTTTAATCTATCGTCTAAGAAAAATTATATTATGGGTGATTCCCACCACGTCATTCATGAGATTAACCAATGAAAACCACCCACTTCACCATGATTTTTTCATGTTATTTTTTTCAACCAATGAATCTTCACTTAAAGTTTTTCTATGTTATTTTAAAAACTGTTTTTTGGAAGTTATTCTATTATTAGATTAATGACATGAAAAATCATGGTGAAGTGGGTGGTTTTCATTGGTTGGTCTCATGGATGACGTGATTATAATTTCTCATCGTCTAGGGTGTTAATTAAGGGTAAAAATCACTCGCCTCCATTTATAATACTTAAAAATTAAATTAAAAATTTTAACTCTAAATTTTAAATTCTAAATCATACACTCTACACACTAAAAAATATACCTTACACTAAATTTCTTAAGCTATAAACCTTAAATCTTGATTATTTTGCGAAGGTATAAATGAAAATATAATTAAGAGAGAGACGATTTTCATCTGTTAATTAAAAGGCATTTAATATGTATTAAAATGGAATAAATTTAGCATTGAATATGTATTAAAGTGTTTAATTAGTCGGCTAGTGCCAATGGTTAAAGTAACAAAATGGAATAAATATTTGATCGAAGAGTAACTGAATGTAAAAATATAAGAAGGAAAGGTTTTGAAGGCCGAAGGGGATTAGATCAGAATAAAAGAAAAAACCTTTTTTTTCATTACTCAGTAGAAACCTAAACGCCCTTAAATCTGCCGCCGCCTTCAACATCACCGCCATTGCTTCCTGCCGACCGCTATCTTTTCCGGCAGCCTCAGCCAGCGTCACGTCGTTCAATCCCTTGGACTAATGAACCCAGGGCACTATCCCTTTCAAACCTCAGATGGTACAGCGGGGATGATGTATTTGAATTGAATCTGAGCTTGGACTGTACCAGGCTATTCGTAATTATCATTTTGGGTCTTTTAGCCCCACACCTCTGCTACATAAGCCGTGCACCCTTGTATTTATTCCCTGCACCAAGGCAGGCATGTCGCTTAGCCAAGCTCTTCATTTTGTTTAAATTTATTTGATTAAATGAATAGTACTTTTTTGATTTTTATATTTTTTTGAAGAAAAAAAATTGAGTTTAATGTACTTAAGCAATGTTTTTTGTATGGCCAATTCGTATAATGTTACTGTATTTAAACTTGACCGATTTGAATCTTGGAGTCACATGGAAAAGTCCAACAATAAACACCGATAGAAAAATGAAGGAGAAAAGAGTTCAATCGATTTCACTCCCATATTGAAAAAGAAAGTTCATTCAAAAGTGACTGATTAAACAATATTATTTAAACTTGTATTATTTGGATTTAAATGAGTATGAATGTTTTGAAAATTATTAGGTCGAATGACAAAAGATGCCCCAAATGTTTGTATTTTTGTTATTTAATCTCTTATTTTTTTTGTCTAAATATGCCCCTAACGTTTTAATTTAGTCTAAATATGCCCCCGTTAAATAGAAACTACTAGTCAACTAACGGTCAATGGCTGATGCTGACTGTACTTGTCACGTGTTAAGATTTACTGATGTATCAACATTATATTTACCATGTATCGTCATCAGATTCGATCACGTGTCAGCGTGATAGTCTGTCATGTGCCACCATAAAGAATGGTATAACAATTTTTTTTAAATCCAACCTTGCATATGCCACGTCAGCATATTGTAACAAGTGACAAGTCCAATCAGTATCAACCTCGTGACAGTTTTCATCCAACGAAAAATATATTTGGATCAAATTAAAATATTGAAATATATCTAGACTAAAAGAGAATAGTGAGCTAAATAACAAATCATGCCAGCCAAAATATTACTGTGTCATAAGATCTTAAATGGAACTATTATGAGTTATGACCAACATTTCATGTGCAAAAGGCAAAGGCAAAGCTGACAATGAGCTGAGGACAATTTTTACAGTGCGGTGCAGCAAAGAAAATGGTTGACCTGTGGGTCTCACCGCCATGCAAATCTGTACCTCTCCATATATTGAAATGCATATCTTGTCCAACAAAAGAAAAAACTAAGGACTCTGAGTCTGACCCCTTTAGGTCATGGTTGGTAATACAAACGGTGAAAATTTGTGGGTGAGACTGTTGAAGTTGACACCAAAAAAAAAAACTTTGGGTTTTGTGTATAAATCTGTGGGGTTTGCTCCAACCATTTTATAAACCCTCAAAGCTTGAAAAGGGTTGTTTTGAGTGTGTAGTAATGGGAGAGTTCAAGCATCTTGTTGTGAAGTTCAAGGAAGATGTGGCGGTGGAGGAGATTTTGAAAGGTATGGAAAAGCTGGTTTCTGAGGTTGATGCTGTCAAGTGTTTCGAATGGTGAGCTTTTCTTACTCTAATCGCGGTCGCGGTCCGCTTTTTAAATCCCTGATTTACATCATTTTGCATGCTTGTAATATATACTTAAAGATTTGATTATGATGTTTGTATAAGAACTGAATCTGTTCCTACAGGGGACAGGACATAGAAAGTGAAGAGATGCTTAGACAAGGATTCACTCATGTCTTCTTGATGACATTCGAAAAGAAAGAAGATTACACTGCATTTACCACCCATCCCACTCATGTTGAATTCTCTGCAACCTTTGTTGCAGCCATTGACAAGTTTGTGGTGCTTGATTTTCCATCTGTTGTTGCAAAATCTCCGGCCTGATCCTGCACCATCTCTTTCAACAATAAAACCCCAAAAAAGGAAGTTCAAGAATTCGAGTATTTGTTATGCTTAATCTCTCTTTTGTTTGCATCTCTATGTTTTCTGCCATTGTTGCCGATTCCCAAATAATCATAACTTCAATTATTGTCTATTGACAAGTATTCGAGTATTATTTAGGCGGACACAAATTTTTTTGTCTATTTTTGGTACTCTTTTTATACTCAACATTAATAATGTCACGTCTGAGAAAAGACAAAGTCATTAATCTCACATAAGAAAGAAAAAAAGAAGTCTTGGGATATATAAACGATAGCGCTGCGCATCTATTAAACATATCTTTTGGAAAAAGGTTAATAATCCCGTGACAAGTGGTATTAGAGCAACTCTTTTGACTACCTGATTTCACGTCGAGCACCTGTGAGCAAGGTAGGCAGGGTGGACAAACGTGACAATTGGCCAATCACGAGATCGGAAACTCGTGACGAGTGCCCCACAAGGTTTGAGTGGGGGGAAGTCACGTCTGAGAAAATGTGACGTCATTAATCCCACATCGAAAAAGAAAATGGAAGTCTTGAGATATATAAACGGTGGCGATGCACATGCTATCAAATCAAACATGTCTCTTGGGAAGAGGTTAATAGCCCCGTGACAATAATCACTAAAAAAATAAATTATAAACATTAATCCTGAATTTTAAATCCTAAACTCTATGAACCAAAATACGTACAACACTTTTACGACCATGTCATTGCTAGTAGAAATTGCAAGGCTTTAGACTTATGTAATGAGTTTTAGATAACCATTTGACAAGGTATACAGTATACACTCCTTAATAAAAACGATTTGAACCCAAAATTTTTAAGATCAACATAAATATTTTCTCCCACTTAAACTGCTTAATGAGTTCTATTATTATATTCTATTCAAATCTAAACAATTTCTAAATTCAATGATAAGATGAAGTAACTATTATATTTCGTTCGGATCAATGTAATCATGTTAATGGATGTTGCCTACTAAAATTAACACAATCTTCCAAACTTTGTGTATCCGAAATTAGAAAGTGAAAGTCAATCAGTGTTGCTCTCTTCGAAAGGAAAAAAGTTGGAAAGAAATGGTAATAATAATTTTCTGATATCTTCAAATACCGTTATAGTAAAAATCTCTACTGTCATCAATATCATAATATATATAGAAATAAAATCCTATTTGTATATTATTTCTATTTTATTTGCATTATCCAACTTACATAAGATTAGAGGTGTGCATTATTCGGTTTTAACTGAATTAACTGACCGAAACAAATTTTTCTTGGTTAATTCGGTCGAATAATTTTAGGTAGGTTCGATTAACGATTATTTTTTTGGAAATTCGGTTATGGATTAATTCGGTTCGAAATCGGTTAATTAACCGAATTAGCCGAAATTCTTATATATTAAATATTACATATATTTATTTTTTGTCATTGAATTTTTAAAAATTATAAAATGATCATCAACTTTTTTCATATATTATAAAACGATCATTAAACTTTTATCAAATTAGCATAAAATGAAAGTTTAGTGACTAAAAGATATTTTAGCATAATTCAATGACCAATTGTGTAATTTACGCAAAAGTTTATAACAAATTTCGGTTAATTCGAAAATCAACCGAATTAATCGAAATAATTTCGGTTCTGTTAATTTGGTTATGACTAATTCGGTTTCGCCACCAACCGAATTAACCGAATGCACACCCCTACATAAGATAGTCTTGTATAGGTCTTAAGAAGCACCAAGTACAAGAATTTGATTTCCTACTAATCGTACTGTTTTGTTGATTCGAATTAATTGGTTAGATTTTGCTTAATAATTGTGGGAATATGTCAACTTCAATGAGAAAGATCATAGTTGTTTGTATATATGCAATGGTGGTGAGCTCATTGTTGATTGGCAATACAAAAGGAGCAGAAACACCAACAATCAAGTATCCGCCTATAAATGTCTGCAGCTAGGAAGAACGCTACAAGAATCGCCATCTTTAAAGCACTATGAGAGTCAATCCGTTTCAACTTATTTATTCAAACATTTGCATTTATAAGCTTAGGCCTTATATAGACTCCTTGTTGTTGTTGTTGTTCCTTTTTCCTGGAAATGAAATGTTGGTTTAATGATCTTGTTTTCAGTAATTGTAGGCACTCTCATGTTTCAAATCATTGTTTCCATGTTTTTTTAGTTTAGTTTTCACATAGTATACCTGCTTGTCCAGGTCTTTATACTGGGATTTGGAAATATTGGATTTGAGTTGGCAAAGCGCTTGAAACCATTTGGTGTTAAAGTTATTGCTACAAAAAGGAGCTGGTCCTCAAATTCGGAAGTTCTTACCCCAAAAGGTATAGAAGATTTATCAAGTAAATAGTAAAGCTCAGTTGCAATGGCATTTCCATTCATTATGGTCTCCAACATTCAGCTTTTCCGAGTCGAAACGGGGTCATTGATGACTTGATTGACAAGAAAGGCATTCATGGAGATGTTTATGAGTTTGCAAGCAATGCCGATATAGTTGCCTGTTGCCTGAGTTTGAACAAAGAAACAGTAGGGCTTCTCTTTTCCTTCTTTACTTGATATATCAGCTTTCAAAACTAAACATATTCTCCAATCAAATTTCATTCAATTGGGATATTTCACATTTTCAGGTTGGCATTGTGAACCAGTCCTTCTTATCTTCAATGAAAAAGGTTTGTTTCGAATGCACTCCGAAATTCTGGAGAGAACTGTCATAGTTTGCCTTTTAGGTGCAATCATATCTATGAAAACAGGAAACTAAACAACATAAATCTTTTGTTCGAAATGCGTGTTTATGCTAATAATAGTGTGATTTCAGGGAGCCCTTTTGGTTAATGTTGCTCGAGGAGGTCTTCTAGACTACGAGGCAGTTGTGCATCATCTCGAGTCAGGACACTTGGGAGGCTTAGGAACTGATGTTGCATGGACAGAACCATTTGACCCTGACGACCCCATTTTGAAATTCAAGAATGTTATACTGACACCTCATGTTGCCGGGGTTACCGAACATTCTTACAGAATCATGGCGAAGGTATACATCTTATCTGTAGTTTTAGATTTTTAAAAGTAACATGAATTTCACTTTTCTCTGCAAAGATGAATTGTAAAATTTATCAACTAAAGCAGGGGTTTCATTTCATCTTCATCATTATGATTGCTTGTTTCACATGTGGATTTCAACATCATCATCGTTATGATTTGCTAATTTCAGGTTGTTGGTGATGTTGCCTTACAACTTCATGCTGGAAACCCTTTCACAGGGATAGAGTTAGTCAATTAGTTGACTCAGAACCGAACCTACCAATGAGACCATTTTAAGTTCTGTCAATCGTGTGAAACTTGATATTCTGATTATCAAAATAATCCATTTCATGAAATTTGGGGTATCCCCAATATATTGACAAAATACAGTGCTGCTCGCAAGCTTGGATGATTGCTGGACTTTTTGAAGACTCAACTAGCTCTACTGTATATTTATATCACGGCAATAACTTGCCACCATTTTTCTGAATTAGATTTATATTTTATATGTATGTATATATACATAAAGATAGCCCAGGATAAGAAAACTCACTGTTAAAAAGGAAGCCAAAAAATATCTTCCTTTTTCTCACATTAGATAAGCCCTAGAAAACTAGAACATATCAAACTCCATATGGTCTTCAGTGCCCTGCAATTCGTTACCTTTGGAGCCGTCTTTTTTCTGCAAGGCTGGGGTTGGCACACAGATGCTGGTCTCGCAGAATGTTGGCATCTCAGGTGGTATCGTGCATCGTATTAGAGCCCAATTTAGGCCTTCAAAGAAAGGATGTTGTTTGATCTCAGCAGCTCCTTTCATTGATCCTAACCGATTCTCAGGTTCCTTAACTAGAAGTCCACTTATCAGATCTCTTGCATAAAAACTAACTATTGGGCTGCTAGGAAACCTGAGGCTATGTGAAGCCACATTGGATAGTGTTTCATCGTTTCCCGAACCCTTGAAAGGCGTTTTGCCATACAAAAGCTCGAACAGAAAGATTCCGAACGTCCACCAATCAACAGCATTCCCATGACCTTCACCTTTGATGATTTCTGGAGCAAGGTATTCATGTGTTCCAACAAATGAGTTTGATCGGGCACTGGTTGGCTCCACTACAAGCTGGGGCATGGGGCTATTCTGAGTAGCTAGATCGGATTTTATCCTCCTTGACTTGGAAGCAAGTGATAGAAGCCTAGGAGTGAAGCATGGAACTTGAAAGGATGGACTGAGGCAGAAAGGCTCAATACAGCTGGACTCGGAGCACGAACTTGACATCTTCTCTGCAGGCTCAGCAACGGGTGAAGCAGATTTAAGCAGCACTGGATTAGCATCACTTTGGAGTGACAAGTCAAAATCCGTGAGCATGATGTGACCGTCTTCTCAAACCAAGATATTCTCTGGTTTTAGATCTCGATATACAACACCAAACATGTGTAGGTACTCCAACGCAAGGAGGACTTCAGCACCATAAAACCTGCATGAATGAAAAGCAGAAGTACGAAGAATTCAGATTCATATTTACTTCGTATAAATTTCCACTTAAAATCTATAATGCGTTAACTTGAGTGGAAATTTTCAATCGTGTTTTGAGGTGCATGAGTTTTTCATGATGAGAACTGCCTTTTTTCCCCTTCTTTCCCTTTCCCTTTTGGCTTTATGTTGAAGTTACCGACGAGTAAATGACACAAATAATGAGAGTACCAAGATGCTTAGATCTTTTACACACAAAAAAAACGGGACAGCATCTTCTCTTGCCAATTTTCTTGTATGTCCTACCGGTGCATAATCAGAAACAGATAAAATTAAGAACAATGTACAATGAACACTAAAGATTCCTGTCAACACAGACTAGAAGCATATTCTAACATCATTAAAGAGATAGTTGTTACCTTACTGCATGTTCAGAGAAACTCCTGCCAGGTTGCTTCTGTCGTAACACGTGCAAATCTCCACCTGGACAATACTCCATAACCAAGCAAGAAAGTTGTTCTGTTGCCAAATAGGCATATAGTGTGGGGAGAAAAGGATGATCCAGCATTTGCATAATCTCCTTTTCTGTTTGTGCCCTAGGAATCTTCTTGAGGCTCAACAAAAATTCATTGTTCATCACTTTCAAAGCAAATAAGCAGTTTGTACCGGTTAGCTCAGCAAGATAAACGGTCCCAATATCCCCACAACCAAGTTTCTTGAGAAGCTTGAAGTGCTTCAAACTCAAGATTCTATGCTGCTTCCGAATGGAGCGAATAGCTTCCCACCTCAAATGTTTTGACATGTGAGGTCTGCTACCAATCTGACTAGAACTAATGATATTGCTTTCTTCACTAGTGATCGTGCTACTACTATACTCCCCAATGCTACTTTTCGAGCTCTGGGAAAACTCTCCCTTTTCCCTTGATCTTGATCTGTCATCAACTTTGAACAATAATGCTTTGGATTTGTTACTACAGTGTGTACTCGAAATTGGTTTGAAACTTGTACCCACCATGCTTGAGTTAACTTCAATGCTGCAACTTGTACTGCTGGAAACTCGAGAAACTTTCATGTTTTCCTTTCTTCCATTGCCTGAAGGCTTCTGTATTTGGCTATCTGAATAACTAGTACTTGGGCTGCTGAAACAACCATTACAGGAATTTGAACGGCTGGCAGTGGTAGTTGATTCCTGTTTTGTTTTCTTCCTTATAAAGCTTTTGCTCGTCAAGACTGGCTTGATTAGACGCGAATTTTCGCAAATAGATTTCACCTTACCAGCAGCACTAGAAACAGAAGGAGGAGAATCAGCAAGCAACTTCCCCTTTGGCTCCTTATCTGTCGAAGGAGTTTCAACACAAATCGGGATAGAGGAACAACCACTATTCGTGGCTTCCTCAGCAGCATGATTAACAGCAGAAGAATCTATAGAATTTAGTTTTTTAAGTTCAGCTTTTGATACTACATCCCTGTACAAACTTCTTATAGTTCCTGCTTCCGAGACCCCTGATGAACCTGCTGGTTTCGGTAACCGCTTCTTCATAGCAGCCATCTCAGATGCTTGAGAGATAGACAACCCTCTAAGTGCCTGCTTCAAACTCACAGGTTCAGAAATTCCAATTCCCGAAGCGTGAGAAGAACCGACTCTAACCGGTCTTTTCATTGCACGCTTCCATAAAGCATCTCTACCAATTTTCCTTGAGAAACCAGAAACCCTGGATGATGTCCTACCATCTATTGCTTCGAACAGACAGTTAATGTCATCCACAATGGAATACTTATTTCCTGATTTTTGCATATAGTAGATCTTACCAGGCTCTCCCGTTTTCATTTCAGCATCTATTTCATCAGTCGATTCGACGATTTCAGAAGTACCAGTTCCTACATTCATCTCTTCTAAAATTCAGCACAAAGACTAATACAACAAGAAATCAAGGGAACTATATAATCTGCAGACTTATCTCTAACCTATTTCGGAAGAAGTGTCTCGATCACAATGAATGAGTACAAATGAGCAATAAAACAATCTCACTTATCCCTCAAGATAACCTTGGATCATAATGATTCTCGGGTTTAGATAGCTGATCGAAACCCCATTTTTTAACTGAAAACACAGTATTCAAATTCCACAATGTATCACAAAGTTTGAGAGAAATTGAGGTCATAAACAAAACCTGTCATTGAAGTAGAAAGGTCCTGCACAGTTCCATGAAAGCGTGTGAGTAATTAATTGACAAGCGACTAAAACTTCATCAAATAAATTGCCATAAGTACTACAGGGTTCCTTTTCCCACTTCATTTTCGAAATTAAAGAAGCTATATTAGCTATACAACAACCGACTTAAAGTCTACGTTCGAATTTTACTGAAATCCCTGTTCATTACAAGCTTTGAACATTGAGTTTCAACTGAACCCCCAAGCCCATATCAGGGCTTTTGGCTTGAAGAAAACAACCAACTACCATGTGCAAACACCAGATTTTCACACCTAAAAGGAGCATAAAAGGTTAAGCTTTCAAATCCAAAAAGCAGAGCTTTAAAGAATCAAATAACTTTACCTCTCAAAAACTGGCGGGACTCGGGAGCAATAGAAGAAGAATTTGAACAAAAAAGTAAAGCCTTGGTAAGAGTTAAAACTTGAAAAAACCCAAAACAGATAAAGAGAAAATTATCAAAGGGGTACCTATGGAACTGAGAAATACGTAGAACCCAGAGAAGGGTTACCTTTGAAGATGCCAGACAAGAAAAAAGAATGAATGGCCGAAAATTTGGGAAATTATAGAAAGAGAAAGGCCATAATTAAGGGTTTGGACAAAAGGAGGGAAAAGAGAGGGAAAGTTAGATATGAAACTCACGAGAAGTTTCACCTTGTTCACTCGCAACTACGACCTACTGCTTCTCTACAATTTCTTTTAACTCTGTAATGGCGGGAAATTAAAATAAAACCGTGTTATTATAAATGAAAACCATAAACTTCTACTTAAATATATATGAATATTGAGGGGAAATGGAAAAATAGTGACCATGAATTTTCATTGTACAACAAACTGATTGTAGAAGAAGAAAGCAAAAAACAAAAGAACATCTGTGCATGGAATTAGCATATATGTTAGCATATGGGTGGCATGCATCTGGATTCCGAAGAAGCAATATGATTGTCCACAAAGCCACAAGAATATGCAAAATCAATCAAACTCCAATTCTGTGCAGGTTCTTTTCAACAATACATAGTCAAAGCTTCTGTTGCCCTTTTTCGCTTACTTATAAAGTTGAAAGCCTTTGCTACCTACTGGCTACTGCTAATGCTTTTGCACTTCAATAATTTATATTTGTCCTTTTCACAGTGAACTTTTTTTTATATATACTGGTGTGATATAAGGATAGCATATGTTTGATTTTTTTAAGTCTTTTTTTAGTAAATCTTACACACCATGCAAAATTGGTGCTCGAACCCGGATAACTTAAATGAATTATATCATCATTTACCACTATAACAACAAGGGGTGAGCATTCATAGTAAATAATTAAATGGTAAGATGATTTTGATTACAATGCAATAAAATTAAATGAAAACCAAATAGAGAAACATGAAAATTTTGAGCTATTTAATTTTTTTCAAGGAATCCACAAAACTTTTTTATAGCAGTCTCAAAATTATGATCCCATAATATAGTTACGAATGTCGATAAAGAAGCGACAAATTTGAAATTAAAAGCAATAATGGACCAACAAGTTGAATCGAAGACTCGGCTTTGGGTCTACGATCACAGAGGTACCCAGAACATTAAACAAGGCCTTTGAAGTTTGGCCCACTCAATAAATGTTGGCGGCAAATCCGCTTCAATAAAATATGTAGTTATTGAGTGTTTTTTTTTTTTTGACAAAAAATATATTTATTGATTATTGTTGGTAAAAATTGCGGTATTAGTAGGAATAGCTCTCTATTTTTTGGTGTCATTATTATTTTTGAATATGCTGGTGTGATGTAAGAGTAATATCTGTTCAATTTTCTTAGTCTTTTCAAAGACGGCACACACAACATGTATTACTGGTGCTCGAACCTGGATCCCAAGGGATGATGAACATCTACCTTTAACACCAGGACACAAAGAGATGAGCTTTGGTGTCCTTATTTATGTTTTCACATTAAAAATTAGGTTTATGATTAGAGTTTAAGAAAATTGGGGTACGTTGTATTTTAGGGTGTATAGTATAGGTTTTAAAATTTAGAATTTAGGATCATAGCTTAAATTTTAATTTTTTTAGTAGTGGTGCATAGAATGGGCACCGAAAAGGGGCAAAAGATTTTTGTCCGTATTAATAGAAATCCTTTGCCTTTTTGGTATCCCTAGTTCCCACTTATGTTCCCACACTAAAATTAGGTTTAGAGCAATTTGTATTTTTATGATATAGAGTTTAAAATTTAAGATTAAGGCTTAGAAATTATTTTTTTTGGTGGTGAGTTACCAAAAAAGAGAGACGATTTGAATTAAAAAATTGATTCGACTAAAATGTTTAGTTAATATATAGTTTATAAGTTAAAAAATTATTGTTAATCCAAAAACATCTAAATTCAAATATAGTTTTATTAAATAATTTTAAGTACTTTATAATATAAAATTTAACTATTTTATACTTAAAAATAATTAATGAAATTCATATTATCGTAGAGGAATTATTAATTATTTTTCATTTACTTGAAATGTTAATCACTGAAATTAATAATTTTAAATGAACTGAATCATCAAATATTTTATTGGTTAAAACCTACTCGATCCATGCAAAAATAATATTTGTACTTTTTTTATATGCTTAAGTAGTAGATTAACATGCCCACTCAAGATTAAATATAAATCTACATCCAACCTTTAGTTATAAATTTTTTTAAAAACTAAAAAAACCCTGCATTGAACAGGTACCATTTGAACTTCACATCCAAACACGGCCATATATCATAATTTGCTTTAATCCAAAAATTCAAAATTGCAACTGAATTGTTTAATTTTCTTGGATTACATTTTCCCAAGAAAACTCAAAAGATCAGAGAACAAAGCCCAATTAAGAGAGTAACAAACATACAAAACCATATACCACTCTAAATATAAAAGTAACAAGGGCATAAGAGAAGCCTTGATATTAGCATTACTTACTTAATCGAAGAGGCTGAAACCCATATCCTGCATCAGAAAGGAAATTAAGTTAGTAAAGAACACATGAACAAAGTCAAATACGAGCAGCAAATTCGTGCGTAAAAGTTAAAACAATCATTACATCATCAGACTCTTCCTTCTCTTCGACCTTCTCCTCTTTCTTGGCCTCCACAGCCGGTGCCGCATTGCCACCACCGCCACCAGATGTAGGAGCAGCAACGGCGGAAGCACCACCACCTGAAGGAACTGAAGCCAACTTCTCCCTTCCAGACGCAATTAGCTCGGTGATGTCTTTGCCTTTGACTTGGGACAATAGCAACTCTATCCTATCATCATCAGCCTCAGCTCCAACTACAACATTCAAAGTAAAAGAAAAAGTTAAGTAATTCCTGCCTAAATGATCAACTTTCTACGATTGTAAATTCATGACTTGAATTTGAAATCTATGTTTTTATACCTTTGATGTATATAATCATATTGAATCTTACCAAATTTATATGCATTTTTTTACAATTTACAGCAAATGAAATAAAGATTCAATTTCAAGATCCATGTTTCAAAATAATTCTAGGAGAATTTAGTTCCAGTTCCTTAAATTCCATTACAGTTTTAATACTTCAAGATTCATGTTTCAAAATAATTCGAGTAGAATTTGTTCCAGTTCCTTAAATTCCATTACAGTTTTAATACTTCAAGATTCAATTTCAAGATTTATGTTTCAAAATAATTCTTGTAGAATTTAGTTCCAGTTCCTTAAATTCCATTACAGTTTTAAGACTTCTCTAACGAACGCACAAGAACAACAAATTAACAAATCATAGCTGAATTAAACATGGATCAACGGAGTGAATATCATTGGATCAAATATAAAGTTAAAAAATATAGTAAATCAAGATAACAAGAAAGTGAGAAAGATACCAGATCCGAGAATATCCTTCAGATCACCGGCAGAAGGGCTAAGGTTCCCTCCCAAGACGGCAAGCAAATAGGCAGCGACCACCTTCATTTTCTACTCGACCAAGAAAACCTTAGAGCCAGAAGGGAAAAGCAGCCGTGGGGAAAGAACGCTAGGGTTTTCAGAGAAAGAAATGAAGATATATACTCCGATGTCGCTAGGGTTTTTTGTTTTCTTCGATGGCTGTCTAATTTCAATCGTGGCCGTTCATTTTAAGCTAGTTCCTATTACGGAAAATGCCCGAAGTCAAAGGGACAAGAGGCCCAAATAGATAAATGGGTCGAAGCCCATAAAATCAAGGGCATTTGGGTCATTTGGATTCTCATAACAAAAGCGCGGGAAAACGCTTTATCCCTCCCTCACCCCCCCTTCAGCTTTCATTACCTGAGATTTCCTTTGGTAAAAAGCTTTTCTTTTCTCTTTTTGAAGGAAGGTAGGGAACTTCTCTTGAAATAATTAAGATTAGTCACTTTTTTTATTTACTAACTAGTTATACGTTACTAGAGAAATCGAAAACACCACCGCACAAAATGAATGGCGGAGACCGACGGCTGGACCGGCGAGACCTTCGGAGATCGAAGAAGCAGAAAAGTCTAATCCGCACTGCAGAAGAGGAGCTCGAGTCCAAGCTTGGCTTTGATCTATTCTCTGAAGGCGATAAACGTCTCGGATGGTTACTTACTTTTGCTTCGGTAATACAACCTCTTCACCGTATCCAACAATTAAACAAAATGAGATTAAAATTTCATAGTATTGCTAAGAAAAAAATGAATCTCATAATTTTTGAATTTGCAGTCATCTTTGGAGGATTCGGATGCAGGAAAAGTATATAGTTGCGTCGATCTTTATTTTGTTTCTCAGGTAAAAATAAAACCTCTCGTTCGTTGATTAAATTCATTTTGAAAAATGTTTATGTTTTGAGCTTAAATTTTAAATTTAAATGTAGGATGGTTCTTGTTTTAAGTCAAAGTTCAAATTCCGACCTTACTTTTATGCTGCTGCAAAGGTACATAATATATATTTCTTCTCATTGTACTGTTTCCCCCCTATGAACTAATCTGTAGATGCTAATTCTTTGATGATAATGTTGAGTGATTGTGTTCTGACAGAACAAAGCAGAAATGGATGTGGAAGCCTATTTGAGACGACGTTATGAAAGTCAAATTGCAGATATTGAAATTGTGGAGAAGGAAGATCTTAATCTTGTGAGCTATTTTCCCCCCTGTACCTTTGAACTTGGCTTCATAAATAAAACTAGTCCTTAATATAAAAATATAATGACGTCTGACCAGTAGATTTGATAAAGAGAGCATTTGGTTCTGCTGTGTTTTGGTTTCTTTGCCGGTTAGTCTGATTTTGTTATCTCATTTCTTGGTCTAGTTGTGGTCAGAGTTTAATAAAGGAAGCATTAGACGCCCTGCCCTTTTTGATTACTCTTTTCAGTTTTTCATCTTTTGAATTATGTTGTGTTGTTGTGATCTGTTGCTTTCATTTGGTGCAGGCATATTGCTATTATATTGTTAACCACTTTCCCATAATTCAAGTTCATTTATTTATATAATTGACTTATTATTGCCTCAATATACTTTTACTAGCGGTTTATTTTGGTGTATCATCCTGCTTATTTGAATCACTAAATATTTTGTGAATCATTATGTTTTTTCACGCTTGATTCGGATAGCTTTCATTACATTTGTATTTCTCCAAACAATTGGGTTCTGATTGTTTCATGTGCTTATGGACAGAAAAACCATTTGTCTGGTCTACACAAACGATATCTAAAAATATCTTTTGATACTGTTCAACAATTGATGGATGTGAAGAGAGATCTAGTGCATGTTGTTGAAAGAAACCAGACGAAATTTGATGCTGCTGAAGCATATGAGTCGATATTAATGGGCAACAGGTAAGGTTTATGGTCCTTCAGCAAGTTCAGCTTGTCTTTTTGTGTAGGTCTATTAGTTAATAGAACAATACCCGTCTCTCTTTCAGCAGCTCGTAGTTTTTGCGTTCTGTTCACCATGTACTTATGGGAATTCCATCTGTGTTTTGATAATAGTCGTGCTTGCCTTGCAGAGAACAAAGACCGCTAGATCTTTTAGATCTTCTGGTTGATCTCCGTGAATATGATGTTCCCTACCATGTTCGTTTTGCCATTGACAATGGTAATTTCCTTTTCTATTCTTCAGTTCTTGTAACTTATTCCTGTTAGTTTAAATCATTCCCATAATTAGATTGCACCTATGCCCTCTCTAATTCAGAGGATTTTATGGAACACAGATGTGAGAAGTGGGCAGTGGTATGATGTCAGTGTATCTAGTACTGGAGTCATGCTAGAGAAGAGGACTGATCTTCTGCAACGTGCTGAAGTACGTGTTTGTGCATTTGATATCGAAACGACAAAGCTTCCTTTGAAATTTCCAGATGCTGAGTATGATTCAGTCATGATGATATCATACATGGTTGACGGACAAGGATACCTGATTATTAACAGAGAGGTACACATGATGCCTTTTTATTACATTATTCATTTGTATGTTTATTTGGTCCTAAAGGTTTCCTGACTCATGTTTGTAATATGTACTGCTTAGTTGTTTGTATTCTTTGGTGATTTATGGTTAACTTTATGTGTTTCTGTTAGTCATCTACTTCTTTCTATTTATTTTGCACAATCTTTCACTTTCGGGTTTATTATCTATTTTCCCTCTAGTTGTTACCACATTAAATGCGTTTTAGAAATAGTATTCTAACCAAGCTTTTCCTTTCAACGTAGTACCTGATTTTTAACTTGTCCGCAGTGTGTAGGGCAAGACATAGAGGACTTAGAGTATACTCCTAAACCAGAATTTCAAGGATTTTTCAAAGTCACAAATGTGAAAAATGAGGTAGCAGAAGTTTCACACGTCCTTCTTATGGGGGCTTGGGATACCGACTTTCCTTAACTATTTATTTTGATGTTTCTTTCAGGTAGATCTTCTACGGCTGTGGTTTACCCACATGCAAGAGGTCAAGCCTGGTATTTTTGTTACATATAACGGTGATTATTTTGACTGGCCATTCATAGAAAGAAGAGCTGAATATCATGGAATTAAAATGAGTGATGTATGTATTCTCAAGATCAGTTCATTTACTCAATTTTTTAAAGAAAAATGCCCTGTCACTCTTTTTTGTGATTTTTGCAGGAGCTAGGATTTCAATGTGACAAGAATCAGGGGGAATGTCGAGCCAAATTTGCCTGCCATTTAGATTGTTTTGCTTGGGTCAAACGTGATAGTTATCTCCCTCAGGGGAGCCAAGGCCTCAAGGTGCAGTTATGTAATTTGAGTTATTTTGTTTGTTATATGTAGTTTGTATTTTTTTAGTAATTCTTTTTGTTGAATTGAAGGTAATTTTATCTCTGTCTCTGAACTAATGACAATATCTTCATAAGTTTTTTCAAGGACTAAAATGGCTAATATAGTCATATAGAAACATCAAAGGGTAATCTTAATTTTAATATTACATGCTGCCTCGTATTGATATCGTTATTGGTAGGTGATACATACATTATTCATTAAACCAATAATCATATCTCTTTAATTCATGGTACTTATTGTTCATGCCTTACTGAGAGACGGGTAATGCTATGATGTTACAACAGCATATCCAGGTTTTGCCCACATTATTTTCTAAATACATTGAATTTAATGTATGCATAATTATTAGTTCACTTTCACATGACACATTCAATCCTTAAATTAATGTTTTGGGCAATTAATTTGCAGGATAAAATTAAGATTTCTCAGTCATGCGAAGAAATACAATGATTTTTCTGAAAAAAATGAAAAAGTGCATTATGTTTAGTTTTGTTGGGTAGAAGTCATGCAACTAAATATTCATGTTCTAAAGAATATCTAAGGCATTAAACCTCCAGATCTTTTGTTCTTTGAGCAATGAATTATAAATTTATTAGTTATATTAAAGTTTAGTGCAGGTATAATGATTTCAGTTCCACAATTAAACTTGATCTTATATGTTTCATGACCTTTCTTGTGATAATATGTTAGGCTGTTACAAAGGCAAAGTTGGGTTATGATCCACTGGAGGTGAATCCAGAGGATATGGTTCGATTTGCAATGGAAAAGCCCCAGGTATAAGTGGCTAAAAATGTATCTGCTGTTTTCTTTCTTGTTTTGGATTTTATAAGTGAAGATGGTTGCAAATGATGTGGGAACTGAAGGGTAGAATAGGAAAATTTTGCAGAAATGACCTTATCCGCTTGCTACTTTAGGATCAATGAATTTATGAACATGATAGTTCTTGTCAAACTGCTATGATGTGGGTGTAGTATCATATAATATTGGTATTAATGACATATCCTGTCATTCATTAAGTCTTTGGCAAACATCTTTCTAGAATTCTTCTCACTTAATTTCTGTTTGGATTGCTGGCAATATTATGACAGATGATGGCCTCCTATTCTGTTTCTGATGCTGTTGCAACTTATTACTTGTACATGACCTATGTTCATCCCTTTATTTTCTCTCTGGCTACTATTATTCCCATGTCACCTGATGAGGTTTTGCGCAAAGGAAGTGGGACACTGTGTGAAATGCTTCTGATGGTTCAGGTAGTTTTAGTGAATATCTGTACTGAACTTTGTTGCTTCTTCATTGAACAAATGTGTTCCTATTTTCCAACTTTTTAATATGATATTGCATTTTCACAGGCCTACAAGGCAAATGTTATCTGCCCTAACAAACACCAATCAGACACTGAGAAGTTTTATAAGAATCACCTTCTCGAGAGTGAGACCTATATCGGTGGCCATGTGGAATGCCTTGAAAGTGGTGTTTTCAGATCTGATATTCCAACTAGCTTTAAGCTTGATCCATCTGGCTATGAGGTATGTTGTCTTCAAGGGTCTTTTATTTTTCTATTGTTGATCATAGTACCTTTGAATTAGTTGTATATAGTGTAGGATCAGGCTTGACATAAGATATTTCTGTTTCTGTAGTACAATGGCAACAGATTATCACTAAAAACTATTGAGCGGCTAATACACACCCACAATTTCTGGCCAGAGTTACCATGTATATTGAACTTTTACTATTGAGTGGTGCAATTATATTTTACATTATTCCTGTAAAATAATTATGGAAACTCATAGACTTGAAATTGTTGGAAGTCATAAGTGTAGAAAAGTGGAATGTGCAGAGAAGAAAGGTTATTTCTCTGTATTTCTTGATCTATTTTATTGATAAAAGTAGCACCTATTTATAGGTTACAAACAAAGAGAGTCTAATATAGGAAAAATTACACAAAACCAGCAGCTACAATTCTGCACCTATTTATTGATAAATTCCTAAATATCTGCACCTATCTTCTGTTTGAAAGAAGCGTTTGTCTCTATCTTTGATGCCATATTGCCATGTGTTTGAGTTGGTGAATACATTATGTTATCTTCTGGCAAAATCTTAGTGTGAATGCACTAACATAATCTGCATGATTCAATTGTCATATGCTCACGAACCTGGATTCTTAATACATGAGATGTAACTTTATGAATCTTATTGGCTAACATTTGTCTACTTTGAATCCAGCAACTGGTCAGTAATCTTGACCGGGATCTACAATATGCTATTATTGTTGAGGGGAAGATGGACTTGGAATCTGTCTTGAACTATGATGAAGTAAAGAATGAAATATTAGAAAAGGTGAAGATATTTTTTTGGTTGAGCCTGATGTCCATGTTTCTGATTGCTGCCTTTATACTCATGCTGCAACTTCCAACTTACATTTTGCTTAAAATTATTCTTCCTTACTGTTTCTTCAAAGTTAACTTTTGCATATTAGTATTTTCAAGGTCTCTTTTTGATTTATAATCATGTATGCAGTCAAATTTTGTAAACTGATTAATTTATATTCTGTATTATATTCAAGACTTCATATTCTCATTACACAAACATTGGTTTCTTTTCTAATTTTTTTCTGAATATTTTAAAGGCTTGAAGTTTATACTTTACATATAATCAGGGTACGATAATTTAATTTGTCTATTATTTCTTTTTATGCAGCTTGTGAAGTTACGAGATGAACCTATCCGTGATGAATGCCCTCTAATTTATCATTTGGATGTTGCTGCAATGTACCCAAATATTATTTTGACAAATAGGCTTCAGGTTTGCTATCAATAAATTGCATTTGGTGCATCATGATGATAATGTTAATGTTTTTCATTAATTTTTGGGTTTATTGAGCTTTTTTAATTTTGGTTTCATGGAAATAATTGATTTGTGCATACATATGAACTATTTATTGACATTACATAATAGCATAAACATGCTGACCTACAGTGTTAAATGTTTGAACTAAATGTTGTGTGCTTACACAAGTTCATTTCTCTTTAACACTAAGTGCTTCTTATATGAGATATTGTTCTCTTTTCATTTAAAATGATATTTTTCCTATAGAAGTTTCTTATCTACTAACACACAATGATGTGTTTCTTGTCGAATTCCAGCCACCTTCAATAGTTACAGATGAGGTCTGTACCGCATGTGATTTCAATCGTCTGGACAAGACTTGCCTCCGGAAACTTGAATGGGTTTGGCGTGGAGAGACATTCATGGCGAAGAAAAGGTTTGCTTCTCTTACTTTGTGGCTTTTAGAATTTGCAGAATTTAACTGACACCTGTACATGAAAATGATTCTCAATGTTTTCAGTGATTATTACCACTTGAAGAAGCAAATTGAGTCTGAATTTTTTGATGGCACGGATAGTCAGCTGTCAAAATCGTTTCTTGATCTTCCTAAACTAGAACAGCAATCCAGGCTGAAAGACCGCTTGAAAAAATATTCTCAGAAGGTAAGATAGTGTTGTTTCTATGTGCATATTTGCTTGAGTAATAGTTCACATAATAGGCTTTGGTGTCTTTTATAGGTATATAGACGGGTATTGGACAAGCCAGTCACTGAACTTCGAGAAGCAGGGATCTGTATGCGTGAAAATCCTTTTTATGTTGACACAGTTCGCAGGTAAACCATTATATTTTCCTATCATACATTCGTATGCTAAATTTGACTGCTACATAATCATTTCCGTTTTGTTACTTGTACAATCTATGTTTATATCTAGTGCTTGCTTCTCGTCTTGGATTGATTATAATTACTGTATAAGTCATCTGTAATTATTATTCAGTTCTTCTAATTGCAAGAAGTCGACTTATTAAAACGACCTTGAATAAATTGATTTCTTACTAAATCATATTTCCTTTAACCACGTTCAAGCTTTCGAGATAGAAGGTACGAGTACAAAGGACTTAATAAAGTCTGGAAAGGGAAGCTGTCTGAAGCCAAGGCTGGTGGGAACCCTATGAAGATCCAAGAAGCACAAGTATGCTAAATGTTCTTCAATTTGTCTCCCAATTTGTTATGATCAAATAAACTTCTTATGGTTTTTACGTTTCTTCTGAATATTTTTCAGGACATGGTAGTGCTTTATGATTCCTTACAACTTGCCCATAAGTGTATTCTGAACTCATTCTATGGATATGTCATGCGCAAGTAAGTTGCAACTTTTCTTTCTTTTTCCTTTTGGGTGGGGTGTGGATAGGCTTCAAAACTTCCATTTACTTCTAAATTCACACAATTTGGACATGGTTGTCTACTTGTTCTGAATATAGTATTAAGAAAAAAGAACATACCTTTCATGCATAGAGTAATGTTCTAAATGTGTCTGCTGCAGAGGTGCGAGATGGTACTCGATGGAAATGGCTGGTGTTGTTACATATACTGGTGCTAAAATCATTCAGAATGCTCGCTTACTTGTTGAAAAAATTGGGAAACCACTTGAATTAGACACAGATGGTATCTGGTGTGCACTTCCCGGGTCTTTTCCAGAAAACTTTACTTTTAAAACTAAGTAAGCTATACTCCAGAATTTCTCATTGTATTTAAAGATGAATTGAAATATGATTCTAGATTTCATATTCAGAGAGAATATGTTGCTTCTTTTTCATGATTTATTTAAAGATTCTGATCATCATCTGCACACTATGTTTGTTAGAGACTTGAAGAAGAAGCTGACTATCTCTTATCCATGTGTTATGCTTAATGTTGATGTGGCAAGAAATAATACAAATGATCAGTATCAGGTTTCCATGGAGCTTTGTTCTATATCTATGTTCAAACTGTTTTCTTCCAAATGCATTTTGGCAGTTTTGGTATTTTGAGAGAATTTTATTTTTTGTTAACTTCCTAAGTAATGTTTTTTGACAGACACTTGTGGATCCTGTCAATAAAACATATGCAACTCATAGTGAATGCTCAATTGAGTTTGAAGTAGATGGCCCATATAAGGTACTACTGAAAACCAAGTTCTAGTTCAATGTTAAATTTTGCTATACTTTTCTGAGCGCTCAACTTGGTTTTGATTTAGGCAATGATTATACCTGCCTCTAAGGAAGAAGGAATATTAATTAAGAAACGGTATGCTGTTTTTAACGATGATGGAACCCTTGCGGAACTTAAAGGTTTTGAGATAAAGCGTAGAGGTGAGCTGAAACTCATCAAAGTTTTCCAGGTATCCACTCTCTTCAATATACCCTGTTTACAGTATGCATCTTGAGATGGTTTTTGCCGATATAACAAAAACTAATGCTTCAACCATTTGAACTATGAGTTTTAGGTATTTAGTTCTTGCACTTCATCATATTATGTTTATTTATTGGAGCAGTACGTGGCATATATGTTTGTGTGCGTATTATCAAAGACGATTCTATATAACTTATGTAATAAGCTTAAGATAAAGGAGAATTTTCAATTCTTTGTATTTGAATCCTTTGGGTCTTAGAAAACTCAATATATGTTTTCTTGTATCTTTTGTTTAGCTTAGATACATGCCCGACAATGGATGAGTACAAATATTTTACTTGCTTATTCTCTTATTTAAAATTTGATTTTTATTTTGAACTGTTTGTAGTATGTTAATTATTGTGTATATTGTTATTTTTATATTCTCAGATTTAAGACTTCTCTGCTCCAACTTGGCATTTTCAGGATGTGAATTACTTTCTCTTTTGCAGGCAGAGCTTTTTGATAAGTTCCTTAATGGATCCACCTTAGAGGAATGTTACTCAGCTGTCGCTGTTGTTGCAAATCGCTGGCTTGATCTTCTTGATGTATGAAAAATTTTATTGAGCAGTTTAAGCTAAAATTTGGTCTCCCATCATCATATTTTTACCTTTTTACCCATGTATTTATTTATTATAAATTTAGTGGGCCAAGCAACTTGTTTTATTTAAAATATTATTTACTTTCCTCACAGAGTCAAGGAAAGGATATTGCGGATAGTGAGTTGTTGGGTTACATATCGGAATCTAGTACAATGAGCAAGTCTTTAGCAGACTATGGTGAGCAAAAGTCATGTGCAGTGACGACCGCAAGGCGTCTTGCTGATTTTCTTGGTGATGCTATGGTTAAAGATAAAGGACTGCACTGCCAGTATATAGTGGCATGTGAACCAAGAGTAAGTGCTATTATTTTGTATGTGATAATGTGATGAATCTTTTCATTTGGTGCATTGGATCTCATATAATTCTGTAGAAGCACCGATGTCAAAACTTCATCATGCTTAATTTTGACATGGAGAGACAACCAGAGTTAGTTTACAATGCGGAAAGAAAAATAGGAACATAGTCAACAATCACATTTGGTTGTCAGCTCATGGAAGAGAGTCATTATTAGGACACCTTTCTATTTCTTGACGCTGCCCTATCAAGAGAATTCTTTTTCATACCATCCAAAGTTTTAAATCATGCTAACCAAGCATGCAAGGGCCTGGTATTTGAAAGTCCGCAGCCACTTTTCCATGAAAAAGCAACCATAAACCAAACTTCACTGCAAAATTGTTAAAACTCTCCATTTTCTCCTATTCTGGAAAGCTTGCAGCAATCATTTCAGAAGCCACATTGATCCAAATACTCGACTAATTCAGTTCTGACTTCCATTAAGGAATTTGTGTACTTGCAACTAGTTTATTCATGTTGTGGGGGGTCTGATATTTTCTTCTTATGTTCTTACTTCTAGGTGTTTAATTATCTTGTTTATAGTCAACACCATGCACTTGATAGATTTTTATTTTATTTTATTCCTGGAATGTTTTTGTTTTGAAGAATTCATAATATTAATGTGAGCAGGGTACACCTGTCAGTGAACGTGCTATTCCTGTTGCTATATTTGAAACTGATACTGGTTAGTTCTGTTATTTTTAACTTCAACTGGTTGTTCTCTTTTTAGTATACTAAATGAAATAACTAACTGCTTCTAATTTACAGAAATAATGAAGTTCTATCTACGCAAGTGGTGCAAAACTTCTTCAGATGTTGGCATACGTTCTATTGTTGATTGGTTGTACTACAAGCAACGGCTTAGCTCAGCGATTCAGAAAATTATAACTATACCTGCCGCAATGCAAAAGGTTCCGTTATTTGTTTAGTATCACTTGCCAAAATAATCTCTCCTTTTGTGGCCTGCTAAAATTAGTTGGATTTTTTAGGTTACAAATCCTGTCCCTAGGGTAGCTCATCCTGATTGGCTGCATAAAAGGATTCGTGAGAAGGAGGATAAATTCCGTCAAAGGAAGTTGGTTGATATCTTTGGCCCATCAGTTGTTCGCACCACTGACATGGTAGGAGATCTAGAAGACTTCCTAAACAAAAAGGGAAATTCTGAGAAAGGACCTATACCAATTGTTCGGTGTTATGAAGTCAATAAGGATCAAGGTCCAACCGAGGCAGCTGTCCAAGCCAATACAAAACAACATCAAACTAACTATAGAGGAAGTGAGAAACAGTTATCATCAATATTGCAGCCAAATGTTCAATCCACTGAAAATATTGACAGAAATGTCGATTATCAAGGATGGCTTGAACTGAAGAAGAGGAAATGGAAGGATAATCTGGAAAAGAGGAAGAGGCAAAGGTAGCTATTTTGTTGCTTATGGATATAGGCTATTTTATTAATTCCATTGAGCTCCTGTGTACAATCTGTAAATTTTTGGAGGAAATAGATCATAGGTACTATGTTTATGTCACACGTCACATCTTTTCTCATTATGTGATTCCATTAAAAGAGACTAGATACTAGAACTTTTCTAATGCAATGTTGGTCCAATAGAGATGCATGCTTGTTGCTTCTTCTATCTATAAGGGCTGAATTGTATGGTTTAACCAAAACTTCCATTTAGTATCACATATTCCTTTGATTATATGTATATAGAAAGGTACAACATTGTTTTTGACATGTTTCATTTAAGCAAAGTCATAATTCTAATCATTGGTTGGATGTTGCACATCGAACTCATTAAATGCAATCTTGTTTAATAACTTTCAAGCATGCATTCTAGTTTCTGTTGTCTTTATCTAGGATTGTGGCAATTGTAGTGTATGTATCAAAAAGTTTTTAATGTTGTAATATATTTTTATAAAGTGTCATTTTCTTTGGTAGGTTGAGTACTCTACGAACATCACATCATGCCAGTCGCACTTCTGAGATGCCAGGTGCAGTAGAAAACCATAAAGATGCCTCTGGAAGAACTGGTGTTGGTTCATATTTTAGAAGACATGAAGTATCGCTAACAAATTCCTATTGGCAGGTAGTTTAGTTTTCTTCTTGTGAAAATGCAGCTGGAATGCAGTTGATCACTTTATCTTCCTTTATGTTTCAGATTGTACAGCTAATTCCAGGTTCACAGAATGGCCAATTTTTTGCTTGGGTTGTTGTTGAAGGAATTATGCTTAAGGTTCCTATAACTGTCCCTAGAGTGTTTTATTTGAACTCTAAAGCAACTATATCAGAAAATTTTCCTGGAAGACGGGTAAACAAGACTCTGCCTCATGGAAGGCAGAGCTATAACCTATTTGAGGCAAGTATTTTGATGTTTCCTTATGTAATGTTATATCGTCTCTCCCTTTATTTATTTTACCTCTATATGATTTTTGAGATTATCTTTTTTTGCTCATTTTTTCCCCGATTTTAATAGGTTATAATTGATGAAGATCAATTTAAGAGGGAGAGCAAAAAGCTTGCTGCTCTTCTTGCTGATCCAGAAATTGAGGTGAGCAAGTTATGTCCATGTATATCAATCATTTTGAGGCACGGTGCAGGATATATATGCTTTGACTTTTTGTTGAATCTTCTTATGTTGTTTATATGTTGGTTGTTTTCATTGTGTTAGTGAACTTTGAATTCATGCTGTACTTTTAACTTTTTATTTAGTGATTAAGACCCATTTACCATTTTGTGTTATCTTTTTTTTTCCCTTTTAACCAAATAATGACTTGTTAAAATGTATATTTTCTTTTGTATCTACTTTTGTTTCATGTTCTTGCTTATCAAAGGTAGCCTAAGGTGCCTGTTGTCTTGTCATCACTATTCTTAAACCACCTTCCAAGAAAATAAGCAATTTATTCCATGGGTCGAAGACTTTTAATGTATTTTGCATTGCTTATAGGTCATAACAATGTTCCTTTGATAATATTGCTCCTTCCCTTGCTAATACCATGTTGGTTATCATACACATTATGTTTATATGTTCAAGTAGGCTTTGGTAAACTTGAAGAGTAATTTGCATTGATGAGTATGTTACTATTAAGAATCTAGTTAGCAGTGGATAGCAATACATTATGTTACAGAATTTTATCTGCCAACATCTAGCATTGTGATTGCCACAGAAGGCCCTTTATGGTATGTCAACAATTTCCGGTCTAAACAAATAATTACAAATGAAACTTTTCGTTAGGCAAAGAGGTTCTTAAAACAGTTTTGATAGTTCCCTTCCATTTCTATTCTGATTTTGAGCTGCATAGAACAAATAAATGACATGCACAACAAGCTTTCTACTTTGAAACTTCATCTGAGAGAAGGATTGAAAGTAAATAATAATACTTTTGCATATTGTGGTTTTTCATTTTTGCCCTTGAAACCTGTTATCTCTATGCCATAAAGCTGAACCAACAATGAGCTAGATGTTGCTTGAATTTTTTTGTACTCTTATAATCTCTAGTATGTTTGTTGGATGCCTAGTTAAATGGATTTATTGTCGTTATCTCTAGTTGATTAGAATGTATTTCTTTGATTAGGGGATTTATGAAAGGAAGATTCCACTGGAGTTTAATGCTATTCTTCAGCTTGGTTGTGTTTGCAAAGTAGATAAAACCACCAAGAAACGAAATGCCCAGGATGATTGGAGTCTGAGTGAATTGCACATGAAAACTACAACAGAATGTGCTTATCTGGAGCAGGCAATCTCTTTCTTTTACCTGTATCATAGGTAATTACAGTTCGTTGTTTCTTAGAGTGAGGCTTTATTATAATAAGAGGAAATGTTGATTTAGTAGTTTGACTGTGACTGTGACTGTGACATGCCTTGGTAATTTTACTTATTCAGAAAGCATAAAATTCACCATTATTTTGAAATTTAAATTTTTTAGATGTTCTACCACCTAGAGGCAAAATAATAATATGTATGAGCCAAAGAACTAAAAGTTTTCAAGATTTTATACATTGTGTTGTAAGTCTTGATGCCAAACAATTCCTTGTCAGACCACATATATATCCCTTATTATTGTGATCTGCAGAACATATTTATTCCTTGTAGTATAGCTGCCTGTTTTTTTAAACAGAGAAAAATTGCAGTAATGAACATACCTGCACCTTTTTGTATGCAAACTTTTACCAACTTTTCAATTCTAAATATCTTTTATTCTATGATTTTGGATAGTCTACAGTTGAACCTTTTAAATATATTTTATTCTATGATTTTGGATAGCCTGTCGTTGAACCTTTTAATTAGGAAAAATCCAATATCAAATCGTCTTGAGCTTCTTTTTCATTCTGCTTGTTGTCTTACATTGTTGATTTTGCTTCTTCAGTATTTGTGAAGGCCGTGCCATATATGCTGCCTATTTTTCTTCATCAGGAGCAGTGTATGTGGTAGTAGTTAATCCTCACCATGAAAATGAAAGTATATCACCACATATCCTCGAGAAATATTTTCGTGAAGCTTGCCAGGCTTTGTCTATTGAACCACCAGCTCGTAATGGTATTTCTTTCAAGGCAAGTTTATATTTTTTACTGTGGCTTTACTGATTTATCTCCTGGTTATTTTGTCTCTTATATTTATGTTATTTTTGTATTTACTTTTCTCAGGTGAACTATGTTGAAAATGTCAAGGAAGCTGAAAAGAGTTTACAAAGAGCTATAAGTGAACACAGGTGTTGCATCATACTAATTATGTTTTACCTATGACTTTTCACCAAAAATACAATTTTTATTTTTAATTATTTTCTCCTAGAGGCTTGTTCTGATATATATATATATATCCCTAATCCTAAAATCTAAACCATAAACCCTACAAAGTAAAACCCTAAACCATATCCCTAATCATTTTCTGGTTTTACTTGTTTCTTTTGTTTAAGAAAGCCTGCATCAATGTACTACTATGTTTCTTGACAGGCATGAACATCAAGGACCTATTCTTGCGGTCATTGAATGCCCAAATACGCAAATCATGAAGTCAGGCATACGAGCTCTAGAAGATTTCCCTTGTGTGAGCATACCTTCAAATGCTCGTGATAATGATTATCAGGTAGCTGAGCTGTGGTTGAATAGCTACTTGATTTGCTATTTTTCTTTGCATTTACTAATGCAGTGACACTGTCTATGTCTAAACACATTTTTTGCTTAATTTTCATGATCAAGCCTCTTGTATGGCAACAAACAGCTGCAAAAATTGGGATGCAGAGGTGTTCTGCATCGTCTCAGTGGTTGAGTGAGAGGATCTCTCTCTCAAGATATGCACATGTAATACTTTTACCTCCATGTCTGCCTTACCTATTTTTAAATATTCCTGCTTGCTAACCTGGACACTAACGTTTTAAATTTAATTGGACAGGTACCCTTGGGCAATTTTGAACCTGATTGGCTATTGTATACAGCAGACGTCTTCTATTCTAGAGCTTTGCGTGATCAGCAACAGGTTTTTCTATGGGTGCTCTTGATAGTTTAAATGTTAATATTCATGGAATTTTATTTATACTCAACTTTTCCTTTTGGGTTAGGTGATACTAATACTATAGCTATGATAACTGGTTGATGTCTTAGGCAAACCAAAGCCTCTTCCATTTTGTAACCACGTGTCTTTTTGTAATTTGCATGTTTCATAGCAGCTTTCTCATTGAGACCAAATAAAATATTTATTTCTTAGGTACTTTGGATATCTGATGATGGTGTTCCTGACCTAGGAGGCATTGGTGAAGAAGATACATGTTTTGCTGATGAGGTTAGTTTGACTCATGTTTAGGTGTGTAGCGGGGTCATAATCTTTGCCTTTTGGGGCGCTCTAATGAATTTATGGCAGATTATTGTTAGTCTCTGGGACAAGATTTAATTCCACTTGTAACCAGAGTACCAGACAGTGGCTCCCCTTTTAATATTATGTGAAATTTCTCTGTAATGTAATGTTGGTTCATCTAAATTGTTTTTGATGACTTTTATTTATTTATTTATTTTGAGGGGGTGGACTGCTAATTGTATTCAGTGAACTTACTTTTTGGCTACTTTCAAATAGGTCTGTCAACCTGTTATCACATACCCTGGAGCGTATCGGAAAGTTTCTGTGGAGCTAAAGGTCCGTAACATCTATATTGCTTGCTTCTTTTGTTTTTCGTATAAGTTGCACCATGTTAGTAGGGTGGCATAGACGCATAGTCTAGTTGTCAATCAAGGTGATTGTAAATAAGCAAGTTTATTTTCTGTGTTCAGATTCATAACCTGGCTGTTGATGCTCTTATTAAAAGCAACCAAGTGAATGAAATGGAAGGAGGAGCTTTATTAGGATTTGAGCAAGACGTGCATTCTGGAAATGAACAGTGTGGTTTTGATGAGGCTACTGCATCTGCGGCTGCATTTCGAGTCATGAAACAACTTATACAGAGGTGCCTTGCTGATGCAGTCTCCTCAGGAAATGTGTTTGCTGATGCAATTCTGCAACATCTTTATCGGTGGCTTTGCAGGTAACCCCCCCCCCCTTTTTTTCCTTTCACCATTGTTTCAGATGATGATATATTTCTCATTCCATACAGCCCTCAGTCAAAGCTTCATGATCCAGCTCTTCACCGCATACTACACAAGGTATGTACCATTTGGATACAGAGAAATCTTTTTGTTCATCAGTAAAAATATTTACTGGTGGGGAAATTGGATTAAAATGTCACTCTCCCCTCATAACCTTGGTTTCTGTGTGCTTGATCAAGTTCTTTATAATAAGTTGCAATGACCTTGTTACAATTAAAACCTGCTTTCTTTATCACCTATTCATAACTGCTTTGTGATGGTTATTCTTGGAAACACGTGGTATTTCTTCTGGTTTGTGATTCCGTTCTTCATAACTGCTTTGTGATAGTTATTCTTGGAAACACGTGGTATTTCTTCTGGTTTGTGATTCCGTTCTTCATAACTGCTTTGTGATAGTTATTCTTGGAAAAATGTTGTAATTCTTCTGCTTCGTGATTTTGTTCTTCATAAATGTCTGCTTTGTTTCTAACATCTGCAGGTCATGCAAAAGGTGTTTGCTTTGCTGTTGGCTGAATTCCGCAAATTGGGTGCAACAATTATATTTGCAGACTTCTCAAAGGTTATCATTGACACGGGAAAATATGATATAACAGCAGCTAAAGATTATTGTAATAGCTTGCTGAAAGCTCTGCAGGATAGGTTGGTGTTTGCCTAGAAACTTCTTATTAGAATTCAATTTTTTTAATATTTTGGTACATATATTTATATATTTAAAATTTTTGCTGTGGATTGGTAGAGAGCTATTTGAATGGATTGAGCTTGAGCCGATTCACTTCTGGCATTCCTTGCTATTTATGGATCAGGTATGATTTCTTCTTACGGTTTAGTAATTTCGTTACAGCACACAAGATCACTGTATGCTGTAATAATATACGATTAGAGCTACTTTTTTAGAAATTATATCTTGAAAATATAGCCTTAATAAAATTTCAATGTCTTGAGAGTCTCTGAACCCGATTAGTGTGAATTCTCCACTAGATTGTATTTGTTGTACCTGTATTTCTCAAAGTGATACGATATTGGCTGGAGTTGTCCACCATAGCATGGTTGTCCCATAACTTGCATTGCTCAGGATTCACTGTATTTCTGATGCCTTCGGTTGTATTGGTTTACTTTTCCAACACGATCCCAAGTTTTGGAATAGAAAAACCAACTAATGAAATGATTCAAGTGCTTTTGAATCATATTGGTACTCATTCATGTAAATTTATGACGAGGTTGCTTTACCTTTGATAGTATAACCATGGGGGAATCTTGGCGGAATCTAATGAAAATTCACAAGAAAATTCAGAAGTGGATATTGTTTCAAACTGGAATATTGCTCAGTATTTACCCGAGAAGATTCAGGTATGCTAGCTTCTGTACCCTTTTCCCCTCCATCTTATATACATTGAATATAGGAATATCATAATTATTAATATAGTTGAGTTTACTTTCTCTGTGTCTACAATACCATACAAACCTCTGTTGCATTTTGTTCTTCACTTGATTATCCTGTGGTCTTTTGGCAGGACCATTTTGTTTTAATTGTCTCCGAGTTTTTGCATACTCCCTGGAAATATGCACAGGAGCAAGCTGCAAATAGAGCATCCTCGCGGGATGGCAGCTTATGTACTCCATCAATCACTATAACAGCTGCCGAGAGTTTTGAAGCAAATATTGTAAAATATCTCAAAGATCAGGTTTGAATCGAGAATATAGCGGTCAAATGTTGTTTAATGCCTTGACTTCTTGTTTCTTGTAGTTTCTCAATCAGATTAATTTGCGTGCATGCTCTACAGATTAGCTCCTACTTCACAGAAAAACTTCTAGGAATTGTTCGTGATATTGTGCTTCATATGAAAGGGTTGAGCAGATCTGGAGAAGTTGATCAACAAAGTGCGTATAAGGTTCCTCACAAAGCAGATGCTGCACTGGAGTTTATTAAGCATGTTTGTGCCGTTCTGGCCCTTGACCACAGTGTTCAGCATGATGTTCTGGTAACAGCACTTGCTAATTAGCTTGCTTCTACAATTTTTAATCATGTGAATTAACTCAATTAATACCGTCATACAGATAGTAATATCTTTGTTCATGTATCCTTTATACAGGTATTAAGAAAGAATCTACTGAAATATGCTCACGTCAAGGAGTTTGCTCCAGAAGCCGAGTTTCATGATCCTTGTCCTTCTTTCATCTTACCCAATGTGATTTGCAGGTATAGAAATCGACGCTAGATATCTTTATATTTGGTTACACTCTCTAGATAGGACTATTTAATCGCTTTTAATGGTTAATGTCGATGGGTGGTTGCTTGAGTTTGATGTTTCGGATGGAAACGTGTTTATCATGAAATTTTCTCAAGGGTACATGTTGAACATGCTTGAGAACGTTCTTGATATTGACTTGGATATCCGAAATCTTATCAATCTGGCAAAAATTTACTGTTTTTGAAACATGTTGCTGATTTTGCATAATCTTTTGGCAGCTATTGCAACGATTGTAGAGACCTGGATTTATGCCGGGACTCGGCGTTACTGGCCGACGAGTGGTGTTGCGGTGTCCCCCAGTGTGGGCAGCCGTACGACCGGGAGGTGATGGAGAATGCACTTCTGCAAATCGTACGACAAAGAGAGAAACTGTATCATCTGCAAGATCTAGTGTGCTGTAGGTGCAGACAGGTGAAAGCAGCACATTTAGCGGAACAATGTGGGTGTGCAGGCTCATATAGATGCAAAGAAGACGTAACCGAGTTCCGCAGCAAAATGCAGATATTCTTGAACGTAGCCATTCGTAAAAGGTTCCAACTCCTCCAGGAGTGTACCTCATGGATCTTACAAGTCAACTAGCAGTCAACCCTTGCGTTTCTAATATAAATCTTTGAAAATGTACATATATTATTATTAGATCTGTTTACTAAAAATGTATGAATACGAAATGAAACGTAGCTTAAGGTTCGGTGTCCTCTCTATTAATGAAATTTTGCAGACAGCTCCAGAATGACGACGCTTTCCTATCTTGAAGGAATGAGTTTCCAAATATAAATCTTCTACCCATTATTAGTGCTCCTATTTATGCTTCTATATTAAAAATAGTTTAGGGTTTAGGATATAAAGTTATGGTTTATGTTAGGATTTAGAGAATTTGAGATATGGTATAGAGTTTAGGATTGTCCAACACCAACTAAAAATATTATAAGACACAGAACTCAACTGAAAATATTATACTTTTTGATAATATTTTAGGTTGGTGGTTAAGTATTAAAACTTAGCTTCGTGTATCAATACTTATTGTTTTTGATAATATTTTAAGTTTTATAAATATTAAAATTTGTCTTTAAGCATCAAATATTATTGTGAGACACCAACTGATAATGTTAAAAAAATGTAATAAAAATTTTGTTTTTATGTTTTATAACATTTTTATTAATGATGCACCGTAAACATACCCCTAAAATGAGCAAAGGATTTTTGTCGTCTCTATGCTTTTGTTTTTGCATCATTTGATAATGGCATTTTCGTAAGCCAAACATCAAACATGGAGAGTGGGAGCGTGACACGTAGATTTTAGAAGCTATCTTGGTTGTGGGAAAATTATACAATATCGGTCATGATCTAACCTAACTAGTAAAAACTCAACATAAAATGATTATTAACATTACTAATAAAAATCTATCAACTTTAAATGTGAAAAACACATTAAATCAAGATCAAGAAAAAACTATATTTTAACCATGACCATAATTTAAAACTAAAATAATATTCCGTTTTGAATTAGAATAATGATATATATATATATATATATCTAACTAAATGGGGTGAGTCATGGAATACAACTTCGGTGATGAAAAAGGCATGGTTACCGAAGTCCTCATGCGGATGCCAATTCTAAGTGGAGTTTCTAAATCGAGCCTGCAATCTGCATGGATCCGGATCAGCCCAGCACCGACAGTCAAGAATCATGGAGCTAGGGATGGACAGAGGGGTGCTGGTGGGGCAATCGCCCTCATAAAATTTTGAAAACCATATATAATTTAGAAAATTTTTATAATTTTTCAATATATTTTTTATTATAAATCTATTTTCACTCCTAATTTTTTATAAATTCGCTCCTTAGAAATTTATAGGTTTACTACCTAATCTAAAGTATTGGGTCCGTCCCTGCATATAGATGAAGTTTGCCTGCAATTATTAGTAAAGAAGTAATATCCAATTTGAAGTTGTTTATTGGAACCCTATCTCCTACATAGGTGCATGCATGAATTGTTTAAACCGACTGCTACATTTCTTGGGAAAAAACAAAGTATTTACTTGGCCTAATGCCATCCATACAAATTTTACTTATAAAAGTGAAGCAATTAGACTGCCACCACTTCGACTCTTACGTTATCAGAACCCTAGATGCTTTTAATAAAAAGATAAACATCTGTTCAGCGTCTTAATTAAAAAAGCAAACATGTGAAAATTGAGAGTTTATCCGATTTTTAAAGTGGGGTGGGAACATTTTCTCCATGACTGAAGTTCAAAAATAAGAAAGGCAACCGTTGGCAAAAACGAAACCACACATTTAGCTTTTTGCTTTTTGTTGGATTTGATTTCTTTAGCATTCAACTCCACATATATCGGATGATTCTATATATCTAAGTGCAAATAATAAATAACATTTCCCAAGATGCTTTTAATAAAATTATTTATTTAACATATACATACATTAAAAAAATTATATCATTCGATATATTACAATTTTCCATAAAAAAAGCTCTATCATTCGATGTATTACAAAATCTTAAAAAAAAATTTATTAGAAAAAAATTTATTCAATGTATTACTAAAACTTAAACCCTAAAAACTTAGACTTTAATACCATAAACTCTACACCCTGCATCATAATCCTAAACCATAAACTATAGTCACTAAAACTATAAACTATAAACCCTAAAACCCTAATACATTAAATGAAAGTTTTTTTTCAATAGAATCGTTTAGGGATTTATAATATATTGAATGATAAAATATTTAATAGAATCTTATATTTAATCAAAGCTCTTAAATGACCCTTAATCTATGCATACATGCAAAAAAAAAACAAAATAACAAAAATAATCTTTGGAAAAAATCGAAAAAAGCTTGATTTAAATTCCCTCGATCAAAAGAATTAAACAATTTTATATTCTCACTTATTGAGAATTAGACTTTATTTGGTATTAAGAATGGAAAAAAAGGAAAATAATTAATCTACAAAATAAAAAAGTGACTATGAATATTAACTATTTAATTAAAAAAACTGCCATCCTCTTTCTTTTTTATCTTTCGTAATAAATAAAGTCTTAATTCGATTGACACTTTTGAAGATCAAAGGTTTGAATGAGTTCAAGAAAAAATATATTCTATTTTTATGAAAAAAAGATAGTTCAATATGCTAATGGCATGGGGAGCCCTTAACTATTACAATCACCGTGTAAAATATGTAAAATGGCGTCTGAAAGACTACTAAAAGTTTGACACTCAAGTTTTCAATACATTACTAATTTCATGATACTATCAATAAGTTTATTACATTTTCGAAAAATATGTTTGAAGGTGACCTCCTATTTAAGTTTTATTAATAGCTTAAATATTTGTATAAAAAAACTTTACACTTTGATACATGATGTAGTTGTAATTATTAAAAATATTCAAAATAAAATAAGTTATAGAATATGAAAAAAGTTTCAGTTTTTTTTTATCTTAAAATCATTTTCTTAAAAATCGTATTTAATTTATCTTATTTGGATTAAAAATAATATATAAATATATACATTTTAAAAATGGCTTTCTAATTATCAGTAGAATGTTGAGCAAAAGTTGATTTAACTCAAGTTATTTGATTTTTTTTTGAGTTAGAGTCAAGTTTAACTTTATAATTGAAATAAACCCAATTATAATTTGGTATAAATATCCAGTGAATCTTTGTCGATTTCGAACTTGCACAAATTAGTCAGCTTAACAAAAAAAATTAAAAAAACATTTTTATAAAAAAATATAAAATCTATAAAAACAATTTAAGTAATTTTTAAATGATAAATTTGAGACTTGAAACAAATAAATTATAAAAATTAATTTTAATATATTGCATCTTGTTTTTTTTTTATAAACATCGATAATCAGCCCATAGGTCAATTAATTTGAATCAAATAGTGCAAAAGTTTATTATGTACACTTCTTATAAATTAATTTATTTTATTCACAATATTAATATTTGATCGTTTGACGTTGTTTGATTGCCAAAATAATGTTGAGGCGTTAATTGCATTAAATGAGGTGATAATGAAAACGTGTGGTGTCACAAGTTATGTGCATGACATGAAAACATAGGAGAAAACGAAAGTTGTGGACCAGCTCAGTTGTTCCTTACGAGTTATGGAGCAAGCAGATATGAGATTGTGTGTGGAACGTGGGATATTTGGTATTACAAAACGTGGATAAACATGTTCAAAACCACACATCTACTCTACCTAATGAAAATTTATTATGTAGTCCCGAGTCCGACCTACGTCATTTATAGTTCTGTCTACTAAAAATTAACTAATTAATTTTTTTATGTTATTTTTTAAAAGGTTAACATTTATTTTTTATGTCATGAAAAAAAAAGAGTGGGTAGTTACATACTTACATAAAAGTTGATTATAAATAGATTAATGATATAAAAAAAATTAATTGAGTGATTTGTAGTAGATAAAAACTATAAATGATGTGGTAAGCCGGGTCTATAAAATAATTTCTCCTATTATATGTTCTCTCTTTTGACATTGTTGGTTAGTTTAGGTGGTGACTGGTCAGACAATGTAATGTCGACAATGTTCGAAAGCAACTAAGCAAGCAGGTGTGGAAAAGAAAATATCATCCCAAATAAGAAGCGGGTTGGACTTGATATCCCATATTGTTTTTTTAATATTTAATAATTTATTGTTAATATTAAGTTTAAATATAATTTTTTGTTGCAATTATATTCGTTAGACGTATGAAGGCAACAGTGAATTTGATTATTTGGAATTTAATAGGTTCATTAGGAAGGCCATGAGAAAAAGTCGGTTGTGTATTCTTAAAAGAATAATTTTATTTAGTTATGGATTGAGAGCAAATGTTTTTGTTTTCCCAAATTTAAGTTTTGTTTTTTTGTTGTAGTGCGCAAATAAAGGTTTGAGACAAATTAAAATTTTATAAAAGTTAGTTTTCGGCAAACCAAGGTTTAAAAAGTTAAAATGGTGGGCAAACCAAAATTTTGACACTTAAAAGGTTGAGTGTTTTTAGTTGCTTTTGCTTAAAAAAGTGTAGTTGGGTTGGTAAAGGCAACTAAAAACAAGGCCTTAAGCATATATGTAAATAGGATTATTCGAAAAGTCTGCTATTTCTATTAATAGATTAGTTTAATTGTTTAAGTAATAAGCAGCTTGACATTGCTTAATTAGGTCTTGAGTTCGAGATTGTGTATACATAATTTTTTTATTAGAAAACATACTCACCACAACTAAGTGCGTGATGCGAGTTGATCAAATCAATCAAAATAAAACTTTGAAAAATTAAAAAATCGAAAGAACAACATCAACAAAAATCCGCTACCGCTACAACGTCAAATAAGATGTTTTTACATAATTTTACGAGGTGAAGATAGACGGAAAACTTAGTCTTGGTATAGCTTTTGTTAGTTTTAGACATTGTGTTATCTAGTTTATTATGCCTATCGACAGCTTTCTTGAAGATAATATCTTCAAACACAATCTTGCCTACAGATTTTCTACGACTCATCTTAGTCAAAACATGTACAATTTCATTGTAAATCAATAAAGTGCTATTCTTTATTAAAAAAAGTCTGTATCTATTAATTTATTATCTTAAACTAAATATATTTTGATAGTTATCTTAAATTAACGGCTTAATCGTCAAATAGATGCCCAAACTATGCTTTCTTTTTTCAGCTAGGTGTTCAAACTGTTTTTTGGGTCAAATTAAGACTTAATGTTTCATTTCGTAACCAAATAGGTGTCTACCGTTAATTTTCACCGTTAAATGTCATGTGTCACCTCTAAAAAATCCAAAAATATATTAAAATAAATCAAATTAATTCATTTTTAAAAAATCTCTAAATTTTCTAAATTTTACAAAATAGCCCCCAAATTCCAAAATCCCTAAACCCCCAAACCTAAATTTCGATTTGGGCCGATTCCGTCGCCGATTTCCACACCGCCGCCCACTTCATCGGTCGCCGGACCATCCTGGCCATTTCACTCACCATTCCGTCGTTGAAAATTGACCGACGTGCAAATCGACGAAATTGTTGAATGATTATTCCGAACGATTCGCGATGAACGGCGGCAAGAGGGGCAACGAACGACATGTGGGTTGTTCGACGAGGGGAGGGCGCTTCATCCATCACCGGTAACGCGGCCGCCGCCGGTAGGAGTGGTCGGATTTGAGGGGTTTAGAGATTTTGGGACTGTTTTGGGAATATTTAAAAATTTTATGATATATTTTTATTTTTATTTTTATTTTATTAATTTGATTTATTTTTAATATACTTTTGGATTTTTTTGGAGGTGACACGTGTCCTTTAACAAAAAAATTAACAGTAAACTTTAAATGGGTCACATAATGAAATTTTAGGTCCCAATTTAACCTAAAAAATAGTTTAGGCACTTAACTGAAAAAAATATATAATTTAAGCACTTATTTACTAATTAAGCCTAAATTAATTACACTTTGCACCGTCTCTTGTTAAAAAAGAGAGTAGGAAAACAATATTTCAATGGTGTAGGATTTTATACGTTTAGCAGCAAATCTCCTTTTGCGTCTGCTAAAGGCGTCTGCGTGTGGCAATCCAAGAGTCATACAAGCCCATGGCCGACATGAATGCCCTTTACTTTTCTACTTTTTCTAATGTAGTACATCTATGTATTTTATTTTTTTGAAACAAAGGCTAGCATTCATAGTAAAAACAGAAGATACAACAACATAATAAAAACAATGATACAAGGAAAGAGGAAGAGAACAAGCACAGTCACAAAAAAAAAAAACAAGAAAGACAAATAAAAAAATTAAGGATTCGGAAACAACATGCAACAAATAATGTAAAAAAAAAACACAACAAACAAGACGACATCAAACATTTCAGATTGACCGGAGAAATCCACATCCGACGAGCGAGAGCTGAGAGACACCATATCAACATCTATTTCTTGATTAATACAATACGTCTTTAATGGTTTTAATTGTGTCACGCAATATCAATATCTAACACGAATATAAGATTTATAATTTTTTTGACAAGAAAATTTATAATATTTTAAAAAAGCAAATCAAAGTTTATATAATTTTTTTTAATATTATGATGTAATTATATAATACTATTTATTCTTTATTTATAATATTTTAAATAGACATACGCCGTACAAATTACATTATTTGAGTCCAGATTATCAATGATATTATTTTTCTACTATTAAAACTACGCAATTGGTTTTCAACCTCACATGAGTCTTAAATGAGAGGTTGAAAGCTTGGAAAATGAAAAGGACCGTCCAATTCGGCTGTTTCCCTTTCTCAAGTAAATGGGCCCATTGTTTATTTTGCGCACGCGCTATTAATGCAACAAACAATATTTTCTCGCGTGTCGAACGGCTAGAGAAAATACATATTAGTAAAATCTACGACTATAGCAATTAAAATAATGACTAATATCTTATACACACACAAGTAGTGGAAATTAAAATTTTTTACAAGCGCCTTAGTTTTAGGGTATAAAAGGTTAATTTAGGGTATAAGATTTAGGGATAGATATTTAAATTTAAGGTTCATGGTTATAATTTAGGGTTTAGTTTTTAGGGTAATATGGTGAGGATTTAGGTTTTACCCTATGAACCTTAAACCTTAAATTGAAACAACTATCCATAAATTCTAACCCCAACACCTAAACCCCTATACCCTAAATCAACTCTTTATACCCTAAAAATAAAACGCTTATTTATAAAATAATTATCCTTACAATAAAATCAAAAGCTTTGTTTTTTTTTTCTTTTTAGTCCCCCCAATACCATTAGTTTTATAAAATAAGCATTGACCGACCCGATGTTTATTAGTGCTATAAAATCCATCATCTCTCTTCATTCCATTCATCACCTCATTTACCCATACTACCATTGTTTAAGCTTTCTTTAATTTATTTCGGTTTCTTCAATGGTTTCGGGACTTAACTCGTGGTTTTCCTCCATGTGCACTGCTTTCTGCATCACGTTCTTCTCTTTCACCCTCTTGTTTTCTTTCTTTTCACTGTTGATCTTCGTTTTGAGGTTGAAGGTCGGGTGTACTTGTGAAATCTGCGAGGCTTATCTCACTTCAAGTTGGACCAAAGAATTCGACAACCTTTGCGATTGGTTCACTCACCTCCTTCAAAAATCTGCAACCGGAACGATCCGTATCCATGTTCTCGGCAACACCATCACTGCAAACCCTGAAAACGTCGAGCACATTCTCAGAACCAGATTTGAAAACTACCCGAAAGGGAAACCTTTCGCTGCTATCCTCGGTGATCTTCTTGGCAAAGGCATTTTCAACGTCGATGGTGATTCATGGAAGTTTCAAAGGAAAATGGCTAGCCTTGAGCTCGGTAGCATTTCCATAAGAAAGCACGCGTTTGATATCGTCAACTCGGAGATTCAATCCAGGCTTCTCCCTCTTTTGTCATCGGTTTCTATTGAACACCGGGTTTTAGATTTACAAGACGTGTTTAGAAGGTTTTCATTCGATAATATCTGTAAATTCTCGTTCGGGTTAGACCCCGGTTGCCTCGAGTTGTCGTTGCCGGTTTCGGAGTTCGCCGAAGCTTTCGATTTAGCATCTAAGTTATCGGCTCAACGAGCGCTTGAATCGTCACCTTTGATATGGAAACTCAAAAGGGCGTTGAATTTAGGCACGGAGAAACAGCTTAAACAAGCCATTAAAATGGTGGATGAGTTGGCTCAAGAGATGATCAACCAAAGGCGGGAAAAGGGTTTTTCCGACAGCAACGATCTTTTGTCAAGATTCATGGGAACAATCAATGACGACAAGTACCTCAGAGACATTGTCGTGAGTTTCCTGTTGGCTGGTCGCGACACGGTTGCCTCAGGTTTAACGAGCTTCTTCTGGTTGTTGTCTCAACATCCGGAAGTTGAGTCGGCCATTCGAGCCGAGCTCGAAAGGGTAGTAGGATCGAGCGACGATTACCACCAACAATTAGCAACCTTCGACCAACTGCGCGACATGCATTATTTACACGCGGCATTGTACGAAAGCTTGAGATTGTTCCCACCGATCCAATTCGACTCAAAGTTTGCTTTTGAAGATGACATTTTGCCGGACTTCACCTTTGTGAGGAAAGGGACAAGGGTGACCTACCATCCATATGCAATGGGTCGGATGGAGCGGGTTTGGGGCCCGGATTGTCTCGAATACAACCCGGGTAGATGGTTGAAAAACGGTAGGTATGTCCCTGAAAACCTGTTCAAGTACCCGGTTTTCCAAGCTGGGGAAAGGGTTTGTTTAGGGAAGGAGATGGCATTGGTGGAGATGAAATGTGTGGTTCTGGCAATAATCAGCCGGTTCAATATCCGGGCTCTCAATCCGAATCAAGCACCGAGGTTCGGTCCCGGTCTCACCGCCAACGTCAGAGGTGGCTTACCGGTTATAGTCCTGGAAAATGGAAAGATTCATGACTTGTGTTGAATGTATTTATGAATTATGATTGCATGGTAGTTATTGTAGTTACATACGCATTTTATACTATCACAGTGTACATGTTAGTTTTCACTTGTAGAGAGGAAAACAAAAACCATAAAATATTTGGGATTTTAGTACGAGGACCAAACATATTTTCTACATATATTTGTGTATGTAATTATATATGTTTTCTCTTAATACTAAAGTGTATAAATTTAAAATGCCTACGAATAAAATAACAAAACAATTAATATTCAAATCCACAATTAACATGAAGTTCAAATTGGATCTTTTACCAAATATTTTTCGAATATAAATTATATGTCTCTTTTTGGTGCAACCCAACATTAAAAAAATGTTTTAAGATTTAAAATTGAAGTTTATGATTTAGGTTGATTTAAATTTTAAGATTTAGAATTTAACATTTAAGTGTAGCCTTTAGTTTTTTAATATTAGAGTATATATAGACCAAAAGAAAAAAAAAATAGATGATTCTTGTTCGCATTTTCCCTTCCATTAAAAAAACGTAGTAATGATTTTCAAGTTAAAACATTATTCAGCCGATATTAATAACACTTGTTCATAGAGCTTACCTTATTGTAATTACGAGAAATAAAGGCATGATTAATGCAATTATACGAAAATAGTATAAATTTTATCTACATTTATTTTATATTTAAATATGAAATACTAAATACTAGACTATTCAGGCTTTAAAAAAAGTAATAATGGATCGTACCATGTTATAATCTAGTTGACAATTAGATGTTAAATGTTAATTTGCACATGATCGAATAGAGAGAAACATAGATTTTAAATGTATGTTAGGGGTGGGGATTAATATATTGCTACTGTGAGTAACAATTAAGTTTAAGTTCATGTAATTATAAGAAAACAATTAAAAGAAAAGTTTAAGAGAAAGTTGGTGTGCATAGATGGAACGAAAAGAGTTTCGTATGTAATTTAAAAAAATCATCTATTTTTTATTAGAAATCTATTTTTATCTCTTCAAATTTTATAAATTCGTCTCTTATAATGGAAAATTCTTAGTCCATCCGTGCATGTGTATTGGTTTGCCGAGTTAGCATATATCATGGAAGTTCACGTGTAATAATAATTATTATTATTAATATCGCCCACCATGAGGGGTTAGCGACGGCGGAGAAGGTCGGCCGCCGCCCACGATTTGATTTTCATTTTGGGGCTAAGAGGTCACATGCAAAGATACAGTAGGCGATAAGTAAGGGTCTAGTGTCTAAACCTCTTTTAATATTTATATTTATATTATAAAAAGTTTAGTGGTAAAAATTCACAGTAAAAATTAAAATATCAATCAAATCTTCATGAAAAATTTACGCTCAAGTGAATTATAATTAAATTTTAATTAATCGAGTTCTTTCGTAAATATTAACTACATTGACCGTTAATTTTTTATGATAAAACCAACATATTAAGATGGTGACATGTATCATCTATAAAGAATTAATTTATTATTTTATTTGATGTTAAGGGATTAATTGAATTCAAATTTTAAAAATTATATAAAGAAATAAAATATTTAAAAAGTAAAATCATTTAAAATACAAACTGATAGAAAGTTATGAGAAAAAAAAACATCTAAATAAATTATAAAAATATATAATGTATAATTATAAGTTATTTAAATTTTATAAAAATGTATATAAATTAATATTTCCTTAATAACTCATTGGGGAGTCTTGTTTCATATATCTTAAAATACCTTGCTATGGGTATTCGAAAATAAAAGAAAACTGATTTTTATATATATCTTAACATATGCCTCAGATTTTATTTATTATTTTCTTTTACAATACATTAATTAGACATGCCAAATTATTGTTGAGACTTGAATAATTTAAGTAAATAGTACTACTATTAGTTAACATTTCAAATAAATAAATAAAATTACGAGTTTCCCCACCCACATGCATAGTGGACAAACCATAAACTTTGTTATTTATATATATTTCTGTTCTAGTGGCCTTTATTTATTATTTAAATTTCTATATTTTATATGAGAGTTCAATTTTGTGTTTGACGCTAATGAAAGGCCAGATTGAAGATACATAACAGTTGACACCGACGGTTGGATTATTATTATTATACGGAATATTATTTAATTACAGAAATAAATAATAATGATGGTGAAAAAAATTCATGGAACGCAGCAGAGAATTTCTGTTTACATTATATTAGTTTATCATATATAAATATTATATAATTAATGTAACATTAAAAAATATTGGTTAGTAAAAGATTCCTAGTGGAAATTCCCAATTCAATGATCGATTATAATTTAGGTGCCATTACCAGAAACAATAATTAAAATAATATTTATAAAAGAAGATTCCGAATGACTCAACATTATTGCCATTGCTTCCAATTCAAAGGAAAGCTACAACGAAATTAAATCCATAAATTAATAATTAGCCGTAATCATTTTTAATGTATGTAATGTAATTTTTTATAAGAAATTAATAAGTGTTATGTGGCCTAAGGTATTTATAAAAATAAAAATATACTTATATGTTAGTTTTGTTTCAAAAAAATTAAAAATAATTCTTTTGACAAAGAAAAATAAGTAGTGGTAATATATGGAACTTTTTTTTAATCTCGCAACCTGAATAAAAAAATCATATATTTTATTTATTTTTAAAGTATCAATTAAAGACGAGAGTCAATTTTTTAATCAATTTTTGAAAACACCATTAATATCTTAATTAATTCTTCATTACAGAATCTTTACTAGTACCTAACCTATTATGTATGGTAAATGATTAATAAAATTAATAATGATTACCTTTAATTTAATTTTATTGAAAATAACAAATTAAGTAATTTTATAATGTTTTGAATAAAAAATTGTAAAAGAACCTTAAAGAAATATAAATATGGGCAGTTGGCAGTTAAGATTCATGTTAACCGGTTTGGCCGCTTTCGTGTAGAAGGAAATTTAACCAAAAACTTCCAATAAAACAAATCGATATATTTTTCTAAAATTATAGGATTTATTGTTATTACAAAAATAGTTAAGCTACCAATAATCGATTGATTTATTGGAATGAAATATTAAATTTTTTAAATAATGTTTAAGGTTCAAATTTTAATATTGTGAATGAAATAATTAGATTAAAAGAATCGTGTTTATAATTGATTTTTACGGTACTTAATTCAAATTAATATGTTAATAAATTTAATGGCGATAGTTAAACAAAAAAATAGCTAAGGTAGCAGGAACACGTGGTAAGGTAGTGGAAACGAATATCTTGCATCTCAAGTAAATTATGTACGGACGTCTAGTAGTAGTAATAGTTACATCAATTAGTTTCCGTGCCCTTGGATCTTTTTTCTTTTGTCCTTTGGTAGATAGTCGATAGATCCGAAAATCTATGAATTTATGTTTTACTTATTAATTAATTTAAATATATTAGAGGTTTTGTACTGTTTTAAAATATACGATTTTGTTTTTGCTAAATAAAATCATTTAATACTTTTATTAAGAATTTTTTATATTTTTTTTAATTTCTGTTTATTTTACCGTTAATTATTGACATGATAACTATAAAAATGTAAAATCGTAAATATAAAAACTATAATCAATTGAGCAATACATTTTTAATCATCTATATATATTGCTTTAAGTTTTAAGATTCGAATCAATAAAAATCGTAAATGTATATGACTAAAAGTTATTTTTATCTTTTTTTATAATTGTCAAGTTAGCCGTTAACGGTAAAATTGAACATAAATTGAATTTTTCAAATAAAAACAATGTAAGGACTTAAATTTAAAAAATATATAGGGACTAAATGTTAAAATTTTAAAATAATACAAAATCCTTTGACATATTTAAACCTTGTATTATTAAATACCATAATGTTGTTAAGATAGTATATTTATTATTTTTTTGACAAATCATAATTTTAATCATAATCCTATTTAGAGGGGAGGGGAAGATAAGACTCTAAGAGAAAAAATGAGGTATTTCTAGTGGGTCTAAAATCAATAACCTAAAGAAAATGAGCGAACAAAAATGAGAAGCTTGACCAACCGATCAAATATACTTACTATGTATATTTATTATTCTCCATTATATAGATCTTAATACAATTTATACATTCATTCGTTTTTCATGTTTAAAATCATCACTTAAAAAAAAAGATTACTTTGGGATATTTCGGTGCAGAAATGCAAAGCACGAGAAACGTTATAAAATTGGCGTTTAACTTCAACATGGACTGCATGATAGAATTGTTGAAACTAAACTTTTCGGCTGCTTTATTCAACCACGATCCATTATAGAAATTGACGAAAGATTTTATGTTAGTAGACGAATTTATAAAAATTTAAGAAGGGTAATTTTATAAAATTTTAAAAGTACGAAAACAGATTTTTTAATAAAAGATATAATAAATTAAAAATTTTAAATCATAAATGAATTCGAAATTTCTAGAGGACGATTGCCCCCTTCACCCTTAGTTCATTCTTATCTATCGGCATCCTCGACTAAGAGGTTGAACCATGCTTTCTTTTCTTTTTAATACTATAATATAAATATTTGGTACAATAACACGAGATTTTTTAGTTTTACATACGATGCACTTGAAAATGTATCAAAGTTATGTCATGTGCTTTTGAGCATTAGTTTAGTTGTCAAATTATTGTTGCAACATCTAAGAGTTATGACTTAATGTTTTTAAGAATAATAATCTTTGATTTAGGGATTCGAGTATATCTTTTTAGGCGTTATAATTTGTACATTAAATAAAATTAAGCGCAATAACTTGTATTAATTAGTTTTTGTATATCTCAAGAAATACATATCGTAGAGTCTAATATACTATCACGAACCGTACATCGTATCTTTTTAGGTAAAGCTATTTTCTCTGTATCTCAATCGTATGTTTTATTCCTACCAGAGATAGTAATAACTAATAAAGTTGACAAATCTGTATGTATCCGCATATTTCTTCAACTACGTGTGTCAACACGTTTCAGTTTACAAGGCAAAGAGTAATTTTTTTGAAGAAAAAAAAAGAGAAATTATTAGACACCCGGCTCACCACGTCATCCGTGGTCTCAGCCAATAAAATTCATTCATTTAATTTTAACTTTCAAATAACTACTCATTTTTATTGACTAGGAAAGAGACGAAGATTCACCTTAAAATAGATAAATGAACTTTATTGACCGGGACTATATATAACTTAATAAACCGGGTCCATCTAATAAATTTTCGAAAAGAACACATATGGATGTGAAACATGGGATAAGATTGCATGATTTGCACGTTTTAAACAAGTGAAGGAAGAAACATAAAGCTGTTGGTCCAAGGAAGCAGTGAAAAGCACATCTTTTTAGCGTTGAGAGAGATGATAATTGCGGCTATGAGGCCACGATGTGAATGTCCATCCATATTTGTCAGGCTTGTGTTTTTCGCATCATGCGTATTAAAATAATTTTTAAATTCAATTATATGCTAATATTGTTCGAATATATTAGCAAAATTATTTAATATACATATTGTGTGAATTAAGTTTTACACAGTTTTGTTTATTTTAAAAGTTACGAGTTTAGTTCAGAAGTTTAGAATTTAAAGTTTATGAGTTGTGTAAATTTTTTATGAATTTTTTTATTAAAATATGTCTCTATCCTTTTGTTTTCTTCTTAATTAAGAGTTCTTATTCCTCAAAGTTCTTGAAAACTTTACCCTTTTCTCCTAAATTAATCATTACTTAAAAACAAAATAATTACGCCGCTTATTTTGATATATTTGTGGTTGATTCATATCGTTTTCTTCAACTATCGGTGCTCTGATGGGATTGGCAATGAATTTTAATTAGAATTTTATTCCAATTTCAATGTTCGTCCTTTTTGACATTAACAGTGGCACGGTCAAGACAATTTTGCACACGTTCTTCACAATTTCTTATGCTTTCTTATCTGTTTTCCGAATATATTAATCGGATATTAAAGATAACTCTTATAAAATAATTGTAATTAAATCCACGTAATAGCTTACATAATTCAATTACAGGGTCAACCTCCACGTATGAATTCATGAATATAGCTTACGTAATTCATGAGTGAGCCTCCACGCAATATAAAAATGATGATTAGTAACAAAAAATTATATATTATAAGAGAAAAGTCTGATAAATAAGTTGCGTAAACTATCAAATTTATTAAACTTAAGATTTAAAATTAGTTTGGAGATTAAAATTTTAAGTTAAAAGTTTTAATTTTAAATTTTCAAAAATCATTACGTAAATATCATATCTCAAAATATATAATTCATTATAAATAATTTAAATATCGTATAAAAAACATAATATTGAAATTCAGTGTTGTTTTTAGGTAGGGTAAGTAATGTCTTTTTAGAAATTAGTGTTTAATAAATTATTCATGTACAGTTCGTAAATTGTTCATTACGCTATACGGTCTTTTTTAACGGTCAAAATATATCTTTTCTTTACAAGCTTGTGCGAGAAGGGTCTTAATAGATACGAAAGAATGGAGGCTATTAAATGTTTAAAGCAAAAGGGTTATAATTTATAAATCAGATCTAATTCAATATAATTGGTTCACGGAATTCGTTTAAAACATAATGTCAAATAGATTTAACTTTAAATCCCCAACAATTATATTCCTTTTCAAACTACACTCTATTTTATATAAAAAATATTGGTAAGTTGAGTGGATAATAATATTTATATATTAAAAAAAGCTTGAGAGTTCTGCAACAAGACATTTCATTATCCCATAGGCGTAGGGCATTTGTGGTCAGATGTGGCAAATAGGTCAATCGGTTCGAGTCATTTCGGTTTCGGTTATTTTGAGTTTAATATTTTTGATTTAGATTCGATTTTAGTTTAATTCGGTTTTAATTCGGGTCTATTGTGTTTCGGGTCGGTTGATTTTCGGTTCGGTTAATTTTAGTTCGATTGATTTCGGTTCAATGATATATGACTTTATAAAGTCAATATATTTGACATTTTAGTGAGTTGCGCAGCTGTTCATATTTTATCTTTCTTTATTTCTATTAATCGAGTCCTTTCAGTTCGGGTCTATTCAGTTCGGGTCCATTCGGTTAGGGTCTATTCGATTCGGGTCTATTCGGTTCAACTAAATTCGGTTCAGTTTATTTCGGGTTTAGGATCAGATTTCGGGTCAATTTTGGGTTGATTTTCGGTTTCGGTTCGAGTCTCGGGTCAAGTTTGTCAGGTCTATTTCTAGTGTTCATCAGGAAATAAGGCCCTTGGCCATGTTCAAAGCTGACATAATTGCACAAACCAAAGAAAAGAAACTCGAAATATGCTACACCATACATATCAAAATCTATATGATACATATTATGGGTTAGTATCTACACAAGTATATAAATACTTTAAAAATTATTACGAGACATTAAATTAAAAATAATATGAATATAAAATTTCCCCAAAGCCGGTATCCCCTAACCACTCGACCAACATGATAAAATAAATAGGTGGGAAGCAATGCAGCAACGGCCGAGGCTCCAAATGATACCTGAAAGTTCAAAAGCATTTAAAAAACACAAGCAATCAAGTTTAGAGGAAAAAAGACTGCAACTTGTATTCAAGTACTTGAACCCAATTTTTCAGAGTAATGTTCTTTACACAGTAATAAAGACAAGCCATGAACCAAGTGTTAAAACGTTCTTTGCATCTGAATACAGGAAAGGGGAAGTCGAGTCACCTTCCCGCTTGACGAAGTTAAATAGAAACAATTCATTGGATAATCGAGCGGTTATTAATAAAATACAAATCACAGTGATTGCACTCACAACTGGGGAGTAGATCAATCTGGTGCTTTCATCAAAGCCATCAGCCCTCTTCTCCAAACTCGTTTGTAAATCTTTCATGGACCTCAAGATCTGATTTGCTCACCGTTGGCCTCTGTCTTGCAAGCACCTTATCAAAATCTGATCTCGAAATAGGTGGTGGAAGTATCTGCATGATTATTAATCAATAAAAACGAACTTTCAATTACTTCAATCAGTGGTGGTGTTTATCAAGCAACTCCATACCTGTGCTGCAAGTCCTTTGGCAGCCAATTCCTGCATGGTAATTTGGACAGCACCCGGTTGCTTTGGTCCACATGGCATCCACATGTCATCAGGTGTCTTGTAGAAAAACATTGCATCTTGGGTTTTACGGACAGGTTCGAAAAGTACATCCTTAACCTGTCTAGACATAAAACACAAGTTAGTTAATATTGGTCCTTCATATTAGGATTCATCTTTAAGAGAGAAATTGGAGAAAGGAGAATAAGAGAAGATGATTAAGCATCTGACATAGATTTTGCACTTACACAAACAGATATATCTGACCCTGAAAACCCCTCTGTTCGCCGAGCTAAGCTTTCATAATCACTTTCAGTCAAGTTGTGAGGAGTATCACCTAAATGCACCTGTCGCAATTTATTGTACCAAAACAAGGAAATCATGTTAAAGAAACAAAAGTAACTGAATGATTTTATAGTGCGAAGGAAGACAAAACAAGAAAACAACCAATAATTTTTCTTTCTTTTTCCCCCATATTCAAAGGATATCAGGGATAAGATCTAGTACCTTGAACATATGTTGTCGAGCCTTCAAATCAGGGAGAGGAATGTAAATACGCTTATCAAAACGGCGGCGGATGGCCTAGAAGAACAATTGATTAGTAAAAGAAATCCATCTCAGCTGATTCAAGATGAATATATGCTGATATTATCCTTCACCTGATCAAGTGCATAGGGAGTATTTGTTGCTGCAAGCACTAGGACTTTCTGATCATTATTTCCGACACCCTAAAACATAAAAATAACAAGATAAAATTCCATTCATTAAGCTTGAAAACTTGGATGGAAACAAGCATCTACTTGTCACAATATAGCACGAGCATAAATTAAATATGTACACCGTGTAATACAAATAGGGGCAATAAGGGAAGTGTCTCAAAAAGAGAGAGAAAAGGATGCAGATGCCAGCATGCTGCAGAATACAGCAACAAAAATATCTTACATAATTATATATCAACCTTTCAACAATAAACACTTAAAAACTCTTTCTAAATATACAAGATTAAGAAGAAAACTTGCATTATCCTAAAACCCCAAGGTTATTTCCTAATATTGCATGTCGTTTGTAAATGGGTTGAATCATGAATCTTCTTCAAATTTTTTCTTTCATGTTATGACTTGTATAAAAAAATGAATGTTTAATCATCTAGGGGGAAAAGTTCTTTGGACTTGAAAAAAACTTTATAATAGAAAAATCCTTTTGGGGCTAGTATTAAATATTTATGAACTGAAAACTAGCCTTTTGGAAAACTTAAATTAAAAACCAAAGAACTTACACCAAGTCCTGAAGATAAAAATGAAAACCGTTTAGAGATTGTAAGACTATAATAATTCATGTGGAAATAATATCTTGGAAACCCTTGGACAAAGCAATCTTAACTTATTCTTAGCACATTCACCCACTGACAAGTACCTGCATCTGTACAAGAAGTTCAGTTTTGATACGTCTTGATGCTTCACTCTCGTTGCCCTCGCCTCGTTGACCACACAAGGAATCTATTTCATCAACGAATATGATGGAAGGGGCACTATCACGAGCCATCTGAAAAAGGTTTGAAACCAGCTTTTCACTTTCTCCCATCCACTTTGAGACAAGGTCTGATGAAGAAACACTAGCAGAAAAAGGAGGGGGAAAGGGATTAAGTTTTAAAAGAGAAACAAGCAGAAACCTTGCAAACATGCACATAAACGGAACAAATGTATATAGAAAATTAACTACCACAAAAAAAACGTTTGAAAATATAATTAAATGTGATTAAAAAAAGTAAAGTTATTTTAATATATGGAAGGATTTGGCTGATGAGTGCCCTTAGGGAACTCTTTAAGGTAAGTTAATATTCTATTTATAGTGAGTGTTTCATTAGATGTGGTAGTTGCCAGTTTACATGTTGGTTCTCTATGCATCAAAAGAAAATATTGCATAATAGGGTAACCTTGAACGGTAATCTTAGGGATCTTGTTAGCAAAATTTATATTAGAAGCAACAATATTAATGAATGAAAGCCTAGGTTTACAATATCAACAGCAAACACTTGAAGAAAACACAATTATCGTGTCTTTATATCTGCCAAAGGGGACAAGATAATGAACTTTAAGACCAATTGTTGCACACAAGATAAATCGATAAATATCAAGTCATTATAGGCAACAGAGTGTCAGTATTAAATTAAGGAATGAAGAACAAGTATGAAAAGAATTGACAGGTAGTGACTGCATGCCTAACTCAGTAACACAGAAAACAGTACAACTGCTAACATATCTTAGGTTACATTAAATTTTCCAACAATCATCCTTACTGCCCGATATAAACTGTTTTACAGGGAATCACAAATCACATAAAGCATCTTTTTAAAACTCCCAGATGCTCTGCACTACACCATGAACCCTTAAATTATGTGCAATGAAATCATAATAGAAGACCTTCACATCAATGGATGTAATACATTGTAATTGTATGGCTATAATAACTGTACAAGGCAAAGCCCATTCCAGGACAAAACACCGAAAAAATCCTTATCATTATTATCTCAAGGGTTACTACTACTTTTGTTGTACTTCAAATAACTACTATTACTACTTGACATGGTAAAATTTTGAGGTAATATGTCAATGCCGTTATCTTGTTGGACTTGGGGCAGAAAAAAAAACCCAAGTTTCAAGAGGTGAAAGTAAATTAAGGTAAAAGTGAAAGACATGACACTTCAATGTGATCCGAATTACAATAGAAGAGTTCGAAAGAGTAAGCCTGGTTGCCAAAATTCTCGACAAAAGCAAAATTGGGATTTATTTGAGTTTGAAAGCCTTATTAGAGAAATTCTCAGCAGCAACAAAATTAGAATTTATTGGTGAGTTCACATAAAGAGGTTAAATAAATTGGTTTACCTAAAAAATGTAGAGTCTGCTTCAGTAGCAACAGCCTTGGCTAAGTATGACTTCCCAGTCCCAGGTGGCCCATACAAAAGAAAAGCTCTCCATGGCCTTCTCTTTCCTAAAAGTAGAACAAGTAATGTTGAAAAGAGAGTGAATAGAACCGTTGGAAAAGCCGCTAAAAGGGGAATGTAGATTAGGTTCAGCTAAAAGAAGGTGGAGTCTTTATCCTTGCAAACAACAGTTTCTGAATTGACACTAACAGAGACAGCAAGCAGATCTTAGTAACATGATACCGGAGGCTGTTCCTCACATTTAGGTTTTGCATGATGTTGAGCAGTAAGATAATGATGATAAGAACGTTTACCAAATAAGCATGATCATCTTAATAATATCAACACAAAATCATGTCTGTATCATTAAAATACATCTAATTTAAAGAGTCCCAACCCCCAAGAGTATGTCATTATTCTTCACGGGTAACATTCTGCAAAATGAAAAATAAGGTAATCTTAAGTCGCCAATTGAAGTTACTAGCATCAGGTTAATGCTACTAACTTGAATTGACGACTTCAAGAATACTCTTGGCCTCTTGGGGGCTGGGAGATCTTTTTAAATGATATCACAGGCGAGAAAGAATAAAATTCTAAACAGTTCCATAATCAACATTCAATCGGTTCTACTATGCACTGCAAATTGTTAAAATCAAGCAAAAGACACTAAATTTATAGCTTAAAATAAAAAATCATCCAGTAGCAAAGCCTGTAAAGAAAAAACCCACAAAACCATTAAATTCCTTGATAGTTCAACAATCAATCATTGGCCCATTCTATTATCCACGGAAAAATAACTAAACTCAGCTAAAGTCACCAATTATTTAGACATATACCTGAAATCAGGCTAAAAAAAGCCAATAAAAATCCAGAAAAAGAAAAAAAGAACTAACCAGTAAAAAACTGAGGAAACTTGACCGGCAAAATAACAGCTTCTTGCAAAGCCTGCTTAGCGCTTTCTAACCCAGCCACATCATTCCACTTAACATTAGGTTTTTCCCTAATAATAGCCGAATTAAGCCCAGCTCTCAACTTGGCCTGTTCCGGATCCTCCCCGTCACCGCCTTCTCCTCCGCCACTACCATCTTTAGGTTTGCTTTTGGGACGCGTGGCAACAGCAGCATCCCCATTAGAAGCCGGTCCTGGCCCACCTTCATCAAGAACAGCGCGGATCTCCTCGGCACGGCGTAAATACTCGGTGAATTTCTGGGTGATTGCTTCTCTGATTTTGGGGTTCTTCTCGTATTTCAAATGAGTCTTGAAATACTCGAGCGCGTTCATGTATAAAGGGAACGCTTTGCTGTAGTTCCCTGCATTATCTTCTTGTACCGCTTGCTTCACGTACTCTATCGCTTGTTCTTTGAAATTGCTATACATATTTTTACCCAACTTTTATTCTTTTTCAATGGAATTGCATGGGATCGATTGAAAATTGATTCTTTTCTTTTCTTTTCCAAACGGGTTTTTGGAGATTTAGAGAGAAAAAGAAAAGAAAAGATCGAACGAGAGAGAGGAAAGACGAAGGAAGGTAGAGAAAGATTCAATTTTTGATCGTCAAACAACTGGCAAGAGCGTGTTGAATATATTATTTATTCATTTTGGCAACGGAAATAATAATTTATAACTTTTTAATTGTTTTAAATTTTACGATTTAAAATCTAAAATTTGATTTTCATACAAATTAAAATTAAGAAAAATAAAACGTCACCACTATAATTAAAATTGGTCTAATTACATATGTGAATATTTTAAATTCTTAGGGAAAGATGGGAATTTAAATTATGCAATTATACAATTATGATTTATATATAAACAGTAACTTGAATTATATATATTGTTAAGTATTAACTCAAATTATATTTGATAATTAAGTTTATTTAATACCTAAATGTTTATATTAAACAATATATCTTACCGACTAAGTTTTACTGTCTAAAATTTATTAGTGGTCAAATATTTAGCTTTATAAAGATAGAGTTGGAATAAAACACCACTTTTAAAAAATAATGAAAAATAAAGGGTTACTTTGAAAAACAATTTTTTAATAGTGATACTAAGATAAAACACCAGAGGTTATAATATTTAAAAAAAGTTACCTCAAGAAAATTTGGGAAGGAAATAAAGAAAAAAAGAGTCTAAAATGGAAATTTGATTAATAAAATATTAAAAATAAATTATCAAAGAAAAAAAGTCTAAAATGAAAATTTGATTAAACGGGCTGAGGTTTATTTATTACAATTCTTAACGCCGCAAGCAAAGCCCATTTTCCTTCACGGCGCGGGGTTTTAAGCTGTTAGCTTGGCGGCGGTGAAAGAAAGGGTGAAAAAACGAAAAGAATGGGAAAGAGAGACAAGAAACAAAAGCACCAACAAAGAACAAGTCATAGAGGTGCAGCCTCGTATTACACTGCCCAACATGATGATGATTACGAAGATGAAAGCTTCAGTTTTCAACAGCCGTCTCAAGATTCTGAAGAACAAGATGAAGAACCAGAAGAAGAGGAAGAAGAAAATGACCCAAACCCATCAATTGAAATGCCATCAAAGTTCCTTCTTTACCAACAATCCGTACAGGTTATAATCACCCCCAATTCCAAAGTTTGAATTTTTTCCTTTTATGAAGTGGGTAGATAAGAAGAGTTTATAAAATGGGAAGTTAAAAAGCTTTGTCTTGCTTTAGTTGGGGATGTAAAATTCAACACAGAGTAGCTGATTAATGTGTTAGGTAATGTGAAGATTGGTTCTTTCTAATTATTTGATGTTTGTTATTAATTACATGTTTTTATTAAAATAATTGTTTGTTGAATGCAGTCACCGAAAGGAGATATAAGCTATTTGCAGAAGTTCTTTTTGATGTATGTGGGTGGAAGATTGCCTTTGCATCTTCAAGAAGATTTCTGTGGCACTGCACTTCTTAGGTATGTTTCCCCTTGTGAATAAGTCAAGGCGGGCGGCGGCCATTGATTTTTTTCGCATTTCACCCCTAGTTTTGTAGATGGTATTTCAGTTTTCATTTTGTAACCATTGCTTGCTTTATAGCTTTTGAATCTAAGCTTATGCTGCTGGAATCTCATCGAAAAATGTATGTTGCTGAACATGATAGTAAAACATGTCACTGTCTATATGGTTTATGTTTAGATATAAGGCAAAGGCAAGACTGATTCCTCAAGTGCCTCTCGATCTTTACTTCAGATAGTTGTCAGTAATTAAAACCATGCTCTCCTTTTATACGGATGATGTAGTTTGGTTAATTGATGAAACTGTAACTTTGATTGCCAATAAATTTGATAATCTGTCAGGTCATTCGTAGCCAGTACAAACTCGTGTACTCTCTTTCTAATATAGTTAGCAATTCACATTGAAAAGTGCAGACTAGTAAGTACTGAGAATTTACTCTGGTTGACAGTACAGAGTGGCTTCGAAGTGATCCTAGGCGGACAGCTGTAGGATTGGATCTTGACCTCGAGGCATTACAGTGGTGCCTGGAGAACAACATCAACAAAGTTGGGGCTGACGGGTATTCCAGAATATCCCTCTTTCATGGGAATGTATTGAGTCCTCATGAGGCAAGATTAGTTGGCTTCAAGCCCCAGGAGCCAATAAGGAACATTCAGTTGGAGGAAAGTGATTATAATTCCGAGATTGCTGCAACAGAACCTAACATGCTTGAGGGCTCTACCTCTTCTACGAATGAAGAGTCCATTGAGGCAGATGCTAAAATACCTGCAAGAGACATTATATGTGCTTTTAATTACAGCTGCTGTTGTCTCCATAAACGTGCGGAACTTGTTTTGTATTTCAAGCATGTTCTTGAAGCCTTGTCAAAAAAGGGTGGTATATTTGTGATGGATTTATACGGTGGCACATCGTCCGAGCAGTCATTGAGACTTCAAAGGAGATTTCCCAATTTTACGGTATAATATTTCTGCCCATATAAACATGCTAATGCGAAGTACTGTTTAAAGATTTCATATAAAAAATGGTACATTGGGTCCGGCTTTCTGTTTTATATTCAAGTATAGAGTATTTAACTTCCCTTGTGTAAGAAAAGGGTTATATGTTTTACTTCAATTTCTGGTTTATTTTCATTTTTGCATAAGTGTAGGCCATTGATACGGAGATCTCATGTTATGAGATCCATACCGTAACATTTAAGGCAATATGTGCAGTATACTTGGGAGCAAGCTGAATTTGACATCATCGAACGCAAAACCAGGATTAGTCTCCACTTTCATCTTTCAAAGCAGCAGAAGAAACTTCGCCATGCATTTTCATACAGTTGGAGGCTGTAAGTTCTGTTGAATTCCTGTTTTGTTTTCTTGTTTATGATTGACACATTGCTGTCAGGTTTGCCCTTTCAGTTCAGTAACTTCCCCTCGAATTTGATAAGATAGTGGCTTAAATGTCCAGGTGGTCATTGCCAGAGATTAGAGACTGTTTAGAAGAGTCTGGATTTCAATCTGTCCATTTCTGGCTTCGAAAGATGCCGGACACGAATGAAAACAGAAGCACGGAGGGATTTGGAATCGGGAGAGATGTGAAGTATGAAGAGGTAAATACTTTCCAACAAGAAGATGCTTGGAATGCGTATATTGTTGCCGCAACATAATAGACCCTTCAATCCTATCTTTTTCAACGGACCAACTGTCGATATGCTTGAGTAGGAGAGGCAGGCAGCGTTTGACACCACGCGACAGCTTGTTTTCATGGTTGTAAAACTGGCGTTATCTCATATTATTGTGCTTCCGGTCTTTCACGGCAGCACATTATTGAATGAATTATTCTGTCGCGTTCCATACTCGGTAACTCGAACTAATACTCTTAACATCTAGCAAAAGAACCCCTATATTCGACTCATTTGCATCTACAAGGAAACCAGACGGGAGTGTTGCATCTTCAATTAGTGAGGTGTGATGTCCTTCTTGCTTCTTTTATTTCCATTTTAAGAACATTTTCCCCAACCTCTTTACATATTAATGCTTGCGTAACCAGAAAGTAATAGTTATCAGAGCCTTGAAGCTTAAGGGTCAGTGTTGATGTTTGGAGATCGTTCATGCTACCTAAGATCTAGATTTTGGACGGTCCGGATGTTTCTTGTTAATCAAGTCATTTGAAAATCTTTGGAAATGAAGAGTAAGATTTATGGTAATCTGTTATGGAAGTTTGGCTAGATTGGGTTTTACGTCGTTGGACACTGCTAAGCCTAACACGTGTCTGGAGGAGAAGTGATAGGATTTTTTTTCCTTTTGGTTGAAATTATGCATGTTCTTTGCCGGTCTGTCTATATGATGTAAATATAACATAAAAGTACGTCATTAATAGATACAAACATTATATTAATATTAATATGGTTTATATTACAGTTAAATGTATTATTTAAAGTACGTCATTTTTATCTAAAATTATAAAAATTGACACATTATATCTAGATAAAAATTGTATACTTTTAATATTTACTTGACAATACTCTAAATATTTAAATGAAAAATATGTTATACTTTAAGTATTTAAATAAAAAATGGTAAACTTTAAATACCTATAATATAATGCCTATTAATAGATACAGACATACTATGCCCATTGAAAGGACAATGGTTTAATATTTCTCCATTGTCATTTATTTATTATTATGAGAGAAAACGGGACCCACTTCCAGGGCAATGTTACGTCATTATGTCTCGATTTGGGTCCAAATTGGATTCCCAACTTTAACTCTCAATTAAGAATAATAGTAATAATAATAATAAACATTTATATTTTTTAAAAAATATCATAAAACAAAGCAGAGGACAGAATTAACGTAGCTTAACGGCTAAGTATATTATATTTATATAGTTTCTCAGGAACCATTAGCCACCCGAAATTATGGCTGTTTCGATTTATGTTTTTTTCCTGGTAAAATTCAATTCACACCGTTTATTTAATTTTAACGCGTAGTATTTATTTTATTTATTGGACAACAAAATAAAGAAGCCCCGAGAAAAAGAAAAAGAAAGTGTGTGGAATCTTCGACCAAATCCCTCCCCTCCCCTTTCTTTCTTTTCTTCCCCCGCATAAAAGAGCGGTTTCTTTCCCTTCCCTTTCCCCGTTTACTTTTTCTTTCTTCTTTTCTATTCTGATTACAGGAAGATTTCGGTTTCGTATTTTCCTCTGAAACTCTCGTCTCAGGTGATTTTCCTGTCGATCTTTTTTATTATTTTTTGTTGAATCTATGGCTTTTTATTTGTTTTTATCGTGTTAAATGTTTTTTTCTTCTATATATATGTAGGAGATTGAAAAAGATATGGCGGAAGAACACAGATGTCAAGCACCGCAATTATGTGCAAACAACTGCGGATTCTTTGGAAGCCCAGCGACTCACAATCTTTGTTCTAAATGTTATCGCGATCTTCAGCTCAAAGAACAGCAATCTTCCTCTGCCAAACAAGCCTTTAATCAAACATTCGTTCCATCGTTGCCGTCGTCGTCATCGGCCGAATCTACGTTGTCGATTTCCTTAGCGGCGGCGAAGGAAGAACCGTCGGCGGAAACAAATCAAACGACGGTGGTGGAAGAGGAGGTTCAGGTGAGGCCAAACAGGTGCTTGAGTTGCAAGAAACGCGTGGGGCTCACGGGGTTCAAGTGCAGGTGTGGGATGTTTTTTTGCGGGATCCATAGGTACCCTGAACAACATGCTTGTACTTTTGATTTCAAAGGGATGGGAAAACAACAAATCGCCAAGGCTAATCCTCTTATCAAGGGCGAGAAGCTTCGAAAAATTTAAATAAAAAGTTGTTTGAAGAAAAAGAGAAGGGGAGGGGTTTCTTTTGTGATTGTGTGTGTCAAAATTTCAGAATTTGGGTCGTCGAAAAACTGATGAAATTTAGAATGATCATTGGGCATCGCCGGCCGATGGCCGGTCAACTAGTGGAAAGTGTTTTAGATGGTGGTTGTTATTATTCCCTATATAAATGGTACTATTCTATTTTTATGTTTCTTAACATATATATGGCCTTGTTGGTTGTTGCATTGAATTATACAGTATATATCTAGTATCTCAACTTGATCAAATAAATAATAATAATAATATATTTTTTATACAAAATTAATAAATGGCCTTTTTAATTATTTGTTAAACGATGTATTTTAAATATTATTTTATCTAATAAAAATAAATGCTTTTTAAGGATTTATATCCAATACACTGTCGGTTAGGCCTGTAAACGAACACGAACGAGGTTGTGTTCATGTTTGTTCGTTTAACTTTAACCGAACAAATGAACGAACATAAACGAACTCAAAATTTCTTGTTCATGTTCGTTCATTAAGGAATGTAACTTGTTCATGTTCGTTCATTTAAATGATAAACGAACACAAATGAACACAAACGAACGTATATAATATATTAAATATTTAATATTTTGAGTTAGTTCGATTAATTCAGTTAATTAACTAATTTTAAACCAAATTAATCGATAATTGAAATTTAAAAAAACTCTTAATCATTAACCGAAAACCTAAAATTATCTAATAAATTAACTAATTTTGTTTTGGTTAGTTCGGTTTAACTAAACAATGAATACCCCTAGACATATGTGAATAAACTTAAATGAACAGAAACGAACGAACATAAACGAAAAGATTATCGAACGTTCACAAACATAAATGAACGAACAAGCCCTTTGTTCGTGTTTGTTCATTTAATTAAACAAACAAAAAAATTACTTATGTTTGTTCGTTTAATAAATAAACGAACTTCTCGCCGAACGGTTCGCTGAACGTTCGGTTCATTTACAGGCCTACTGGAGGTGGAAACTAAAAGTTTCCACAAGCGCCTTAGTTTTAGGATTTAGAGACTTAGTTTAGGGTGTATGGTTTAGGGGTTTGGGTGTAGGAATTTAAAATTTAGGGGCAATGGTTAGAATTTAGGGTTTAGGGTTACGATTTAGGGTTTAAAGATTAAGGTTTATATTTTAATGCAATATGTTGAGGGTTTAAGTTTTAACGTATAAACCCTAAATTTTAACTTTAAACCCTAAATTCTATTCATAGTCCTTAAATTTTAAACTACTAAACCTAAACCCCTAAACTCTACCCCTAAATTGAGTCTCTAAACTTTAAAATAATGGTGTTTAAATTATCATATATTTTATAGGTTTAAATCTTGATATTTATTTTGTGAATGTAATATTTTTTATTTAATAAAAAGAATAGTAAAAAGAACTTGTAGTAACATTTTCAAGCCAAATTATTCTAAAAAATAACATAAAACTTGTCTTAAATAAATTTTAATAAATATATATTACATAAAAATATATAATTCAAGGAACATATTTCAAGACACTGACGATAAAATATTTATTTTTTTACAAACGAGTTTAATTTAAAGTTAAAAATTTAAAATTTAAAATTTTTGGTTAAACTTTATAATTTTAAAATTAAATATTTAAATGTTAATTTTTAGAATAAAATTAAAAATTTAAATTAGACATGAAATTGTTTTTCTACACCATCAAATATTAACCTAATCCCACACAGCCCCCCCAAAAATCTACCCAAGCTTTACCCAACTTGTATTGTCCTAACCTTTGCTCTCTTATTCCATCAGAAGCCTATATTCCAGGGTTTGCAATTTCTTAAAACTTCCCTTTGTTTCATTACTCCAATTCCTTTACTTTTTTGTGGTGTTTGTCTTAGTTTTAGTATTGTTTAAGAAGAGAGTTATCTCGTATTAAAAGAATTATGAATTTTCAAGTTATCAAACACTGCACTCTTCCATTTTTAGCTTCCACCTGCAATTTACATTCCACTTTGTTCTGATATTTCCTGCTTCAAATATTTCGTTTTTTTTCTTCTTTTCATTCTGGGTTTTCTTCAAAATAGGAAATTATTTGTTCTTTCACGGGAAAGATTTGATTTTTTTGTTCTACATTGTGTTTAAGCCCCTCTTCTCTATTTGGGATGCCAAAATCTACTGAACCTGAAGGTGGGTCTGAATCTGATGCAAATTTATTCAAGATCCGAACTTTTTTCATTTTCTGGCCGTATCTAACAAACCCCATTTACCGTCCTACCAATGTAATTGTTCCCATGAAGAGATCAGTGAGACCCTTGATAAGCATTGTATTGCTTGTTGCATTGACTGCAACCTTAGGCTGTCGGATTGCCGGTGACCGCAGCCGAGCATTCACTGTTTCAACTCAGTTGGAGTCAAGCAGGGCCCTAATCCAACCCCCACCAATCCAAAATTTCAACTCCACTTTGCTTAAGTTTGCATCTATTGATTTAGGTGAAGAAAAATCCAAGCTTGAAATAAAGCGGATGTTGGAAATGGACTTTGATAGTCAAGGACGGCATAGGAACTTTGGAACTCCGAGGAGGTTCAATCGTCATGATGTCAAATCCAGAAGCTCTAATGGATTATCGGTAATGCTCAGATCCCCTAAATTTTATCGGTACCGGTTAGATTTTAGGAGGATTTTACAGCTTTGGGCAAGAAAAAAGATGTTTCAACCTGATATCATGATGGATTTAGTTAGATTAATGAAGGTTCCCATTGATATCCACCATGGTTTTATGAGTTCTGATAAAAAGTATAAATCTTGTGCTGTTGTGGGGAATAGTGGGATATTATTGAAAAGTGATTATGGGGCATTGATTGATGGCCATGAGATTGTGATTAGATTGAATAATGCTAGAACCGAGAAGTTTGAAAAGAGTGTGGGATCAAAAACAAGTATTTCCTTTGTAAATAGCAATATACTGCATCTTTGTGCTAGGAAGGAAGGTTGTTTTTGCCATCCCTATGGAGGGAATGTTCCTATGATTATGTACATTTGTCAACCGGTTCATTTCATGGACTATTTGGTCTGCAATTCGTCTCACAAGGCACCTTTATTGATTACAGATCCACGTTTCGATATCTTATGTACTAGGATAGTGAAGTATTATTCGGCCAAACGATTCGTAGAGGAGACAGGGAAGGCATTGGAAGAATGGGGGTCTGCTCATGACGGCTCTATGTTCCATTACTCCTCTGGAATGCAAGCTGTTATGCTAGCATTGGGAATGTGCGACAAAGTTAGTATATTTGGCTTTGGCAAATCAACTTCTGCCAAGCATCACTATCATACTAACCAGAAGTCCGAGCTACGGTTGCATGACTACGAGGCAGAGTATGCGTTCTATCACGATCTGGTTAAGAATCCGCAGGCAATACCATTCATTTCAGATAAGTTCAGGTTCCCTCCTGTGGTGATCTATCGATGATTTTGTCGGGATATGCATTCTATCCATGATTTGGTAAAGAAGCTGTTGGTAGTACCATTTGTTTTGGACTTGTACAAGTTCCCTCCTGTGCTAGATCTCTTTGGCGGATGTGGATGAATAACTTTTATTTCGTACTTGGTTCTTTTGGTCCAGATTAAATTGTTGTTGTACTCGTATTGTATTAGCTAGTTTTCCACCCTCTGGCCCCAACTATCAAAGGTAGTTTAGGGTCATTTTTAAGTGTAAAATTGGAACTGAGAATATCAAGGAAGTTGTGAGATTTTTCGTTTGTTGAAACTGATATTCGAATTCAATTGAGAGCAACATAAGTAAATCATGTATGTATATTTTTTCACCTTGAATACTTTTAGGAATCTACAGCTTCTAGCTTTTTTTAATATGTTTCAATATAAGGTTCTTAAGCATGCCTTATTTAGATGAACTGCCTTTGTGATTGCAACAGGCAAAGCGAGAGCAGTTATAGTAATTCGTGATTGAAGTGTAAATATATTTATCACATGCATGTTCATTTTTTGGGCCTTGCTTTTTCGTTTTAAAAAGGAAATATGATCGAGACTTTGCTTAAAAAAACTATGACGTGCCTTGACTCCAGGTTTTAGAGGGTCGGATTAAAGACCAAAGCAAATGCAGTAGAATGTAAAGTTCGAATGTAAGCAATATTTGTTTTACTCTTGTTTATAGGCAAAGACTTCACCTTATATGGTTGGGCATGGTATCTGGAAAACTTGGTTGAACCAAACCCCCAACTTAAACGAAAACAGATTTAGATATAAGGGAAGTTCTACTAAGATTCTGTTACTGTCTCTCATCATCAGAGATGTTTGAGGTGAATATGTACAACAAAATCCATCAACATCCCCCATATGATAGTACCATCTTTACCACCATCACATGTACCAAAAGCCAAGTGATAAAACTATACAAAAAGGACCCCTTTTGATTCACCTCTTTTAATCCTCGGTTTCGATCACTGCATCTTTTTCTTCAAACTTCACTCCCACCAAGAACTTCATGCTCACCTGTTGTTGAAAAACATGACAAACATAATTTTAGCATGACAAACATAATTTTAGCAGAGTTCTGAATGATAAAAGAATATATTGAGACTAACCTGTTTGGGATCATAGACCGTGTACTCATTATATTCCAGAGGGCTATTCTTGTGTTCTGAAGGGATCAATCGACCACAGGGGACTTTGATATCATCTTTCCAGTCTATGAACTCTGTTTCGTCTGGTTTCTTTCTCCCCAATCCCTTCACACAAACTTTCTTCTCTTCGAATTGCTTCGTATCCTGTGTTGTTTAGTTAAGTGAGGAACAATATTTCATGAAAGGATTAAGGATTAAGGTGGTGATAGAATGAAGTAGGCATGGGAGTTTACCTCAGGTGGATTCGTAAGCTCGATAATTTCTTCTCCTTGTGAAAAGACAGCAAGAACCAAGAAGCCCTCGGGCCGGTCTACAGCAGTGAAGCCATACCTCGCAGCTTCTGCAGCAGCATCAGAACAAACAATGCCCTTCCCGAACTGTAAAAATAACTTGAACGTTTAGTGATATGAATAGGATTTAGGCCTTAATGTGATGAAAAACTATAGCTGGATGTTCATTTTTACCATGTATCCTGGAACTGGTAGAGAGCAGCTAGCTGGGAGGAAGCCTTTATGCAAATGCCTTAACAGGTTCGAGCTTCGAGTACCTAAAATTCAAATACAAGAATGATCACTCATGCACACTTGCAGAAGAGAAGTTCCTTATGGATGGATGAGACTTACCGCACCACAGGAGTCTTTTGTTTGGTAGTTTTTTTACTTCATCAAAAGAGGGGCCTTCCTTCGTTTCCACACTGAAGATGTTCTCAACTGAAATCCCATATTCCTTCCCAAAATTCACCAAATATACAATGCATTGTTAGCTAGTCGAAGAAGAATAAAAACTACGCCAAAATATGCAAAACCTGGGGGTGCGGCTTACATTGTCTGCAACTTTGATAGGTTCATAAGTTTTTTCCACATAATTGAGGATCATCTTGTAGTCATCTGAATCTTTCTCCAGTGGAGAAATTGAGCATCCTATTCTCTTGTATCTATCGGACAATGGGTCATCAAGGGTATCATCTCCCATGTGTCCAATAACATGGGAGGCCACAGCAATATCTCGAACACACTCGAATGATGCTGCACACTAGAAAATTCAAGCCATGGTTTAGTAGCAAGAAAAATAGGAGTTAAAAAGGGTGTGTATTTATATCGCGAATCCAGGTTTTACATGATCAGCAAGTTCTTGATAATCCCTGAAGATGAAGGGCCTGGTGGAATGCATCAGGGTGAACCATGTTTGGCTAAAGTCTGACCACACCGCCTCTGCTTTAGGTCCGGATTCCTTCATTGATTTCACTTTTTCTACAAATTCTAGTAGAACCTCCTCACCTGGTTAAATCCATGATATTATAGATATGAAAATAAATAAAAGAGGAAAAAGTTAACCAGAAGGGTGAGAGATTTTGTTCTTACATTTTTTCAAATGAATATTAGAGAGCATCCCCATTGGTAAATCAGGGGCATCTAAATCCATCTCCATCAGTGCATACCTGTCCAGTGAAGCATACGACTGGTTAAATCATATAGCCGTAAAAGAAATGGATTAATCGCCATGGTTGAAAGAAGCATACTTGTAAATCTCCTGACTGCAAATAACCTTCATGAAGTTTGCGACCATTGGTTCAAGTTTACAATGTGCTGCTGCAACACCTAGCTGCCGAAGGCCGAGTCCTCCACATCTCACATCCACTCCATCATCCTTATGGATACAAAGAAAACAATTAGAAATAAATATCATGTGAAAAAAAAAAACAGATTCAATAATATGGATAGAACCATAGAAACAAGAGATTTTTACCATGTCTATAGGATAAAATTTCAGAGGCTTCTTCTGAAACTTCTTCTCCCTTTCCCATGGCTCAAACTCATTTCCTGTTACCTCCTCAAAGAGCCTAACAAACTCCTTCACAGCACCGTCTTCGTCCTTCGATTCCTCGAGCCGCTCCTGGGCATTTGGATCATCACCTACTCTCCCTTTCTTGTAGTACAAGTGGAGGCAACCGTCTGGTATCTTGATAAGTTGCATAATACAATACCTATACAAATGAAGCTTGGAAATCAGTAACTGCAATGGAGCTACGGTAGTATCAATATAGAATCAATAAAAGAACTCGCTGCATTACTCATTAATGGATCGTCCTAGGTCGCAGAGTGAAAAGGCACAGTTGTATAATATCCCATCTTTCTCAAAGATTTGACCACCTTGTTCTTGCAATCTGGTATCCTTGTAGACTCCTCTTTTCCCATAGAGCTTGAGCTGCGAGCAATTAAATCACAGAATTGAGACCAACCATCTAGTTCTTTTAAAAAAAGTACTCCAATTTCTATGAGGTGAAATGGCATACTTCTGCTGAAAATGATTCAAGTGCTGATTCATCAGGAACTTGTTTATCACATGGAATTCCTTTGCCATCAACAGAAGAATCTGTAACTATGTCATAAGCTTCTAATGGCTGTGCTTCTTGTTTCTCAATGCTGTCAAGTAACCAAGATTCACTCACCACTCTTACCCCTTTTTCCCTGAAATGTTCCATCCATTGTCATTCAACTAAAACTTTCAAACCCTATAACTTCTCACACATGTACTCACATTGCTTCCATCAGTTTGGATGAGCCGCCGCGCTCTCGTTCAGCAGGAGGAGCAACCAAGCAAGTTATACCTGCCCCAGACTTTTACAAAGTTAACATAAAGGCATCATAAAAGTAAACACTTTGCAATGGTGAAAACAATTACCAATGATTGAGTTGGAGACTTTCCCTCCATGTTTTTCTATCTTGGATTTCCAGAATTGCTGCATAGAAGAGTTGCAAAATGAAGGGTTTAGCCCTTCTCAATCAAAGAGCAAAGGTTTAAAGGTTCAGCAATATCTAAACTGAAGCATTTTCACATACATGTGTGCGACTAAGACGGCCCATCAGGGAAATCATCATTCCTAAGAAAGGTTTGTCAGTAACTCCTACATACCGGTGCGGCCGGATGCTTGGATCCTGGTACTTCTTCAGCAACTATAGGAAGAAGCAATGGTAGAGCTTAGTGAACTTCACTGAAATTCGTAACATAAAACCAGTGAGATTAATCAGCGAAATTTACATCAGCAACAGGTGAATTCAGGGCAGAATCAAGCAATTTGGGTGGTTCTTGCTTCCTTGCTGGACTTCTAGTTTTGTATACACAAGAAGACCACCCGCTATATGTTCCCTTGCAAGAATAACGGTTGCCATCAAACTCCAAATCACCATTGCAGATTTGGCACTTCTCTAGTGGTCCATAGAACAACATATCAAGGCTGCCAACAGAAAAATAGAAGATTTTAAAGCTCTGGGTGTGATTTCATTGATGAATTATCCGCATGAAAATAGACTAACCATTTGATGGCAACTGAAGCATCAGAACCTGATGAATCCTGGCCATTGGATTCAAGAATTTCTCTCATTTGAGCAATAGACAAGTGCTCTCTGACAGATTTACAGAACTCTTCAAACTCGTTAGCTACATCAAATGTAGCTTTTTCCTCATGCTGATCATTACCAATCTCAACCTTGGGTTTCTTTGGAGATTCCTTTCCTTCATTACTTTTCAACTGCTCTGCCTTTTGCTTTCTTGTCATGATCTTCTCTTCATCAGCATGTCCATGTCCATGTCCATGTCCATGAGACCTTGTTTCATGAAGCTTCACAAATCAAAAGAAAATTAAAGCCTATATATGCCATTAGAACTATCATTATGAAACCTCAAAAACAATAAATCTGCTACAAACCTTCATGATTTTCCTCCTCTGTCAAAGAAACTAGAGTTTTAGTATGAATTTTCGTACCAAAAATAAAAAGCCTTAATGGGGCAGTGTTTTCTAACACCGGCAATCTTGTACTATATAACGACGCATTGACATAGATGGAATTCTTTCAAGTCTCTAAGCTGTTCTGTCTTCCCAAGAACAAAACATCTGTTCACATGCAGAGGAGCTCAACGCCACGTGTCCAAATGGGTGTTTCTCGCAGCCTAAACCTTTGACGGGTGGTAATCTAAACTGTAATGATTCAACAGGTACTTTTTTGGCTTTTGTCTCACTCTTCTCTATCACATGCAATTACTAAGGTATACGGTATATATCTAATCCTTTTCAGATTCAATGTTTTTTTTCCCTTGTACTACTTGGCAGCTCCTTATCTTCCTGGACTGGCACGTGGAATTTGCGAGGTGGGAGACCCAAAATGCTGCATCAAGGCTATTTTTCCATGAGCTTGTTGTGGGAGGCCTATGTTGCCCGTATTTCAGATTATCAAGGTTTCAACCTTCTCAGCTGATTAATTCTTGATCTGCATCTGCTGTAGGATACTGATTTGAAATAGACCTCCAACTTTTCTTTTTATTTCTCAAATAAAAAATTGTTGGTTTAAAGGGTAAGAATTCCTTTAATTTTTTTAAAAAAAAAATTGATGAAGTTTTTTTTTACATTTAATTAAGTTATTAAAATAATAAATTAAATCAATTAAACATTTCGATCAACATTCATAATTAAATTTAATTAACTTTTGGATCTAATGGTACAACACGTAGTGCCAAAATATTGTAGGTTCATATTCAAGTTTTTTTTTCTTCTTTTCATTTAAAAACTCAATAAAAATCTTAAAAAATTCTAAAAAATGTAATTTAGTATATACATATAAGTATAATTATTTGATGTATCAACGGAGAAAACTTTTACCTTTTAAAACTCATTTTAGGGTATATGTTTAGTAGTTTAAAATTTAGTGTTTGTGACTAGGGGTGATAACGAGCCGAGCCCGAGCTTGGCCAGGCTCGGGCTCGGCTCGGAAACAGTATAATTGGGTTCGGTTCGGGCTCGAAGCTCGCGAGCTCAAAATGTTAGGCTCGAGCTCGGCTCGAAAACAATTCTAATGGGCTCGGCTCGGGCTCGAAGCTCGTCAGGCTCGGCTCGGCTCGAAATGAAAAATTTTGCTATAATTTTTTTATATAAAATATTCGTTAAAAATCCATTTCATAACCAACACTAAAATGAAATTTAATGACCGGAAAGGGAAAAAAGTGCCAAAAATTAGATTAATCCAAATAATCAATAAATATTCTTATAATACAAACACATAATTAAAGAAAATACAAAATCAAACAACAATCAACTAATGAAAGAAAATACAAACACATAATTTATTTTAGTGCATATGTAGATTCCGAGCCTGTTCACGAGCTTTTCGAGCCGAGCCTGGGTAAGCTCGGCTCGGCTTGTTAAGATTTCGAGCCGAACCCGAGCCCGAGTCGAGCTCACTCGAGCCGAGCTTTGACCGAGCCGAGCCCGAGTAGCTCGCGAGCCGGTCAGGCTCATTATCACCTGTATTTGTGACTAAAAACAAATATATAATAGCACTAAATGAAGCGTTTCAAGGTTAACTCACCTCACTATAAGTAAAACGACGCGTTTAAAGCAGCAATAAAGAACGAATCGGATGTCTTTCAGTTTAACAGCTTCCGTTCCATTCCCGGCTCTGACTCTGAGTTTCCAGCTTCGGGAAGAAATGAGTAAAATGGAAGCTTTTAAACGCAATCTAATAATTATATCACTGCTGTTAACAAATCTAAGATCCATTGCATCGTCACCGGACAATCACCGCTACGATGTAGGAGATCACGTCCCTTTATTTGTCAACAAAGTTGGTCCCCTCAACAATCCCAGGTACCCAGAACAATGAAAACTCAATCTTTACTTCAAGTTTCAATTTTTTTCTTGGGGTTTTAGATTGTTACGTCTTTCTAAGAAATGGGCATTGTTTAAATTGATGCGGGGATCGATACATTTTGATGAGTCAGCGTTTGATTTTCATTTTGTTAAGTCAACTGCCTGTAAAAGAATTTTGGGTTATGAAAGTGTAGTAGTTACTTTGCTCAAGGATGTTGAAGGATAGGATCTGTACTATAATGAGGCGACGACCCTGTTATTTAAATATCAATTCAAATCCCTTTAAGGGATTTTAGAGATTTAATGGTTAAAATAACTAAATACATTGCCATTTTGAAGAACACAAGACTGATAATTGAAAGTTTATTAATAATTCAAGAATGTTGAACTTTTATGCACATAGCCGCTTTGTGTTAGATTGGTTATCTTATAATTGCTCCTGGGGTAGAACTAGAACTTATACTAGAGTGACTCCTTATAACACGCTGCCTCGGGAGAGAGATAAATGATCATGGTTCTAGGTTACGTTTTTGTTCTTAGCAGAAGTTAATGGTCAGTTTTACTTGAACTGCCAATTTCTATTTCCTTTCTGGCTACTATGTCCTTCTGGTCTTATGTTTTATCCCCAAATTGTTATTGTATTGCAGTGAGACTTACCAATACTATGAATTGCCATTCTGCCGTCCAGGTTAGCAACAATCATCAGAATTACTTCTTCTTAAGTTTGATATTGTGCATTCATAACTACTTGTGTATGTATAAACTTTGAATGAAGTGAAATTAGTATTTGTTAACATTCAGTTAAATTTTACAGTTTTAATATTGAAGATTGCTTAAAAGAAAACTATCCAACATTTACCGTGGATGAAGCTTTTAAAACAAGTCTTTCTAGATCCTTGGCTCTGGGATCTTATAGTTACATTTTGGAGCTCACAATATTATCACTTTAATGTTCTCTTTCTATGCCTCTGCCTCCGCCTCTGTCTCTTCAGTTTTCTTTTATTGTTTTTTTTTTCTTTGCCAAAAGTTAATGGTAGCATCGAGCTTTCATCTCTCCCTAATTTTGGGCTTGTGGAGTTTGGAGTTGTACTAGTAAATTCGCACTTTGTGGCTTGCAGATCCTGTAATGCAAAAGAAGGAGTCCCTTGGGGAAGTTATGAGTGGTGATCGTTTGACTAGTGCACTATATAAGTTGAACTTCCGGGAGAACAAAGTTCTAGAGACATTGTGTCACAAGAAGCTTGAAGGAGATGGTGTTGCAAAATTTAGAGATGCTGTCATTAATGATTTTTACTTTCAGATGTACTATGATGATCTGCCATTTTGGGGTTTTGTTGGGAAAATTGAAGACTACAGTTGGACACTTGAAGACAAGTCACCCAAGTATTTTCTGTTCAAACATGTACAGTTTGACGTACTTTATAATGGAAACCATGTTATTGAAGTGCATGCAATTGGTGATCCAAATCGGGTTGTTGATATAACAGAAGATGTTGTGATTGATGTTGAATTCACTTATTCAGTCACCTGGAATACCACGTCAGCTGCCTTTGATACCAGAATGGATAGATATTCAAGGGCTTCATCCCTCCCAATCCACCAGAAAATTCACTGGTTTTCATTCATCAACTCATTCATCATTATTACACTATTGATAGGATTACTTGCCTTGCTTTTCATGCGGCGTCTGAAGAATGACTTGAGAACGTAATTTGCCTTATTTTATTGTTGACAATGTCAACTTGTTTTAAACCTATAGTATTTCTTTTTTTATACTTTGAGGCTAAGGTTCAGTGCATGAATAGCAGGTTTTCAACTGGAGATGACGAAGAAGAAGACAAGGAAGTTGGTTGGAAATATATTCATGGTGACGTATTTAGATATCCACAAAATAAGACCTTGTTTTGTGCTGTCATGGGCATGGGTACTCAACTGCTAACATTGTAAGCTACTCACTATTTTTCTCCTATCTGTTGATATCTTGTTTGTAATTACTAGCTGGCATCTGATAAGTACAACAAGAATAATAAACAAAATCTTCTCCATTTCGTGGGGGTTGGCAGTTGGCTAATGAAATATGATTGGTATGATGATTGATACGTGCATGGGAATCAACTGCCTTTTCTGGTTAATGGCATAATTAAACTAAACCTTGTTCACCTTCATATTCTTCATTTCCTCTTCCTTTTGCATTCTTTTTCCAGTTGCCTTCTGTTTCAACAACTAATTTATGCTTTCATATTGGACACCTTCACTATGGAGTCAGTATTACATATTTATGATATTTCAAAAGAATTGCTGTTGTAGGATGTAGTTTTCAAATCAAATTAGATTCAAAAGCTCGGCCTTTCTTGATTTGTGTGGTTTTATGCTACGTTTACATACTCTCAATATCAAAGATTAAGATTTCTTCTTAACACTGTTGCGTTTCAGAGTCTGCTGCTTATTTGTGTTGGTATGTCTTGGTATCCTCTATCCGTACAATCATGGAACAATTTGCACTGCGCTTGTCATTTTATATTCTCTGACATCTGTAGTTGCTGGTTACACTACGGCTTCCTTCCACTGTCAGATTGCTGAAACTGGATGGGTAATGTTTTTAATTTAATTTAATGTCACACACACTGAAGGAACCTTTTTGCTTGTTTGTTAAATAAGAGAGTCAATTTTCAGGAAAGGAGTGTCCTCCTGGCTGGAATCATGTACACTGGTCCCTTGTTTGTGATAGGTTCCATCCTTAATGTGGTTGCTGTATCTTATGGCGCAACTGCCGCACTCCCATTTGGCACTATCATGGTTATTGTTCTCATATACACTTTTCTCACCATTCCATTGCTTGTGTTGGGTGGGGTGATTGGATACCTCTTTAGGTCTGAATTTCAGTCACCTTGTGCTACGAAAAGATACCCGAGGGAGATTCCTCCATTGGCATGGTACCGGAAAACTCCTTGTCAGATGTTTCTTGGGGGTTTCTTACCTTTTAGTGCTATTGTCCTCGAGTTACAACATTTATATGCGAGCTTGTGGGGATACCGGATATTCACTCTTCCCAGCATTTTGTTTATCATGTTCATCATCCTCATCCTGCTTACTGCGATATTAAGTGTTGGTTTGACATATATTCAGCTATCTGTGGAAGATCATCAATGGTGGTGGAGGTATGTTCCCTTGCAATTTTCTATACACGGAAGTTTAATGCTCATGAATATGCACACTGAACTATGGGGATGTTAATGAAGGTTGGTATTTAGGCTTCTTTACTTTATATATGTAGGAACCTTCATGGTAATATGAAATCTTACAGATCTAGATGTTGATATCCAATTTTTTATTGCTGCCTACCTTCACATATTTAGGACCTACGCCACTCCGACTCTTCATGTTTTCCTGAAATACCCATGTCCAAGACATACTCTAACATGGGTATGAGAACATGATTTTCTAAGGACCCTCCAAATCTTGGAAATCTTGGAAAATTTTGAATATATCTGTTTTGATACCCATGTTTGATACTTACACCCGAGTCCAAGTAACATAGTTTAGAACTGATAAGTGTTTAAAATTGGCTGCAAAATCTCAATCTGCTGGCTCTTTTAAGTTATCAGATTATCATATACTAAAGCAAATTCTTCTAAATATCCTTTCTTCAATAACAGCCACCCTGTACAAAAATAAATGAATAAATATCTAAAAGCTTTGTTGGTTTTTGTTGTATCGATTTAGAGCTTAGGAGCAAAAAGATAAGTGGGTTTTATCTTTTATGAATAATTAATAATGCTGTTTATTGTTCTAAGTAATGCTTTGTTTATCCTAATTCCCCCTGCATTGCCATAACATTTCGAACACTTGGGATGTTTTTTCTTGATGCAGATCTGTGTTGTGTGGGGGCTCGACCTCTATTTTTATGTTTGCTTATTGTATCTACTTCTATGCGAGGTCAAGCATGAGTGGCTTATTGCAATTTTCATTCGTTATCGGCTACAGTGCCTGCATGTGCTATGCATTTTTCTTGATGCTTGGCACAGTAGGCTTCCGTTCTTCCCTGATGTTTGTTCGTTACATTTACCGAGCTGTTAAGAGTGAATGATTCTGCCTCTTCATGTTCATGGTAATGGCTTTACCTCCTTGTCTTTCTGCCATCACCGGAAACCCCTTATCCCGCCAGTCATATTGTTAAAAATCAAGAAAGAAGGGGAAGGCATGGAAAGAATGTGAGAACGTGATATGAACAAAAAAAATCATGTTTGGCATGAGAGAAAATCATAGTTATCTTTTGATGCAATTTTCCTCTTCTTTTTTTCAAGGCTAATAATTGTTTGCAGTTAGGAAAACATTTGTGTACATTATCCACAGGTTATCATCTTAATGTTGAAGAAAGAATTAAAACTTTGTTTCCCTTTAATGGAAAGCAAGCATGTCCTATATATGCAGAAGCCTTTGTGGAAATTGGAAAACAACAAAAAAATATTAATATAAATAAACAAATAAAAGTGGGGTAATTATTTGATACACTGACGGTGGAAACTAGAAGTTTTTACAAGTGCTTTAGTTTAGGGTGTTTGATTTAGGGGTTTAGTTGTATGAGTTTTGGATTTAGAGACTGTGGTTGAAATTTATAGTTTAGGGGTTAAAATTTAGGGTTTATAGATTAAAACTTAAATCCTTGCCATATTACTATAACAGCTAAACCCTAACCTCTAAACCCTAAATTCTAACCAATATTTTTAAATTCTAAAATTTTACACCCATACCACTAAATCCTACACCCTAAAACTAAGGTGTTTGTGAAAACTAAAAAATTTCACCGCTAGTGAATAAGATAATAATCAGAAAGGTGGGGAAATTTAGAGCTTAAATGTAGAAGAAAATATCTGAACTGAGTTTAGAGTATGTCCACATCTTTCCTCAAGTAGAAAACCAAACATGTTTTGTGGAGACAGTTTTCCACCTCAAAAAGTATTGTAAAAATCCAATACACCAACCCCATTGGAGGGCCCTATGCATTATTATTCGTTGTCCACCACCTTTCAACCTTCACCAATGCATAATTAATAAGAATAAATCAAAGCCAAAATCTTCCCAATTCAAACTCTTTCAAAGCCACACAATTGTAAGACTCTAAGCTTTAATGACACGTTTGTCTACGAAAACCATAGAAACCCGTCATTTGGTGACGTGCACTTCAATTCCCCCACACCCCTATTTTTCTGCTCCCAAAGCCATCCCCTTATAGTATATATAACCCTTTCAAAACTCTCTCCTATTTGAACACCATTCATCGTCATCAAGCTGCAGCTGCAACTACAACAACAACATGTCTAGCATTAGTTCCAGTCCCCGGAATCATAATCCGTCGAAACCCGTTGCCCTCCGTCGTGTTCCGAATTTGTCCATCAACTCCAACAACATGCATGGTTTAGGACATGAAGATGACAAGTCTTATAGTTGCAGTAACGGCAGTGTTTTACAAGGATCAGCTTTGGTTCCTAGAGGGCATTGCAGTGATGGAAACGAGAAGGATTCGGGACGTGAAAGGCTTAAAAGACACATAGAAGAGGTTGCAGGTAGAGTTTCAATACCGGACAAATGGGGTGAAGAAGAGTTGCTTAAAGACTGGATGGATTGTTCTTCGTTTGATTCATTGTTAGCTCCCAGTGGACTTGCTTCAGCTCGTAAAGCGCTTATGGCCGAGGGAAGACGAAGTAGTTCGCAACGATTGATGAGGATCGGAAGTATGTGTTGAATAGTTATTTCATGTTGATTTTTTTATATGATTGTGGCAACAACTTTTATCTGTTTTGGTTCAACATTTCCACTCTATCAACCCATCAATGCTGAGATCTGATTATTGAGTGAGCCATATCTATCTCTCTGGCTTGTAAATTGTGCTTATGTGTGTATGTATGCGTATCGATTAAGATCCGAGTGAATCATTTATAGGCTAGTAGCTTCTAGGATATATAATTGAAGCCATGTTTTCTGCAGGCAATATCATAGATATATAAAAGCCAAACATCAGATTATCAAAAAACTTGCAGCAGTTTGATCTATTTTCTTTATGTCTACTAAAGGCTAATAAAGTTCTTTCAGTACATACACTTGGATTTTCTTATATTGGATGTATATTGATGATTCTATTGGCCTTAAAATGAACCATACCATCCCCTTTTGTTCTTCAGTCTGACCACCATTGATCTTCATGAGCTTAAACCTCTATATATGCAGTCTTCTGATTTCTAAACACTGTTTTGCCTTTTCTCTTCAAACCCTTTTCTTTCCTGTACATCCAATAGAAGAAATTAATACAATTCTCAAACATTTTTCCAACCTCAAAGGAATTGGAGGGTTATAACTTATAATCTCTTTCCAGCCACTTCTCATTCATAGTACAGAAATATTTTGGTTTTCAAGATATTGATCACAGTTCCATAAGTTTTTTTTAACATAAATTCGGTACCTCGGGAAGAACTGCATCTTCCTGAATTCACATGCAAGATAAGATACGCCAATTAGTCAGATAGATAGAAATTAAGTAAGAAAGATGCATATTTTTTTCCCTATCTTGTCAAAAAGTATTAGGTCTCTCACCAGGGAAAGTAATTTCTTCAAATATGTATTCTCATTTCTCAGTTGCTCCACTTTTTCTTCCAGTAACCTTGTATGCTCCTATAAAATAAGGAATGGGGATCATATAGATATCAATTAGTATGCTTGGCTCGAGATTTAGCCTCGAGGATCGAGATGCAGTTCCGGGATCGGTTCTACTATCTATCTATCTATATATGTATGTATGTATACCTGAGACTTGGCTCGAGATTTTGCAGCTGAAATTCTGTTCTTGATCTTATTCATTCTCTTCCTTTGCTGAGCCTCTCCCATGGTTTCTTGCATTTTGTTTCTCCCTTCAATGTCAACAGGTAAAACATGCATTTGAGGTGTACAAGGGAACCCTAGTGGATTCACTAAACACCCTCCATTGCTCATCATGGTATTCTGAATATTCTGATCATTTAAGAAAGAAGAAGATCCAGTTTCAACATTTCTCATGACATTATGAGTGTTCTGCTGGTATGGCACCATTGTTGCAGGTTGCTGTAGGAATTTGCTGCTTTCTTGCAGCTGCTCATCTTCTGGGTTTTCAGCTTTGACATCATTCATTAACAGAGACATTATTTCATCAGAATCCAGTGATCCAGCCAGTATTGTAGCCCAGTCTAATGAATTATCACCCATTTTTCTGTTTTAATCAGATAAATTCAGGCAGATTTCATCTGCAAATAGAGACAGAAGGTTAATAATCTGAAACTCTCCCAATGATTAATTTAAAGAAGTAACAAAAAAATAATGATTTAACTAGGAAAAAAAGAAGAAAACTAGGCTAATAACAAAACACTGAGATCATTGCTGTTTTGTATACTATGGCACATAGGTTTATGTTACAGAAATTCCAACCGAGCGCGGATATGAGTACCTGTTCAATATCTGTAGGTCTAATTTTTTCCCAAAGATAATCTTTTAAGGAAATCAAGCAGTATGACACTGATATTGAACATTAAACATTTTTATAATTCTGTAAAAACAGCTTTGAATCAATCACAAGATTTTAAGGGGGGAAAGAGAAATTAATTAAACTTACATGATCATATTCTTGTAGAAGCTAAAGGGCTGAAAATGTCACTGATATATATGTATATACACACTGCACACACATATACATATATATATACACGAGTCTAAGTTGTAGCAGAAACGCTTTCAGGAGGAAAAAGGAGAAGGAGATAAGAGCAACAATGTCTGCAATTAAAGTTGCAGGCCTTATTTATTAAGGAATCAACAAAAGATATCTAAGAAAGTTGCAAAGCACCAAGGTTAGGTTGCCAAATGTAACAGAGAAAATCTGGTTTTATCATATTAAATGATGGTAATTATTCCTAGTAAAAATGCAGGTGAGTCAAACAAATCTGTGGTGATACTATCAACATGTTATACTTCTTTCAACATATAGGAAAAATTGTGAATACTCGTAAGCAAATTGTCTACACGATGTGTATGCGTTTTTAAAAGACTAAAAATAAAAAATATATACTATCATGTAATTATACCAGAATGTTAAAATAAATATAAAATAAAGAATATGACACGTCTCTGAAAATTATGAATGGTTATGTTGATATACATAATTTTTCAATAGTAAATATACCTTTATTTTAAATGATGATTGTCGTTTATAAATTAAATTTAACGGTATGTAACAAACAACTATAATTCTTTAATTGAATAATTTGTCATAGATAAAAAATATCTTTACTTTAAATGGCGTTTGTCGTTTTATAAATTAAATTTGATGGTGTTTTACGTGTCAAATATGCAAGAAACAGATGTAATTTTTTAATTGAATAATTTGTCAAATATAAAAAAATATCTTTACTTTAAATGATGATTGTCGGTTATGAATTAAATTTGAAGGTGTTTCACATGTCAAATGTGCAAAAATAAATATAATTTTTTAACTGAATAATTTTAAATGATGATTGTCGTTTATAAATTAAATTTGACGGTATGTAACAAACAAATATAATTCTTTAATTGAATAATTTGTCAAAGATAAAAAAATATCTTTACTTTAAATGACGTTTGTCGTTTTATAAATTAAATTTGATGGTGCTTAACGTGTCAAATATGCAAGAAACAGATGTAATTCTTCAATTGAATAATTTGTCAAATATAAAAAATATCTTTACGATTGTCGTTTATGAATTAAATTTGACGGTGTTTCGCATGTCAAATGTGTGCAAAACAAATATAATTCTTCAACTGAATAATTTGTCAAATATAAAAAAACATCTTTACTTTAAACGACATTGTCGTTTATAAATTTGATGGTATTTCACATATTAAATATGCAATAAACAAATATAATTCTTTAGTTGAATAATTTGTCAAATATAGAAAAGATCTTTACTTTAAATGACCTTTGTCGTTTATAAATTGAATTTGATGGCGTTTCACATGTCAAATACGCAAGAAACAGATGTAATTTTTTTGTTGAATAATTTGTCAAATATAAAAAGGGTTTTATTTTGATGCACAAGCTGTGTAATTTTTTTTTACACATTCCTTTTATAAAATTTAAAATCTAAATCACAAACCCTAGCAACCTAAAACCTAAGCCCTAAATCCTAAACTCTAAATTCTAAATTCTACCCATAAACCTTAAATTATATACCCTACATACTAAACCCCTAAACCCTAACCTAAAACCCTAAACCCTAAACCCTAAAATTAAAGGGCTTGTGTAAACTAAAGTTTACACAAGCTTGTGCATCAAAGTATTTTCCATATAAAAAAATCGTCGTTTATAAATTAAATTTAACGGTGTTTCACATGTCAAATATGCAAGAAACATATGTAATTTTTTAGTTGAATAATTTGTCAAATATAAAAAATATATTTACTTGAAAAGACGATTGTCGTCTATAAATTAAATTTGATGATATTTCACATGTCAAATATGCGAGAAATAAATATAATTTTTTAATTAAATAATTTGTAAAAGATAAAATACCTTTACTTTGAATGATAATTGTCGTTTATAAACTGAATTTGATAATGTTTTATATGTGAAATATGCAAGAAACAAATGTAATTTTTTAATTAAATAATTTATCAGAAATAAATTTCACATGTTAAATACGTAAAATACTTATAAGATTATATCAGAAAATATCACTAACATAGATTAATCAGTCTTACTTCGACAAATGGTGGATTTGGTGAGAACTTTCAGATAATTAGAAGATGTATAACAAATTTAAAGTGAAAAAAAATAATTGAGTCAATATCCATAACCATGACCAATACAAGGAGACTAATCATAAAAGTACGTGTTTGGGCTGAATCAATCTAGTACTAATCTGAGTCGGGTTAAACTCACGGAAACCAACTCAGCCCAAATGAATTTGGGCTAGATATATATGTATATATATATATATATCCTCAAAAGTCACGAGCGGCTAGGGTTTTTCTTCTCCGGTAGGCGATAGCTTTGCACTCATCTTTTTCTCGCTAAACCCTCCCTTATTGTAACTACTGTTCACTCGCGGATCTAACTTTTCAATAACTTGGTAACGTTGTTTTGCAGGTAAATTTCATAGTTTTGTTCGTGGGAAGAACTGAGCTTCAGAGATGAGGTAATTTTAATTTTTGCCATTGATTATTGATTTTCTGGACCCGTATTAGAAGCTTTTGGATCCTTTTTTCAATCTTTGCTTTATAGGGTAATTCTGATCAGTGAAAGGATTAGCTACTGATTCAGAAATGAAGGCATTTTAATTTTTTTACTGATTATTGATTTTGCTGGACTCGAATTAGAAGAGTTTGGATCTTTCCTTGTGTTTTATAGGATTATCTTTTGGGTACTTCCATCTATGAAATATTTGGAAATGGCGTTATTGGGTGTACTTAGTTTTTACTCATATTTGATCTTAGACTGTAAGTTCTAAGCTGTCAATTTTGGATAATCATTATTTGGTAGGGGATGATTGTGAGTTGTTTATGTTGCCTGCATTAATCTTTTGTTATACTAAATTACTAATTTCTGAATCCTCTGTATTTAGTTGTTTATGGTTTTCTTTGCTTAAAGATTTCGGATTTCTTATTTACAGTAAGCTTCAGAGTGATGCTCTTAGGGAAGCTATTTCAACAATTGTAGCTCACTCCAAGGAGAAACAACGCAAATTTACGGAGACTATTGAACTCCAGATCGGTCTGAAAAACTATGATCCCCAAAAGGACAAGCGTTTCAGTGGATCTGTTAAGCTGCCACACATTCCACGACCCAAGATGAAGATTTGCATGCTTGGAGATGCTCAACATGTTGAAGAGGTGATTTTTCAGCTTTCTTAGGTGAAATTTTGTTTGTCTAATTTCTTAGAAGATTGCTTTGTTTCTGGAATCAGGTATAGTATGTGCTTCATGCTTGGAATATACTAATAATATTTGAATGGTCATTTTTGCTTGCAGTGAACTTTTTGTTTTTAACGTTTAATTTGTAATTCAGGCCGAGAAGATTGGTTTGGATTATATGGATGTAGAAGCATTGAAGAAACTAAACAAGAATAAGAAGTTAGTGAAGAAACTTGCCAAGAAGTATCATTCTTTTTTGGCTTCTGAATCTGTCATCAAGCAAATCCCTCGTCTTTTGGGTCCTGGTCTAAACAAAGCAGGCAAGTATTGTATAACGGTGTCGTAATTGACATGTTTTCAGCAATATTTGTATTGCACTCCCACGGCATTTTTAGGAAGTCCTCGTTTCCTACTCATTTTGAATTTCTCAGTCATAATTTATGAATTTTGACCTTACATTGTTGAAATTATGCACAAATGCAGGGAAATTCCCAACCCTTGTTACTCACCAGGAATCCCTAGAGTCCAAGGTGAATGAGACCAAGGCAATGGTTAAGTTCCAGCTGAAGAAGGTTCTTTGCATGGGTGTTGCAGTTGGGAATGTTGCTATGGAGGAGAAGCAGATATTCCAGAATGTGCAAATGAGCGTCAATTTCCTCGTTTCGTTATTGAAGAAGAATTGGCAAAATGTGAGTTTTCGTATCTTTGTTCTATGTTCAGGTTGCTTGCTTCATCATCTTATATATAAAGTATATGTATATATGGGATTTTGACATTATTTTCACGATGTTGTATATGTAATCTGATTGAATTTGGAATCTTTGTTGATTGCAGGTGAGGTGCCTCTACCTGAAGAGCTCCATGGGCCCTTCTAACAGGATCTTTTGAGTTGCTTCTGTTATGTACGGAGTGAAAGTAGTGGGATTAATAACTAAATCAGTTTTTTGTTTACTAAGAATTTTAAAAAGTTTATGTTTTGTTTTATTGTTGGAATCCTTAGAGATGCTATGAATTTGAGACATTTGATGTTTCAATTTGCCTATCAACTATTTTTTCTATTAATGTTAAATCATCATCCTCTTCTCGTGATCCAAAAGGAAAACATCAATTTAAGCTTAAGATTTTTAAATTTAGGCCCTTAAAATGTTGCATCCGTCCTAACTAATATATGGGTGTACTTAAAAGTAGATGATATATGCCCCGGTCCCTTATACTTAAGATTTTTAAATTTTGGCCCTTAAAATTTCTAAAAATATTTATTTGGTCCTCACAAGATTTTTAAAAACTCATTTTAAGCTTCTAAATTTCGGAATTTTTTAATTAAATTTTCTTTTCTAATTTTTGAAATTCTTATAAATAATTGAAAAGTTTAATTAAGCCCTTAAATTTTTTAAAAAGTTTAAGTTGATCGCTTAACCAACTGCTTAAAACCGACCTAAGCTCGGTTGGCTGTAATTGTCTGGCCCATTATTTAGGCGCCGATTTTAGCTGATTTAAAAAAGCCCCCCCCCCCCCCCCCCCCCCCCCCCCCCCCCCCCCCCCAATTATATATACCAAAACCGAAGCCGCCAACTTTAAACCTGAATCATCTTTCTCAATGTATGAAGTCAACAGATCATTAGAAAACAGTCACTGTTCTTAGGTTTTCAAGACTCAAAAGCTAAGATCCCTGTGTACCTGTAAGCCCCCTTCCTCTTTGTTTCTTTCCCCTTTTTGTTAATATCTGCATGTGCTTTTTTATCTCTACGTCCTTTTCTTTCTGATCTCTTTTATGGTCGGAAACTCGGAATACTTGTATATGATATATGGGTCTTTACCTTTTTTTGTTCTTATTTTGCCTCTTCTAAGTTTGGTTTTTCCGGTTCAATGGCCTTTTCGTTTTCTTTTTTTATTATTGAAATTTAATAGAAGTATGATATTTCTTTTCCTTTTATTGGCTACAACGAAAAAATTTCAATTCTTGATTTGGAAAAGTTTGAATCTTGAAACTCAGAGAATAAAGGGTGATTTTTTAAAAAAGTTCCAGTTCATGAATTTGGAAAAGTTTGAATCTTGAAACTCGGAGATTAAAGGGTGATTTTTTAAAAGTTTCAATTCTTGATTTTTCTTTTTTATCATTGAAATTTAATAGAAGTATGATATTGCTTTTCCTTCTATTGGCTACAACGAAAATCTTCAATTCTTGATTTGGAAAAGTTTGAATCTTGGAACTCAGAGAATAAAAGTTGATTTTTTAGACACCTGAGAAAAAAAGTTGAATAATTTATGGGTCATTAGTGCATCTTGGATGCTTTCCTACTCTATTTTGTCTGACATGTTAAATTCTTGTCTTTGTGTCTATCGACAACTCCTAGAACGTGGCCCTGGCTATTGAATTTTATGCTGCTCAAACGGAGGCATAGCAAAAAAAATTGGTTTCTAAATTATATAATTAGACCAAGATTGCAATAACAGCTCTACTTTGGTTTGCTTACAGTGCATTTCAATTCATTTAGTCTTTGTTCTAAAGATTCTTGGCTTCTGATTCTTCTATTATGTTTGAAGGATGTCGCGAATCAACATTGCATTGCATAAAAGATTGGAAGGGAAACCAAAATTTACATGGTTGGAGTTGATAAATAATCATTTGAGACTATCAGAACTTGTAAAGATGATAGTGATGGATAGGAATGATCTGAGGAGGATTTGAGTGCCCTACATAAATATTTCTTTGTTATTGTACTTGAACCCTTATCGGTGGGATTAAGTATCATTGGTTCAGTTTTGGTCTTATTATGAAGGTACACCATTAACCTTTCATGTCCAATATGTTCATTTTTAAGAATATTGTGTCAATTTCTTTTTGAATTATGTAGCCTCGAGTGAAGAGCAGGGAGCCCTTAGCTAGTCTATTCTGATAGTGCCCCATACATTAATTGTCTTGTTAATACTGAAATGGATGATATGTTTCATTTTTCCATTTATAGTATTAACAGGTTACAAGTTCACTCTTATACAATCAAGAATTTTTTCAGGTATTTAGAAGAGCGTAAAAACAGCTAACCGTAGATAAACTTGTGTGTCATACAATCTTCTTGAAACTGATGTTATGGCTTCTCATGGTCCTTGAATCAACAGTCTGAACATTAGCTCACTGGTCCCCATCTCTTTTTGCTCGTTATTGTTCTTTATTTAGCTTTGATGGTTGCCACCTTTTTGGCATTGGTAGCAGGGTCATCCTGCTCGACTCCTGGATGACTGTGATGTCCAATTTATTTGTGTATAATATAATCATCAGTGAAGTTTAAATATCTCACAAATATTACTTTGATTCAGGAGTGAAGATGGTATCTTTGAGTCTTTCCTCCCGGTCCCATTGCATTGTTAAAGCTGCAATTCCCAATCAATCTACAGGTGCTATCGTCAAAGTCCCAGAAACTCTTGGATCTGTTAAGATCTTGGATTTCTTATTTTCAGTAAGCTTCAGAGTGATGCCCTTAGAGAAGCTCTTTCAACAATCGTAGCTCAGTCCAAGGAGAAACAACACAAATTTACCGAGACTATTAAACTCCAGATTGGTCTGAAAAACAATGATCCCCAAAAGGACAAGCGTTTCAGTGGATCTGTGAAGCTTCCATACATTTCACGACCCAAGATGAAGATTTGCATGCTTGGAGATGCTCAACACGTTGAAGAGTTGATTTTTCAGCTTTCTTAGGTGAAATTTCTTTTGTTTATATTTCTTAGTAGATTGCTTTATTTCTGGAATCAGATATAGGTTGTGCTCCATGCTTATAATATACTTCTAGTATTTGAATGGCCATTTTTGCAGTGAACCTTTTGTTTTAAATGATTTAATTTGTAATGCATGCCGAGAAGATTGGTTTGGAATTGGATTATATGGATGTAGAAGCATTGAAGAAACTAAACAAGAATAAAAAATTAGTGAAGAATCTTGCCAAGAAGTATCATCAAGCAAATCCCTCGTCTTTTGGGTCCAGGGTCCTGGTCTAAGCAAAGCATGCTTATTTGTATTGCACTCCTATGGCATTTTAGGAAGTCCTAACTTCAACTCATTTTGCATTTGTCAGTCATGATTTATGAATTTTGACCTTACATTGCTGATGCAGGGAAATTCCCAACTCTTGTTACTCACCAGGAGTCCCTACGGTCCAAGGTGAATGAGACCAAGGCAATGGTTAAGTTCCAGCTGAAGAAGGTTCTTTGCATGGGTGTTGTGGTTGGGAATGTTGCTATGGAGGAGAAGCAAATATTCCAAAATGTGCAAATGAGTGTCAATTTCCTTGTTTCATTATTGAAGAAAAACTGGCAAAATGTGAGTTTTCGTATCTTTGGCATATGTTCTTTTGCTCGGTCATCATCTTATATATAATGTTTATGTATATATGTGATTTTGGCATTATTTTTGTGATGTTGAATATGTAATTTGATTGAATTTGGAATCTGTGTTGATTGCAGGTGAAGCGCCTCTACCTGGAGAGCTCCATGGGCCCTTCAAAAAGGATATTTTGTGTTGCTTCTGTTATGTACGGAGTGAAAGTAGTGGGATTAATACTAAATCAGTGTTTTGTTTTACCCAGAATGTTAAAAATTTTATGTTCTGTTTTATTGTTCGAATCCCTAGAGATGTTATGAATTTGAGACATTTGAAGTTTTCAAGTTGCATTATGTTGCGAGTCTTGACAAACTTACCGATGCTTTGGCAGGTTTGACATTCTGATAGGTTTCCTTTATGAGTTTTCATTTAATAGGTGATTATAGTGGACATTTGGTATGTTGTGATTTGCCAAGCTGGTGTCGGCTCTGAATAGACTATAATATCAGGCGGGAGTTCTAAAAGATAATAGAGTGAACTGACTTATCGGCTATAGCAGGAACATTGGTTTGGCCATCTTTGATGGGTTAACGCTGGCTTGGGCTGCAGGTTATAAAAACATATTTCTGGGGTGCGACAACCTTAGCCGTGACAACATGTTGAATGATGTCTCCCAGGATTCAAGGAACCTTGGCCTTGTGAGAAGTATTTGTGGACTTCGCCAGATGCAATGGTCGGTGCACATCAAACACATTTAAGAGGAGCCAATGTTACAGCAGACCTGATGGTAAGATTGTCGAACAACAATCAAGGGCTCGCATGCTATCAACATCCACCGAGGGAAGTTTGTAAGACCCTATAACCTGTCCTTTTGTGTTTTAGGACTTAGTCCTCCGTGGTTTTACCCCAAAAAAATGTTGGACAGTGGAATTATTAGAATGCATGAAAGTAGAACCTTTGTTGGAAACTGATACTCTAAAGTCTAAACATTTGGTGCGCAAATTTTATATTGTAATCAGGTGTCTCATAAGATTCATCGTATAGGGTTTCATCTTCCTTGAAAATTCTGCATCTGTCCCTTGATGCAGAAAGAAATTCAATTGCCATTTCAGATCAGCAATATTGTTTCTCGAGTTGAACCTGTGTGATAATCCATTTATGGCTACATCCAAGAAGTCGCATTAAACCGTCTTTACTTGACCAAGAACATCTCAGTCTCTTTGATCGTTTCCTAAGGATATCCATTCAACAGGATCAAGATCATTGTGATTGTAAAATGCATATAAAGGTGTGATTTTGTCGTTTTTATTTTGCTGGCATGTCAGACCTTTTACCCTTTTGAATTAAAAGTGCTGTCATTTTGCTATTCTTTCTCATTTAAGTTTGGTGCATGTTTACAACGAATGGGCATTGCTCATAAATTTGTACAGTGACTGTAGGATGGAGTATAGCAGAAGAGCCAAGTCTGACTTCTCTGTTTCTATGAAGTAAGTGCCTCTCAAATTCTTCAGTCCATCCTGTCCTTGAAAATTTTAACATTATAATCTCCTTGAAAATTCCCCAAGGGTTTCCATTGAAAAAAGGAACTGGTTCAAAGTGCTTAAAAATGCAGAGAATGCTGTGATTTTGCCATTCTTGTACGTGCTCTCTTCTGTTATATTTATGAACATTTATACCTACAGCCTAGGATTGAAAAAAAGAGAGGAAAAAAGCTGCAGGAAAAAATCAATTGCAATTCAGATCAATGATCTCCATTCTTGAACCTGTATGATGAAATCACATTAAGACTTCTATACTTGGCAAAGGAGTTCCTCGACATCCCCATAGGCTGGTTTGCTAAGAAATTTTTTCCATAAGAATATCCGCTGAAAATAAAAGCTTGCTCAAAGTGCTTGTAAAATACATAAAATGCTATGATTTTGCCTTCATTGTTGGCAGTTTGTACCTTTTTACCGTTTTGAACTAACTCTCTTTTGAGAACATGCTATGGTTGATGTTGTTCACTAGTTGCTAATCACTCTTTTAAGAACATGCTATGGTTAGTGTTGTTCACATTTGGTTGCAAAGCTGAATTATGAATGCTATAATTGTAAACATTGGTTGTCCATAGTTGATATAACTTTTGTATCAGAATTTTAATGTTCTTAGTATTTTGTTGGCACAAACTATAGAACAGTACATTGTTCTGTTTTCGGATTTCGAGTGAAAATAAATTAACCTTCATTGTTGACAATGAATTAACTTTGTTATTTATGAAATTGACAACATAAAGAACATCTTGTACAGAACAAGAAATATTTGATTGAATTATGATAAACGCCCTTGTACTCTAGGTCCTGTGATTCCATGGTACAAAATAGCTCATGCTGTGTGAATTTGGTGGCACTTTATATGTTAACAGTCATTTTCTTTTCTCTGCTTATCTGAGTCTCCCTATATTTTTGGAATAAATATTCTATTATATTACAAATTATTTTGGTAAGAGATTGCATGGAATTTAGTTTGCAGTTCATGCAAAGAAATGTTAAGGGTACTAGGAGATGGGCAATACAATGATAAAGCATAAAGTTAAAATGTTTAGGAAAGCTGTACTGACAGCTGATCATTACAATCAAGAAAAAGCAATTTCACGGTGGCTGCGGAAGAGGAAGAAAAAGCAATTTCACGGTGGCTGCGGAAGAGGAAGAAAAAGCAATTTCATGGTGGCTGCGGAAGAGGAAAAGAAAGCAATTTCATGGTGGTGCCAGTTTCAGTCTCAGTTGAAGGAGGAGAGGCTGCGGAAAAGGAAGAAAACATATGTTTGGAATGCAATGGAAATTTCGTCTACCATCCATAACTTCCTTTGTTTCCTCAACATATTAGATCTTTTCCTCCTCCTATTCCTCATAATATTAGATGTTTTCCTCCTCTGATTTCTCATCATCCTTTCACAGGATATGGCAATCCTGAGACCATTGGAAATTGTGATGTTAAGCACATCACCCTGACGATGCAAGAATCACCTTCGTCAGCTACATACAATTCTCACCACGAAAGAGCTTTGACTGGTAAGTATTTCTGGTAAATCACTGATCCAATATGGGATGTAATTGCTAGGAGCAGGGTAGTATCTTGGATTGAACAGTACATGACTTGAATTATCTTCATGACTTGAACCATCTTGGTACTGACTTTAGGAACTTGAAGCAGCATGATATGGAGAAAAAGACATTGAAATGCCCAAGGAGAGAACATTTGATACTAGGGGAGTAGCACAATTTCATATTTATAGGGCTATTTGAGACCAGCTATTGATAACCATATATATCCTGTAAGTCCACAAAAGGCAGTTAATTTTGGCATTGATGCATCTTCCATATTTGGATTATTTACTTATAATATGCTGATATTAAAAATGTTAATATTATAATATATTTTTCTATATATAGATTTCTTCCATATATATCTGATGATTTTAAGAATTCAAATATCAGGATATACCTTCTATACATGAATAAACCAAGAACACCAGAAATTATTTTATGAAAGAAATCCATATATAGAAAAATATATTGTAATATTAACATTTTTAATATAATTTTTTACAAGGAAATAATCTAAATATGGAAAATGTATAAATGCCAAGATTAATTGCCTTTTTTGACTTAAAAGATAGATATGGTCATGAATAGTTGGACTCAAATAACCGTGTAAATGTGAGGTTATGCTACCCACCTAGTATCAAAGTTTCACTCCTTTGGCATTACAATGGCCACCTTCTTCCTATCATACTGATACTAGTTCCTAAAGTAAAAAATATGATATGCATTGTTTTAATCGGTGGAGACCATGGATGATGTGATAGGAGAGGTCCATAAAATAATATTTTTTTCTGTGAAAAAAAAAAAGAATACCAAGAACAAGCATTTGTTGTACGTCTGTCTTTCAAATATGGTATGTTTCTTGTGGTTCAGATTACCATATGGCCCAAAATATTTAAGCACAAGACTATAAGGCTGAGGCATAAAAATCACAAGTCATAAACATATATGACTAATAGCTGGAATAGACCAGCTGGACTGTCCTTAAACATAATTTCATTTTATTTTATTTGGGAACACAGCTTTGTTCATGATCTGAGCTCCCAAACTTAATTTATGCAGCGTTGAGAATGCCTATGTCCTTAAAATAATTAGTTTTTTTACACGATATGAACTGTATGCCTATTCGTGAGACTACCAAACTGGAAATCAGGATCTAAAGGGAAGGTGGTGATATCTCCTTGGTATTGTAGTTAAATGGGCCTCATGAAAGTTTACGTAGGGTTTGAAATCCTAATATTAACATCTAAGGACGAGGACACTTTATCCCTATCGGACAAGTCCCTTTTATTTGCAGCAACTGATGAAAGTAAACAGAACTGATGGTTTCTATCTTTCAAGGCACTAATTGGAAATGACGCAAGTTTTGTCTTTCCTTTTAACAGTCTTTATCTTTCTAAGACATGCTCAGATTTCATTGTTTTGTACCATCAAAGAATTGATTAAATACATAATCATGACACCATCATTGTCTGACAATCTAGTTGAATGTGAATCTGTTTTGGAGAACTCTATTAATAAAAAAGCAGAGAGTGGAAAGACAACCAATTATAGGGAAATAGTAATGAGTTAGAGGTGGAGATTTGACTGTATTGTATTTTTCTTCTTTAAAGAAGAAGTACAAAGTTTGGATCAGTCTATTCTCCTGTGTATTGTCGGTGTACTTTCATAAGCTAGGTCGAGGTTCATAAAAGAGTAAGTTTAGTTTGACTGACCTTGTTGGATCAAGACTGTTAGTTCAGTTGGTTGATTCAATCTGGGACATGCAGACTATTTGCCTGCGGTAGACCCTTCTTACAGCACGGAATTTCTTGAAAGCTAGAAGATTTATCTATGATCTTAAAAGATTGAAGTAAAGGCTGCTTATTGAGAAATAAGAACTCGTAAAATTCTACTATGGTTTTTGGTAGATAAGTGGCCGCGTATTTTTCTGAGACACGGACCTATATCTTATTTATAGAGCCAGACATAACTCTTATGGACATTTGGCATCTTCGGATTGGTACTAACACGTCACCGTTTATAAATTATTTTAATCACGTGTACTTGCTTTGTTCACGTGATCAATAGGTTCACACGCTTTAGGTAATTGGTGCAATGATTCGGTTAAGCGGTTTGCATACCGTAAGGTTCAATCTATGTAATTACACTTTTATTACTATATTGACAGCTATAGGTGTTATTGGGCCATTGGTACGTCTGCCTCATGCTCATTTTCAAGTTGTATTATGTTGAGCCGGTCTTGACAAACTTACCCATGCTTTAGCAGGTTTGACTGTCTGATAGGTTTTCTTTATGAATTTTCATTAAATAGGTGATTATAGTGGACATTTGGTATGTATATGTTGTGATTTTCCAAGTTGGTGCTCTAAATAGACTATTATATCAGGTGGGAGTTCTAAGAGATAATAGAGGGAGCTGACTTCTTGGCTATAGCAGGAACATTGGTTTGTGTTTAGTAACCAATGCTGAACTGTGGGCTATATATCTTTGATGGGTTAACGCTGGCTTGGGATGCAGGTTATAAAAACATATTTTCTGGGGTGCGACAACCTTATCTGTTACGAACATGTTGAATGTTGTTTCTCAGGATTCAAGGAACCTTGGCCTTGTGAGAAGTATTTGTGAACTTTGCTAGATGCAATGGTCGGTGCACATCAAACACATATATCAAGGGATCACATGCTACTATCAGCATCCACCGAGGGAAGTTTGGAAGACCCTATAAGATGATACTCTTGGCCAAACATATGATAGGTTTTGCATTATGTAACCTGTCCTTTTGTATTTTAGGACTTAGCCCTCCTAAAAAAATGTTGGACAGTGGAATTATTAGAATGCATGGAAGTAGAACCTTTGTAGGAAACTGATACTCTAAACATTTGGTGCCCAGATTCTATATTGTAATCAGGTGTCTCAGAAGATTCTTCATATAGGGTTTCATCTTCCTTGAAAATTGTGAACTGTTCCTTTATGCAGAAGAGTGAAGACCAATCTTTTCCATTATCTTTTTGTCCTTGAACGCGCTGTGCCCTACTAAATTTATTAACCTTTATACCAACAGCATAGGATGTAAGAATGGTGGAGAAAGAAATTCAATTACCATTTCAGATCAGCAATATTGTTTATTGAATTGAACCTGTATATGTGATAATCCGTTATTGGCTACATCCAAGAAGTCGCATTAAGCCGTCTTTACTTCTGTAATCGTTCCCTAAGGATGTCCATTCAAGGTGCTTGTAAAATGCATATGAAGGCGTGGTTTGGTCGTTTTTATTTTGCTGGCATTTCAGACGTTTTACCCTTTTGAGTTAAAAGTGCTGTCATTTTTATATTCTCTCTTTCTCATTTAATTTTGGTGCATGCTTTGAATTTTGATAGACAATGTTCACATAGGGTAGGCTAAAGCTTACCGGAATAGTAGGGTAGGCTAAACCTTATTGGAAGGTATGTTCTACGCATTGTAATAATTACTTCAAAGCTTACTTTAACTACCTTTTTTTATTTCAGATCAGCAATATTGTTTCTCGAGTTGAACCTGTGTGATAATCCGTTTATGGCTACATCCAAGAAGTCGCATTAAGCCGTCTTTACTTGACCAAGAACAGCTCAAAGTCTCTTTAATCGTTTCCTAAGGATATCCATTCAACAGGATCAAGATCATTGTTATTGTAAAATGCATATAAAGGTGTGATTTTGTCGTTTTTATTTTTCTGGCTTTGCAGACATTTTACCCTTTTGAATTAAAATTGCTGTCATTTTGCTATTCTTTCTCATTTAAGTTCGGTGCATGTTTACAAAGAATGGGCATTGCTCATAAATTTGTACAGTGACTGTAGGGTAGAGTATAGCAGAAGAGCCAAGTCTGACTTCTCTGTTTCTATGAAGTAAGTGCCTCTCAAATTCTTCAGTCCATCCTGTCCTTGAAAATTTTAACATTATAATCTCCTTGAAAATTCCCCAAAGATTTCCATTGAAAAAAGGAGCTGGTTCAAAGTGCTTAAAAATGCAGAGAATGCTGTGATTTGCCATTCTTGTACGTGCTCTCTTCTGTTATATTTATGAACATTTATACCTACAGCCTAGGATTGAAAAAAAAAGAAGAAAAAAGCTGGAGGAAAAAATCAATTGCAATTCAGATCAATGATCTCCATTCTTGAACCTGTATGATGAACTGTATCCGGCCAAATTCAAGAAATCACATTAAGACTTCTTTACATGGCAAAGGAATTCCTCGACATCCCCGTAGGCTGGTTTGCTAGTAAAATTGTTCCATAAGAATATCCGTTGAAAATAAGAGCTTACTCAAAGAGCTTGTAAAATCAGAAAGTGCTATGATTTTGCCTTCATTGTTGGCAGTTTGTACCTTTTTACCGTTTTGAACTAACCTCAAGGTGTTCACTAGTTGCTAATCTCTCTTTTGGGAACATGCTATGGTTGGTGTTGTTCAAATTTGGTAGCAAAGTTGAATTATGAATGTTTTATTAGATTTGCTCGTTCTGGGTATTTTTAATTGTAAACATTAGTTGTTAATAGTTGAGATAACTTTTGTGTCAGAATTTTCACGTATTTAGTATTTTGTTGGCACAAACTATAGAACTGTACATTGTTTTGTTTTTGGATTTTGAGTGAAAATGAATTAACCTTCATTGTTGAAAACGAATAAACCTTGTTGTTTATGAAATTGACAACATAAAGAACATCTTGTACAGAAAAAAAATTATTTGATTGTATTATGATAATCCTCTTGTACTCAAGGTCCTGAGATTCCATGGTACAGAATAACTCAGCCTGTGTGTATTTGATGACACTTTAAATGTTAGTCATTTTCTTCTCTGTTTATCTGAGTTTCCTTACATTTCAGGAATAAATATTCTATTATATTACTAATTATTTTGCTAAGAGATTACATGGAATTTAGTTTGCAGAAAATACAAAGACATGTAAAGGGTACTAGGAGATGGACAATACAATGTTAAAGCCTAAAGTTAAATTGTTTAGGAAAGCTGTACCGACAGCTGATCAGTCCAATCAAGAAGAAGCAATTTCATGGCAGCTTTGTAACCTCTGGCCAGTTCCAGTCTAAGTTGTAGGAGGAAGAGTCTGCGGAAGAGGAAGAAAAGATATGTTTGGAATGCAATGGAAATTTTGTCTACCATCCATAACTTCCTCTGTTTCCTCAACATATTAGATCTTTTCCTCCTCCTATTCCTCATAATATTAGATGTTTTCTTCCTCTGATTCCTCATCATCTTTTCACAGGATATGGCAATCCTGAGACCATTGGAAACTGTAATGTTAGGAACATCTCCCTAACGATTCAAGAATCACCTTCATCAGCTACATACAATTCTCACCATGAAAGAGCTTTGACTGGTAAGTATTTCTGGTAAATCACTGATCCAATATGGGATGTAATTGCTAGGAGCAGGGTAGTATCTTGGATTGAACAGTACATGACTTGAATTATCTTCATGACTTGAATCATCTTGGTACCGACTTTAGGAACTTGAAGCAGCATGATAGGAAGAAAAAGACATTGAAATGCCAAAGGAGTGAACATTTGATACTAGGGGAGTAGCACAATTTCACATTTATAGGGCTATTTGAGACCAGCTATTGATAACCATACATATCTTGCAAGTCCAAAAAGGCAAATAATTTTGGCATTTATACATTTTCCATATTTAGATTATTTTCTTGTAAAAAATTATATTAAAAATGTTAATATTATAATATGTTTTTCCATATTTAGATTATTTTATGGAAGAAATCCATATATAGAAAAATATATTGTAATATTAACATTTTTAATATATTTTTTTACAAGGAAAGAATCTAAATATGGAAAATGTATAAATGCCAAGATTAATTGCCTTTTTTGACTTAAAAGATAGATATGGTTATGAATAGTTGGACTCAAACAACCATGTAAATGTGAGGTTATGCTACCCACCTAGTATCAAGGATCCACTCCTTTGGCATTGCAATGGCCACCTTCTTCCTATCATACTGATACTAGTTCCCAAAGTAAAAAATATGATATGCATTGTTTTAATTGGTGGTGACCATGGATGATGTGATGATAGGAGAGGTCCATAGAATAATATTTTTTTGTCAAAAAAAAAGAATACCAAGAACAAGCATTTGTTGTACTTCTGTCTTTCAAATATAGTATGATTCTTGTGGTCCAGATTTTACATACCATATGGCCCAAAATATATAAGCACAAGACTATAAGGCTGAGGCATAAAAATGACAAGTCATAAACATATATGACTAATAGCTGGACTGTCCTTAAACATAATTTCATTTTATTTTATTTGGGAACACAGCTTTGTTCCTGATCTGAGCTCTCAAACTGTATGCCTATTCGTGAGACTACCAAACTGGAAAACAGGATCTAAAGGGAAGGTGGTGATATCTCCTTGGTATTGTAGTTAAATGGACCTCATGAAAGCTTATATGTATGGTTTGAAATCCTAATATTAACATCTAAGGACGAGGACACTTTATCCCTATCGGACAAGTCCCTTTTATTTGCAGCAAATGATGAAAGTAAACAAAACTGATGGTTTCTATCTTTCAAGGCACTAATTGGAAATGACACAAGTTTTGTCTTTCCTTTTAACAGTCTTTATTTTTCTAAGACATGCTCAGATTTCATTGTTTTGTACCATCAAAGAATTGATTAAATACATAATCATGACACCATCATTGTCTGACAATCTAATTGAATGTGAATCTGTTTTGGAGAACTCTATTAATCAAAAAGCAGAGTGGAAAGACAACCAATTATAGGGAAATAGTAATGAGTTAGAGGTGGAAATTTGACTGTATTGTATTTTTCTTCTTTAAAGAAGAAGTACAAAGTTTGGATCAGTCTATTCTCCTGTTTATTGTCGGTGTACTTTCATAAGCTAGGTCGAGGTTCATAAAAGAGTAAGTTTAGTTTGACTGACCTTGTTGGATCAAGACTATTAGTTCAGTTGGTTGATTCAATCTGGGACTATGCAGCCCAGTCATAGTAGTATTTTACTATTTGCTTGCGGTAGACCCCTCGATTGATATCTTACAGCACGGAATTTCTTGAAAGCTGGAAGATTTATCAATGATCTTAAAAGATTGAAGTAAAGGCTGCTTATTGAGAAATAAGAACTCGTAAAATTCTAGTATGGTTTTTGGTAGATAAGTGGCCGCGCATTTTTCAGAGACACGGACCTATATCTTATTTATAGAGCCAGACATAACTCTTATGGACATTTGGCATCTTCGGATTGGTGCTAACACGTCACTGTTTATAAATTATTTTAATCACTTGTACTTGCTTTGTTTACATGATCAAAAGGTTCACACGCTTTAGGTAATTGGTGCAATGACTCGGTTATGCGGTTTGCATACAGTAAGGTTCAATCTATGTAATTACACTTTTATTACTATATTGACAGCTATAGGTGTTATTGGGCCATTGGTACGTCATCCTCATGCTCATTTTCGAGTTGTTTTATGTTGAGCCGGTCTTGACAAACTTACCCATGCTTTGGCAGGTTTGACTGTCTGATAGGTTTTCTTTATGAATTTTCATTAAATAGGTGATTATAGTGGACATTTGGTATGTATATGTTGTGATTTTCCAAGTTGGTGCTCTAAATAGACTATTATATCAGGTGGGAGTTCTAAGAGATAATAGAGGGAGCTGACTTCTTGGCTATAGCAGGAACATTGGTTTGTGTTTAGTAACCAATGCTGAACTGTGGGCTATATATCTTTGATGGGTTAACGCTGGCTTGGGATGCAGGTTATAAAAACATATTTTCTGGGGTGCGACAACCTTATCTGTTACGAACATGTTGAATGTTGTTTCTCAGGATTCAAGGAACCTTGGCCTTGTGAGAAGTATTTGTGAACTTTGCTAGATGCAATGGTCGGTGCACATCAAACACATATATCAAGGGATCACATGCTACTATCAGCATCCACCGAGGGAAGTTTGGAAGACCCTATAAGATGATACTCTTGGCCAAACATATGATAGGTTTTGCATTATGTAACCTGTCCTTTTGTATTTTAGGACTTAGCCCTCCTAAAAAAATGTTGGACAGTGGAATTATTAGAATGCATGGAAGTAGAACCTTTGTAGGAAACTGATACTCTAAACATTTGGTGCCCAGATTCTATATTGTAATCAGGTGTCTCAGAAGATTCTTCATATAGGGTTTCATCTTCCTTGAAAATTGTGAACTGTTCCTTGATGCAGAAGAGTGAAGACCAATCTTTTCCATTACCTTTTTGTCCTTGAACGCGCTATGCCCTACTAAATTTATTAACCTTTATACCAACAGCATAGGATGTAAGAATGGTGGAGAAAGAAGTTCAATTGCCATTTCAGATCAGCAATATTGTTTATTGAGTTGAACCTGTATATGTGATAATCCGTTATTGGCTACATCCAAGAAGTCGCATTAAGCCGTCTTTACTTCTGTAATCGTTCCCTAAGGATGTCCATTCAAGGTGCTTGTAAAATGCATATGAAGGCGTGGTTTGGTCGTTTTTATTTTGCTGGCATTTCAGACGTTTTACCCTTTTGAGTTAAAAGTACTGTCATTTTTATATTCTCTCTTTGACATTTAATTTTGGTGCATGCTTTGAATTTTGATAGACAATGTTCACATAGGGTAGGCTAAAGCTTACCGGAATAGTAGGGTAGGCTAAACCTTATTGGAAGGTATGTTCTACGCATTGTAATAATTACTTCAAAGCTTACTTTAACTACCTTTTTTTATTTCAGATCAGCAATATTGTTTCTCGAGTTGAACCTGTGTGATAATCCGTTTATGGCTACATCCAAGAAGTCGCATTAAGCCGTCTTTACTTGACCAAGAACAGCTCAAAGTCTCTTTAATCGTTTCCTAAGGATATCCATTCAACAGGATCAAGATCATTGTGATTATAAAATGCATATAAAGGTGTGATTTTGTCGTTTTTATTTTTCTGGCTTTGTCAGACATTTTACCCTTTTGAATTAAAATTGCTGTCATTTTGCTATTCTTTCTCATTTAAGTTCGGTGCATGTTTACAAAGAATGGGCATTGCTCATAAATTTGTACAGTGACTGTTGGGTAGAGTATAGCAGAAGAGCCAAGTCTGACTTCTCTGTTTCTATGAAGTAAGTGCCTCTCAAATTCTTCAGTCCATCCTGTCCTTGAAAATTTTAACATTATAATCTCCTTGAAAATTCCCCAAGGATTTCCATTGAAAAAAGGAGCTGGTTCAAAGTGCTTAAAAATGCAGAGAATGCTGTGATTTGCCATTCTTGCACGTGCTCTCTTCTGTTATATTTATGAACATTTATACCTACAGCCTAGGATTGAAAAAAAAGAGAGAAAAAAGCTGGAGGAAAAAATCAATTGCAATTCAGATCAATGACCTCCATTCTTGAACCTGTATGATGAACTGCATCCGGCCAAATTCAAGAAATCACATTAAGACTTCTTTACATGGCAAAGGAATTCCTCGACATCCCGTAGGCTGGTTTGTTAGGAAAATTGTTCCATAAGAATATCCGTTGAAAATAAGAGCTTGCTCAAAGTGCATGTAAAATCAGAAAGTGGTATGATTTTGCCCTCATTGTTGGCAGTTTTTACCTTTTTACTGTTTTGAACTAACCTCAAGGTGTTCACTAGTTGCTAATCTCTCTTTTGGGAACATACTATGGTTGGTGTTGTTCACATTTGGTTGCAAAGTTGAATTATGAATGTTGTAATTAGATTTGCTCGTTCTGGGTATTTTTAATTGTAAACATTAGTTGTTCATAGTTTAGATATTTTTTGTGTCAGAATTTTCACGCTTTTTGTATTTTGTTGGCACTAACTATAGAACTGTACATTGTTCTGTTTTCGGATTTTGAGTGAAAATGAATTAACCTTCATTGATAAAAAATGAATTAACCTTGTTGTTTATGAAATTGACAACTTAAAGAACATCTTGTACAGAACAAGAAATATTTGATTGTATTATGATAAACCTCTTGTACTCAAGGTCCTGTGATTCCATGATACAAAATAACTCATCCTGTGTGTATTTGATGGCACTTTAAATGTTATTCATTTTCTTTTCTCTGTTTATCTGAGTTTCCCTATAATTTAGGAATAAATATTCTATTATATTACCAATTATTTTGCTAATAGATTGCATGGAATTTAGTTTGCAGTTAATACAAAGACATGTTAAGGGTACTAGGAGATGGACAATACAATGTTAAAGCCTAAAGATAAATTGTTTAGGAAAGCTGTACCGACAGCTCATCAGTCCAATCAAGAAGAAGCAATTTCATGGCAGCTTTGTAACCTCTGGCCAGTTTCAGTCTAAGTTGAAGGAGGAAGAGTCTGCGGAAGAGGAAGAAAAGATATGTTTGGAATGCAATGGAAATTTTGTCTACAATCCATAACTTCCTCTGTTTCCTCAACATATTAGATCTTTTCCTCCTCCTATTCCTCATAATACTAGATGTTTTCTTCCTCTGATTCCTCATCATCTTTTCACAGGATATGGCAATCCTGAGACCATTGGAAACTGTGATGTTAGGCACATCTCCCTAACGATGCAAGAATCACCTTCATCGGCTACATACAATTCTCACCATGAAAGAGCTTTGACTGGTAAGTATTTCTGGTAAATCACTGATCCAATATGGGATGTAATTGCTAGGAGCAGGGTAGTATCTTGGATTGAACAGTACATGACTTGAATTATCTTCATGACTTGAATCATCTTGGTACCGACTTTAGGAACTTGAAGCAGCATGATAGGAAGAAAAAGACATTGAAATGCCAAATGAGTGAACATTTGATACTAGGGGAGTAGCACAATTTCACATTTATAGGGCTATTTGAGACCAGCTATTGATAAAAATATATATCTTGCAAGTCCAAAAAGGCAGGTAATTTTGGCATTTATACATTTTCCATATTTAGATTATTTCCTTGTAAAAAATTATATTAAAAATGTTAATATTATAATATATATTTTATATATATGGATTTCTTACTTATATAATTGATGATTTTAAGAATTCAAATATCAGGATATACCTTCTATACATGAATAAACCGAGAACCCCAGAAACTATTTTATGGAAGAAATCCATATATGAAAAAATATATTGTAATATTAACATTTTTAATATAATTTTTTACAAGGTAAGAATCTAAATATGGAAAATGTATAAATGCCAAGATTAATTGCCTTTTTTGACGTAAAAGATTGATATGGTTATGAATAGTTGGACTCAAACAACCATGTAAATGTGAGGTTATGCTACCCACCTAGTATCAAGGTTCCACTCCTTTGGCATTACAATGGCCACCTTCTTCCTATCATACTGATACTAGTTCCCAAAGTAAAAAATATGATATGCATTGTTTTAATCGGTGGAGACCATGGATGATGTGATAGGAGAGGTCCATAAAATAATATTTTTTTCTGTGAAAAAAAAAAGAATACCAAGAACAAGCATTTGTTGTACGTCTGTCTTTCAAATATGGTATGTTTCTTGTGGTTCAGATTACCATATGGCCCAAAATATTTAAGCACAAGACTATAAGGCTGAGGCATAAAAATGACAAGTCATAAACATATATGACTAATAGCTGGAATAGACCAGCTGGACTGTCCTTAAAAATAATTTCATTTTATTTTATTTGGGAACACAGCTTTGTTCCTGATCTGAGCTCTCAAACTTAACTTATGCAGCGTTGAGAATGCCTATGTCCTTAAAATAATTAGTTTTTTACATGATATGAACTGTATGCCTATTCGTGAGACTACCAAACTGGAAAACAGGATCTAAAGGGAAGGTGGTGATATCTCCTTGGTATTGTAGTTAAATGGACCTCATGAAAGCTTATATGTAGGGTTTGAAATCCTAATATTAACATCTAAGGACGAGGACACTTTATCCCTATCGGACAAGTCCCTTTTATTTGCAGCAACTGATGAAAGTAAACAAAACTGATGGTTTCTATCTTTCAAGGCACTAATTGGAAATGACACAAGTTTTGTCTTTCCTTTTAACAGTCTTTATCTTTCTAAGACATGCTCAGATTTCATTGTTTTTTGTACCATCAAAGAATTGATTAAATACATAATCATGACATCATCATTGTCTGACAATCTAGTTGAATGTGAATCTGTTTTGGAGAACTCTATTAATCAAAAAGCAGAGTGGAAAAACAACCAATTATAGGGAAATAGTAATGAGTTAGAGGTGGAGATTTGACTGTATTGTATTTTTCTTCTTTAAAGAAGAAGTACAAAGTTTGGATCAGTCTATTCTCCTGTTTATTGATTTGTCGGTGTACTTTCATAAGCTAGGTCGAGGTTCATAAAAGAGTAAGTTTAGTTTGACTGACCTTGTTGGATCAAGACTATTTGCCTGCGGTAGACCCCTCGATTGATATCTTACAGCACGGAATTTCTTGAAAGCTGGAAGATTTATCAATGATCTTAAAAGATTGAAGTAAAGGCTGCTTATTGAGAAATAAGAACTCGTAAAATTCTAGTATGGTTTTTGGTAGATAAGTGGCCGCGCATTTTTCAGAGACACGGACCTATATCTTATTTATAGAGCCAGACATAACTCTTATGGACATTTGGCATCTTCGGATTGGTGCTAACACGTCACTGTTTATAAATTATTTTAATCACGTGTACTTGCTTTGTTTACATGATCAACAGGTCCACACGCTTTAGGTAATTGGTGCAATGACTCGGTTAAGTGGTTTGCATACCGTAAGGTTCAATCTATGTAATTACACTTTTATTACTATATTGACAGCTATAGGTGTTATTGGGCCATTGGTACGTCTGCCTCATGCTCATTTTCGAGTTGTTTTATGTTGAGCCGGTCTTGACGAACTTACCCATGCTTTGGCAGGTTTGACTGTCTGATAGGTTTCTTTTATGAGTTTTCATTAAGTAGATGATTATAGTGGACATTTGGTATGTTGTGATTTTCCTAGTTGGTGCTCTAAATAGACTATAATATCACTTGGGAGTTAATAGAGGGAACTGACTTCTTGGCTATAGCAGGAACATTGGTTTGTGTTTAGTAACCAATGCTGAACTGTGGGCTATATATCTTTGATGGGTTAACGCTGGCTTGGGATGCAGGTTATAGAAAACATATTTTCTGGGGTGCGACAACCTTATATGTGACGAACATGTTGAATGTTGTTTCTCAGGATTCAAGGAACCTTGGCCTTGTGAGAAGTATTTGTGAACTTTGCCAGATGCAATTGGTCGGTGCACATCAAACACATATCAAGGGATCACATGCTACTATCAACATCCACCGAGGGAAGTTTGGAAGACCCTATAAGATGATACTCTTGGTCGAAAATATGATAGGTTTTGCATTATGTAACCTGTCCTTTTTGTATTTTAGGACTTAGTCCTCCTAAAAGAATGTTGGACAGTGGAATTATTAGAACCTTTGCAGGAAACTGATACTCTAAACATTTGGTGCCCAGATTTTATATTGTCCTTAAAAATTGTAGGGCACAGCACGCTTCCTTGAAAATTGTGTACTGTTCCTTGATGCAGAAGAGTGAAGACCAATCTTTTCCATCATGTTTTTGTCCTTGAACGTGCTGTGCCCTACTAAATTTATAAACCTTTATACCAACAGCATAGGATGTAAGAATGGTGGAGAAAGAAATTCAATTGCCATTTCAGATCAGCAATATTGTTTATCGAGTTGAACCCGTGTGATAATCCGTTTTTGGCTACATCCAAGAAGTCGCATTAAGAACGTCCATTCAACCGGATCGAGTTCAAGGTGCTTGTAAGCATATAAAGGCGTGGTTTGGTCGTTTTTATTTTGTTGGCATTTCAGACCTATTACCCTTTTTTGATCAAAGAGAAATAATTCATTTCATGCAAACTTATAAGTATAACCGCAAGGGAGGAGGGGGCAAATAAGGTCCCATAGAGTTTGACATTTAATTTTCCTAGCGAATTTGGTTGGCAATCCGCAGCCTGGTTACAAGATCGAGGGACAAAGGACAAGGAGCAAGAGTCGTAAGATTTTACTTGAGCTCTGATATCTTCTTCCACTGCTGAAGATACCCAATCCGAGAGAGAACCCGAACAGAGCCTTCGAATAACGGTTTGACAATCTGCCTCAATGATAATATTGGAGAAACCATTCATAGAATAGATACCTGACTTAGTCGAATAGTCCCCATTCTTCGTTCCTGCCCATATGAGTGTATCTTTGATACTTGGCCCTCCAAATGAAATATTCAGGATCGTTTTGGCCTCATCTGGTGAAAAAAGATCATCAATTCTGGATTTATCCCAAGATCTTTGATCCGAATTCATGAGGCTGCAAACAGAAGGAAAAGGGCGGTTTGGTAGGGGCTGGGGAGAGACTCTAAACTTAAGAAGATTTGGGATCCAATTATCATTCCACGTCGAAATGCATCTACCGTTTTCGACACGCCACAAAGAGCCCTCTCGAATAACTTCAATCCCTTCCCTTATACTTGCCCAAGCCCATGAAGGATTTGTGCTTTTGGAAGAATCAAAAATGTTTTCGTTCGGGTAATAGATCCCACAGAGAGTCTAAGCCAGAAGAGAGTCCGGATGCTTCACCAGTTTTCATGCGACCTTCGCAATGAGGGCTCTATTAAAAGTTCTAAGATTTTGGAAACCCAAGCCCCCTATCCTTCGAGCGGCATAGGTCTTTCCAATTTATGCAATGAATGTTTTTCTCCTTGTTCCCGTAGTTACTCCACCAAAACTTTGCTATAAGCGAGCTGAGCTCATCACAAAAAGTAATATGTAGGAGAAAACATTGCATGTCGTAAGTAGGGATTGCTTGAGCAACAGCTTTAATTAGAACTTCCTTCCCGGTTTGATTTAAGAATTTGGCTCTCCATCCCCTGAGCCTGTTCTGGACTCATTCCTTAATGAACGCCCAGGTCACGTTTTTGCTTCTCCCCCCAAAAGAAGGTATGCCAAAATATTTATTGTCTTCCTCCATTGGTCGGAATCTCAGAACATTGGACAGGTGAAGCATGAGATTATTACTAACATTGGGTGAAAAAACAACCGAAGATTTTTGAAAATTGGCAGTCTGGCGTGTAGAATGTTGGAAAAGATTAAGGACTCGCAGGACAACTTTACAATTCATCGTATTCGCCCCAGAAAACATAAGGCAATCATCCGCAAACAACATGTGGCTAAGAACCGAGCACCGTCTCTTAATTCTAAGGCCTTCAAACTTGGCCAACTCTACCTCCTTTTTCAAAATCCACGATAAGATACTTGAGATAAAAGTGAATAGAAGGGGGACAACAGGTCTCCTAGTCTCAAACTCATACCAGCTGAAAATTCCTCAATTTTCTCCCCATTTAGGACCAGGGAGGATGAGGTGGAGGAGACACATTCTATAACTCTAGCAACCCACCACTCACAGAAATCCAATATGTTCATAAGAAAGCGCAGAAGATCTCAATCCACTTTATCGTAGGCTTTTTCAAGATTAATTTTCAGGGACATAATCCCTTTATTCCCTTTTTTTGCCCATTTGATTGCTTGGAATGTCTCATTTGCGAGAATAATGTTGTCATTGATAGATCTAGCTTGTACAAAACTCGACTAATGGTGAGGGATGATGTCCGGGAGAAATTTTTCAGTCTCGTCGTAAAGATCTTAGTAATGACTTTAAACGAAAAATTACAAAGACTAATCGGTCTAAAGTGGAAGACTTCAGATGGGTTTGGTTTCTTAGGGATAAGAATGATATTAGTTTTATTAATCCCATAGTCTAGTGCTCCTTCATTGAAAAAGGCTGAATTCATCCCAATGAGATCACCTTTGATAGTTTCCCAAAAAGCTTGGTAGAAATTTCTGGGGAAGCCGTCAGGTCCAGGCGCTTTATCTCCTCTTCGGACATTTTTTTGCTCAGCTCGAAATTCATCTCCTCAATTACCAATTGGGGAATGTACAATCTGAGATCTTGGAACTCGATAGAGTGATCCTTAGAGAACAAGTTCTGGAAGTATTGCTGCAAGTAACTTGCAATGTCCGCAGGTTCCTCCATCCAGACTCCATCATCTCTTCAATCTAACAATGAAATTGGTTCTTCGATGTTAGATGGTTGTTGCGTGAAAAAATTTAGTATTTTTGTCTCCTCGTTTCAGCCAGTTGACTCTGAAACCTTGATGTCAATACCTTTTCTCTCTCTTCCATTCAGAATCAAGCTCCTTCTTCATCCGTTTATACTCTTTTAGCTCCGAGCTAGTGACTTTTCTCCCCTGAAGTTATTTAATCCCGGTAATCAACGACCTCTTTTTTATTTTGTATTTTCGTCTATATTTTACTCCACCTTATGAGAGCCTTTTTGGTGTTGCGAATTTTTCTCCCAAAAATAAAGGCGGCTCTCTCACCGGAGGGAGCTTGCCAGCCACCGGATACAGTTTGAGGGCAATCCTCTTCCAAAAGTCATCTGTTTTCGAACTTGAAATCCTTCTTGTATTTCCCGAAAAGGCCCTTAGTGAGCAGGATAATTTGAGCATGGTCAGAGGCAATTGCGATATCCATTACCCTCAAAGCTTTGGGAAAAGCCAGGCTCCATTTAGTGGAACACAACACGCGGTCCAATTTTTCAAGGATAAAATTATTACCGCTTCTTTTGTTGAACCAGGTGAAGTTGCCTCTCTTAATAGGAAGTTCGATTAGGCCTGATGAGTCGACAAAATGAAAGAAGCATTTGGCTTCCTCGGGATTGAAAGGGTTTCACCCTTCCTTTTCCTCTTGTCGAATCACCGTATTGAAATCTCCCATTATAATCAACTTTCATTTGGTGACCTTTGGAGTTGAGTTAACCCCTCCCAAAACGCTTGCCTTTTATCTCTATATGGAGGGTCGTAAATAAAGGTTTCAAACCATTCGTCTCCGTTCTGAGAGACCACTTCTGTGTCAATAAAGTTTTTGGTATGTATGATTGAGAATATTGATGGTTACGTCATCAGACCACTAAAGGGCAAGCTCGCCCGCTGTACCTCTTGGCTCCACATAGAAAAGATTTCATTTTCATCTTCATCTTAATTTTCTCTCGATATCTTTTCTTTTGCTTAGTTTCATTGAGAAAGATGATATCCTGTTTATGCTTAGTCATAGAATTTCGGAAGACTCTAACTGTCATTTTCAAACCTTTTACCCTTTTGAATTAAAAGTATTGTTATTTTGATATTCTCTCAATTTTGATGCATGCTTTGAATTTTGATCGACATTGTTCACATAGGGTATGCTAAGGTTTATTGGAAGGTATGTTCTACTCATTATAATAATTTCTTCAAAGCTTATACTTGATCTATCTTATTTTTTATTAAATTAAAGAAATCTTATATTGTTATATCAGAATTTAAACCTATACAAGGTGGGCTTAAGTTTATTGGAAGGTATATTCTACTCATTGTAATAATTTCTTCAAAGCTTATACTTGATTTATCTTATTTTTTAGATATCACATTTTTATTTATTAATTTTAATTTGATACATATATTTTTTAGTTCTAATGATAAATGTCAAATTTCAAACTCAAACAAGATGAATAACATGAGAAGGCTAGTAAACCGACCTTTGCTCAGTTGGAGGACAGCAATGGTTTGGCCCATAATTTGGGCCTAACAAAACTTCAAATCATGGGCCATGGTCGTAGGCTAGTTTTGGAACGTGGAGGCCCCGCTTTTAGCTTATTAAAAAAAATAAGCCTTTGCCTTTGCCTGCCAACAAATGCCAAAAGCCGAAACCCCCCATAGATACCAAAAGCCGAAGCCGCCCACCTGAACCATCTTTCTCAATATATAAAGCCAACAGATCATTAGAAAATAATCATTCTTATTAGGTTTTCAGGACTCTAAAGCTTAGATCCCATCATTTTCTCCGCTCCCCGTCTCCTTCAGTAAGCTCCCTTTTTTCTTTGTTTCTTTCTCTACCCCTTTCTTTTATATCTGCATGCCTATCTTGATCTCTAAATATAAGATCTTTTGTTTGTGATCTCATTTATGGTATGATTACTTGTATATGATACCAGGGTCTTTGCCCCCTTTTTTGTGCTTATTTTGCCTCTTCTAAGTTTGGGTTTTCCGGTTGAATGGTATTTTTTTATCATTGATTTTTTTTTAAAAAGTATGATATTGCTTTACCTTTTATTGGCTACAATGAAAATTTTTCAGTTCTTGATTTGGAAAAGTTTGAATCTTGAAACTCAAAGATAATAAAAGGTGATTTTTTTTATAGATACCTGAGAAAAGTTGAATCATTTCTGTGGGTTAAGTCATTAGTGCATCTTGGATGCTTTCCTACTCTATTTTGTCTGACATGTTATATTGTTTCCTTTGTGTCTATTGACAACTCCTAAAATGTGGTCCTGGATATTGACTTCTATGCTCTGCTCAAATGGAGGCATAGAAAAAATGGGTTTATAAATTATATAATTAGACCAAGATTGTAATTATTTGAGACTATCAGACTTGTAAAGATGATAGTGATGGATTGGAGGATTTGTGTGCCCTACATAAGTATTTCTGTCTTTGTTCTTGTAGTTGAACACTTATATTTGGGATTAAGTATCATCGGTTTGGTTTTGGTCTTATTATGAAGGTACCGCATAAAAATTTTCATGTCCAATTTGTTCAATTTTAAGAATATTTTGTTAATTTGTTTGGAGTATGGAGCCTCGAGTGAAGAGCAGGGAGCCCTTAGCTAGTCTCTTCTCATAGTGCTCCAGACATTAATTGTCTAGTTAATACTGAAAATGGATGATATGTTTCATTTTTCCATCTAGAGTATTAATAGTTTACAAGTTTACTCTTATACTATCAAGAATTTTTACAGGTATTTAGAAGATTGTAAAAGCAGTCTGAACATTAGCTTGCTGGTCCCCATCTGTTTTTGCTTGTTATTTGTTTAGCTTTGTTCGTTGCCACCTTTACGGCATTGTCAGTCTTGCTCGACTTCTGGATGACTGCTGTGTCTTTATATATAATATAATCATCAGTGAAGTTTAAGTATCTTACAAATTTTACTTTGATTCAGGACTGAAGATGGCATCTTTGAGTCTTACCACCCCTTGCATTGTTAAAGCTGCAATTCCCAATCGACCTACAGGTGCTATCGTCAAAGCCCCAACATCTCTTGGATCTGTTAAGAGCATCTCTAAATCTTTTGGCTTGAAATGTTCCTCCAATCACAGAACCTCAATGGCAACCTACAAGATTAAGCTTGTAGGACCAAAGGGTGAGGTGAACGAGTTCGAAGCCACCGATGATCAGTACATTTTGGATGCAGCTGAGGAGGCAGGAGTTGAATTGCCATACTCTTGCAGGGCTGGAGCTTGCTGCACGTGTGTTGGGAAGATGGTTTCAGGTTCCGTGGATCAATCCGACGGCTCTTTCCTTGATGATAAACAAATGGAGGATGGTTATGTGCTGACTTGTGTTTCGTACCCAACCTCGGACTGCGAGATTCACACCCACAAGGAAAATGAGCTGTACTGAGTGATTTGTGGTCTGGATTGAGTAGGGTCCCAGGTTGTTTGTCTGTGAACTCTTGTCTAAATTTGCTGCCAATGAGGGTAAATGTGCATGCCCTTTATAAAGTGTTTTTTTGCTGAATTATGTCATATCAGCATAGGATTTGAATCACATCTGTGGATTTGCCATGGTTGAAGATGGAGCCCTGTCCTATGGAACTGCCAATGCTCTCTCTAATAACAGGAGTTTGTTTATTTGAAATCGAATACATTTAGTTATAAATCAAATCCGATTTAAATAGTTTCAGTCAATATTCTCATATTCAATTATTATCTCTATGAGTGAGACTACAAACGCTTAATTTTCTATTTTATATGGTGACAAAATGCCTTTGCCGTTTATATCCGTACGTCTCAATTTCATCACATTATATTTATTTAGAGGTGAATTCATTTTTCACAAGTGAATTTATTAATTTAAGACTTAGATGTTAAATTTTAAAATTTATTAATTTAAGACTTAGATGTTAAATTTTAAAATTTATAATTTAAGATTTAGAGTTAAAATTTTATATTTTATATTGTGGATTTTTTTTTTGGCAAATTTTAATTTATTCTTATATTTTTATTCTTACTTAGAGAAGAGGGGAACAAGAGACTTTAAGGGAAGGAAAATTATATCACTAGTAGGGCTACATGACTTAAAGGAATTTGGCTGTTTGTTAAAGATTTATATTATTTGTGTATCAAATATTAATCTAATTAAAATTATTATGTATATGGGAATTTTTTTTATAGGCATGTTAAACTTAAGGGTTAAAGTTAGAATTTAAAAGGCTTAATTGGCAAGTAGGTGCTGAAATTATGCTTTTTTTCAGTTAGGTGGTCAAATTATTTTTCAGGCCAAATTGAAATTTGAAGTTTCATTCCGTGACTCATTTAAGGTTCGTCGTTAAATTTTTCCGTTAAAGAACACGTGTCACCTCCAGAAAATTTTAAAATTATATTAAAAATAAATAAAATTAATAAAATAAAATAAAAATATATCATGAAAGTTTCAAACATTCTCAAAATAGTCCTCAAATCTCAAAACCCCCTAAATTCGACCACTCATGTCGTCGGTGGTCGCCTTGCCAGCGACGAAATGAAGCGTCCTCCCCTCGCCAAACAACCCACACGTCGTTGGCCGCGAATTGTTCAAAAGAACCATTCGGCAATTTCGTCGATTTGCACGGCGTTGGTTGATTTCCGGGATAGTGGGAAAATTATCGTGATGGTATGGCGATTGATTTGGTGGGCGGCGGCGTGGCAATTGGCGGTGGAATCGGCTCTAATCAGGATTTAGCTTTTGGGGTTTAAGGATTTTGGAATTTGAGGGTTGTTTTGTAAAACCTGGAAAAATTAGAGTTTTTTAAATTAATTAATTATATTTTTTTAATATATTTTTAAAATTTTCTGGAGATGACACGTGTACTTTAACATAAAAAATTAACAGGGAACCTTAAATGAGTCACATAATAAAACTTTAGGTCTCAATTTGGCCCGAACAATAGTTTGGGCATCTAACTGGAAAAGGAGCATAGTTTGGGCATCTTTTTACTTGATAAAAAAATGAAATGAAAAAAATTAATAAAATAGATATATTTGATTGGTTAGTCTCATAGATGACGTGGTAAGAATAACTCATAATATAATTTCTCCGCATATAAGCTTAAACTTTAAATTAAGGGCATTGCGGTATAACCGTCTAGGTAACGCGGAACCTAAGACATCAAATGAAAGTGTATATTATAGACAAGTAAACTACTCAAGAATTTCACATTTCATTGATGTCCTAATTCCTAATTTTGAATTTTAAATTGAATAAAGAATTAATAAAACCGAAGTGATTGTAAATATTGCTCTATACAGATCAAATCAAGCCTATTATAACAAATGAAGTGATAATCGAAATAATATTTAGACCTAAATTAGAATGGATATATTCATAAATTTATGTTAGATAGGACTCGAACCTAAGGCTCAAGGTCCGTAGAGCCTCATTCTTTTAACAGCATAGTCAACGTCTCTATTAGATTGAAGATTTCTAACATGGACAAAATATTAGATTGAACTTTAATTTCATAAGTTAATTTAATCATAGATAAATTATATTTATAATCTATTTTTTAGATAAAAGTAAGAAATAATGTATTAAAATTTAATTTTATTCGTTGGGTTTGTGTATAAAAACAACTGAAAAGGGGCTACCCGAGGGGGCCAGAGTTGGGTGGGCCGAATCCATTAACAAACTGGAAGCCTCGAAATCAATGGCGGGAAACAAAACCCTCTCTTTGTTTTTGTCACTGACTTTGCACTTGCCTCCCCAAATCAATTTTTCTGGGATAAAATTAAAAGGGTGAGAGAGGGAAATGGAGAAAGTGGTATCGGAGACGGAAGAGCTGCCGAAGGCGATCGTGCGACGGGTGGTGAAGGAGAAGCTGTCGGAGTGTTCACCGGATTACGATTTTAACGTTCACAAAGATGCCCTCCTCGCTTTCAGTGAAAGCGCCCGCATCTTCATCCATTACCTTTCCGCCACGTAAGTCAAACAAAACAAAATCCCCAAATGCTTGATGTTATGATTTATTTAGGGTTTATTGGTGAATCAGGGCGAATGATATATGCAAGGAATCGAGGAGGCAAACAATGAACGCGGAGGATGTGTTTAAAGCACTTGAAGAAATTGAATTCTCGGAATTCGTTAAACCCCTTAGGGCTTCCCTTGCTGGTTAGTTTAGCTTCTCTGGGAATGATTGAATACCCACTCTGTTTTTCTCTTTGGTTTTAGGGTAAATGAACAATGGGAAACGATTGATGGGTGGGTGGGGTTTATTGATTTGTTGCAGAGTTCAGGAAGAAGAATGCTGAGAAAAAAGGTGGAGCAGCCAAGGAAAACGAGGCTAATAAAAAGAAGAGAAAATTAGATGATTCATCTGCCAAAAATGGAACCAAAACCAAGCAAAAGAAACAGGATACTGATAAAGAAGAGCTAGAAGAAGAAGAAGAAAAAGAAGAAGAAAAAGAAAAAGAAGAAGAAGAGGAAGAGGTAGAAGAACAGGAAGAAGAAGAAGATAATCATGAAAGTGAGTAATTAAGCAATAATAGTACTGTTGTTAAACTGGGAATTGTAATCCCCCATTAAATGTTTCTTTATATTTTTCATTCCCTTTTGAGATGGATTGCAACTTTCCTTTGTTTTATTTTGAAATTTATGTACCTTAGCTAACTTTAATGGATTTAATGGTTGGATTTCAACTCAAAACCCACTTCGTTAAGCAAGAAAAGAAAACAAAAACACAAAAATAGAGGCTAAAATGTTTGTGCTTTAATCATTAATAAGGAAATGAGCATAACAGCATAATCAAATGAAGTATATCTGTTTCATGGACACTCATTTTGATCTCAGTTTGGTTTATAACAGTTGCTGATCACTGCTGGGGAAGGAGTACCATAAAAATAACCTAATAAAAACAGTCAATAGGGGCGATACCACCGGCTATCGTTGCTGTGCTTTCCCCTGTTTGAACTGCCGCCATCTTTACTATTTCTCTGATGTAGAGGTGGGCTTAGAGGTTGAGCTTCCGGTTGTTGTCTGTGTTAATAGATGATAAATTGTTTTAATTCATTAGGTATTCCTACTATAATATCAAAATAACAGAATGTCACTGAAGAACTATAATATCATCTGGAAAACAAAGAGGATAAAGAACCAGGAAAAATGAAATAAAACCTTTTTTCTGTTTATTGAATTTGATGAATCATATTTTGACATTCAGATAATCAGAACCTTAAATAAAATGCCACCTAATTCAATGTCATTTTATATGAGAATGTTTTTATGGAAATAGCTTTTAAAAGTTCAGAATATTGAAAAGAAAATACAGATACTGAACTTACAGGACATATCCGATTCGGCCATCAGGTAGAAGCATTGGCATCATTGACATGCCAGTTGGAGTTGGTGCCCTCCCATACATTAGTTGCTGTAGGTGACAAATTTTATATCAGATTAAATCTCGGTGACTCATAAAACAAGTAAACATAACGATAATAAAGAGATTAAGAGCATTCCATTACATCTTGACTGGCACCATAAAGCTCAAAACACGCAGTTCATTACATCTTAAACTATATCCACTGATCAAAATTAGGCATTCAGCATGCGGGAATTGGAGGTAAAATTTCAAGCTATCTGTTTATCTGATTCTTCAAGCACTCATCGCCATCCTATTGGAAACAAGATACAGGTCTCTAAATATTTTCTAAGCCATGAGAACCTAGAAAACTATAATTTTAAATGTACTTTCTCTTTGGAGGAAAAAGAAAAACCTCTACCTGAAAGCAAAGCCAAACTAAAACAAGACCGATACTTACAAAAACACGTTACTTTTAATTATAAAAGCCAAATATAGGACCACGTCCAATATATCTTCCAAAGAACCTACTTCACTGAAACCTTGTGATTCTTCAAAAAGCCAAATTCGGTAATAAGCCATGTCACAAGATTGACTATTTAACAAGGAATCACCGACGTGCACAGGTCAAATCAGAGGTTGAAAATGAAGACTAATAATTACCTGCAGGGTATTGAGAAAAAATAATGAAGATAGAAGCAGTCAAACATGCAACAGAACATGCAGAGATCTCACCTGTGAAAGGCTTGGAACACCATATCCTGAACCTAGCGCACCATAGGCACCCCCAACGAGACCATAGCCAATGTGAGGTGGATAATTAGGAAGAAAACCTGATGTCTGAGAACTTGACCCCCGGTGAGGACTCTTTTGATCTGTTAGAGGCTTTGCAAGAGAACATTCCACAACTTGTCCTGAAAAACAGAATAATGACATTCAGAATTAGATATTAGTAAACAAAAATGCTAGAAGGATAAGAATAAAGTAATCACCATCCAGTTCATATTTTTCTGAGCTATCCAGAGCTTTCATAGCACAAGATCTCTCTGCAAAATGAACAAAAGCAATTCTATTTCTCTCTTGTCCAGGTTTTGCTGGAGGTAGAACCACTTTTGTTATCTTTCCATGATGTTCAAATAGCTTCTTTAACTGATCTTCCTTGACATCCTTTGGCAAATTCTTTACATAAAGTGCCTTCACCTGCATAAGACAGGTTAACTTCAAATTAACAATTTCAAAATATGGTTAGGAAGACACCGCAAAATAAATTGCAATCAAGGTGATGAGCACCAGAAAGGAAAACTGATTCATCTACGAGGAAATATTTGGCTTAGGAAAAGAGTGGCCCATGTAACATATCCATGAAAACAGGGATAAGAAAAATCATGCAATGATATAGAGTAGTAAGAAATTTAACAGTTTTCAGAGCTATCAAAGATAAGGGACAGCTCAGTGCAAGAGAGTCCTGCATAATGGGTTTGGAAGGGACCAGATGTACACAACTTATACGCACTTGCAAAGAGGCTGTTTCTGTCACTTGAACCCATGACCTCCAAGGTCAAAATGAAGCAACCTAACCCGTTGTGCCAACTTCCAACACCCATCCCCTAACAAAAGATATGAGAAAGGAAAACTACTTTGACAATTTTCCCCATGCCTCCCTAACAGACACATCTTTTCTCCTTACACTGAAAGACAATCAATGGCCCTCAGTTGGGGAGAATCAAATAGGTAAGGTAATTGCTTCATATGAGATGAATCTAAGTTACCAATGCACATGATGATACACATTAAAATGCATACAAGTCAGCTTCACCTTAAAAGAATGGGATATGGAAGAAAAACATCCCCAGTGAAAGCAACTTAATGATACCTGAGAAGCAGCAGAAGAATCAGCAGTTTTGGGATCAGCCCAGCTCACAGTTGGAGCATTATCACCAATCCTGAATTCTTGTTTCATCATCTTTTGCCTTGAATACTCGGCACATGCATTGTTATAGTACTCAACAAAGGCAAAGCCCCTGTTGTTATTACTTAAGTTCTTCATATCCTGCAAGCACATAATGGATACAGCAGACTACATTACTGCTAAACAGCCCTTTTGAATCAACAGTAAACAGTAGTCTCTCCAATACAAGAGACTACAATAGAAAAGCACTGGTTCATTAAACTAACCTTCACCAATTCCAAACCAGTAACTCCGGGCCCAACCTCTGACAAAACCTTCCTTAATTGTTCCTCTCTCCAGCTTCTAGGAATATTACCGATAAACAATCGATTCTTTGATTGGGATGTAGAACATTTAATTTTTCTACCCTGAGGGCGAGAGATTCAGCAACCAAAGAAACATATTTGAAAATATCAAACCTAAGAATGCTGTTGTTAGAAATAAAGAGAAAATGGGGATGCACTAATCTCTAAATTTTTGAGCTCATATGCATCGCATCTAAAATTCTGTAAGTTCCTTTCATGTTAAGATGCAATACTTATTAGTTTGGGCAATGTTAAGTATACATGATGCATAAGACTCGTCACCTTAAATTCTGCATTATTTAGCTCTTCAATGGCTTTAGAGGCCAATTCTACGCTTCTAAAGGTCACAAATGCAAAGCCCTTGTTTTCACTTGGATCTTTACCTTTCATAATCCGAACCTGTCATCATAGAGTGTGATGTAAGTCTTTATCTCAAGTATAAAACAAAATATTCCTCACAGAACGCATAAAAGCACACCTCAGTAACTTCTCCAACAGATTCACACAAGCCTTTCAAATCCTCCTGAGAAACATCATGTGGAATGCCTCCAATATAAACTTCAGAACCATGAGGAGGGCGAGCAAGAAGATCAGCATGCTTCCTATTCTCATCCCCATCTTCAACTTTAGTCTCAGAAACATCAGCCCTCTTAGCATTTTCAACATTCTGATCTTCTTCTTCTTCTTCTTCTTCTTCTTCTACCTCCTCTTCTATCTCTTCCTCTTCTTCCACCTCCTCTTCTACCTCCACTTCTTCATACTCCACCTCTTCTTCCATGGTCTCCTCAGGATCACTGTCCTCATCAAGATCAACCCTCTCATCTGACTCAACAAGTTGTTCAGGCTCACTCTGTCCTTCAGATTCCACTGACTCAGCAGCAGTAAGTGCCTTTGGCCTTGGCATTTTAGGGATATATATAAACAGGCTTGAAAGGCAATTCTGAAGAAGGCACAGAGGCCAGAAGAATTCAAGGAAGGAAATATACACATATTGAGAGGAGGAAAATGATAGCTACGAGGAGTTTCAGATAATGTATTTCAATTGAACCCGTGTCAATAGATAGTACCCAAAGGTGGTTGCAAGGTTAAAGATTCCACCAAAGGAATAATTAAGCAGTATATTTCAAAAGAAAGGCAAAAGAAATTTCTGAATGATAATAGAGAGGCTTACAAAGTGGTGCAAATTATCAAGGAATGAGCTTGCTCAAATCAGAAAAAGTCACAAGGCTGCGTCCAAAACAAATGACATATTTAAGTTCAATCCAGCTTCATTGAAAATGCAAAGCAAAATGACAAAACAAAATTGAAACGTATAAGCAGGCATGATTCATTCAGATAAACAAAATAAAAATAATTTAAAAAAATGAGATCACTATAGAAAGGGAAAATCAAGCAACGGTAACCGAGAACCAAAAGTAATAAAAGCTCCAGAACAAAATACACCATTCCTCCAGACCTCCACCCCAGACCCCAATTATAACTTAACATATAAGAACTGAGATTCTTTCAGATGTCATAGTCTATTCAAAAGGAACAAGTTGATTCAACCGTCAGGCATCAACATAAACGAGTTTTATGACAGTTAACTTACTCTCTAGAATGTAATTTTGTCTTTGTACAACTAAATAAAGCTAGTATCACAATGTTGCATTAAACAAATTTGTAGGCTTCTAACACCCAACTTACAAATAATCTTAACATGCCTACGAGACAACCAGACAACTTATTGCCAATATTTACATGTTTGACCCACAAACAAACTGAAGAAACAACAGGGATTTTTCCTCACCCACTTTTCTTCCTCAATATGACCAGGAAATAGATAATGGGTTGTGCCTATGGGTACTGGCTAAGAATTATTTTACTACAATTTCAGTATTTTTGTTAATTACATTACATGGGGGAGATTCATTGATTAGCAAGCAGTGGTTACATAAAAGACTTGATTTTCTGAAGACCCAAAACCAAATCTAAGAATCAGCTCCGGTATACTAGTTAAGAACTTACGCATGCACACACATTCTCTTCCCTAGCAAAAGCAGACATTTCTTTGCAGACAACTTGTGGCATTTTTCAACAAATCTTTACAGAAAAGAATGTAAACAAATACATAGCTTCATCTAGCAAACATTTTCTAAAATACCCAGTTCCTTTTTACAACATGCTGATTTCCTCATTTTGAGAGATTTTTTTTACCAACCAAAACATTAAATTAATCCAGTATAGAACTATTTATCCCACTAAAAGTTCAAGCATATAGTTAAAAATTTTGACAGCCCCATTGGAGTTCACCAATATAATAAGCTACGAATTAAACGAAAAGCGCGAAAAAAGATAACCCACAATGAAAATATGTGAATGTATATATTATTTTCTGGAGAAGCAATCAGAAAAAGGAACATTTCAATAAATGGGTTTGGGGGAAAATACCAGAGTTGTAGATGGGAGGGGAAAATATCTTAGGAAGAAACCTTCGATAGTTGAGAGAGCAGGGGCCTAAGATTTACGGTGTGAACTACGAAGTTTGGAAGCAACTGAAAATAGAAAAAAGGCCTACGGGCGGATCTTGATATTATGTATATTATAATAAGGGTAATTATTTTAGTTTTCATATAACATAATAATACTTATAATAAAATAAAAATATAAAAGTTTAAAGTTTAAATTTTTTAAATTTAAAGGCTTAATTATTTTTTTAAAAATAAAATAAAAGGTCTAATCAAATTTGTTAAAGAACTTGAAATAATTAATAATATTTATAAAAAAACAATAAAGATCTAATAAATATTTAAAGAGTCAAATTATATTGTCTCATTGTATGTGATGTACCGTTAAGATTAAAATTGACTGTCTATTATAAATAAACCATAATTATAATATAATATATATTATAATTGTATTTATTTTAAATAATAATTAAAACTTAATATATTATAGTTGTATTAGTAAAATAAAAGAAATGATTAAAAAATAAAAAATAGAGGCTGATACGAGAGAATCAATCCCCTCACATCATCCGGCAGAACATCAAAAAAATGCACACCAAAATTTGCAGAGTTTGTCAATTTAGTCAGGCGATCTACTACTCGATTACCGATACGAAACACATATTAAAATCAAATAGTTCACGACCTCTAACCAAAATCATGAATGGAGTGAACAAATCCAAAAGAACCAATCCGCTCACATCATATGGAGGAACAGTTTAACAGTTTACAATATTAAAAAAAAAAACTTACTATATTTTATTCAATTAAAATAATAATATATATTTATTTGTTAACTTTATTATATAGTAATAGGTAAATAAATGAATTTCTTACAATTGAATTCTAATTAGTTTACTTGATTTGTAAATTTGTCGGCCAATGGAATTGTAAATTAAAACCATAAACTAATTGGGTGAGACTAGTTGAACAACCTTTTTAAGTAATCCCTTTTTTTTACATTTCCCCAAAAAATGCAAACAATAGAATGATATTGAATTCTATCCATATCGTATTGTTTGTGTTAAATCATTAATATCCCCCATTTTTTTTACAAAAAAAAGTAATTTGTCTACATAAACATACGGATCATCTTATGACTTATATATCCATATTGTCGTCTACATATTTTCATTTCTCACGATTATATTTAAGATATTGTGCCATGTTTTGTATCACATTTTATATTTTCAAACTCAATATCTAATGAAAAATAAATAAATGAACACAACAGTTCTCTAAACATTTGAAGCAAAAGTTATACGGAAGTACAAATTGTCATTAGTACTTACACTAAGAATAAATTATTATTTTTTGATAGAACACTAAGAATAAATTATAGATTTAGTTCTTACGCTGTAATTTAGGCAAATTCAGGGAAATAGGGTAGTTTAGATTTTTATCTAAGGGATAGGGGTTGTTTGGAGAAAATTTTAAAATCTAAGTAAAAATTTACAGTATTTGGGACATCCCCATGTGCTTATAACATTCTTTGGACCTAGACATGAGCGTATGGCGTTCTTTGGATCTCGCCAACTTTGTAAAAGTTGAGTTTTTTTATTTTAATTTTACTTACACCTCGCCACCTGCACATAGCGAGGTCCAACCTCGCCATCTCCACACAGCGTGGTACTGTAAAAACTGACCTATTCTCCAAAATTTCCTTTAAACAACTCCTCTCTCTTTATTAATTCAAACTACCCTGTAATTTAATCAATTTTAGATTTTATACTTTATCAAATTTTACTCAAACGGTAAAAAACGGACTTAAAATGGTTAAATTAGAGAACATAAACTAAATACAAAACTTACGAATAGTACAATAATTAGTATCAAAAATTGATTTAATAGATTTAATGATTATTATTTGATTAAGAGCGGAATTTCAAAATTGGAAAAGTACAGAGTAAAAGTAACCAAAATTTGAGCATAATGACTAATGAAAGAATTTAACCCAAATTAAAAACTCTAATCCATCATAAAATTCATTGTCTTTCATTCTCACAAAACATGAACAAGAAAAATATAATAAAATGCTACACCAACTAGCACCACATGATTCATCTGTATTTGGTGTTCTAATAAATAAACAAAAAATGGTTTTTCAAAGCCTACATTTATGTTTCACAAATTAAACTGCAATGCCTAACTACAACCATTTAGTTTGGGGGTGTCATGGAATTTGCTAAGGAACAAGGAAATGATACAATGATCTATATTACTGGACTTTTCACTTTCTCTGAAGTACTCATGTTCGGCACCTATAAATGACATATTGGGACAGTATTATGAGGTATGATCCTTCAAGTATTGAAAAAGCTTAGGGAAAATTTGAACATACCCTGTATAAACGTGTACCCTTACCCGACACCCCTTTCGAGTCCGGTTAACATAAACAATGACAACAACCACTCATTTCGGAAATGGTGTATGAGACACCCTTACCTTCTTTAACCAAACAGAGCTGAACTATAAAAGGCAGGTAGTCCATGTCAGCATTTAGCCATTTCTTGTCTGCTGATTCGTCTGCCTCAAGCAAAATGTATATTTCTACTTGCCCTGGGTTCCAATTACATAAATGGTTCAAAATCTTCTATTTGATGTACTCCAACACACTTTGAGTGATATCTTCAAGGAAAGATACAAAGCCCGTGACACTGGTTAGGCCACTTCCGTCAACATCCTGTTCCTCGATAAGATAGTTCTCAAACACCGTGGCATCGTCATGCCCTCCCCGGATAAACACAAGTTTGGGAGTAATACAGCGGTCTTGTTTCAGTTTGTTAATTGTAGATCGCAACAAACCTGATAAGAATGATTTTTGCCTCAGGAGAAATCACAGCTAATAAGCTTCCAGTTCGACTCTTACGAATCAACTTCTAAGAGGGGAAGCACTGACAAATGATAAAACAACTTACAGTCATGGGGTGGAGGAAAAGGAAGGCTAGGGTCTGCTGTAGATGAGTAAAAGACAATTAGAGTGGTAAATGCATCAAGGAAAAATATAGGACTTCCGCTGGTAATCAGAGCAGCACGACTCAATGAGTGCCGAGGATAGGCTTGTTTATCTGGTGTTGAATATGATGTCAGCATTGGGTAGATGGCACGGTGAAGAGAACTTGGTTCCAATGCACTGCACCATATATATGGGAGAAACATTTTGGAGTTATAGGTATCATCTATCGAGGTAAAAGGCATAAGAGTCTTAAAAGATAATCAAACATCCATCAACAGGACAAAATAAAACTAAAACGTGACTTCAGCTAAACTTCCAAAATAAGCTGCTAGGATAAGTTTACAGTTATTGATATTAAAGATGGCTTCAAGACTCAATCTTCCATTAATTAAGTGAATTTAAAGGCTTAGAAGCCTGTGCCATGCCTTCAAAAGATTCAACAGCAACCTGGGTGTGCCTATGGTACATCTTGAATCTGTTGATTATTAAGAGATTGTGACATAAGAGTATAACCTATCCAAAAATTTAAGCATTGTGTACCTGAAAAGACATTGCATATAAATCCGGTAGTCTGGGTGAACACCTTCTTCGTGGAAGCGAAGAAGGGGATTTCGAAGCAAGGCAAAAACCAAGCGAGGCAAAAGTTGCAGTTGTGGGCATTGCGAGAAGGCAACATCAATCTGAGAAGTGATTGAACTACTTCCATTCTTGTATTGGATAAGATTAAAAGCTTCATTATATTGAGCTGTGAGGATTACTAGCCAATCGTGAAGCAACATCCTGCCCTCTCTAACTCCTTGCTCCAAAGAGGCTAATATAACCTTTAGAATTAAATTATGTATATAAATTACTAGATGATACTCGGAAATAAAATGCATACGCACACATCTAGAAGACATGGAAAGAGAAAAGGCAAACCTTGTGAACAAGTAAAGATAGCACTGCTTCAGGATCAACACTATCATAAAGTTCATCAAGATTCTGAGCTGTTCCATACTGCAGAGTTCGTATTCTAAGTCGTCGCTTAAGAGAATGCTTGCCTCTGCATAAATGTTGAGATCTTATCAAGCTAATCCCAAAAATAGCTCCATAAAGCAAATCATCAATTGATTATGCTTAATAATTTGGAACTCAAGAAGATTTTGATATGAATGATAATATATCAGTCTAGGTCCTTGACATGCAGATGAGCCTATAGTTATTTGTGTTGTCAAGAATGAAACAGTTCACAATTCAATTGAAAATCTAATGACTGACAAGAGCAATGTAAGAACAGAATGTCCAACAAACCTAATAGAGGAAACCACTCCTGAGCTAGAGAGTTCCTCAGGGGGCACGACAACAGTGTACTGGAATGCAATTTGCACCATAGGTAATTGAGAAGAATGTCTGCAAAGGAAAAAGAAAGAAATTAAAAGATCTGATATAATAATGGTAATGCTCCACAAACTTTTATCAACAAAAAAGGTAGCACAACCAGATACTACTCAAAGAGAGTATGTTTCAAGCATTTAGGTAATCTCAACTGGTCCAGGCAAGAATTAATATAATGAAATAACAAAATATAAATCAGTAACTATTTACATATTACAAAGCTCAGCTTAAGATTTCCTCACATGATAAGAGAAGAGAGACTTGAGAAAGATTCCTAACCAAGCAAAATGGATATCTTTTATTGAATCTTGAGAACTTAAAGAAAGTAGAATACTAAGATATAAGGTTCTACGCCAGATGAAGCCCTTGCAATATACTGCAAGATATAAAGATTACAGAATGCATGTCCATCAAATTCAACAATCAACAACACTAGTATATTTGTTTTGTTCCGCTCAAAGAAGCTGGAATGAGTAATTTATACCTGGAAAATCCAACATTGTTGGCAAAATCAAAATCATAAGCATATGTTGCAAAAGAATCACAACAAATAATGTGCTGAACATTTTCATATTGAGGATCTGGGAAGAAGTGACCATACTGCAAAAAGAGGGATTAAAAGAAGTGAGAAAGCAAGAACTGTTAGATAATATTTCCCCAGTAAGAAAATTTGAAAGAAGAAAGAGGTAAACTTACAGAATGGCCAGACTTGAATTCCGTAGATGTCCTCAATCTTAGTACACAATTAAAAGCATATGGTCGACTTAGCATTCGATAGCTGCAAAGCAACATCAATGATCAATCACAAACTGAAATGGTGTATCCATATCATTAACTCAAGTAGATATGAAGTGTCAGAATAAACACATGCACTGTTATCTTAAAAAAGGAGGGGGGAATAAATTAGAAGTGTATCTGGACTAAAAGAAAATATAGCAAATAATTATTATTAATATCATTTTGTTATGCCATTAACCAATACAATATCATTTTAGCCCATTAAAACCCCATGAAAGAATTAGAGATCATAGTACTAACATGTCCTGAGGAAGTGTTGAATCGTCTGTATTTGAATACAAGAACAAAGAGCCACCACTTTCGATGCTAAGAAATTTAAGAGATGCCAAATCTGTATACTCATCTGTAACAGCAAAAATGTCCACGCACACACCTGCTTGAACAGCAACAGCAGCCTGTAAAATACGTCAATGCTACATTTTCCAATCCACAAAACAAAAGGTGAGATGAAAAGAAGTCAATAAATCTACCAGATCTTTGTAGAATGGTGTCTGCTCAGGAAGCAAAGCACGGTCTGCATCTTCTCCCTTACTAGCATATTGTTCACCATACCTTCTTGTATCTAGTTGCCCAGGTCCATAATCAGGAGGACCAGAGAGAAAGGCAAAAACTCTAGCTGCAGGTGAGTTCAGAGAAGAGAACAGAATGTAGCGAATTATTTAGAAATATATGCGGAGCTTAAATAAATTTGCAAAATAAGAAAAACTCTTATGGTTTCTCTCGCACCTAATGCAAAAGTATTTCCATATTCTGACCCAAGGTAATTGCATAATGCTTCCATTGCCACCCCAAAACCACGACCACCCATCAACAGACCACCCAACACTTGACCTGCCCCTGGGGCTCTCTCCCATGATGTAGTTGGTCTGAGAGTTTCAAGTGCAGAAGTGATACGATCCTTACAAGTTTCAACCTGTATAGGTTATTGATTTTAGAATATCAGTACGCAACAATAAAAAAATACATGATTTGATTTATATAAATGTGGATACACTACAATATCATAAGTGAAAGACTCAAACAACAAAGGGTATCTCAGATGCAAACAGATATATCTAAGCACTCCCCTCCCTAATTCTATTCTCACAAAATAACCATTCAATCGCCAAATATCACATTCAGAAAATCAAAACATGTCGCATGTACCATGAGAGGCAACGGCTGAGGATAAAAATGAAGGAAACAAGAATTTAAGAATACATACTGGAGCCAGAAATTGTAACAGAGGCATGACATCTTCAAGCTCAATTGGTAAGGTACCCTCTGTCTCCTGAGGGACAAAAACATTTTTTACAATAGGTATAGGTCCTTGAACATCATATAACCCTATTTTGTGACTGAAGGTTGCTAGGCCAAAAAGTGACCCTGGTGCAAGAGCTGCAACAGAAATGAAAATGAAGGGAAAAAGTCAACCTTTGGGGGGCAGAAGAGAGGAATCAATGAATCATTTTATTCAGAAAAAAAAAAAGAGAACCTTCCAATGTCGCCTGCAATGCACTTTTAATAAGCTCCAAAAATTCTTCTGAAGCTATAAATAGAAAAGAATATGTATTATAAGCATATATAGGTTAAAATATAGAAACATGGACATAAAGCGGTATTGATCATGCATTACATCTGCCAAAACATTAAGGGAAGACCTGAGCTAGAGAACGAGTATGTTATTAACTCGATACCTTTTTTTCTTTTTTTCTGAACATCCTTCTTGGAAGTTGGACCAACACAAACACTCATATTTTTTCACACACATCAAATGCAAAAATAAGCAAAATGAAATCTTACTTAACTGTCAAATGTCAATAACTACTCAGCATCCTCGTATTCATATTTACTACTGTACATGAATGGATTGGACTCCACATATGAAGTATGAGGATCAAGAACTAGAATTAGAACTCTCCTACTTTTCAAGTCCTAAATTGGTCTTAAGTATATAATTGTCAATTTTATGAAACTCGGTTCATCCAAAGAATTAGTATGACGAAAAAGAAACTGGAATGAATCTCAACTAAAAGACCTATTTTTACCCTAGAAATCAGTATCAATAATGAATCTAACTGAAGTTCAAATAAATATAATTGCCATGTACAAAAAAAAAGCAATTAAAATTAATAACACCAAAATGAAAATCTAACAAAGTAAACGAGGATCTCACACGACAAATCAACAGCGGCAACATACACCGGACGAGCGTGCAACATTTCATCCTCCGTTCCTTCCACTAAATAGAAACACGAAAAAAGAAAATTTTCAGTATCCCTCACTTTCTTCCTCATTTTTTTTCTCTCAGCAACCAAGTGACACTTACAAGGCAACTCGAGATCGATAAACGACGACATCATTTCGGCACACGACTGAGGATGAGAGTATCTGGCGATGGCTTGAGCAGAGAGACCGTTGAGTGTGCCGCAAAGAGAACAATTCCAGGCCCATTGGTCGAGATCACAATAGGTGTTGAAGTAAGCGTAGCAATTCTCGCATCGAGGTAATAGATGGCCATCCGATCCATAGGCCGGCGCTTGATCGTTCTCGTCTTTGGAGGCGAACGGTGTAACGGTTAATCCCCATGGAACGCCGGAAGCTTCTTGGGAGTCGGAGTCAGTCGGAAATCTTGACACCGTCGCACGAACCGCCATAGTTTTTTTATATATATTTATCGGAAAATGGTGAGATGTACTGAATTTTACTAGTTAAGACTAGTCTATAGGTGAAATGGTGAAAGATTTCGTGTTGCGCTTGCGTGTATATTCGTGGATATAGCCAATAAGAAACTTAAAATATGCCACGTTGGATTTTGTTAATGACGTGGCGGATCTTTTTTTTCTTTTCCCTTTCTTTAAGAATTAGTCCGTGTTATCAAATACTCCATATAATTGACAATAAACAGAATAACTTGTTTGGCCTTCCATCTTTACCAATTTAGTCATATTAGTCCTTAATTTTTTTATCTTTTTAATCCTCAAACTTTTATATTTATCAAATTGACCTAAATATTATGAAACAACAACATATTGTTAAGTCGAAGTTAGTTATTTTATCATTAATGGCTAATGTAAGTTATTTTAATTTTTTTATCACGTTACTAAAAATATTAAAAATAAATAAATTTTGTAAAAGAAAATTAATATTAATATTTTAATAAAGGATATATAGCTCTCTTTTTTTTGGATAATTGTTTTTCATTACCCAAAGAGCAGCAAAGCTGCTACATCAAACATCCAACCTATACAAACAGTAAAAATTATATCCCTCCAACTATACAATTAAACTCCAATTACGACATAATTGAACATCTATCCTATCTCTCGTATGTATATCCTTTCCACTCAGTCGTATGTGTAAAATAGTTGCCTTTTATTGTTTAAATGGCGTGATAAAAAAGTGACAAAATAATTAACATCATATTAATGACATTATTATTGCTACGTCACATTTGGGTCAGCTTGAAAAAAATAAAAGTTTGAAACTTTAAAAAGAACTGCAATAAAAATTTAAGAAGTGAAATGACTAAGTTGATAAAGTTGGGGTCAATAAGATCATTATACACTTTATATAGAGAGGGGGTGAATCTAGTTACACCAATGCAACTAAAATTACTATATTAACCATACGAAAAAGTTATTAAAATGTAAAATGATATCATTATAGGCAAAATTGGAGAAATAGGGTAGTTTAAATTTTTATTTAAGAGATAGAAGTTGTTCGGGGAAAATTTTAAGCCAATTTCTACAGTACCACGCCGTGTGGAGGTGACGAGATTAGACCTCGTCATGTGCATGTGGCAAAATGCATGTAAAATTAAAAAAAAAAAAACTCAACTTTTACAAAGTTGAAAGGCTTGTAATACACATAACCTCGCCACCTCCACATGACAAGGTCCAAAGAACGCCATAAGCACTTGGCAAGGTCCCAAAAACCGTAAATTTTGGCCTAAATTCCAAAATTTCCCCCAAACAACCTCTATCCCTTAAATAAAAATTTAAACTACCCTACTTTCCCAAATTTGCCATTATTATACGCTTTAGGTGTTTGATTTATAGGGTGCAGTTACTATACAGTACCATGGTCGAGGGACATCCCGTTCCATAGAAAAACTAGTTTATTATGTTATTTATCAAAAGTATTGACCATGAACAAAGTCTAATAGTTTTGTACTAGTTTAACATCATTTTCTAGCTTAATGTGAAAATGGGTGCAGAAAGAACAATTAGTTCCTCAAATTCATTAAAAAGCCATTCAGAAAACCCACAACCTGGAATTGTAGCATGTAATCAGAAGAGAAAACAACATAAAACTGTTTATAAAAGTTTGGCTTATTTTTCAACTACTATGTGCGACAGGGCATGGGGCAAGTGTTCCTGGCATGTTCCACTTTCAAAATCTAATGCATTAAACCTCATTCATGGACTTCTTGCTTCTTCTCTTTAGACATGAGATACCATCCCAGAGCACCAGCAAAGGTCACAACACCAGCGAGAACCCCATAGTTCCGATACTTATCGGTTGATACTTTCTCAGTAGATGCTCCTGCTGTTGAGGTAGAACTACTAGGCTTTGCATCGGTCACGCTACCACCTGAACCTGCATCAGGCTTCTCCTCTGGTTTGGGTCCCTGAATATTTCAACCTTTCATTGAATACTTTACCACTATTTGTAACAAAAATAACTTGAAGTTTGTTTGTTTGCACATGACATGTTATCATATGATTGAAAAGGGAAAAGGACAACTAACAAACACCTCAAGCATTGGCACAAAAATAGCACGCCAAAACAAGTCCAATCTTTAGCATTAAGGCAACTAATATAGTTTTTATGACACGAGAGAAAAAAAAAACACCAGCATTTACTTAAACAGAGTCCACCGTGGGAATAAAATGAAGCATATGGCACATCATGAGCATTGAGCAATGCATAGTGGCAAGTATTTGTGCATGTATATCAGTTGTAAAATATTTTGTGGAAATAAAAAGTTGATCGAATAAGCACTGAAAGATAAAAGTAAAAAACAATAAGAACCCTCCTAAGCATCTAATCCACACCACAGAAAATTTAGGTCAAGACATAACATATCAATGTTATCATACCTTGCGCGCAAGTTTCTCCAATTTCTCTTGCTCGGTTTTCTGCAATAATACATCTTTTTGTTAGAACACTAACAAGTCGCAACATGGGGAAAATAATGTAAATACTCATAGTCGAAAATTTTATGCTTGGACAAAATTGGATGACCCCAGTTTCTTTCATCCAGCCCACTGATTGATAACCCCAAGTGAACAAAACGCTAGAAAGGAGAAAAACTAATAGGTCTATGCACACGTGCACAACACAAAAGAGTAGGAAAGATTTAAAAAATATAAAGGGAAAAATAATAAAATATGCAGGAAACAACGAAAGTTTAAACTTTAAACAGAAATGACTATCAGAATGTTAACACATCTGAACCTTAAGCTCATTCACACGCCGAAATAACACGCAAATGATGAATGACGGAAACAACTTGAAAAGAATGCATACCTTGATGTAAACATTTTCTGCAGCTTTTTCCTCCTCACCGAGTACCTTTCCAGACCCACTCGAGAACCTACGCGATACGGATCTAAAGGCCATTCTGGTTGCCATTGCCATAGTAGTTGTAGTTGACTATAATACCTACAACCGGCAGACCAGAAACAATCAATCAAGAAACCCAACATATAGAACCAACTATCCCGGATTACCACCATCAAACAGAGTCAAATTCTCTCAAAAGAAAACTACATAACCCCAATCCTTAAATTCGAAAAATAAACCAGCTTCAAACTATGAAATCAAGCATCAACATCAGCTATCCAGCTTCAAATAAGGGTATCAAGTATCAGCATTATGTTATTGAAAGCGTCAATATAATTTCCTAAAACAAAGAAAACCCTCATGCTTCAAAGACCTCAGTGATTAAACCATGTATGTCCTAAATACACAAGAAATTCATCATTTACAGTCATCTTAAACTAAAACCCAATTTTATTACCTCAGAAAAAATGAAACCTCGTTCCCATTTCATTCTTTCATTTCCAGTTTCCCATTCATTTCACTGAATCCTAAAGTAGACCGATAACGACTAAAACCAAATATTAAATGGAGAGCATAAGCAACTAACTTTGGATCGAAAGTAAATTCCCATAACTTGAATGGGATCAACTAGAAAGGAAAAATGCGTCGAGAAATTTCTTACCGAGCAGCTGAAGCAGCGAAAGAGAAAGAAAATGTTGTGGAAAATGGAAAGACGAGGTTGCTGCCTGCTGGTTGAGTGAGATTGTATAGGCCATAGGGTTTGTAGGACATGGGCCCCGTTTTAGATTGGTTCCTACGGAAGGAAGCCTTCGGCCCGTTTGATTCCATGGAGAGTTCCACACTAATCTTATGATTCCAAGATTTGTGTAGAAATTGTATTTTGACTCTTCCTTAGAGTATGTATGAAATTATTGTTTCTTAAATAATTTAAACAAAATAACACGAGATAATGTAATAATTAAAGGGTTAATACTAGGGGTGCTTAACGAGCATCTCGTGAGCTGCTCGAATTTGACTTGGTCAAAATTTGGTAAATGCTCGATTTAGATTGACTCAAACTTAAATTCGACTCGAGACTTTAACGAATTGAGTCGAACAAAGTTTAACTCGACTCGATAAATTTGCGAGCAGTTTGTTAATTTTTTAAAATATTTTTTTAATAATTACTTTAATTTGATGTACTTGTGGATTGTTACTTTAGTTTAATATTATAGTTTTGTGAATTAGTAGATTGTTATTTTAGTTTTAAAATGCTAGTTTGGTGTATTTGTGGATTGTTATTTTAATTGAGCAACAAGTTTTTTAAGGAGCACGAGTTGAGCACAATTTTAACAAGATTTATTGTAATGTTGTGGATAGTGTAAATGCTCGATTGTGTATAGAGTGGGATATCCATATCTAAAATGGATTCCAAATAGATTTATTGTAATGTTGTTGGTGGATTTAGATGTGGAATAAAATCACAACTCTTATCCAAAAAAAAAAATTAACAAGATTAACAAGTCGAGTCGAGGAACAAATTTTTTTTAACGAGCACTACCCAACTCATGATCGACTCGTTCGATAAACACCCTAGTTAATACTCATTTTAGTTATTGTACTTTTAATAATTTTTAAAATTTTGACTTTTTATTTTTTAGTCAGCTTGATCTTTTAATTTTCAATTCGTTGTCATTTAAATCTCCGAACATTTTTTTAAATGATGTGACCTAATCAAATTAATTATTTCATGCGATAGTTATTTTATAAAATATTAAAAGATTAAAGTGATAACGAATTGAAAGTTGAGATATTAAATTATTTAAAAAATAAATAAAAAAGTAAGTTAAAATTTTGCTAAAATAAAGAAACATATCATTTTGTGTATTAAGTTATAATTAAATTAAGATAGTACTTTATTAAGAAATAAAAATATAGCGGATCAAGTTCGACTTTAAATCAAGATTAAGGCAAAAAAATTATATAACTCCATATTATTACAAATCCTATTAATTTCTTTCTAAACTATAAATTAAATTTATCAGACTTTTAATATAAATGAATGAAATTTTTTAGAAAATATACATTTGTAAAAAAATATTTTAATAAATTATCAAGAATGGAGTAATAAAAACTATATTCAAATCCGTGTCTTATGTGCAATTTTTCAAATAATAATTTTCAAATTTTATTAAAACTAATAAAAATATAAAAGCAAAAAAAACACTCTAATAGACAGTAATTTTTAATTTATTTTAAAATTTTGAATTAAATCAATATTCGATTAACATGCTATACTGACTAAACTAAAAAAATTACAATAAATAATAAAAACGATGAGATGTAATATAAAACCACTGCAATTCTACACATATATACACACGCTCATGTCATATTCAAAAGCATAAAGAAAAAAAAAAGCTTATACAATAAGCAGAGGAATAGAAGTAGAGAATAGTAAAGCCAAGCAGCTTGAGCCAACACGGTTGATGGTGCCACTGTTAGACCCATGGTGACGGTGGTCACGGTTATGGTTCATGGCACCTGCTGTATAAACTGGAATCTGTGCTCCCGATCCTCTTCCATTGCCGCCACCACCGTGGGCGCCAGCAGCTGCGCCACCATCATGCTTTTCCACAACTTCAATCTCGTGCTTACCTCCCGATTCAGTCGAGATTGAGAATGGCTTTGCCTCCATGGCTTTGCCTTACCAGGTGAAACAATATTCAACTTTATATGAGAAAACTAAAGTAACAGGAGAATATATATATATATATATATATGTGTGTGTATACCTGCTGCAACCATGGGAAGTGTTGGAAGAAGATGAAGGTGAAGGGAGAGCAGCAAAAAGAAGAGAGTTGGTGGGAATCTCGGGTGCTTGAAACACATGTTGAACCCGGTTTCTGAGCTGTAGCGAATGAAAGCATAGGGTAGGTTTGCAAATTTATATGTTTCATCAAATATATCCAATACTATAAATATTAATTATATACTATACACTAGCGGTGGAAACTGAGAAAGTATAACTTAGGAAGTTAGTTTAAGGTATAGAATTTAAGAGTTTAAGTGTAGGAGTTTTAAATTTAAGGATAATTAATTCATTTTAAGGTTTAGGGTTATAATTTAGGGTTTATAGGTTAGGGTTTAATTTTTAGGATAATATGGTGAGGATTTAAGTTTTAACATATAAACCCTAAATTATAACTATACACCTTAAATTGAAACAATTATTCCTAAATTCTAAACTACTACACCTAAACCCCTTAAACCATATGCCCTAAACTAACTCTCTATACCCTAAAATTAAGGCGCTTGTGGAAACTTTCAGTTTCACCGCCTGTGTATAGAATATTTATTCATACTATAAACTCATATGTATTCGGTTGGCTGCAGAGACAGACACGTAATTTTAAATTAGAAGGTCGAACTTATACATTTTAGGAGGTAAAAATAGATTTTTAATAAAAAAATATATAATTTTTTTTAACTTATATAAAAAATTTAAAATTTTAGAAACAAGGACTGCCCCACCAGTCCCACGGTCAATCACTGGTGGGCTGTAATTGTTTAGAATAAACCAGCCCACTTGTTTCCAGCAGAAAGCATCGTTTTTTCCCTTTACAAAAAGTAAATGGCCACATATTATTATTCTTCGTCTTGTTTATCCTCACCTACACTCGTTAGTGCATGTTTGGACCGACTTTCCATTTGATTTTCAGCAAACCAATTTACTTTTTTGAACAAAGATGGTATTTCTTTCTTTATATAATCGAGCAAAGCATAAAAGATCAGAGCCCCTTGAATTTCTTTAATAAGGTTGGCCTCTTTCAGGCTTCTCTCAATATATCTTTATTTGTTTGTTTTTGTAAATTATTAGTATACTATTTTAAAAAAATATTCTATATACATGCAGTGGAAAACTAAAAGTTTCCACAAGTGTCTTAATTTTAAGTATAGGGAGTTAGTTTAGGGTATATGGTTTAGGGGTTAAAGTGTATGGGATTAGAATTTAGGGATAATTATTTCAATCAAAGGTTTAGGGTTATAATTTAAGGTTTATAGGTTAAAACATAAATCCTCACCATATTACCCTAAAAACTAAACCTTAACCTATAAACACTAAATTATAACTATAAACCTTAAATTGAAATAACTATCCCTATATTCTAAACACATACACCTAAACCCCAAATCATATACCCTAAACCTCAAATCATATACCCTAAACTAACTCTTTATACCTTAAAACTAAGGCACTTGTGGAAACTTTCAGTTTCCACTGTCAGTGTATAAGATATTAATCCTTAAAAAAATTATATGAAAGTATAAAAAATGAAAATATTTTTATTAACAATATAAGTATAGATATTATGTCTATATAGACACGTGGAGAGCTATATATCTCACACTTGCCCTGCATGCATATAGACGGGTCTTTGTTTGAAGGAATTAAAGTTTTTTTTTTCTTTCTAAAATTTGGTTTTTGTTTTAAAGTGGAAAGAGAAGAATATATCATGTTATCTCTAAACCACAACCTGCAAACAGCGAAAAAAAATATTTAGAAATTCACCTGAAAAAACTTGTTAAAAGTGTCAATGAGATTATATCGACAAAGTTGAAGATTTAAGATCTTAAATATATAGTTCGAATCTTACTGAGCATAATAATAAATATTATGTGCTAATTTTTTAAAAATTTAATTTGATTTAAGCTTATAAAATAGATTAATAATTATGCAATATGAACTCAAATAAAAATATACTTGCTGCTCAGGGCAAAGCAGATACTATGATTTATATTTTTATTCACTAAATAAATTTGTCGTTGCACTGGATATGCACCTTCTAGAAATTTGCAGTGGGAAAGAAAAACAAAGTCTTACCATAAAATCTATTTTGGAGAAATGACAAAATATGCCTCTAACGTTTACATGTTTTGTCATTTAGTTTTTTATTTTTTTGGCTTAAATATGTCTTTAACATTTTAATTTGGTCCAATATACTCCCGTTGAATAAAAACTGTCACGGTCAACGGTTGATGTTGACTGAACTTGTCATGTGTTACGATATGCTGACGTGTCACGGGCAACGTTTCAATTATGGTGACATGTGACAGACTATCATGCTGACACGTGGTCGATTCTGATGACAATGCATGGCAAATATAATGATGACACATCAATAGATCTTAACACGTGACAAGTCCAGTCAGCATCAGCCGTTGATCACCATTTGACTGACAGTTTCCATCCAACAGGGGCAAATTTGGACTAAATTAAAATGTTGAGAGCATACTTGGACCAAATTGAAATGTTAAGAGCATATTTGGACCAAATTAAAATGTTGGGAGCATATTTAGATTAAAAAAAAGAATAAGAAAACTAAATGACAAAATATGTAAACATTAAAATATTTTTTTATTATTTTATTATTTATTTTTCTCTTACAACTTTATAAGTATTACCTTGTAACATAAAATTTTGCGTTCGTCCTGAAAGTTGTTGATGTTCTTACTAATCCACAATGAGAGATTAGGAAACCATGCCGTGTTGTTCAAAACAAACCCTGCCCTTCCTTCGGCCTTTTGGGTTGTTTTGCCTTTATTTTTTTTTTTCTTTTTTTCCTGTTAATGAAACAATACCTAAAGGCTAAATCCAAAGGTATACCTACAGTTTTGGGTATGTCCTGTTGTAGGGCGAATCTAACATTATTATGTTTAGCCCAAACATGATATATTATTATGAGAACCTATTCTTTAGTAGTTGGGGACTCTTATCATTTATAACAATGGAATTTATGCATGCCCAACTCTGCTTTTTCTAATTATCGAATGTCATCTTATAACTAAAAGATCGATATAAGTGTATACAAAAAAAAATGAAATTCAGATTATTATTCTTAACAACCTATACTAAAAATCAAATTCTAATAGCAAAGTAAATCCCTGCCTTAAATCCCAAAAATAAGAATATAAAGAAAGAAGCGGGAAATTATTGGGCAGAGAGAAATGGTTGCACCTAATTGGGCAGAGAGAAATGGTTGCACTTAATTGGTGGGGTGCTGAATGGGCCCAACTGAATCCAGCAGTACAACAAAGAGAAAATGTAATGCAAAATAAATACTGAGTCCATGTATTTATTGGAATCAGATAGTGTCATCAACCTCCTGCAACTGGAGGGACACCTACCCTACAATATTTACTATAACCCTTACCTTGTCGTTTGGGTTCCCCAATTGCCCTCTCCCATCCAAATTCTAGCCAAGTACCCCATGTTTAATTTATGATATGTAAAGGTTAATTTGAATTTCAAATTTCATTTTTTTTTGCCTTTATAACTACATTATTTGTACCATAGATTATAATAATAGGGCACATACTACATACAACTGCGGAACACAGTAAAGATTTATGGAGTTATGATTTTTTAAAATCAAGTATAAAGATATGTGATTAGATATATGCCAATGAATATTTATAGTTTCATAAAAAATATTTTATATTCAAATTCGAAATAAATATATGTTTGAACGAGAAATTATTAGATAGACTCGGCTCACCATGACCCATCCAATAACATCTATCTATTTTATCGTAACTTCCAATTAATCACCCACTCCTTAATTACATGTAGAAAAGAGGTGAAGGTTCACTTTGAAAAAAAAATGAGATAAAATTTTTTCATTGGAAGAGACCATAGATGACGTAGTGATCCAGACCATTTAGTATTTTTTCATGTTTGAACACATGTTTTTAGCAATTGATTTTTTATTAGTGTAAATTTTATCATCTCCATTTTAATATTAGAATTCAACCTTTTTAAATTGATTTTTTTTAATATTATGAAATCACACATATATAGGATAATTAGTTTTAGGGTTTATTGTTAGGTTTTAGGATTTAGAGGCTAGGGGTTTATGTTTAATGTTTTAAAATTGATGAGTTGCGGTTAGAACATAGAGTTTGAGATTAGATTTTAGGGTTTATAGATTAAAATTTAAATCCTTAACCATATTATCTTAAAAATATAAACCCTAACCTATAAATCTTAAACTCAAATTATAATACCTAAATTCTAATCCCCTAAACTTCAACTATTAACCTCTAAATCCTAAAGCTTAAGCGCTAATGAAAACTTTTTGTTCCACCGCCTATTGAATATATATATATATATATATATATAGGGATAGGATCAAGTTACATGATGTAAAACTCATTGAGTTTTACACTAATTCATAGCCATTGGATTAGGGAAATGAATGAATGAGATTAACAGTAAAAAATGTGAAGATTATCACTTGAAAAAAAATAAAGAAATAATTTAAGCCATTAATTATCATCATCCAACGGTTCAAAAACTGTGTAAAAGTAATTGAGTGTGTGTGATTGGTGTAGATACTAAAACTAGACCTATTTGGATGTTAGAAAAAACGTACTTAAATAAATCTCTTCCTCCTAAGCTAAAAAGTAAAATTAGGGTTTTACATTTCTTCCACCACAATTAAGTTGCAAGGCAAAAACCCAACCTACCATTGTACGGATTTATCAAATTCACATAAAACTTTATTATAATCCATCAGTATATACGCATATTTACACACCCAGCTTGGAATACGATGATATGTATTTTCTGTATATTTTTAAAATTTTCCTAACTTTACGAAGCATTTATTCCTCTCAACATCCATATTTTTCCGCTTGAATGCTGTTTTCTCCAACTTTTAAAATCTCATATCCTTCTTTAGGTTCCAATCGCATTCATAGCCAAAACAATATCAGATTGCAAGTTGAGAGACAAAAACGCCAATATTTTTAGTTGGGCTTTTATTAAATGCTTAATTTTGGTTGTTTGATGTTACATGTAGGACAAGCTCCAAGGATTAAAAACGAAGCATTCGAATCAACTAATCTAGAATTATTTTAATTTAATTAAGATTTTAAATTTGAGACATTAAAAATACAACGTCATTTAATATTTGATTAACAGATTTTGATTTAATCAATAATTTTCAATAAATATAAATTTGTATATTATATAGAGATAGAGGATAATGACACTTGCTTAGGCCACCGAAAGAGAAAACATAAGTCAATTAATAAGTACCATTTGACATTTGTGTCGAATCTAATTCATAATAGCTCAAATTAAATGTGTTGGGATTATATCTTACAGAAAACACAAAATCATGACCAAGTATTTCACTGATGATACACACACGTTTACAAACTATATTTTATATAGAATATGTAACAAAAATCTTAGATAAAGGAACCACACTATCAGCTTAGATCTTAGGTTATCTAATATTTTTGATAATATACATGTCCGTTTTACGGTTTATATTTGGGATGCGATGCCCTTTCCAATAATGTTATCTTCAAGGTTTGAACCCATATCCTCTACTTATGAATGCAACGTGACTAATCAATGCACCCAACACTGCTTAATTATCTGTTTTTTTTTAAATATAGTTAGAAAATACAATATGATTATACAACTAGAGGATGGAATTCCCCTGCCCTTTTTCGGTGCCCCTACATATACCCCACGCTTAAAATTAATTTTAGGGTTTAGGGTTTTAGGTTAGGGTTTAGGGAATTTAGGGTAGGGTGTATTTTTTAGGGTATAGGGTGTAGGGTTTAGGATTTAGAATTTAGGGTTAGGGCTTAAATTTTAATTTTGTAGTGTTTTTTAGTGTTGGGGCATATGTAGGGGCACCGAAAAGGGGCAGACAAATTTTATCCACAACTAGAAGCATGTTAAATACAACGCAGTATATTTAATACGATTAACCATCCATGATTCAAATTCCATGAAATTTGTAATATATTTTAAAAAATACATCTAAACAACTATAAGATTATGTTTTTGAAAATCTTGTCGATATGTGAAAAACAGAAACTGTTTGAAAATTTGATTAATCCTTTGGGTATTCACAACAAGAGATGACAATTCTTTTCTAAATCCGACAAGTTTTTATCTAACTTGATTGGGTCGATTTTTTTAAATAGGAATTGGAATATATATTTTTTATTAAAATTCTTAGGTTGGCCCTGATATATTTATTACTTCATCTTATAATTGTTTTTATAAAATATATTTATATTTTTATTAAAATTTTCAGATTCGAGTGGGTATAGGTTGGATTTTTTTTGTTAAAATTTGAAGATAGAATTAAACTATATTTACATTATATTAGGTAAAGTCAGATTAAATTATGTTAAAATTAATATAAAATTAAAATCAAATTTAAGGTTTTAATTTTTTGATCGAATTTGGGCGGCTAAAAATCTGTCTCATCCAATGACGAAGCTAAGCGGGGGTGGGGAGGGGCAATTGCCCCCTACCTTGAAGAATTTTTTTCAGCTTTGTCTTTCTATATAATTTTTTTATAAATTGACTTATTTTTTAATTGCCCCCACTTTTAAATATTAATATTTTGCCCTCAACCCCAAATCCTAGCTCTGTCTCTAGTCTCATCTATCCCATTGTCATTTCTATCCACGACAGGGATGGACTTAGAGGGGCTGGAGTGACCTAAACTCTAAACCCTAAAAATTTAAAATTCATATATAGTTTAAATTTTTTCTAAGAATTTTATGTGTTTTATATTAAAAACCTATTTCTGTCCCTAAAATTTTATAAGCATGTCCTCTTAGAATTTTATAAATTTACACTTTCTAATATAAAATCACGCGTCCGTACCTGATGAAAAAATATTGAGTATTGAGAGTAATTTGTCAAATTTATTAATGTAGTTGTTCCAAGAAAATAGGTAGAGGCTTAAAATATTGGTGTTATCGAAAAGTTGTCCAAATTTACATCTCCAACTTACTACAACCCAAAATAAAAGAAGACAAGGAGCTTCTCGTGTTAGTTCGTTACTTACCTTAGTGCAGTAAATTAACACCAACTACCTACTCAGCCCCATTAAATATGTTCTTAGCTAATCCCTCCCCTTTGCATTTATAAGCTCCTTTCTCCCTTCATTCTTCATCCTCAAAACAAAACTTCAAATTTCTTACAAGATATGGCACTTCGTGTAGTAATCACAGCAGCACTGGTCTTGGTCTTGGCTCTTGCCAGGGTTCAACTCTCAACTTGCCATGTCCTCGATGCCAAAATCTCTTGCCTTGACTGCAAACATTATTATGACTTCTCAGGTTCGTATATAACAGACCGCTATTTGAATCCCTTTTAAAATCCGTACATTTCTCCGTATATAATACGGGGTACTATCTTTTTTTAATATGTGCAGGCATCAAAGTTGCAGTGAAGTGTGACAAAGTGAAGAAACTAGCCACCGCAACCGCCGGAGAAGATGGTGTTTTCAAAGTGGAGCTTCCGGTAGCCACCCCAAAGGGTAATCCACCGACATCTCTCGACTGCCTCGCCAAGATTGTCGGTGGACCGAACCGGCTGTACGGTAAGAACCAGAACCTGGTGTCCAAGGTTGTGAAGGTGAGCCATGGTGGCGTGGACTCTTACACCATTTCCACTCCACTTGGTTTCTCAACTTCCTGCCCTTTGGCCTCCGTCGATGCTAAATCGTGTGGAGTCCGTTCGTCGAAGACCGTCGATCTGCCACTACCGCCGGAGTGGGGACTTGCTCCGTCGAGCTATTATGTTCCTTTCTTCCCCATCATCGGTATCCCTTGATGTTGCATCTCGGTATAATAGTAGTGATTAATAACATAAGTACGTGGGAGAAAGACTATTATATATGTTTATATAGTTCTTTGCTGTTATATAATTATATAGTTTATGAGTGCAGGCTGTTGTAATATTTTAAGAATTTCCATTAATTATGTTTATTTAGGAGTGGAGAGCTTTAATAATAGCATATAGCAGTTCATACTATAAGTTCATGGCTTTTCACTATTTATTAAGCATATTTGGGGTTTCTGTTATTTTATATTTTTAAATATTTGATTTTGTCATATATTCAATAATATAAAAGATCGTTGTAGAACTAGGAACAAAAATTATCTACTATTTTTTTTTGCTCATTTCTATGCTCAACACTAAAAAATGAATTTTAAGTCATAACTCTAAAATTTAAATTTTAAACTACAAACCCTAAACACTAAATACATACACTACACATACTTTCCTAAACTCTAACCACTGGCGGATGCAAAAGCTTATCTTAGGTGGGCTCGTGCTCACCCTGAAATTTTTAAAGTTCACACATTTGTCTTTAATTTTTTTAAATTTTATAAATTAGTCCTTAATTTTTATGACTTGTGTCCACCCTCAACTTTTTATTATTGTGTCCACCCTCAAAAAAAGTTTAGTTTGTGCCCACCCTAAAAATATTTGTAGATCCGCCACTAACTCTAACCCTAAGCCATAACCCTAAACTATAAACTTAATTTTTAATAAATGTGCATAAATAAGGGCACAAAAAAGAAACAAAAAATTTCTATTTATAAAACTAATGGTGTGACCGATATAATTATTTAGTTGTCTTAATTTATAAATCTACTTAAAAATTAAAATACATTTTCATCCACAAATTACCAATTATCTAAATTGAATTAAATGTTATTATTCATTAGATAACCAAATATTCAAATTAAAAAAAATAACTCCAAAAAATTAAATTTAAATTATATATTAAATATTCAAATTTATACAATCCAAATTATTTCCATCTCATATCATACCATAATTAAACATTTTTTTATCGGTGTGAGGAGGATTGTCCATATGGTGCTAATAAAGATTTAATCAACTTATTAATTAATTAATTTGAATTGAATATTACATAAGCTCATGAAATAACTCTTCTAACCTAATTTACTTAAGTTTTTATTAAACAAACAAATAAATTGATGTTTACAATGACGACTCACTATCGCCATAGCCGATTTTATGATACATAACATTCAATTCAAAAGCTCTCTAAAGAAATTCCAGTCAAATGAGATTCCCGACGGCCGACAAAGTTACAACCACCATGGCCGATTTGCCGCTTTCTTCTTTGTTGTTGCCTTTTGGGAAGGAGTTTGTTGAGGGTTTCGTCTGTTGATGGTGAGAGGAGCTTGTGATTGGATATCGTTTGGTTATTTTTTGGTTTGTTTATGTATACTCCCAGAGCCGTCCCTGGGCCTGGGCAACAGGGGCGACGGCCCAGGGCCCCAGGGCGGCAGGGCCCATTGACCATTAAGAAAAAAAGTCAAAGTTATTAGAGCCCATCAAAATATGATATCTTTTTACTGTTATATTAAGCTTAAAATTATAAGGTGTAAAAGGAGTGTAATTAGGAGTTTCTAGGAAAATGTAAATTAAAGCCGTCCCCTCCCTGTCAAATTGCTTCTTCACTTTAATTATTTTTTTAAAGTTTAATTATTTTCCTTATTATTATATTATCAAATAAATTTAAAATATAATCGTTAAAAATATGGTGGCCCACCAATCATAGTTGAGTATAAAGTTGTCAATATCTAATTAGCCTAAATATTAGTGTATTATAGGTCATAATTAAGATTATAATAATATTTTAATTTCTTTTAAATTTAAATTGAGAATAAAAATTTCATATACACTTATAAATAATATTTACATTGTTCTTGTATTTGCTGAAAGAAAATTTTCGAAGTTAAAATTGTTTAAAATTTATTCGAGATCGTCAATGTCACAAGAAAGGTTAAATAGGCTAACCATTTTAAATATTGAGAAAAATATGTTAGATTGTATTGATGTAGACAATATTATTAGTGATTTTGCAACTAAAAATGCTTGTAGAAGTTGTTCGGTGTTTAATAAAATTTCTTGAGGTTTTTCATTTGATAATTATTAAGGGTAATAAAAATAGGATTTATATCTTATACACTGGCAGTGGAAAACGGAAAGTTTCCACAAGTGCCTTAGTTTTAGAGTTTAAGGTCTTAGTTTAGTTGTAGGGTTTAGGAGTTTAGGCGTAGGGGTTTAGAAACTAGGAATAGTGGTTAGAATTTAGTGTTCATGGTTAAAATTTAAGGTTTAGAGGTTGGGGTTTGTTTTTAGGGTAATATAGTTATTTTCAAGTTTTAACTTATAAACCTTGAATTATAACCCTAAACTCTAAATTCTTACCACTATCCCTACACCTAAACCCCTAAACTAAACCCCTAAACCTTAAAACTAAGACGCTTGTGAAAACTTTAATTTTCCACCGTTAGTGTATAGGATAATAATCCATAAAAACATAATTTACAAACAAGTTAATTTATTTTTATACTCTTCGAATTTAATTTTTTAATACTTGTTATTAGAGGCCCAATTTTTAAATTTTCCCTTAGGCCACCAAAAACTCAGAAACGGCTCTGTATACTCCGACACCAAAAAATTAAATTTAGAGTTATAGTTTAAGATGTAAGGTTTAATTTTTAAAATTTAAATTTAGAATGTAAAATCTAACTTTTTAGTGAAGTGGTATACACAAAGACACTAAAAAGAGACAAGCTTTTATTTCGAAAGTGGGTTAGGTGATGGAGGCTTTGGTTCAGGGAAGTTAGCTCCTCCTCTCCCTAGTTTCAGTTTTGGGATTTCTGCAATTTGTCTTTATATTATACAGAGATTTCTCGAATATAAATATATAAATGTAGTACTTCCAATATATAATAAACAAGAGGTACAATTTGGGATCAAAGTATGTCATGTGATGGAGTGTCCTCGTGCTGGGTGTGTTACATTATGCTAATGGAGATAGGTTACTTGGTTTTACTAAATTTATCGAGGTTTGCTTTGTTTTTGAAACGGAATTTTGAAGCATTTATATTAGTCCTATTGAGACCTGGAATGTAGGGCTATGTCAAATGGTTCGCAGATTCTCAGGCTTGATTCGAATAGATATAAGTATTTTTTCGTTACTCTTACAATTTACGAAATTGTGACAATACGAGGTGGTTAAAGTGCGATAAGTTCTTCGAGGTAGGAACAAGGTGGCAGATGCCATGCGAAACTTGCCACTAATGATAATTTTGGTGTTTAACGTTTTCTTAATCCTTTATTTGGTGTTCAATTCCTCTTATTAGAGAATGTTAGTTTGTAGTTTCTACTTAAGAGAAGAAGAGAGTGTCAACTGAAAACTTTAACTACATGCTCTAGAGATTGTTGACTAAGTATTTCAAATTTAAATTTTGATTAATACAACATATCGAATAACAGAGTGAAAATCTTCTGCCCCCTAATCATGCCTCCTTATATGCCTCATACTAAAAAATATCTAAAAATTAAATTCTAAGCCTTAACCCTAATTTCTATATTCTAAGCTTGAACCATAAAAAATACATCATACCCCTAATTCTCTACACCCTAATCTTAAACCCAAACTCTAAAGCTATTATTTTAAAATGGAAACACCAATAGAAGCATACAGTCTAAGTAGTATTCATATTATACACTCAACGTAAAAAAAACTGAAAATTTTAAATAAAAAAATAAATTTTCAAGGTCCAATTTAACATTAAGTCAAAAATTAAATAAATAAGAAAAACGCCTAAATTGAAAAACATAGGACGTTATAAAACAAAATATTTCGCTCTCCAATCTAATGAGATGTGCACTGCCAATCCAAATCTCTCTGATGAGACAGGACTGATTCGTTATTAATTATATTACTATTCTTTGGTTGACTTCAATAGTCGTCTCATGATCTTTTCCACTTCTTATTTCGACATCTACATTAAAATTAATTACCATAAATAAGGGTACTCATTATTCGATTAAAATCAAATTAATTGACCAAATCAAAATTCGGATCTATCTACGGAGTTGTGGGATCAAGCTGTAAAATAAATATATATACAAGCCATTTGTTAATTCACTTTGGATTATACGAAAACAAATTAAACTGAATGCGTATTCAATTTCATTGGATCTGGAGTTTTTCCATGAATATGGTGGATGTAATTTTTTTCCCAAAAATATGGTACCCTTATTTTTATTTCTAATAATATTGTACTTCACTGTTCATGCTGTAGTACTTCACTGTTTATGTACTGTTCATGCTATTTTTTTAATTGAAAAATATAAACACTGTTAAAAAAATGAATTTCTTTCCGTTCTAATTTAGTGTAAAAACGTTGTTCAAAGTCAAATTTTTTTCCGTCTAATTTTAATTTTTTAAACAAAAAAATACACACTATTTAAAAACGGGTTAAAAGTAACCTAGATTCTAACTTCTACAGTAAACTACCATATTATTGGAAATAAAATGAAAAGTACCATATTGTTGGAAAAAAATTACAGCCACCATATTCATGGAAAAACTTGATAAAAGGAGTATGTCATTTCACAAACTTTCTCATGACATATTCAGTCCAATTCTCACAAGTTTCTTGCACATATATATAGTTGGTAGTATTTCATTTCATTTCCCCCTTTTCGGTGGATTTGAAGGGTTTCTTTAAAGTTGTTTCGGGGATAGAAATTAATTGCAGATATGAAGGGTTGGTTGCTTATTTAAGGTTGTAAGGATTCCGATATCTTTTTTTTTTTCTGTGCCTGAGGGATAGAAATTTTAAAATTGTGGCTATTGGAAGTGTAAAAGAGATGGAGACATTCTTACCTACAGCTATATTGCAAGTTGCAACTGTGATATCAAATCAATCTGTGCCGCTAAAAAACGGCAAAACAAAAATGTTAAAAAATACAAAACTTGAAATGTTATCGTACGATCGAAATGTTATAGAAAAGTACAACATTTTACATTAGTGGTAAGTTTCGAAATTTTTCATGAAATTCAAAATCAAGTTTCAAAACTTGTCAAGAAACCACAAATTTAAAACATTATACTTTTTTTATAATATTTCGGTTGTGAGATAACAATTTAAGTTAGTGGTAAGTTTCGAAACTTATCATGAAATTCAAAATCAAGTTTTGAAACTTTTCCATAAATCACCAACCTCTAATTTTAGCCAAAACCTCTTATTTTAGTTCAATCATCTCTTTACCAAACAAGGTCATATATTCACACACAAATATCAAAATATAACTGAACAAACACATTTGCTCGATTGACCAAATTGCTAATCTATGTTTCCTCATTTTTCTTAGGTCATGAGTTATAGACCTACTAAAAAACTCCCTTTACTTCCCTAGAGTCCCTCATTCTCCTCCCCTCTAAATAAAAATAGAATTAGAATTAAAATTAAAATTTATCAAAAATATCAAAATATAACCTTCCAAATATATTGAAAATACATATAAATGTGACAAATGTGATATATCTAACTAATACTAAACATGCATGTCGCATGTCGATCCCCTACGTATTATTCTAGCCAAAAGAAAAAGAAAACTAACATTGCCAATAACAATAGAATACAGTGTTGGGCGGATTTTAGCAAATCTTTTCTTCCGCATTGCGCCCAAAATTGATCCCATTTTAAGTGATCCCTCGTGATAGTAAAACTAAAACAAAACTAAGGAACCTCCTGTGATTTTTTTAGTTCAAGGTTTACATCGGAAAACATTTCGTACAGATGCATTCGCATACAGTGTTCTACTTAAGTGATCAAGCTGTTTTTACCTTTCGAGAAGGGGGCCGGCGAAATAAACTGATTAGATCATCAAGACCCTGTAGAAAAACATTGTCATTAAACTAGCATCCCTTAAAAAAGAAACTGTGATTCTAAATACAGCAAATAAACGGAGAATGTTCAGTGGTTTAAGATCTGCTTAATGAGTGAATAGAGTTTTACCCTAGTTGTGATGACAAGAAAACAGAAGAGCACTATCAAATATGACCCCAACACGAGAAGTAACAGCAAGTCAAATGTTACACTAGCAACCTGCGACAATACGATCGAATCGATCATTTTATGTTATAGAAAACAACGACAAATGATTCGCAGAAATTAATTCTGCCTACCTGATAAGGTGATAAGGAGTTAATTCAAACTATAGTAAATACCTGATAGATGTTAAGCCTTGCGCTAGTTGAATCATAGAAAGTGAACATCCCTTCAAGAATCTCATGTTGTATGTTTACTTCGTCAGTATGATCGGCTAACTCCTGCCAAAGAGTGAAACGGGAAACAATCGGACTTGAAAGTTACAGAGCGCATAGCAAGTCATTCTAGGTTTTGCTTTGTTTGGTAGAGTTGAAAGAAAATAAAACACATATGTCTCACATTTTCTTTCCAACTTGGAATGATTTGTTTTTACACATGAGGATGGGAAATGATCATCCCTCTCATTTTCTTTCATATCAAGCACACTCAAAATTTATTTTCTTCTACTTTTTCATTTCATTTTCCCGCTCAACCAAGCAAAACCTAAAAGTTTTCAAGTGATGCAACCTGAGATGAAATAGACGGGATTTTTTCCTCTTTAGTTTTGCTTCTGAATTGTACATGCAACTTTTATTCAAAAAAGCAAAGTATTTCTTTATTCTAACTCCCAATTGGAAAATATGTTATCCTAGACACGTGACATTCCCCGTATCTTAAATATCAAATATTTGATTCTTTAAACCTAGTTCAACTCTAAGGAAAACCAACTCGATTCTTAAAGTGTACATCATCATCTTAAAGAAAGAAACATAAAGGAGAAGATCAAGAAAAGAAATAGAAGATAAACCTTCCTCAATGCCATGACAAAAGGGTCATCCTTTGAAAGAAATGGAGCCGCTCGAGGTGTTCGTGATAAAAGATCCAGCCAAGATTGCACATAAGCAGGATTGACAGCCAAACTACCACCATCTGCAAAAATTTGGGCATTTTTTCCCTGGTGCCCATAGATGTGCCTCTGCACATAATGGTGACAATTTTAAAATAAAAAGTACATGATCATGCCAAAGCAATGATTAAACCTTAATGCCTTTGCAACAAGTTAGCAACTATCTAAATACTCTTAGTCTCTTACTATGCGTATAAAATAATAATAGAAAAAAAAAATCAGCAAGATAAAGCCTTTGCTAACTAGTTGGGCCTTTGCCTGAAAACTCCAAAAGACTAAATTGCGTCAAGAACCAGCATACATGCAAATGCTTCCTCCAGTGAGAGTTGTAATTTATTTTTCCTAGGAATTAATATGCACCGGGAGAAATTTTCACTTCTATGCCTTTACACATGCAAATCCATTACACACGACAAGAGCATCACATGATAAGTTATTCATGTCACCATCTCATTTGGAACTGCTTTGGTAGAGATAAGACACAGATGTGATTGACCACAGTCAACACATTGCCTCCCAAAAGGTAGCAGGTTCCCATAATATTGCAAGATATGTTTCCATTTTTATGCTTTCTCATAAAAATTGGAGGGGCAAACTCATTTTATCACAAGAATGGCATTCAAAAACATTAAATTGATATACACTCATAGATAATTTGATCTTACCGCAAGACTTTCTGCAACTAACTTCACACCTCTAGTGATTGCTGTTTCATTCACGATTTTTCTGCAAAATAGTTAAACTCTCAGTAACTGGTCCCAAACACAAAGGCATACTTTGGCCATTGAATAATAAGGGCTTGCGTCTGAAAATATTACCTGCTATCAAACAGACCTCCAGTGCCTTCTAGCAGTTCAGGAGCAACAGAAATTTCAGAAAGAGTGGCTGCAGTAACTCTTAGTCTTGAGAACTGTTCATGCTCCCAAGCTACCTACAGCAATCAACAGTTTTAATACTCAGATCTAAACAGCGGAAATTCAAGAACGCAGCAACCTTACATCTATCCTCAGAATGTTCACGTAAATAGATGTACTGCTCCTTCATGTGTAATGTAATTTGGTAAAGTCGTATGTTATCAAACAATAGCAAAAGGTTCAGATTTAGCAGATTAATTTCAAGAATAAGTTCACCATTGCCAGAAAAGATGTTCTGAGAAATATAGGCCGCAGGATCATAAAGGGCAAAGAGGTTATCATCAATTTTGGCAAACCATAAAAACATTGAAACATATACATATATCAACTCACTCGAGGATTGGAGATGTTTATTTTCTTGTGCTTCAAGCCAACTTTGATATCCAGCTCCTCTGCCACATTAGAGAAACCCTTCAATAAAACCATGGATCAGATTCTGAACAATCGAAAGAAAATACCATATAATGCATTCAAGACCTATTATTCTAGATGTTACCAGGTTACCTCAAAAATTTGCTTGATGTAGGCATTCTCTGGAGGCTTAGACACATGAACCCACAATTCATTATCCCAAGAACCAATACTATTTAAGCAAATAGCATAGTCAATACTCTCACGTAAACGTTGATCAAAACTCCGAAGCCACTGCACAGAATATGATACTTATATGACCAAAGCAACCAAAACGATGGCAAAAGTAACTAGAAAGATGTACAAGCCACTGAAAGAGATGATAAAAATTCATTAAATCAAGGAAAATGAATCACCTTCTGAGTTCCGTTGTAGTTATATGGTCCACCAGATGTCAGGCCAAAAAGTAAATTATACCTTCCTCTTGTCTTAGGATTTGAATACAGAAGAGAGAATAACCTAGCTATTTCAAGAAGCGCAACAATGCCACTCCCATTGCTGTCACTTCCCACTGATAATGCCTACACATTTAAAATAATTTATGGCACCTTCATTTGGATCATTGAAGCTGATTTTCTTTAGTGAAAATTACTAAAATACGTACAGGAGCAGCCCCAAAAGTATCATAAGATGCCACAATAGCAATGGTTGGAAGTTGATTCGTATCTCCATCAGCTTTCAATCCAGACAACCACCCCTGTTATCACAGCAGAATTAGCAGAGTGAAAACTTCTTCTAGAAAATACCATTAATAGCAATATTCAAAATTCCCTAGATTATAGCAATAAAACTAGCTCAAGAAAAATAAAACATGCCAATATCTGTCATCAAAATACCTTTCCAAGACAAAAATATAATATGAAGATGGGGCAAACAACAAGTGAAAATGATGCCCTGTAACTTTCAAGAAGCAATCACATATTTTCTTTGTTTTCCAGTCAGAAAGCAATAAGGTTCTTTCTTGTAAATCACAACTAGTATTCTTTCTTATGATAAAAGCAAAAGCAAAAGCAAGCGACTGTATTCTGTATGCTACACGTCTCTTATTACTGTATAGCAGCAGCAGCAGCTAGAAAACAAGCCATGTGATTTCTCTCTACTGTGTATCAGTTGCAACTCTTTTTGTTCACTTAGAAAAGTAAAATTTGACACGCACCTGAATATTCGTGATGGTGGGAGATGCAACTTTCTTTGGTTCAGGTGTTGGGATAACAAGCTTGTATCTGCATTTTTTCCACAAGTGGATTGATTATGAAAAATGACAACAAAGACTATTTTCTTACCAATTTCAACATCAAAATGAACGAGAAAATACACAAGGACTAGTAAAATATTCACCGTAGAGGTAGACCCACATTTACTTATAAGTTCACAACCATGGTAAAGAAATAACAAGGACAAAAATAAGCACAGCTGTTGTAAGATTAATGTAGAAATGTAAATGAATAAAACAAGTGCACCGTTTATTTGGGCATTGAGCTGGACAATTATCATTCTACAATATTTTGAGAAATAAAACGAGTTTACATGGGATACATTTTCTCCCTCATTCAAAACAGGTAAGCCTGCTTCCTAGTATCAAATGGGCATCCTTATAAAACACTTGAACAGACAGTATCAATTTTAATTAAAAAAAAAAACTATAAACTGACCCTCCTGTAGTTGCAGTAGCAGGTTGACCAATCGCATCATTCTTCTTGATATCCGCCAAGACAGTATCAATTTCATCATTCTCAAAAGTGAAATAGACAGGATACTGCAAGAATTAGCAATCGAAAAAAGGTTAGCTCAAATCCTGTTTATAAGCATTGGTGTTGAATCACATATTTCAGGCATGTTTTGAGAAGCAATTTCAAGGTATCCACTTAAGACAGAAGAAACATGGTGCAAGAAATTGGAATCCAAGTCTTATAGTTAAGCTAATAAAAAAATATTAGATATGGAGAAACTCTAAATTTGATTCAGTCTCAGTCAACAGAAACAAAATAACACTCCAACCAACAAAATATAATCCTTGTAAATTTTAAGTTAAAAGGCCTCATATCTTAATGAAAATAAGTTCAACGAATGAGGAAAGCTTCGGTTACCAAAAAACTAAATTAACATGGAAAATTACGTAGGGACTGATCCCTGCATACTACTATACTCACAGGTAAATTTGCATAAAGGTAAAATTTAACCATAAGAATTATAATCTCTACTATACTCACAGGTAAATTTGCATGTATCAGTAACCGTTCGAGCTCTGCCAACACGTGCTTTAACTTCTCCTTTTCATGAACTTGCTTGTTCCCTCCATTTCCAGAGTTAAATAGTTCAGGCAGCAAAAATAGCAATCCTCCTAACGGCTTTTTCTGGTTAATATATTCTGCCAATTACCAAAAGAAAAGGTTTAACAAATTGTTTTCTAAAAAAAAAAAAGCTGAGAAACTAAATTGTTGAGATGAAAGTGAACCTCGGACGAAAGTGATGTTTAGTTCACGTAGAGGAATGATGAGGACGGTTCTGGAAAGATCAACGCCAGGAGGGAAATGCAAGGAGGCGGCATGGTGGTTGAGGGCAGCGAAGCGAGATCCGAAAGCGGAACCGGACATGTCGTATTGGATAAGACGGTACACGTCGATGGCGGCGGCGGCATCGCATAGTTCGACGCAAGCTACTAAAATGAAGAGTAGAGCGACCACCGAGTACATCGATTCTTGCATCTGCCGGTGACCGCCACCGGAGTTCTTAGAAAGCGCCATGGTAATAGAGATTGGATCTAGGTTGTGCAGAGAATGAAAAGAGAGATTTGGGTTAAGTAATTGTTTAATGGACTGGAGCTGATTCCATTTCCAAGTTGCTGTTTGTCAGAATTCAGATTAGCTTGGACTTAAAATAACACATCCTTTATTATTAGGACTGCTTAATAAGTTCGAATAATTAATATTTTAACAACTAATTTTTATTGCATATCGTAAGTTGAAGTTATTAATTCAACAAAATAAAAATAATATTTTTTAGTTACAAATTACATATATCAATTGGTAGTATTGAAATTAATATTTTTTTCTTTGAGAGGATGGAATTAATAGTTAAGATCTTAAAATTAAATAATTAATTTAATTTGTGCTGAGAACTCGTAAAAAATAAATAAATATAAATCAGGCTTCATTATATTTTTCTTCTATTTACGATGGTTTTAACATTAAATTATTTAACTTTTATTCAACTCTTCGGTTATAATAAATAATGGTTATTATTACGAAAAAGTGCATGGATTTCGATTGTCGGATCTGGTATATGTAATTGAAAGATTATTAAAATATATGCTAATATACATATCACTTTGATAATTTCTTTTTCAAGTCTAGATAGTAAAAACAGTTAAAAAGTGCCAAGTTGACTTTTCAATTTTTGTCTAAATTGTCGTAGGATAAATATATATTTTGGTATTTAAATTCATCGATGTGCTATTTATTTAGTGTCTACATTTTTGTTCAATTAAGTATATAGTAATCTTATACTCAAAAAGTATATAGTAATCTTGTCTTTAATAGTTATCTAAAAAAATTGCTTTTAAGTTTCGGTTTGGTAGCTAAAGTTTTTTTTATCCACTTAAGTCATTAAACTTGACTTGTTAAGAACTAAACTTCAATGTTCGGTCCAAATTAATATTTATAATAAATAATTTTTTAAAGCATAATAAGTGATTTATTTGAATCATGAAGTTAAAAATATATATCAGTTTAAACTTAAAAGACAAATTCAAGTAACTAATTGAACCAAATAAATTTTTAAATACTTAATTGAATCTTAAAAGTAAATTTGGATATCTAATTGGACAAAAAACTTTAGATAACAAATTTTATCTTGAAGTTAAGTTCAAGAATAAAAAATATACAACCACTTGAATCTAACGAGCAGAAAAAGATGGTGTAGAGCTAATAATTTATATGAAGAGATATTATATTGTAATTATCACTATTAAAAAATATTATACAGCCACTTAGGGGTGTAAACGAGTCGAGTCGAGCTCGAGTAGTGCTAAGCTCGGCTCGGCTCGTTAAAATTTTGAGTCGAGTTTGAGTAATTTCTAACGAGCCTGAGAAATTTGAGCTCGAGTCGAGTTTGATTCGAGCCCAATCGAGTCAAGTATTGACCGATCTTTGACTGCACTGGACTCGAATAACTTTTCATCTATCACGTCTCATTTAAAGTCATATGAAGAAAAAACTTTGATACACAAGTTGTGTAAACTCAAGCTTGTTAATTTTAGGGTTTATTGTGCTAGTTTAGGGTTTAGAGGTTTAAGTTATTGGGTTTAGGATTTAAGATTTTGATTTTAGGGTTTAATACTTACATTTAAGGTTTATATTTAGGATTTTAAGTTTAAGAATTTAGATTTTAAATTATATAAAAAAATTAGTATATTATATTTTTGAGTAGCTCGTGAGCTTTTCGAGTCGTGTATTAAGTAGCTCGGCTCGTCAAGAACTCTAGCCAAGTTCGAGCTCGAGTCGAGTCCAATCGAGTTGAGCTTGAATAGCTCGCGATATTAGTAAAATCCACGTGGCACGTTAAAAATGAGGGAGCATAGGAAGGAGTTAGGCCGAGAAAGCAGAGGATCCAAATTCTAAATTCATATACACACCGCTGAAAGTTAGAGAAGGGTTTAAAGAAAAGCCTCTCCCATTTTTCTCCGCCAGAAAACAAAAAGAGAAGGAAACATAACTGAAAAATCTGAGAAAGAAAATGGAGATAGAAGAGGTTCAATCAACGGCCAAAAAGCAAAGAGTCGCTACGCACACACATATCAAAGGCCTTGGTCTCGATGTAATCACACCCTTGCTCTTTCTTTCTGTTTTTATTTTTTCAGCTTCAATACTTCGAATTTGTCTTTGGTTCCTGCAAATAGGGCTGTAACTGTGTGCATTTTAAAGTTATCATTTTTATTTATTCCATGGGAAGTTCACCTTTTCCCCTTAAAATTTTTTATGGGTTTAGGATTTTAAGCTTAAAAGGTTCATTTTTTGTTCGGTTTTTCGGTTCTGATTTATGTATACTTTTAGTTTTGAAGTGGATAAAAGTATAGCTAAATTTCATTTAATGTTCGAAATTGGAGATAATGAAGTTAGTTGATTCTCAATTGGTTGGATGGAAATAGTGGAAATAAAATAAATTTTGAGTGTGATTGGTAGGAAAGAAAAGTGAGGTGAAAGAAAATGAGAAAATGAGAGGATGATCATTTTCCATCATGTGTAAAAACAAATCTTTCCAATTTGAAAGTAGAAAGAGAAAATGCCAGTTAGTTCAAAATATGTATTTTTTTAAACCTTAATTTTCTTTCAATTTTTTTACCCCTTTAATTTTCTATCATACTAAATTTTCCCACTCTACCAAGCAAAGCCTTAGATGGGGTTTTCACTATGAAAAGAAATTCACTAATTAGTTAACATACTATTTACCATATCTTTCTCTTTTATTTGCTTATGGTTTTACTAGGAAAAATCTGATCTTTGTGCCTCTCATTTTTAACCAAAATTTAATCTTTTATGGACTTCTCTTTTCTTTTGTTTGCCAGGCCACTGAAAATGCGATTCCTTTGACTGCAGGTTTTGTGGGGCAAGCAGAGGCAAGAGAAGCAGCTGGTCTTGTGGTGGATATGGTAAAGCAGAAAAAGATGGCTGGCCGAGCACTTTTGCTGGCTGGGCCTCCCGGTACTGGGAAAACAGCTTTGGCACTTGGAATATCCCAAGAGCTTGGGAGCAAGGTTTTCATTACTTTTTCATGTTTATTTTCCGAATCTCCTTGAACCTTTTCCATTGTTACTTTACTAGAATTCAAGTTTTTGGATGGACTGTCAGGTTTGGTGTATACACACTCCAATTCCTTATTTGCAGGTTCCATTCTGCCTAATGGTTGGATCTGAAGTATACTCTTCAGAAGTAAAGAAAACTGAGGTTCTGATGAAAAATTTTCGACGTGCTATTGGTCTACGAATCAAGGAAAATAAGGAGGTATATGAGGGAGAGGCAAGTTGTAGCTGATGATATCTATTTGTTCCTGATTTTATGTGATTTTTTCTTCTATGAATTGTCTGGATAGCTGAAGAGCCTGATGCCTAGTTGGTCTTGTTTCAGGTTTCTGAACTTTCTCCTAAAGAAACAGAGAGTGTAACTGGTGGTTACGGTAAAAGCATCAGCCAAGTAATTATTGGATTGAAAACTGTTAAAGGGACAAAACAACTGAAGCTAGACCCTACAATTTATGATGCCTTGATCAAGGAAAAGGTAAGCTTTTAAGTTTTCCTGCTTTGCTACATGGAAAAAATATATATTGTTGAAGTTTTTATTCTTCTGACTTCTTGTAAACCGTACGAGACACCATACAATGTTAGATTATTCATCTCCTTCCTCTAGGGACTTTGAAACATTTAGGTTGTTATCTGTATGTGGGTTTAGCTTCAATTTGATATTTAGTGGGCTTTCTAATTGGCAGGTAGCTGTTGGAGATGTTATATATATTGAAGCTAATAGTGGAGCAGTCAAAAGGGTGGGCAGAAGTGATGCTTTTGCGACAGAGATTGACCTTGAAGCAGAAGAATATGTTCCACTTCCAAAAGAAGAGGTTCACAAAAAGAAGGAGATAGTGCAGGTTTGTCTCCATTGAGCTTAGGCTTATTGGTATTCCCCATACCATCATGCTGTAGTATATTGTTATTGGCCTTAGTGGCTTCTTTCTGCTTATGCTTCATATAATGGCCATGGACATTTGTCAATTTTGGTAACTTTTGTTTGTAAATATTAAAGGACCAGTTTTATTTTGTAGCATGTGGTATATATATTATGAACTCTTGATTGCATTTGAGAAGTGAGTATTTGCTTTCTGAAAATTCTCTCCAAGGATTTGTCTATTACCAACTATTGGTCTGCTTAAATCTGTAATAACTCTATTAAAATGAAAGGGATTTTTTTTTTAAAAAAATTTGATGCCTTTTACATTTACCTGAATTGTTAGAACAGAAGTCAAGCATACTCCTATTTTCTTTTTTGTTCTAAATTTATTTGTTTTGGACCCACATAAATAATTATTTTTATCTTCATCATTAGGATGTAACACTCCATGATCTGGATGCTGCCAATGCACGGCCACAAGGCGGGCAGGACATACTGTCTCTAATGGGTCAGATGATGAAGCCCAGAAAGACAGAAATAACTGACAAATTACGACAAAAAATAAACAAGGTATTATTTTTCAAAAAAGATTGAGGTCCATTTTATGATGATTTTTGTAGACAATCAGAGTCAATGTTGCGATTCTGTTGGCAATACATTGATATTATTACTTGAAATCTTCAATTTAAGAGTAGAAGTCTCTTCAGTTATGCGCCAATTTAATCCTATTTCTAGTATGAATCCGATTATAATCAACTCCCTATAATCTATCAATATAGTACATGTTTAGACTTTTAGAGTCAGATGCATTGTTTGTTCAGTTTGGAAACAATCTTATGTGGATTTGACTTCAACTGCTATGCCCAATTATTTGTTAGAAAGGTTACTTTTTTTTAATTGTATAATGTTGTTTGTGACATGTAGTAAACCGGTACATTGATGAAGGTGTGGCAGAGCTTGTCCCAGGAGTTCTATTCATTGACGAGGTCTCATCTTTCTCGTTAGTTGAGCTGTTTTAGCATATGATAATTGATAAATGTCCTTAGATGCATGGATGCAATGTATGTTTCTATGCGAGTACGTGTGCACATACATGTAGATCTAAAGATACATTCTTAGGTCTTGACCTGTGCACATGCTGAAAGCAGATTTACAGATAACACATGCCTATGTTCTCTAAATCATGATTTTCAGGTGCATATGCTGGACATGGAGTGCTTTTCATACTTGAACCATGCTTTAGAGAGCTCGCTGTCTCCAATAGTAATTTTTGCTACAAATCGAGGCATATGTAATGTAAGGTAATTGAAATCTATTTTGTCAAAATTTTTGAAATATCCGCCGAACTTCTTTTAATTACATGTAAAAGGAAGTTTTATAAATGCAAATTGCATATAAGCTTACTGCTAAATGGTATTGCATGCCGTGACCATAGCTGCATCCTTTCTGCACTATAGTAGTTACAGTCATATTTAATGAGGTTTAGTCTTTGTGATGAATGACGGTTGATGAAACTAGAAAAACTAAATCTCGGTGGGCAAGGTAGATCATATTGCCTATGTGACTTGGGACAGTCCACTTGCTTTGGGTTATGCTAGCTAATTTCTCATTCCAACTATGATCGGTTATTATATGGCTTAAAGCATACTCTTTCTCCCCTCTTTCTGTAACATAATTTTATAGCGTAGACTGCTTCTCTAGAAATTGCTTTCTTTCTGCTTAAGAGTGTAACCCGTGACCTATGTGCTTTTTTGTGTGCGTATAGAGGGTTCACATGGTTTTACATGTTCAATTTCCAGGCATGCAATTTAAGTAGCAGAATATTAGACCTCTTCTGCAAGATGATTTTTTTGGCCCTTGTTATATTTTCTATTTAAGTTTCACCTATCTTACAAATTCTCATTATGCCTCGCTGAATTGTTTGGTTCTGGTCTCTAAAAAAAATAGATGCACTTTTGCAGGGGGACAGATATGAATAGTCCTCATGGCATACCGGTTGACTTATTGGACAGATTGGTGATTATCCGTGCACAGATTTACGGTCCTGCTGAAATGATACAGGTTCAAGACACGTTCATATGCACTTTACTGTCAACATTACTTTGTTACTTGTATCGTGCATCAGATGGCAGTCCGTAACTATGTTTTCATGTATCATAGTCAGCAGATTTTAGCAATCCGTGCACTGGTGGAAGAATTGGTTGTGGATGAAGAAAGTCTGGCACTGCTAGGAGGGATTGGACAGAGCACGTCATTAAGGTCAGGCTTAAACTCTAATTTTACTCTAGTAATATCAGTTGCAGTTCACCATCTTAAGCATTACCTAAATGTTTCCGTTTCGTCAGACATGCGGTTCAGCTGTGGTTCAGCTGTTATCTCCTGCTAGCATCGTGGCAAAAATGAACGGACGAGACAGCATTTGCAAGGTAATTTAATATCGAACGCAGCTGTTTTGTTTACAAATTACAATCACCGGCATAAATAAATGTGTTGTTTCATTTACTTATTCATAGGCGGATCTTGAGGAAGTAAGCAAGCTATACATAGATGCCAAGTCTTCTGCAAAAATTCTTCAAGAGCAGCAGGAAAAATACATTTCGTAATTATCCCCTAAGCACCGGTTAAGGTAACATTAAACACAAGAAACATATGTAAGTTATAAATTACATTTTTTTTATTTGAACAAATTAATTTGTCACTTTGGGTGAAAAGAAAGCAAGAGTTTGTAACATTTTTGTTATAAATTATTAAATTACTTCGTGATTAGATAATGAAAGAAATATACCATAAATTTTAATGGGTCATGGGCCTCATGGCCACTTGACTTCAACCTTCGATAAAACAAAGTGGATCCACGAACATAGAGCCTAACGCTTTCAAAATGTTTTGTCCCTACCTTCACAATTTCAATACGTTTAAATGATTCAAAGCTAGATTAAATTTTAATTATTTACTTGAAGTAATTTAAATACATTAAAATGTGCCGGGATTATATTAAAATCATAAATAGTTTAGATTTGTATAGAAAATATTTTTTTCCTTCGAATAATGTGTAAAGAAAATAAAGCATAATTCAAAGCGGTTATATTTTCGGTGGATAAAAATTGAAGCTAAGAGAAGTAGCCGTTGAAATCTGTACCTCGGAAACAGTGTTTTGCGCGAGTCAAATAAAGAGACAGACAACAAGAACGCAATTGCAATGGTACGCCATTCACAATCCCACCTTGCTTCTTACCTTTTGTACCACAAAACACCAACACCATTCAATTTACGCCGCCCCGCCCCCCGTACCATTCCCTTTCATCGTTTACCGCACTGTAAAAAGTGACGAATTCAAAAATATTTTTCAAGATAGGTACAAGCTAAAAAAATTTGAGAGTGGACAGAATAATAAAAATTTCAAAATTTTAGGGGCACAAGTCATAAAAATTAATAAAAATTAAAGATTAATTCATAAATTTAAAAAAAAAATAAAGGCAAATAGTTGAACTTTAAAAAATTTAGGGTGGGCATGGACCCACCCACTTTAACCTTTGCATCCACCACTGACGATCACTATATGTTTTTACCGCTATCTTAATTTCTTACATTACAATTTACTTTTTGTTGTCATTGTAACATTAACATTTATTGTGATTTTGCACGAACCAACTTGCCTCAGTGTTTAAGGGAACGATTGTTATTCTTAGAGGTAACGAGTTTGAGCACTACAGCTACAGTAGGGTGATACAGATACTATTTGTAATCACCTTAACTTAAAAAAAATTTACTGTAATTTTTTTATGGAGAACTATTTTTACTGTGCATTTGGAGCATGTAAAAATTCAGACGTGCTGGATATAAACAATTTGAGCCGTTGCCAGGGTCCCTACATCTCCTTCAAATGAATTTCATATTTTTCTTCTTTTATATATATATATTCATTGATTGACTACGAAAGTTAGAGATGTATGGCCCACAATTATTACTCTCCTATTCTCCCGAATTCAATTATTTGTAAACTACGCCTTATTTGGTATTTTTCTCATGAACCCATGTTTTTTTTCCTCATCGATCCATCCAATTGTTTCACTGCCCTCTCTACTATTTGCATTTTAGGTTGTTTAATATAATACGAAATTCCCTATCGCTTTATATATTTCACGCTATTACTTCATTCTCGTTCCTTGATTTTTATTTGTCAGCTCAGTATTACATAAGTGATATTATTATTATTATTATTATTATTATTTTAAAATATAAATTTTAATATGTTTAAATATATAATATCTTTCAATTTAAAAAAAATCAATGCTAATATTGTAGATAAATGTTTACTTTTAAAATTACTATAAATTTAATGCACAATGTTTTCTTCTTTTGAGCGGGAATTATAAAACATGCTATAACTAGTACTTTTAACACACACACACAAAAACATACTAGTAATAAATATAAAATAATTGCAAAAAACAATGGTTTTCATTGTGGTTGTTAATACGAGCAGGCAAAATTTATTATTATATTTATGTGCGATTCAAATTTACAATCGATATCTTAAATGGTTTAATTTTATATCTTATATTTATTTTGAAATAAATTTATTATCATAATTTCAAATGTAAACCTATTTAATATAAAATTCTATGATACAAATATCATTTAATTTATTAATGACACATACTTATATAACTGTAGTGCATCAAAAATTTATTTTTTAATTTAAATATATATTTGATATCTGATTTATATTTCTAGATTGATTAAGAAACTAATTACTCAAACCCAATCATTTAAGAATAACAATCCTTCCTTTTTTTCACAAAAAAAAACTTTATAAATCTACTCTTAAATTGATCATTGAGCTTTAATTTCACTTATTATTCTAATATTATAATTAACAATTTTAATTTTTAATGCTATAATAATATAAAATTTTGTTACAATTTTTTTAATATGCTGGTGTGATGCAAGGGTAGCATCTGTTCAATTTTCTTAGTCTTTTCCAAAGACTGCACACACAACATGCATTACTGGTGCTCGAACTCGGGTTCCAAAAATGATGAACATCTACCTTTGTTACAAATTAATTGAGAATACTAATAGAAATAAAGAACATTTTGACAGACAAATAATTGATCTAAAAAATTGAGGACTAGATTCTGAAAAGATCGTCTCTATAATGAATCTCTATTGTATCCAATTCAGATTAGTGAAGCATTAAATTAAAAATATGTTATTAAAAAATAAAGAACATTCCGGGTGAGATTAGTGAGGAGGCAGTCAAAGTCAAGATTTTCACAGCACCCTTTCCCACGTCTTAAGCCACGTCCCTCCCTCCCTTCGTCACTTTCTTTTTAGTTTTTTTTTTTTTAATATCCTCTGCCTTTCTTTCCCTCTCAAGTTTTCTGAAACAAAGCCAGAAAGAAAAGAAAAAAAAAACCATCAAAATCTTTCACTTTCTCTCTCACTCAAATAGCATTCCCCATTTTTGTTTTGTTTGCTTCTTTTTTTCTGTAAAAAAATCATCAAGAAGAAGAATCTTTGATTGTCCACTTTCTTTTCAATTCTTTGATGAATTCAAGGCAATAAGTTAGGGACTTGCCAACAAAGAAAACCTGCTCATTTGTTTCTTTCATCATCTTTTTCCCCCCACCTTGCTCCCTCGACCTCTCATTTTAAAAACTTTCCATTTCTTTTTTAAAAAGAAATCTTCAATTCAAATCTTGATTATTTACTCTAAATTCCCAACAGATCCTTTACCATTATTCCCAGTTTATTTTGCTTGTAAATTACTTTGGGTCGTCAAGTTTCAGGCTTTGAGGCGAAATTATCGTCAAAAAAAAAATTATGTATAAAACTTACAATGTCATGGTCATGGCAACCACAACAAAACGGAGAGGGCAAAGGTAAAAGGGTATGTAAGATTAGGAAACGAGGTTGTTCATCGTCTTCTTCATCATCTTTGATCAAAAAATACAGATTCAAGCGTGCGATTTTGGTGCCAAAAAAGGAAGGTTCGACGACCACCACTGTTCCTACACCTTTAGCAACCCCGAGTGCTGAATTTCCCACCACTGGTTCTCCAAAGAGTGTTTCCAAAACCAAAGAAGCCTCTGTTTCTGCTAGAAAACTTGCCGCCATTTTCTGGGAGATCAATAAAAAGGAAGAGTTGGAGAGGAAAGCGCCCAGAGTTGCGAAAATGGCTCACATTTTGCCGCCGAGTTTTTCTGATCCGTCTTATAGTCCTATTTCAGAGGTGGGATTCGTATGTTTTTTTAAATGAAGATTGGATTTTTTTGTGGAAAAAAAGGAAAAAAATCTGACTGGAAGTTTTGGTTTTTTTACAGAAAATGGATCGACCCAGAATCAAATCTCATAAGAGAAGACCTTCGGCTGTTTCTCAAAAGCTTGAATCAACTGAATATAAGTTGGGGAGATTGGACTCTGTTTGCAATGCCGGTCTAATGGAGGTGATGAAACAATTATGACTAAAATTTCAGGTTTCTTTAAGTTTTTTCCCTCTCAAAAATGGCTTTTTCTTCAAGATTTGCAATTGGGAATTCATGTTTTAAGGTTCTCAATTGCTAACCAACAATTTGGGTGTGCTTCAAAATCTGCATTTTTATAGTTTTTTTTAGATCAATTGTTTTTCCATCTGTGTTGTTGTTGGTGTTTTATATTTATGATGATTGAGAATTTACTGCAATAAACTTGGAGTTGAATCCTTATGGTGCAGGTTGAAACTCATTCTAAAGGTAAAAATCATGCTGGATGCATAACTGGGATTGGAGCTCGTTTAAAGGACATCCGGAATGGCCTTACCACTTCGAAAGAACTCTTAAAAGTTTTGAATCATGTATGTGGTCTCGAAGAGCGGCATTCGTCGACCATGTCCCTTATATCTGCCCTACGTGTTGAACTCGATCGAGCTCGTACCGAAGTTGATCATTTGATCCGTGATCATCGATCTAATTGCAACGAAACGGAGTACCTAATGAGGCATTTTGCAGAAGAAAAGGCTGCTTGGAAGAGGAAGGAGCGTGACAGAATCCGAGATGCCGTAGCATGCGTAGCGGAAGAGCTTGAGGTGGAGAAGAAACTACGGAGGCAAACGGAGAGATTGAACAAGAAGCTCGGCAAAGAATTGGCAGATACGAAGGCATCTCTTTCGAAGGCAACGAAGGAGCTCGAGAGTGAGAAGACGGCAAAGAAGATATTGGAGCAAGTCTGTGATGAGTTTGCTAAAGGAATCGGAGAAGACCGAGCCAAGGCCGAAGAATTGAAAAGAGAGACGGCTAAGGTGAGGGAAGAAGTGGAGAAGGAAAGGGAAATGCTTCAGTTTGCCGATGTCTTACGAGAGGAGCGAGTGCATATGAAGCTTTTAGAGGCTAAACATCATTTTGAGGAGAAGACTGCAGTTGTTGAGAAGCTGAGAAATGAACTTGAGGCATACTTAGGAACCAAAATTGATGAAGAAAATGTCGATGGTTCTCCGAATTTGCGGAAGATCAAAGAGCTCGAAGCTTATTTGAAGAATATCGATATCGGAATTTGTCAAGCAGGCGAGAAAGATGTCGATAAAGGTGAAGTTATGGTAAATGGAGGAGAAGAGTGTGAGGCGGATGGTTCAGCTGATAGTGATCTTCACTCCATTGAATTAAACATGGACAACAATGACAATAGCTACAAGTGGAGCTATGCTTGTGGAACTCATGTCAAATGTGAACCGAATACGATTCCGATCGTAAAAGAAACGAAATCTCGGTCCGAGGAACTTTTGTGGGGAAACATTTGCTTAGGAAGGGGAAGTTCAGACTCCACAGATTGGGATTCTGAAGATGAAATCAGAAGATACAGGTCAGTGAAGAGTCTTAGAGACCACATATTGTCTAGTAACAAAATAGCACACGTCGGAAGCTTTTCGAGTCCAACCCGGCAATGGAGCCATGGCAGCAATGGCTCACCGGTGTTGAAGTGGGGCGAATCGAAGCAGCCTAAGGCAGTTGTCACCGGAGTCGAAGGGCGAACTTCAACGAGCTAAGAAAAGATAAGCTTTGTTGTTAATTTTGGCTCGTCATTTGTTTATGTTCATCAATTCCCAAACTTGAACCAGACTGTATGAATCTGTTACAAGAGTACACAGTTCTGGAAAATCTCAATTTATTTGTATATTTTGGGGTCAAATTCTGACTTATCAAGATTCAAAGTCCAAAGATGGTGTGACCAAACCACCACTCAATTACTATGTTTTTTTAAAAGGGAATTAAAAGAATAATGTAGTGTTATTTGTCAATAATTTCCAACATGTTATTTGGCGTTATATATACATACGCAGGAAGTCGGCATCAAGCATGTGAGTTAATCCCTGTCAAATACTGTAGATTGCATGTCTCGGACAACAAATCCAACCACTCACATGGGTTGTGTAATAACTCAGCATTGTCGTTTTCCCTAAGTTTCTCGTCATCTCTCTATTCTCCAGGTCGGCCCCCAACGTGTTGTTTTTCCAAGTCTTGTCCTGAATTATTAGACTATTAAATACTGAACTTTAGCTTTTGGTTCAATTAAGATATTAGGATGTTAAATTGTTAACCACGTCATCATGATATGATGTTTTTTTAAATTGTTAAATTGTTAACCAGTTATCAGTCAATCAGTTACTCCATATCATCAATTGCCGTTCACAATAAGATTAATATTTAAAATGGTTGTATTCTACTTGTATTTCTTCTTTTTAAATTAATTTTCACTAAACTCATACTCTATCCCACAATTTTTGTTCCTTGTTAATTTTTCTAGGTCAATTTTTTTCAATTTGACTCATAATTATTTAAAATGTATCATTGATAAAAATATAAAAAATATATATTTTAAAAACTTCTAATCGAATAGTTTTCAAATATATATTTTATAAAATCTAGTGGAAACTAAGAGTTCTCACAACTGCCTTAGTTTTAAGGGTTAAAGTTTTAGTTTAAGGTGTAGGGTTTATGAGTTTAGATGTATGAGTTTAGAATTTAGGGATGATAGTTAGAATTTAGAATTTAGGGTTAAGAAGTTGATTTTGTTTTTATGATAACATGATTATGTTTTAGGGTTTTAACTCATACACCCTGAATTATAACCCTAAACTCTAAATTCTTACCATTATTCCTACATTTTAAACCCCTACAACTAAACCTCTAAACCATACACACTAAACTAAAACCTTAAACCCTAAAACTAAGACACTTGTGAAAATTTTTAGTTTCCACCGCTAGTGTTTAAGATAATAATCTTTTAAATTATTTATAAAAAATAGAAAAATAAAGTAATAAAAGCCTATGATACGAGTTTATCAATGTTTAAATTGAACACGGAAGACATTAGAAAACGGTGGGTGATGACGACTAAATATGGGTGAAAAAAAGACTCAATGACTTTAGTAAAGTTTATTGACCAAGTCGATACCATATCAATACTTAAATTGAAGCGTTTTAAATTTTAGTGGTAAAATTGATAGAGTCTAAAGTTTAGTGACTAACGGTGCTGTTTACCCTATATTTAATTCAGACTAAACTTTGCATGTGATCGAGATTAAAATATAATAAAAGAATGTTGCACGAGTGTAAATCGAGAAAGTCCAAAACCACGTGGGACGCCATGTGACGACCAAAATGGCTGATATCTTTGTTTTCGCGGTCGACTGCCAATCTCCGGCTTATTTATGCAACATTTCTTATCCTCACTTTGCTAGCTTTATTTCCGACAGTTTTAGGAGGCACCAAGTTTGTTAAAACCTCCAGATATATGCTACTTTGTTGAAGAACTTCTGCCAATTAATCGATATAATCCATGTTATATGGAATTTTTATTTTTAAAAAATATTTATGTTTGACATATTTTTTATATATAAAAATAAGTACAATTAAATTGACACACAACCTTATAGGCAGAACGATTGAACTCAAGTCTTTTAGGATGAATACGATCTATTTATTTTACTGGGATCACTTGTTGGGTTCAACGTACACTTTTATATATATATATATATATATATATATATATATATATATATATATAGTTAGCACTAAGCAGTTGTATTAATGTGCAATTCGTGCATATAAGTAATGAAATAATGATGATCTTTGATCAAAGTATGTAAATGTTGGCCTAGAGAGGTTTAAGTTCGAATTGGCCCAAAATGTAATTTATTTTCGATTAATATTAATATTGTGCCTGGCAAATTGAAACAGTGGGTAAAAGTATTCTGTTAGTATTTTATTTTGAATAAACACTAAACTTCATTAAGAAAGGTGTCAAGCAGGTAGACGAAGAGCATGTCAAACAGCCGATAAAGGTAAAAAACAAAGAAAGGAACAAAAGAAGAAAAACAAGAAACAAAAGAGAACAAAACAAACAATAAAAACAAATCACCGTCGGTAGACGGTCAAAGCCGCCACCATTAGCTTAAAAACACTTAAAAACCACTTACAAACTTTCAAGAAAAAATAACTGCTCCAGAGAAAATGTAAGAGTGGAGAAAATGTGAGCTACAATAACTCTTATTCTTAATAAAGAATGTTAAGTATTCTGTTAGTATTAGATCCTCTATTACATTGTGACCAAAAAAGGGCCCTCTATTACATTTTGGTTATGTGCCGAGCACAAAGATATTTTATATATATACTTGATCAAAAAATATATTATATATATTTAAAAAAAGTAAAATCACCATATTTATAACAAATTAAATAAATAAAATAATATTATTTTTTATTCTTTAAAATATGATCGTGTTCATTTATTTATTTTAGCGCGAGATAAATCTCATGTGCATTTTATAATAAAATTATATAAATCGGAGTCGCATAAAGACATCATATCTTTTTTTTATTAAGCCCATTCTTAATTTATTATAATTTAATCCGAACACAATAATAAAATAAATTAAATATAATGATCCAAGTTAAATTATAAAATATAGGGTGACATATTACCCTATTTAAAAAGGATTATTATTCTATACACTGGCGGTGAAAATTTGAGCCAGAAGTGCCTTAATTATAGGGTTTATGGGGTAGAGTGTAGGGATTTAGATGTAGGGATTTAGAATTTAACGATGTTGTAAGAATTTAAAGTTTAAGTTTATAATTCAGGCTTTATAAGTTAAAACTTAAATCTTAATCATGTTACACTAAAAACAAAATATCAACCTCTAAAGCATAAATTTTAAACTTAAATTCCTAAACCCTACCTCCTAAATTAAAATCTTAAATTCTAAAACTAAGAGGCTTGAAAAATAAAAAACTAAGGTACTTGAAGTTTATGAACTTTTGAAAAAGAAATTAACTAAGCTTTTGATTTTTTATACCCAATTAAAACCTCGAAGTAATAAATTATATCAATTAAACTCTTCTATTAATGTTAATTCTGAGTGCTCTAAGATTTTTAAGCGGTGGAAGTGTGTTAAACACGAAAAACTAATGGAAAAAATTCTTTATGAAACTCTTTAATTTTGCGCCATTAACAGTTGCTTTATTGTCTGTTTAGGCAAAAGGAAAATCAAACTAAAAGAGAATCCAAAATAAATAACCTCAGCTTCACAATCACAAGTCACTTACACTCCCACGGCAGAAATCGAGTACGCTTTGATCCATCATGGATTCACGAGTTTCTTATCAACTTTAATTTGTAAGTTTTTCTCGCTTTTTTTCTCTTCAATTCATCACCTATTTTCATTGTCGATAGTAGAATTAGGTTCATCTGTCCGTTGTTAGGGAAATTCAGGGGAAAACGAAATGCCGTTAACTGAGATTTTTTGTTGTTGTTGTTAATTTGGGATTCTTAAAAATGATTAATTTCACTTCCCATAGGGTATATGTATGATAGAAAATGTAGAAATGGAATTTCTTCTTTGACTTGATTTGTCCTTAGATTTCTCAGCAACCAACCAAAAAGTTGAGGCTTTTGAGCTGAAATTGAAGGTTAAGAGTTACTCGAGGTATTCATCTTAAAAAAAACCCCAAATTGATTAATTGTATATTACGTGATTACATTAAGTGGGCGTTTAGTTCATAGAATGTAAGATCACTTGGCACATTAATGAGAATGTTTATGATTTGGTTCTAATGAATTCTTAATTTGATCTTTGTTAAAAAATATTACAGGTTTTATAAAAGAGTTACATGGCGATTTCAAGACCCATGTTACTCGTTTTCCTATTGCTTATACTCGTAATGACCTCCCAGTTTGAGTGGAGACAACAATTTGTCGATCTTGACATGACCCCTAGCGTCACTCCGAAGCAGCAACAAATTTCGAGGAGGGAAGAAGCTGTGAAAGAAAAGGTAACAAGTTCTTACATTTTTCTGATTTTTTAGTTAAATTTTCAACTTTATCTGTTGTGGATGGAAAACAGTTGAATAATGAAGTTGCATTCAGATGCACACATTTTTTTGTTGGTATATTAAATGTATAGTACTATAGTTGTTAATACGTGTTTAATTCCAAAACTTTTTCTTTCTGTATTTGTTTTCTTATCAGCTTGCTGATGTTAGTTTATTCCAGTGCAGGAAGTTAGTTCACGCAAAGTTAAAAGTTTTTTACTTATTTAGCAATGGGTTTTCTACAACATATCCGCTTGTGTTTTGTTTGAGTTTTATCTTTATACTCAAGATTTATTTTGTCTTAGACATGGTGTAGTTATCACTATACACGGCATTGTCTTTTCTTCTCTGAAAAACTTGTTTTATTAATGTTCAAGATCATTTGTTCCATTATATCCTTAATGATTACTTCCATTCCATGTTAAGGGGCTTCTGCAGCTATTATAGTAAATAAGTTATTGGAAATTTTGTTGTTAGTTATTGCTTTCCTGCTGATGTTTGCATCTTTCCATCAAGAGAACCTTTTATCATTAGCGATTAAAGAGTGTACTTCATAATAAAGTTGTGTTTTTGGTATGACACTTGTCTTCTGCCAGCTATTTATCTTGTGATTAACTTCTAATTGAGAACTTTGACTAATTGCAGATCATCTTATCACAAGAGAAGAACATTCAGAGACTTAAGGAACTTGTGCAGAATCTTCAGCAGCAACTATGGCAGTGCAAGGGCAATAACAAGTCAAATGACACTATAAACCGTTAACTGAACATGTTTTTGAGCTAGAGAGGCAGCAAATCTTGGAGGACTAGGCTATGATTGATGCCTCATTACATATGTTCTGATTGCAGTGTGTTGAAGTTGTAAAATGCTTGTTTACCATGTAAGTGCAAGTTGAATTTCTGTTTGTTGTAAGTTATATGACTTTTCTTTTAAACTCTTCTTTACCTATCCAGCTCTTTCAAAAGGAAGTAGTTAAGCTTTGCACAAGATAGATTGTCCATCATAAAATCGATTGTAATTGCAACGTGGCTGCACTTTGATGCAGCTGCTTTGACACTGACTAATCTTTTGATGTTATTAATTTGTATTAGAATTATGATCAGCACCTTTTAGCTGATTGAGATAGAAGAAAACCATAATGAGATGGTTGGCTTGATATGGCTATGTTAAATGATAATAAGTTGTTACTTTTCTTTGCCAATAACTAACAGAAATCTTTACCACCCTCAAGGGTTCACTATCATTGAATCATAAAATGTTCGCTTGTTTGTCCTCCCCCTATTCAATTTCTGTAACAGTGTTGTACAGAGGAAGATTTCCTAAGACAAGGCCCAAGGGTAAGGGTGCTATGGGAGATTTTCTTGGAGAACATTCCCGAAATTGGTCTACTTGCATGTTACATGAATATGTAAGTTGGCATCAAATTTTCATTTCTCATGTATTGATTAGAGAATTTGTATTTACATAAAGCTGAACAAATGCATCTAATCTGACCTTTCTCATAAACTTGTTTAGTAATGATTTAGACGACAAAAATGTGTATATCATCGATGTTTAATGTATTTTTGAGTTCTCTTCTGTCTATTGTATGCATCAGGGTATGAATACAAACTCCATGTACTCTGAGTTGCATCCTTGCCATGATTTAGTTTGTTTCTGTTTAGGGCTTTAAGCTGAGGTTGTCAACTGCATGTGCTGTGTTTTAATTTCAACAGTCTGGTACAGAACTTATTGCTTTCTCAGTTCTCTGTAGCTTCTTCATTGCAGTACGAATCCGAAGAGAAATACGATTCGTCGGTTATTTATGTAGGTCTGGTAACACAACTTACTACTCTGGGTTCTTTCTAGGCTGAAAGTGATGCAAGGCAAGTACACTTCTCTCTTAGTGTACCGAACTTGGCAATCTGTGCATTTGTGTGGTGGTGATGATCATATTTTTAAAGTCGAACACGAGAGTCGAGTTCTTTTTAACTGGAGAATGAAGAGCTTTTTCATTTATATAATTTGTAGGCAATGAAGTTGATAAAAACAAGTAGGATGACCAGATTGGTATTGGTGTCAACAATTTTGGCCATTACTTGGAAAGGGTTTCATATGTCTTAATGCATGATGGTAATGCTTGTGACTTTGTAAGCTAAAATTTAATACATTCACATGGAATATATATATATATATATTGATTCTTCTTTATATTCAAATAGTTTGATTTAAACTCTAAACCCTAAAATCTACATTACTAATCTTAAATTTTAAATTAAACCCCTAAACTTTAAATTTGTCCCACTTGTGCAAAACAAATTTCCCCCGTCAGTGCATAAAATATTTTACAATATAAACTTTTTTTTAGGGGATATAATATTGATTCTTCTTTATATTCAAATTGGAGGCTTGGAAACACATAAATATTGTTAGACTGATTAACCTTGGATTGATAGCTATGCATCTTGAGTTAATTCATGATAGCAACTAATCTCAAACAAATCATCTTACATGTCAACCATTTAATTTTCTAAGAAAATTTGCGGTCAAATCAGAAGAAAAAATAAAATTATAAAACATTTAGGGTTATAGAAATAAATCCAGAAAGTAGGTGAAATTTGGTTTTCTTAATTTGTAAATGTTGGCCTTTGGCCTGGGTTGGGAGTTGGAATTAGGGTGGATTGTCAAGCAGGAAAGATATGTATTGATTATAAATTAATTGCAAGATTTGAATGTTTTGAATTGAAGCTGGTCAAATTTTATAGGTGATGAACCGAGTTAAAAGCACGTTGATTTTTCAGCTTTCGGATTGGGTTAACACCAAATTTTCAATATGATTAATTTCTACTTTAAAATTGGGAGAAAGACTTGCCACAAGCAATATATAATTATATATAATTTGCAAAGATTTTTTTAATATATATAATCGTTCAAAATAAACTGAAATTAATGAACGTAAATATGAAGCTATGGCAGGCATTTGAAAATTAAATGAATAAAGAGAGAATTGAGTTCAATTAATTTCACCATATTAATTTAGCAAAAATAACCTTTTATGTTATTTTTTTTACTTTGCGATTTTCAGGGTTTTGTCCTGATTAATCTGGACCGACCTATGTCGCACACCTGATTTTGGTGGGTGAACAAAACTCGATTCGACTCGAAAAAATTGAATTTTTCGACTCGACTTAACTTGAAAAAATTTCAAATAAAGTTTAAGTTGTAAAATAAAAATTCGAATAACTCGAAATTTTAAATAATTAGTGAGTTGATTTTTAAGTTAGAGTTGAGTCCTTCAATTTTTTTCCTGATTTATATATACCGTATATAAAAAATATAGGAAGAAATATATATATATACACATATCTTATATGGTTAGAGAAAGTCGTTTAAATTAGAATCAAACCGACTATAATATGATAAATAATTACAATTAAATTGTATATGAACTCGAAAACTCGACTCGAATCGAAAAAATTTCAAATAAAGTTTGAGTTGTAAAATATGACACGTCGACTCAAATAACTCAAATTTTTTGTGACTCAACTCGATCGAACATTCACCCCAACCTAACGAGAATTTTTTGCATGCACAAAGACTCGAACTCAAAAACTACTTAATCAATATCAAATTGCTTACCACTTGGACCCGTTGGTAACCTTTATTTTAATTTTTAAAAATATTGTGAATAATATTTTACATTTTTGTATATTATATATATATATTATTTAGTGGTTTTACACATTTATGAGCATCATTACGAATAAAATCAATATTCTTGATGTTTCACCTAACAATTTAAATTTGCCTATCGAAACGAATTAAATATATTTAATTACAAGGGGACGTGTTTTAGCAATTAAACAACTTAAATGTTTTAGACTCAAGTTCTAATCCTAACTAAGATATGGTTGAATTTCTTCATTGACATGTTTATCATTGATTTTTTAACTATTAGTTAATAGAGTTTTAAATTTATTTTATTATTCATCCAAAAAATATTTTATTAATTATTTATAAAACCAATGTATTACTAGAATCTATAACATTAGTCGTCATTTTTCAATCACATTATAAGGAATGTATTTGAAAATTTTAAAACAAATCATTAGCAAATTATATATCTTGATTGGATTCAAAGGGAAAAAAAACTTAAAAAAACACAAAATGAAAATAATTTATATAAACACTAACAAAATAGCAAATATGCTAATAACAAAGGAGTACAGTGATTTTTTTTGACAACTCATAGATCAAAGTTCAAAATCTTATTAATATGATTCCCCTTTCTCAACTTGTAATGAACTTCACACATATTAAATATTGTTTTAAAGATTTTGATTTATTAATGTAAATTTGATTAATTTAGAAGTTGATGTTATCGTAAAAATGTAGATTGTTTATTTATTACGTGAAGAAGGCGAAAGCAAACTACCAGCTTGGCTTTGTGCACAAGTGTTCACAGGTAAAATTTATTTACTTGGTTTCAAATTTCATATTAAATATTTTTGAGTTTAATCTAGTTTTTCCATGACATAATATATTTCATTTTTTTATCACGACTTTTATATACAAGTTGTGTGAGATTTGGGCGGAGCAATTCCCCCCTCAACCTCTATTTTTTTTTTAATTTTTTTATAATATACATATTCGTCTTACGGTTTATTTTCAGGGTACAAGGTTACCCCTCCTAATAATATTGTCTCTAAAATTTGAACTCACGCATTCTCCTTGAAAATGTAATGTGCCTTACCAATGCACCCAACACTTGTTAGTTTATTTTTTTTTATAAATTTGTCTCTTACTTTCTTAATATTTATGTTTTACCTTTAAATTTTAAATCTGATTCGTCGGTCCAAATCTAAGAAATATTGCAATTAATGAGAATTACTGCCACCAACTCCTCCGGCGATTTCATTGAAGGCAGTATTTAGTATTTTACAACAAATCTTGTCCTGCCAACAAACCTCCATGTTTTCCCCTATATTTTGTGTGCTTTCTTTTCCTAATTTAGCAAATCTTCTATGCTTATCGTTTTATAATATATACGGCGTATTTATTGAATTTAGGTTTAACCGGTTGATTTATACAACCATCTTCAAAAAAAAAAATGGTAGGTTCGAAAAGTCGAACCCCAATATTATATTTTATTTTCTAATTTTAGAGAAGTCTTATTATATAGATTTTAAATAAAAAAATGATACACAAACTCTATTTATACAAATTTAATAAATGTGTTTAGACTTTTAGTTAAGGGTTTAGAACTTATGAATTTAAGTTGTAGTGCTTAGAATATATAGTTTATGATCTAAGATTTAAAGTTTGTGATCTAAAAGTGATTACAATATAATATTTATTCATATAAATTTTTTAAGCCTTTGACAATGCACATACCTCGCAGACAAAGCGAATTTAACTCAGATCTTTTAAAAAGAACATCATCCTCTTTTTTATTAGAATCACTCGTGAAGTTCTTAAATATGAATAGTTGTGTACACTTTTTTACAATATCAAAATATAACTCTTTAAAATATTTATGTTATTTCATCGTGTATGAATTAACCCCATCATTCATCCTATTTCCCCCGGATATCATTGCATATATAATGGGTGTAAACTCGCGGTCCCAAAACAAAAGCAGGTTGCATGAAATCCAGTCAATCTTTGTGCCTTTGTTCTTCCAGTCTGGTATACTATTTCTTTTTTCTTTTTATAGCCAACTGACGGTCTCTTTTTGTATATGATCATATATTATTATCAAAGCAGGTCTGAAACATATATACATAAACAATGAGTCGAAAAGCCAACAGCCCAAAGGTGGAGCTGAAGCTCAAGTTATCACCACCGCCTACTCCAGGTGCGTCTAACCAGCAAGTTATCGTGTCGCCAAACACGTCGGTCTCGTCGTCGTCGGAAATGTCGCCAGAAAGCTCGTGCGTGTCTTCGGAGCCGCCGATGCGGAACCCGAATAATCCGGAAGGAACGTCGATGATGGTGGTGGGATGTCCTCGGTGCCTCATGTATGTGATGCTATCGCAGGTGAATCCCAAGTGCCCCAAATGCAAGAGCACCGTCTTGCTTGAATTTGATAACCAAGGAAACGCCAAAAATTAAAAGGAACTCAGAAAAACATCCGCAATCCCTTCTTCTCTGTGTTTTTTTTTTGTCCCCGTACAACGGCCTGTTTTTGATTCTTTTTGCTCTCCGATTAGTTTAATTTAAGGTTTCTAAAGTCAAATAAACTTGTGTATTTAGTTTTGTTACATATTCGTATCGGATATCGATATAACCATTTCTTTTATACATATCAATTTAAACTACGATAAACTTATAATCAATTATTTTCGTGTCAAATGAAGTATAATTTAGAGTTTATCGTTTAAAGTTTGTAACAATTTTATTACTAACAATGGTTGCTATGGGCAGTTGAATTCTATTATACAGGGTTATATTTTAAAATAATATGTAAAGAGTATTACACAATTTTTCTTTAAAATTTTAAACTTAAGTTACTAAACTATAAATTCTAAAACTTATAATATAACCCCTTAAATTTTAAATCGTAAGCTCTAAAATCTAAACCTATAACAAGTTTGTGTAAAATATGGGGGATTCTAGGGACAAACCTTTAAATACAGGCTAAAAAACGGCAGATGTAAAAAAGCGGTACACAAATTGTACATGAAGCGGTACACAAATTGGTACAATTTTGTAATAGAAGAATGCATATACCTTTTTATTACAAAGATGCACTGTTTACTGGGTAAAAAGCGGTACATATTTTATTACAAATAATGTATATAAATCTTTACAAGTTTGTAACACAGAAGGTATATACTTTTTTTACTACGCTATTTCACCAAGGGGCATCCATACCACCTTTAGGTGGTATCGATACCGGTTTGGCATACAAGAAAAAATTGGTACATTTATACAAAATGTGTATGTACACAACTTGTTACAAGGAAACACAATTTAGTACAATAATAACAAGGGGCTTCGATACTACCTAAAGGTGGTATCGATGCTGGTTTGGCAGACATAAAAAAATTAGTACATTTGTTATACAAAATGTGTACGTACACAAAAATATTACACAATGTGCATATACACAAATGAGTACAAAAATGTACACAAATTATAACAATTTTGTAAGAGAAAAAGGTATATATCTTTTTTAATATGCTATTTCATCAAGGGGTATCGATGCTGGTTTGTATTTAACCTGTTTTTAAGCCGCCTGTTTTTAAAAAAGCCCGTAAAATATACACAAACTTGTATATCAAAATTTTTTAAAATTTTAAAGCTGATACTAAAAAATTGTCAATTATATATACTATTAAAAATGTGAAATAAATAATTATTTTTAATTTAATAGTAAATAATATTTTTAAAATATTATTTTCTAATAATCCAAATTTGAGCAATATAATCTGTAAACATGCATACATTTATCAAAATTTTAAACATCTCAAATATAGTACTGATTTTTTCACTCTTGATTATAAGTTGAAGGGTGAAAATCATCTGCATCTTTATCGTGCCTCCTTTGGTGCCCCACTTTAAAATAGTGAGTTTAGGGCTTAGGATTTAAGAAATTAGGGTATGGTGTATTTTTTAAGGTGTAGGGTTTAGGAGTGGAAATTAGGGTTAAAGTTTAGAATTTAATTTTTAGCATTTTTTAGCATGGAACATATAAGGAGGCATAGTTACGGGGAGAGGATTTTTGGTTGAAAGTCGGTTCTTTTACTGTTTTCCCCTATGGATAAATAAGTAATTACAAAAAAATCCATATAAACATTTTTATTAATAATATTTATTATAATTATAACAGATAATAAATCATTTTAGTTGTAACAAGTGTCAAACTGTCAATGTTACATCATGCACGCTTTAGTTTTAGTTTTATATGATACTTCATGCATCGATACGTTTCAACATTTTTAACATACAACTTATTCCAAATTTATTATAAAACATCTAGGATTATATTCCTTGGAACATATCACATGAATATCAGCAATCAACAAGCTCTGCTAATGGTCACCTGAATCTTTTCATTTCATCACATTTCACTTACGGTGTAAAGCATATCCTAGCTAGAACGCCTCCAGCAAATTCAACGGATCACTCGAGCTCGGCGCCTCCCCCTTCAAGACGATATTGGTCATGGTGTATTGCATGATTGAATGCATTACAGCAAGTTCAGCCCTTGCATAGTTCTGGTATGTTGCTTCACAAAAACAGCCTTGTCAACCGCTGAACATAATGTACAAGTTACATTATATGACCCTCCCGGTGCCGGTCGATCAAAATAAGATGCTCTAGCTGGTGCAATGAAAGCAAAAATAGTTGGAATTATATACATACAGAAGAAGAAAGACAAAACATGACCCCTTATTTACTACAACATCACTTAGATCACTTGTAATACTTAACTGTACAGTGACTGTAAGTATCGGGAACGCTTTCGACAAAATGCAAGCCAAGTAATTGTCTGTTTTGCATATGCAAAGAAATGTCTTTCAGTTCCCGGTTGGATTAGCAGAGGGCACTTCAGTTGCATTTAGTGGAGGTGTCTGGGGATGTGGTGTGCTAACAGCAGCCATACCATAGTCTTCACGAAGTGTATCGAACTCGTTCCATTCGACCAAAGCTTTAGTTAAAGAGTCATGGAATGCAAAATAATAATGAGCAAGAGAATAAATATTAATCAAATCTCAGTAGAGGATACATTCAGTCGGCCACATGTCAGTTATGCTAATACTAGGATCTGATAAAAGCCAATAATCAGCATCATTCTGCAAAATAAATCAAATAAATATGAGTATTTTGAGTGGTTATCAGAGGGCAAGCCCCATTTAGTATACAATCAACAAACTCATAAGCTCAAGGTCCGAGGACAATATGTTTGTGAACTTACATCAACATCTGAGGGAACGATTTTCAAGATCCCATTCATGAAGTCCTGAGAGGCATTAAGATCTGAGCAGATTCTATTTGTATCTTGGCCCTGCATTTCAGTCTCCTTCCTTCTGCTCTCCTCTGTTACCATCGTCGTTGCTGGGTTGTCATTCAAACCTGAAGTTGACGGATTGTTTTGAGGTGGATCTACACCTTGTATCTCTTCAAATTTCTCCTCAAATTGACTACGATGGCAGAGAGAAAAGGAGGGAAATCATCAGGAAAGTTAGCTACTATATAGTGTTCAGATGGAAAATTAACCTTAGCATAAATTGTTTTGGCACGCGAAAGGAAAACTTTTAAGCAACACGAAGCATCGGTACCTGACAAGATAAACATCTATAGGACCCATTGAGCTTCTGAGGACAATTCTGCATCTCCTTTGGGGATAGTCAACAGCCTGATATAAAAGGAAAAGGATGCAATTGCGATTGGACGTACAAACATAAACCACATGTTAATTCTTCAAGCCTTTGAGTTTACCTCATCAGGAACGGGGACTTCCAGAGTTGTTCCATGTGGAGCTTTAATAGCTATCAGTGTTTCATTCTAAACAAAGGCAATGGAACATATAGTTACAAGCAGAAAGTAGAAAGCAGTCCTAGCATAGCAATGCCAGGTGACCTTAAATTGACTGACTCAGAAGTCAAAAATTAATAAATTATTTGAGCAATGAATAGACCTGGAAGCACGGCAAGCTCTTGATATCTTCCTCGGTGATAAAAATTTAACAGAATATGATTCAACTAAGCTTTATCACACGTGCTAAAGTATTCAAATAACACGCCGCTATAACTTCAAAATTTATAAAAACAAAAAACAAAAGGAAAAGAGAGGCCAAGAAAGACGAGACAAAGAAAAAGGTATAAAACTGCAATGGGTAGTGATAAATATGCCATTGCTTTTGATAGAAGTCTGTGTCAAAAATTAAAGCTGCAAAGAAGATTGTTCTCGATAGCCTAAGCTAGAAAGTAAAGGGCCATTGATGGATTGGATCCATAATTACATTGCATATTGTTTTAACTAGAAATTATTGATAATGTCTTCTCAAATTTCAACTGAAGAGGCACCTTCATCATTTGGGATGGAAATAAAAGACATGTTGGATTTCACACAGTTAAAAATGCAATAAAACAAACCAACAGCAAAAACGTGAACTAGTACATGTACACGTGCCCCAAAGGGAAGAAAACAGGTAACATTAATTTAGTTTTTCAGTAAATAAAAACACTAACGCATATCTATCAAAGAATCTGCATTTCAACTAACCATCCATCTAGAATTTCATGAATTGTACCTGCAAATTCGCAGCATTCTCGTCATCCTCCCCTGGCCTTGAGACATCAAGCCCCCTGGTATTAATTAAAAGATGAAGCGTTTTCTTAAGTAGGAAACCAATCAATGTTGACAAAGTTAGAGAAAAAAGATATAGACCGCCATACTTCCACTGAATTCTGTTCTTGAGTTTCTTTTCTATGAGACCAATTCCTTCAAGGACATTGGTTATGTCATATATCCTCCTCTTTTGTACCTGTGGGAACAGGAAACCATCAATAAATGAAATTGTATAATGTTATTGTTCAACAACAAAAATGACACAGTTACCTCCAAGGTATAAGCAGCTTTATTTAAATCAAGAATACCATCTTCAGCTTGCTTAATCAAATTGATGAACTTCTTTGTCAATAACCCTTAGTTAAATTCAAATGACATTATCAGTCTTAACATTCACTTAATAACTAATAAACTTCTTTTAGAATAATTTGAAAATTAATACCAAAAAATTACATAAGGTAAAAAATAAACTACCTAAGGAGCTGTCATATCGACAGGGACCTGCAGGAGTGAGATTATTGCCAGCAGAACCTGAAAATTTTCTGAAGTTTCATCAATATCTATATCAACTTTTTTCCTTTAGTTTCAATAGAACTAGTCCAAAAGATGATTTTGCAGTAACCTGAGGATCTGCAGGTACACAAAAGAATCACACACATCACCTTAGGTTTAGAAATAGAATAAAATACTACTAACCAAAATTTGAAGCATGAATTTGAGGGCCCAGTTTACTACTTTTTGCTAGCCTTGATGTTTTTTGAGCTTTTCCCCCTATTCGTGATACAGGTGTCTGGAGGGGGCTGCTAACCACTTCAGTGTACCCTTGAGGCATTACCCACTCACTGGACTCAACTTCTCGATCTGCTAAATCACTCTTCCTCTTTAACTAATACCACAGAATGTTTTCAAATTGCAATTAGAAACATATGTCCCTCTTGCATTCAACACACATGTTGTAAGAACTATCTAAGGCGGAGCCAACTAGGCCATACAGCCAAATCTTGAAGCTTAAATTATTTAGCATTTAGCAGAGAATAATTCTTTGGAGTGAAGAAATGAAGCAAATATACTACAGCATTGTTACATGATGAATCTACTAATGCTGGGGGACAGTAAAAGGCTTTAAAATGAAGCAAATATCTCTTGTTTAAAATTCTGAAACTTCTATTCCTCACAACACCATTGAACCAATCAGCATTGCCAATAGAAGAAACGAAAAATAAAATAAAATCACGAAATGTTAAAGTGGGCTGTTACCTGCCCATGGGGGAAGTCTTCTCTAGCTTCTTGTTTAAGCTGGATTAGCATGAAGCTACAATGTCGTGTTTAATTCTACTACAGCATACATTATGAATTCATGAACAAAACAAGAAACTGAAGGCGGCCAAATATACTTATAGTAAGAAAAAAACCCTACAAAAAGCCAGCAATTGACTTGAATATCCATCCAGCAGTTGCCTCTAGGCTTTGGAAAGATAATGTCCGTCTGTTTTTTGGCCTTCTTGTTTTGTTCTCTAGTTCAATCTCTGTATTTCTTTTTCTTCTTTGATTCTTTAATAAATCAAATTTCCTGACTTTATGTTTTTTTATATTAATACAACCTTGCCAAATCGAACCTAATACCTATTAAGGCTACAATTAATTCAATAGTAAACCAGTTTCATAAAACCCGCCAAAATTCGCAATTACAAACACACGAACAAAACCCCCAATCAATTTATATTATGGACTTTTTCACCACATCCCTCGTGATCCTAACCAATAAAAACTAAATTTTCAACCACAAAATTTTCATACGTCAATTCTAATTCCAGATTCTGAAGATCAAAATTCATAATAGTCACTCTCCAGATCACATCCAAAGCAGATCTCAACCAACTCCCATGGTCAACAACACCAATAAAACCATTAAATTGGAAAATTGAAACGGAGGGAAAAGAGACCTACGGGCGACTTAACGACTATGGCTTCGGGTTCTTGATCGACGCTGCAGCGAGGTTCAGTTGACGCAAAGCGATGATAGTTGCCTCCGGAAGCCATAAACGGCGGCTTCATATAGCAAGGTAGCTCTCGTTTCAGTGGGTGTTGAATTTGCCGCGGATGATGTTGTTCCCGCGGAATTTTGGCCTTTTTTCGAGAGATGTTTCGGGAAAAAGATAAACAAAGAGGGGGGAGTAAAGGAATTCTTGGGAAAAAAAATATAGTCTCTTAAATGTTTTGAAAATTTTAGTCAGTCCCCTTTAAATTTGTTAGATATTTACATTAAACCTTATTTTTTAAAAAACATTTTCAATTAACTCCCCAAATTGTTACAATTTTCATCAAGTCTATCACATTTTTAAATATTTTAATTGGACCTCAATTTTTTAAATCTTTTTAATTAAACCCACAAACTATCGTAGAAATACCCGCCCTTAATTGTATAATAATCAAACAAAAACTTGGATATATATATGGATTAATATCCTATACATTAGCGGTGGAAACTAAAAGTTTTTACAAGGGAGATAGTTTAGAGTATAGTATTTAGGGATTTAGGTGTAGGAGTTTAGAATTTAGAGATAGTTGTTTCAATTTAAGGTTTAGTGTTATAATTTAGGGTTTATAAGTTAGAGTTTAGTTTTAGGGTAATATGGTGAGGATTTAGGTTTTAACCTATAATCCATAAATTATAACCTAAACCTTAATTTGAAACAACTATCCCTAAATTCTAACCCCATAAACTAACTTCATATACCTTAAAACTAAGATGCTTGTGGAAATTTTCAGTTTCCACCGTCTGTGTATAAAATATTTATCATATATATATATATAGGATAAATTTTCTATACACAGGCGGTGGAAACTGAAAGTTTCCACAAGCGCCTTAATTCTAGGGTATAGGTAGTTAGTTTAGGGTATATGATTTAGGGGTTTAGGTGTGGAGAGTTAGAATTTAGGGATAGTTGTTTCAATTTAAGGTTTAGGGTTATAATTTAGGGTTTATAGGTTAAAACCTAAATCCTCACCATATTACCCTAAAAACTAAACCCTAACCTATAAACCCTAAATTATAAACATAAACCTTAAATTGAAACAACTATCCCTAAATTCTAACCCCCTACACCTAAACCCCTAAACCCTATACCCTAAACTAACTCTCTAAACCCTAAAACTAAGGCGCTTGTAGAAACTTTAAGTTTCCACCGCCAGTGTATAGGATATTAATCCATATATATATATATGTGGGCTATGTAGGCTAAAGATTCCATATGTTTTTATTTTAGGGATTGAACATTGAATTTAGAGTTTAATAGTCTAATAATCGACACCAGTAATTTATTAATAACCTGAAATTTCCCAAAATTTGACCATTATAAAATTACACCAAAAATATTTTTTTAAATTATTATCGTTTTTTAAATCAGATATAATTACGCGGGGTAATGGATTAGGACACAAACTCCCGGCTAACGTTTACATTTGGATCCAAAATTGCCCGGGGAACCAAAATTTAGTTCAAAATTGACGAAGTACGGTCTGCAGCTTAGCTTAGGGTTCAACCGTCGCAGCAGAAAAAGCCGGCGACAAGACCGCCGTTGCCTCTCCCTCTCGGCTTCCGCAAAGACGACAACGACGACGTGGAGAGAGATTTCTCTGCAAGCAAGCAATCAAGAAGAAATCTCTCAAGAATGTCAGATTCACTTCGATTCCCTTTTTTTTCATATTTTCGTTAGAGTTACTTATATGACTTGACTGATTTTTAAATCTTTTCCTTTCTCTTTAAAGATCGAGAAGCAACATAAGAAAGCGTTAGAGGAAAGATCCTTCGGTGTTTGATTACGACGGAGTTTCCGGTGAGATGAAAGAGAAGCCTGTTCGTCCTGCATTCAAGAATCAAGATCTTTATACCAAACGTATATCAAAGACATAAAATCTTTATACCGAATCTTCATTATACAAAATAAAAACTTTATTCCGTTTATTTATTTTACATTTTTATATAAATCAAAGACATCATGTAATCTTTATATAATGTAGGATTAATCACTGATGAGAATGCTGGTTATTCTTGCAGCCAAAATACTTTCATAATTTAATTTGGAAACAGAGCAACGTAAGTATATGAGAGGAAGCTTGTGAAAGAGAGAAGTAAAGAGGATAAGTTTGTGAGCAGTGCCTACAAGAAAAAACTTGCTGAACAGGCACAATGGATGGAAGAAGAGTGCTTATGTCAACTTTGAGAGGAGAAAGATTATGTAAGTTGAGCCTTTTCTTCAACTTCATGTAATGTTACTTGTCACTTGTTTGCTTAGAGTTCCGGTTCGAGTACATTTACACAAGCACATAATATTCCACGGTTTTCGCCGATAATTACGATTTTGGTGGTGTGTAGCATAGCGGTTGCAGCTTTAGATCTGTTGGTTCATGTGTATTGCATTAATTAGTTGTTTTAGGTGATTTTACTTATAATGAGAATGCCTTTTGGAATTAGTCTTTTTCCTGCTCCAATTGGTAAGATAAATAATTGCTGAAGTGATAGAATGTTTTCAACCTCATTTTCCTCTTGTAAACATCGCAGGCAAAGTGAGTGAGAATTTTGATATTTACTGGGAATTCATGGTTCAGTTTCTTTATTCATTCCTTTATGACAGATCAACAAAGGTACTGAATGCAGGTTTTTTACATGTCTAATCTTTCTGAATAATTCGAGCAATGCCATACTTCCCATACTGTGTTTATTGCCCCTCTTTCATTTCCCCCCTTTCCTGTCTAATTTCTTAAGCAAATCGTGTAAGGGGAATAATTTGCTCTCTTCTCCCTTCTTTCTATCCTGTCCTGTATTCAGGGATGGACCTAGAGGGGGCAGTCGGCCCCTAAAATTTTGAAATTCATATATGATTTAGAAATATTTTAAAATATTTTATGTATTTTCTATTGAAATCTATTTTCGCCCCACTAAAATATTATAAGTTCGCCTCCGCTTAAAATTTTATAGGTTCACCCCTCCTAACTTAAAATTCTGCGTCCGTCTCTGCCTATATTCCATCCATTTTATTTCTGACAGAATTCCTCTTCATGTTGTTTCACTATTCACCTATGAGACTATGACTACAAATAAAATAAACTCTCTCATTCCAGCTTTTACATCAGTCCATCCTCACATAATCACATTTCATTTTTTCCTCTTTCAGTGCAATAGTGCATATGAAAATCTGAAACCTTCATAGTACTTTCAATCATTCTATGCTTTAGATGTTATTTTGTTTGCCTAGGTGCATGGTTAACTTTTTTTCTTCATATATTGCAAATGTAACTGGTTTATCTTGATTCTAGTATTCTACTCCAATTGAACTGTTTCGATCTTCACCTTTTTACCTCTTATACGCCAATACTTGTTCAGGTTTTGATTTGAAAGTGAATTATCTAGGAAAATATTTATTGGAGGAGGTTTAGGTTCACTGTCATTTTATAACCTTGAAACCTCTTATTGACCATTGAATTAGTAGAGAAACATTTGTTTGTGTTAGAAACATTATATCTCAAAATTGAATCATAATCTAGGACAAAACATCCATGATAAGGTGGTCCTTTTTCCATTATGATTTTCTTTTTTATGCTGCCATATTTTATAACGACATTGAACTGAAAGTTGAAAACACCGATTTATGATTAAAGAATGAATCGCAATACTTTCTTAGACATGTTCAGATTCTTCTTCTTCCTTTTTTTTAATATAGAACAAGCATAAATGCAAGAAGCATTAGCTTGAAGGGTATGTCTTTCTTAACTTTCAACTTAAGTTTCACAAGGAAAAATGGTGTTCATGTGCATCCACTGGTTAGAAAGCTACGTTTTTAAGGGATAATAATGTTCCACAGCTTTCAATGTGTCTACTACTGGTTGCTTCAGTATAACTCCTTGATTTCCGATGCTTTAACATTCCTGATTTTGATGGCCATTTTGCTGTTTTAAAGGTTATCAAGAAGAATGACTTCTGGCACGCAAGACTGCTAAACAGCAATGACTGGTCAGTTATCTCTCTCTAAATTTTGATCTACAATTACATTGGGGGAGACTAAAATATTAAAAGACTTCTTTCTTTTTGGTTATATATTACTCCCTCCGTCCCAGTAAAAATATATTTAAAAATTAGTTGATTCAAGGTTTTTAAAATATATTTTTTCATATTTTTATCAATAATAAATTTTAAATTATAAGATGTCAAAGTTGAAAAAGTTTGACCCAAAAAAAGTCAACATGTGACAGTTTTAGTGGGACAGAGGGAGTACATATTTAAAAACAAGTTTAGAAAACTTCCCATTTTATCTAGGATTATTATTTCACGCATTGATTGTAGGACAAAATTATTCTACAAACTGGTTGTATAGTTGTCATGTATCCTTATTTATGTTTTATTTTTTAAATACAATTAAAATACACATGACAACCATATAATTCTGCTCATGAAATATATTTTTTCTCAGTCAGTGCATGAAATAGTTTACCTTTTTATCTAACTATACAAAGTAATAGGTTAGAATCTGAAAATAAATATAAAATTGCAAATTGTGGAACTCAAAGTTTGACTTGGTGGGCAATATATGATATATCAGTTGATTATATGAACTTATCCGGTTGGTGCTATCTTAAATTTGTAGTTAAAAATGATTTTGTTTTAATTTATGAGTACTTTAGAGCTTATAGATTTCCTTTTTGGGTGGATTATGGATTATATAATAAAGTATTTTATATTAGGGTAAAATTAGGGGATTAGGGTAATTGAAATTTTAATTAGGGGAATAAGGATGTTTGGAAAAATTTTAGAGGAATAACGCAGTTTCTCTAAGAATTTGAGAAATAAGCCAGTTTTATCGGACCTCGCCAAATGCACATGGCGAGGTTCACTTTTTATACACATTTGACTCTCTACATTGGCTCCCTACACCGAGCTTGCACCCAACTTGCACGCTGATTGTACTGAGTTGGTAGGACCTCGCCATGTGCACACGACGAAGTCTTGTAAAAACTGGCCTATTTTCCAAATTTTTGGAAAAACTGACCTATAACCCTAATTTTAATTTCCATTAGGATTATTATCTTAATTTTGCCTTATATTTATATGTTAATATTTTGTATAATCTGTATTAATTGAGTCACAAATATCACTTTCCATAGTCTGGATTCGTTCTATAACCACGTGATTTTGTTGCATACAAAACATAGTAGTATTATACAGTACACAGAGACAGAGAGTGATTAAAGCCAGCTAAAGCCAGCGTCACATTCCCCTCTCACGGAATTATTCTGAAATTTCAACTTTCAATATCCCATTCACTTGCCGCAGCACATGCACCCATGATATTCAATTCACTGTTCTTCCACAGTTTCCCCCCATCAAACTCACGCACACAGTTGAGCCAAATTTAACACCCAAACCTAACGCCAGTCGCCACCCATCAAACTTTGTTCGCTTATATTATTAAAGCGATCTCATTCGTCTCTCCCTCCAATAAAAAAAGAATCTTCAACAAAAATCTCTTTTTTGCTGCCCGAAAAAAAAAGGGGGTGCAAAACCATGTCTTCTCATCCTTGTGTTCTCCGTTTCTTATCTCTTTTGCTCTGTATTTCCCCCATCATCGCCTCTGCTCTGCATTTGCCACTCCAAGTCACACGGTTCGATGCCAATGACCCATCTCCAGATCCGTACCAGATCCTCAGCCACCTTGTGTCTTCCTCTTTAGCAAGAGCGCATCGCCTGAAAAACCCCCGACCCGGCGGCGGCGGCAATAACACCGCCACCCCACTCTTTTCCCACAGTTATGGAGGTTACTCCATTTCTCTCAGCTTCGGTACTCCGCCTCAAATCCTCCCTTTTGTCATGGACACCGGCAGTGACTTCGTTTGGTTCCCTTGTACCCATCGCTATGTCTGCAAAAAGTGCTCCTTTTCGTCTTCTTCCTTGAGTAACACTACCATCGCGTCTTTTATCCCTAAATTATCTTCTTCTTCCAGGCTTGTCGGCTGCCGGAACCCAAAATGTTCATGGGTCCACCACAGCAACCAGACCCAATGCGACGAATGCCAAAACAGCCCCAATCCCCAAAACTGCACTCAGGTCTGTCCCCCTTACTTCATCCTCTATGGCTCGGGAACCACGGCGGGGGTTGCACTGTCGGAAACGCTGAATCTTGGTGACAGAACTGTCTCCAATTTCTTAGTCGGATGCTCTGTTTTCTCTTCCCGACAACCCGCCGGCATTGCCGGTTTCGGCCGTGGCCTGCCTTCTTTACCTTCTCAACTTAAGCTACATAAATTCTCTTACTGTCTCATCTCTCGCCGTTTCGACGACTCTCCTAGTAGCAGCACTTTGATACTGGATAGTACCTCCGATTTCGATCGGAAAACGAACGGTTTAAACTACACACCGTTTCTCAAAAACCCCGTTGTCGAAGGCAAAGAAGCTTTCCAGGTTTATTACTACGTTTTTTTAAGGAAGATAACAGTAGGTGGCCGCCGCGTTAAGGTTCCTTACAAGCTTCTTTCGCCCGGAAAAGGCGGTGATGGCGGCACCATCGTGGATTCTGGCTCGACTTTCACTTTCATGGCTCGCGAGATATTCGTGCCCTTAGCTCTAGAATTCGTGAAGCAGGTTAAGAATTACAGTCGAGCTCGTGACGTTGAGGTCTTAACGGGGTTGATGCCCTGTTTTAATGTTAGCGACGGGGGGAAACCAGTGGAGTTTCCCGAGTTGAGGTTTCATTTTAAAGGCGGCGCGGAGATGGCGCTGCCGCTGGAGAATTATTTCGCGGTGGTTGGAGATGGGGTGGCATGTTTGACGGTGGTGACAGATGGCGGTGTCGGTGGAGGAAAGGCTGAAGTGGGGCATAGTGGACCAGCTGTAGTGTTGGGGAGTTTTCAGATGCAGAATTATTACGTGGAATATGATCTGAGGAATGAGAGGCTAGGGTTAAAACCACAGTTATGTATATAGTGAAAAATCAATATGTTCCATTATTCATCTTCAAATGTTTTTTTTTTTTTTTCAATTTTAGGATGAGATGTTTGTTTCTTGGGAAAATTGGGGGAAGGGAATTAGGGTCGGTAATATTTTATATATTTTTTAAACTTTTTTATTCATCTTCATATCATATCATGATAGTAATGTTGAGAGTGTAGGATACATGATAGCTAATTATTGTATGTTGTTCCTTTTTTAAATAAAGGCACTTTGATGTTGAAATCATTAAATGATAGAAAGGTAGCTCATAATCCGGATTGGGTTGGATCCAATAATACTTAATATTCATTATTTGATACATTTGTTACTTTTATATTATCTGCATATATTAGGTTTATAACGTTGCTTGTGTCGCTTGTTCCATGGTGTTTAAAGCTATGGCTATGATAGTTTTATGATTAGGCTTATGTAGACGAGATCTTGCTCGTGTTGTTTTTTGTATTAGTATTTTGATAGGTACTTTTTTTTATTTAGGGTTAAGAGGTTTTTAACGAGGTCTATATATATATATCTAATTTTTTTCTATAAAAAAAATCTATAAATGATGATTAAAAGTTCGTATTAAAGAAAGAGTGATTGAGTTCTTATGGGAAAATGGACACCTTGAACTCTTACTTTTCCCTTTTGGAGTAGTGGGCACAATGTATTGCATTTTTGTTTTACTAATAAAAATAATACACGAGATTTTAAGTTTAATAGTATGTATTTTGAATTTGATCCGTTCTCCAATACATTTTGTGTGTTTCTTTCTAAAAGCAAACAAGAAACAAAGTAGCTTAGTATTCAATACCTGCTGCTAGTCCACAATTCTGCAAATACTTATTGTATATTTTAATATTAATTAAGTACATATAATACTGAATTGAAGTTTGTATAAAAAAATTATTATTAATATATTAAGCGAGAAAAAAATTATATACAAGCTTATTAAATTTAGGATTACGGAGTTAGTTTAAGGTTTTAAGTTTTAGAGTTAGATATTTTGATTTTAAAATTTAAAGATTGTGTAAATTCTTTTTACATTGTGTATTAAAATATAACTCATTAAATAATGTGGAAATTATTCAATACATATCCTCCACAATTTTTTTTTGTTTTAGTGATTAGAGATATAGTTAAGGATTTAGGGTTTAAGAATTTAATTTATATACTCCAAAATTTAAGATTTTAGGATTATAATTGATATTTTAAATCTAAAAAGGGTAATATGCATGGTTGCATTTTTTAATAAAAATATATGTATAAAAAATTACTTAATAACAAACCATACTTGCTAATAACTTATATCGAAACAACACCTTGTAAATTAGGTAATTAAACTAAGGGTATTATTTGATACACTATTAGTGGGACATTTTCCCCCCACAAACAGGCTTTTTGAAGCTTTTACATGTTCCTTTTAGAGGTTTTTAGTACTCCCTCCGTCTCAGTAAAACTGTCACATGTTAACATTTTTCTGGTCAATTTTTTTCAACTTTGACTATAGTTTATTTAAATATTTTAATTAATTAAAAATTATAAAAAATATATTTATAAACTAGTTGATTCAAGGTTTTTAAAATATATTTTTTCATATTTTTATCATTAATAAATTTTAAATTATAAGAGGTCAAAATTGAAAAAATTTGACCCAAAAAAGTCAACATGTGACAGTATTAGTGGGACGAGTAATAACTTTTAAATTTTAAATCGTAAAATATATTCTTAAACTTTAAAGTATAATTATAAATATAAAACTTTTAAACTCTAAACCCTAAAAAATAAGATATTGTAAAAACTAAATGCATAAAATATTTTCTCTTATACTAAAGTTGGGATTGGGTTAAATTGGAAGCAGTTGAGCTTCAAGGAGAGGGTTGGTGGAGTGCAGTACAGAGGATCTAAGAATGGAAGAGAAGATTGCAAAATTGAAACCTGCAAACCCTACGCCAACTCTTTCCCAACAACGGCCTGGGCCCATCATTAGCACGAAATGGAACAAAAATCATTCAATAATTATGGTAAATCATAAAAATAACCGTTGGAGAACACTTTTACAGCCTCTAGAAGGCATATTTGTTTTTGATATGATGATGGGCGGAATTGACAGGAAAAACCAAACAAGTAAAACATTTGGATGCGTTAAATACCAAATTGGCTGAAGTGGCGCTGACGTCTAAATCTCATATGCCAAACCCAATACTGGGCTTTGCCTTGCTTATCTCTGTCAAAAGGTTTTGGGCTTAGCTCATCTGTTTGAAGTTTCTAAGAAACCAAATGTCACTACTTTTCTTGGAATTAATAATATAAATTTAACTTTTTCTAGCATACAATTCAATACAATATAATATCTTATCCAAATTTTTTTTCACTCATAAATTGAATGATATTAAATATTTATGTATGCTCAAAATTATATTTTTTATGTTGTACCAACGGCATGTCAATCGAACTAAATTTAATCAATGTTATTTCTCTTTTACAGAAAAAACAGTCGTAAGTTACAGAAAAATGATAGTAGATGTTATGATTGTAACCTCAGGTTCATTAGATATCAGTTATCAGCCGCTGCATAATCGAATTGCATCAAATTTTTAATTTTTTTGACAATATATATCATGGATAAATTTATTCATTGGACAAACTACTTTGTTAGATATATTCTATTCTTGTAAAGAAATTTTAATTACGAACTTCAAAAACGATATTGTTAGGATAGAAAATTTAAAAAATGTATATTTAAACTAATTTTGAACAAATTCATTTAGGGCTGGTTTATTCTTATGATTTGATAGGTTGAATCCAACTAAAATTATTATTTTACAATAAATAATAATTATAAAGAATATAAGTATATCTTTATTATTTATAAAAAGTTTGTCTAAAAGTGTTTGTGCGCATTATTAAAGGTTGAAAAAATTAGGAAAAATGAATAAAAATTTTTATGAAGCTAAAAAATAAGGATGAAAATCATCTGTCCCAAAGTATGCCCCCATTTGTGCCTCACTTTAAAATGGTGGGTTTAGGGTTTAGGTTTTGGGGTTTAAGGTTGGGGCTTAGGGTTAGGGTGTAGGGAATTAGGGGTAGGGTGTATTTTTTAGGGTTTAGGGTTTGGAGTTTAGGATATGAAAATTAGGGTTATGAGGCAAAATTTAATTTTTAAGTATTTTTAGACAAAGGACATAGAAGGAGGCATGGTTAGGGGGCAGTAGATTTTTACTAAAAAATAATTAAGCTAAATCAAGACCAAATCTAAATTATAGCAGATGTGTATGGATTAGTGCACAACATAGCATCTACCATGTGGAGTTTCACATTTTATTATTCCTTTTCAAGAATTAAGAAACATGTAATGTAAAAACACACAAATCTTGTCCTATAATTCCCAACAAAAAAAAAAACTTGTCTCATCTTAGTTAAGAGAGACATCAACGGTGCAGGTTTGAACAAGTTGATATTTCATAGCTGAACCAACTTGGATTCCCTTGGTTCGATCAGAAAACGATATATAAGCCGGACAATTGGCGTTTATCTGATACCGACCTGAAACCCAAGTCCCCACCTTCCATTTCAATTCCCCGTAAACCTTGACGTTAAGCAGCACCATGCCGGTGTTCAAGTCCTGGCTCAACCCTTGTTCGAGAAACGGAGCCACCGGCACAGCATTGCCGTACAAAAACGGGGACCAAACGGTGACGTCGAGGTGGCCCTGGTAGGTTCTGGGTAGCAGCGTGGGCAGCGTTATCTGCTGGTTGTGGTAAGATGCGAAGATGTCGAGTTTTTGGTAGAAAATGCCGATCTTGTCGTTGGGGTTGTGGGAGGATAAAGTGATTTGCATGTTGGAAGTGAGGAGGTTTGGAGCTGTGAGGTTGAAAGCGTAAATGGTGACATCTTGGAGGATGAAGCGGGGCTTGTCGGGGTGGAGGATTGCCCATACGAGGAAAACGACTATGCCGAAAACGACGAAGAACCCGACAATGGCTATCGTTATGCGCTTGGCTCGCTGCTCGTCGTCTTCGTGGTGGCCGCAGTCCTTGGCCGTCATGGTTGTGGCGAGCTGCCGCTGCTTTTGGTGGTGGTGGTGGTGGTGACAGGATCTCTAGATGGGAAAAGTTTTGGGGTGATAGCAAAATATGAACTGAGATGAGACTTGGATATATATAGAGTTGAGTGTTCACCATTAATCACTCTAGGGAATGTTAACCAACTCATCCGGGTGTTTGGGGTTTATTTATATCTAATCATTAAAATAAATTAAATTTAAAGTTTATGAATAACGTTTAAAGTTATAACTTACTGTTAGAGTTTAAATTATTAGGGCGTAAAGTGTATTTTTTAGAGGGTAGAATTTAGATTATCAGGTTAGAAATTATAATAAATATAAATAAAGGAAAATACTTTGATGCACAAGCTTGTGTAAACTTTAGTTTACACAAGCCCTTTAATTTTAGGGTTTAGGGTTTAGGGTTTTAGGTTAGGGTTTAGGGGTTTAGTATGTAGGGTATATAATTTAAGGTTTATGGGTAGAATTTAGAATTTAGAGTTTAGGATTTAGGGCTTAGGTTTTAGGTTGCTAGGGTTTGTGATTTAAATTTTAAATTTTATAAAAGGAATGTGTAAAAAAAATTTACACAGCTTGTGCATCAAAATAAAACCCATAAATAAATTGTCTAATGTGGAAATCTTTTTGATGTATGTCTATGATAGGGAATTGGTGGGTGAGTATATGAGTGTTTGTTTGGTGCAACCTTGGCTTGGGGTGCAGTCTTGCCAGGCGATTGTCCCTTTGATCACGTCGCACCAAAAGTTTGGGTAGTTATATCTTACGGTGCGGCACCAACTAATAATGTTATTATAAGGTTTAAAATATAGAACTGAAAATGTTACATTGTTTGATAACATTTTCGGTACCTATAAAAACTTAAATTGTTATCAGAAGCGATAAAAGTTTCGATACTCGAAGTTAAAATTTCGATATTTACCACCAACCAAAAATATTAACAAACAGTATAATATTTTTAATTTCGTGTTCTAAATTTTATAGCATTTTCAATTAATGTTACACCATAACCTATTATATATTAGACACGCCCCAAAAATTCATCAACTTTTGAAACCAAATATATGAAATGGGATTTATTTACCTAACTACACTACTCTTTGCAGTGGTGGAATTAGGGAATTGGTGGGTGAGTATATGAGTGTTTGTTTGGTGCAACCTTAGCTTGGGGTGCAGTTCTGCCAGGCGATTGTCCCTTTGATCACGTCGCACCAAAAATTTGGGTAGTTATTTTGTACGGTATGGCATCAACCGAAAATGTTATTGTAAGATTTAAAATATAGAATAGAAAATATTACATTGTTTGATAATATTTTTATACTTACAAAAACTTAAATTATTATCAGAAGCGATGAAAGTTTAGATAATCGAAGTTAAAATTTCGATACTTGCAACCAACCGAAAACATTAACAATCAGTGTAACATTTTTAATTTTATTTTCTAAATTTTATAATATTTTCAATTGATGTTACACCATAACCTATCGTATATTAGACACGCGTCAAAAATTCATCAACTTTTAAAACAAAATATATGAAATGGGATTTATTTACCTTACTACACCACTCTTTGCAGTGGTGGAATTAGAGAGGCAATCCCCTCCCATTTTTTTTTTTAAATTTTAATATTGACTTAGATTTTTTAATTTAAATATTTGTTAAATTAAATTTACTATTTCTATATATATATATATAAATACTTATTAAATCCCTAATAATTATAAATTAAACATATTAATTCATATCAATACTTAATTATAGTGCCGTCCTAATTCCTTAGCTTTTTTGTTTTGTTTTGTTTTGTTAATTAAGTGTTACTCTTTTCAAAGCTAAAAAGTGATGCTAAGAAATCAAGTGTAATTACGAAGAACCAAAAGATGGTTGAAATGTGAAGCAAAGGTTAAGTCTAATTATTAACGAGTTAGATCATGATAATTATTTTTTAAAAAAGTTAGATATAATACTTTTTAACATTGAAATTGCACTGTTTGATATGAACAAAAAATTTATATCATTTTTGGTGTACTTTTTATGCCTCCAACATTAAAATTACACTCTAAACATTAATTTTAAATTTAAAATTCTAAACCTAAATATACATTGTACCCACATTTTTCAAATTGTATGAAAGTATAAATAAGAGCATTCAAAAAGGGCAGATGATTTCTGTTCGTTTAATATATATTTATATCTATAAATAATAAAATATAAATATAAATATCATTAGATAAATGATTTCGGAAATTATCTGATATAGAAAACGTGTAAAATTAATACTACATAATCTTATCTCTTTCAATCTAAATCCTAAACCCTAAACTCTAACATCACTCTCGCCATTATAATCCATTTTCTTTTCTTTTTAGTTCTTGATTCATTGGCGGTAGCGTCAGTTTTAGTGTTTGTCGCCACCGCCGATAGATCTTTTTCCTTATTTTTTATAGCAATCTCATATTTTCTTTTATATATCGGTGTTTTTCTAGCATTATTTGTATTGTAGCATATTTTTTTTCCTTTGCCTTGTGGCACGCTATTGTCTATTATTGCGATAGATTTGTGTTCGTGGATACATTTCTGACTTATATAAATTTTTGGCTCCGTCCCTGCTATCTGTTTATCAAATAATTTTCAAATGATTAATAGAATAAACAAAGAAGCAAAAGTCGAAACGGTTAGAATACGGTGGTTGAAAGAAAAGGGATGAAAACAAGTAGAAAATGTTTTGATTAGGCTTCACGTCAAAGGGAAACATGTAGGGCAATATGATATTGCTTCGCTTTATTTGGTAATTCATCCAACTTTGTATGAAGTGGTGAAAAGCAGAAAGAATATGCAATGCTTTTCCTAAAGCAATAAAACACAGGAATATGCATTCACAATGCTTTAGCCTTTATCACAAAAAGACTGAAAGAATAGGTTACATTGCTCCTTCTTGTACCCTTTATCCTCTTGGTTTTATTCAAATAATTACATATGCACTCTGTTTTCGGATATGGTTTATTGGCTTATGGATTTGCATGTTTCAATTATGATATACAATAAAAAAAACAAACTAAAGCTTGAGAATTAGAAAAGAAAAAATGAATTATATGTATTGAGATTCGAACTCTAAATTTATGTGATATGACTTTTTAAAGTGATTATATATAAAAACTAGTTAATTGGGATGAATTATGTATTTTTATATAAAATTATTATTAAATTAAAGATTTTTATCCTATACATGTGCCTTAATTTTAGGGTTTAAGGTTTTAGTTTAGAGTTTAGGGGTTTTAGTGTATAAGTTTAGAATTTAAGGTTCATAGTTAGAATTTAGGGTAATATGGTTGAAGATTTGGGTTTTAACCTATAAACCTTAAGTTTTAACTCTAAACTTAGAATTTTATCAGTAATTTATAAATTCAAAACTACTACACTTAAACTCCTAAACTCTAAACGGAGTCCATAAACCCTAAAATTTGGGCGCTCGTGTAAACAAAGTTTTCACAAGCGTTTGTGCATGGAATAATTACCCATAAATTAATACAGACGTAATACATGAATTATCTTCTTCTTCTTCTTTTTGAAAGCTAAGGTGGATTACAAGTAGTATATGTTCTGAATATACTCTCAATCATTTGACAATGCATGTTCAATCACCCTGCTGCAGTTGCTGATGCTCGAATCTATGACCTCTAAAAAAAACAAAAGCAAATATTCTAGATATAAAAGGAATATGGTATTACAAAAGCAAAAAAGTAGTGGAGAATAAGTGATCCGTGAAATAGAATCTTATCATTTTCGTGGGTGATTGATTCTTCTGAAAACTAGTTCGAAATTAAAATTATGTGTGTGTATATATAAACCTCGTGAAAATTGAGTGTTGGTATATTCTTGTCATTAATTCAATTTATTAATATAAACATCAATATTCGGTTAATTAATAAACTGATTCAAATCAAAATACTATAAAAATTTATTATGCTTTCGGTCACTAAATTCCAAACAATTATTCACAACAACGAAGTTTGAAGCACAGATTTGAAGGCGGGTCTCTGATGTTTGGTTATGCTGTTGGCTTCTACGTGATTCTTAATGGCCTTGACTAATATTGGATTTCAATTGTATAGTCTTGGACTATTCTTTGGGCTGCAAACCGTCTTGGCCCAATAAATATTCTACCCGCAATCTTTTAGCCATTAAAAATTGGGTTCCATAAAAAAAGATAAGTGGATTAGATCGCGATAATTATAAAAAAAATAGATTCATTAAATAAAAAAATATTTTGATATACAAGTATTTTAATTTTAGGCTTTAAAAATTTACCAATGAAGACTTATTTTTAACCATATTAATTAAATTTTACTGACAGTTGTTATAACGACACTGTGGATTTAACTAGGGGTGTAAACGAGCCAAGTCGAATTCGAGCTTGAATAATTTGTAACGAGCCTGAGAAATTTAAGCTCGATTCGGCTCGTTAAGAACTCGAGTCGAGTTCAAGCTTTATTCGAGCTCAATCGAGTCAAGTGTTGACCGATCTTTGACCGTGTTGAACTCGAGTAGCTCGTCATTCGTCGCGTCTCATTTAAAGCTCTATCAAGAAAAAAATTTAATACACAAGTTGTTTAAACTCAAACTTGTTAATTTTAGAATTTAAGGGTGTTACTTTAGGGTTTAGAGGGTTTAAGTAGTTGGGTTTAGAATTTAGAATTTATATTTTAAGGTTTTAAGTTTAGGAATTTAGATTTTAAATTATAAAAAAGATAGTATATTATATTTTTGACTAGCTTGTGAGCTTTTCGAGTCGGGTATCAAGTAGCTCGGCTCGACTCGTTAAGAATTTGAGCTCGAGTCGAGTCTAACCAAGTCGAGCTTTGACCGAGTCGAGCTCAAATAACTCACAATTTGTATCGTCTCTAGATTCAACCAACCAACAACAATTGCAAATTGAACAACATTTGTCTGAACAAGTTTACTTTGTATTCTCAACTATGTATGATGCACTGAAGGAATTACAGAACACAAGTGAAAGGACAATCTCTGCTTTGTTCTTCTAAAAATTCATATGGGAGTGAAAGGACATAAGAATGGTTAACTAAGAAGCCAACACTTACAACAGCAATGTGAAAAAACTAAGCTTACCCCAGAAATAATACTTCATCAAGTGCTGAACATGTAGTTCGAGTTGACATGTTCAAACTCGACAACCTCGAATATTTGGAAAAAGAAAGAGAGTGATTCATGAATTCCATGGACAGTCCTCAATCATCATTCCTTTCATACTCTTGGCTAACCATATAGCTGTCTCCCTAGGGGACACCTTGTCTTTCCCAAAAGGCTTCAAAACAACTGACAGCTCCTCCAATCTCTTCTGTTGCAGTAACTCTGCAGACAATTCTAGGAGTCCTTCAAGTGCCTCTGCCCTTTGCCTATCGGACTTGACATCCAATGTTTCTTTTTCCGGTGCCTCCTCTTCCTTTTCCGATGAGGAAATGGAGTTTCTAACATCTGTTTCCTTAGCACCTGCATAATCCGAAGTGCTTGATTTTGAACTTAAAGCTTCAGAGCAACTTGATGACATAAGGTTTACTGGTCTAGTCATGTTTCTCATGTCCAATTCATCTCTCACAACATTTATGAAATTCCCAACATCCGCATCCGATTCCGTTTTTTCCATCACCGGTTGCTCGCTGCCAACACGGAAGCTACTGTGCCTTATGACATGTATAACATCATCAAAAACAGGAGGACAAGAGGTCACTGCTGGTTTTTCAATTGTAGGGCTAGGCTCATTTGTTCTTTTGTCTGGCAGTGAATTCTTCTGGCTAGATAAAATTGGTGTGGCAAGGCAAGGCATATTTCCTGCAACGGATGAGAGAAGTTCCGTTACAGTGAACTTGTCATCACTGCCGGATGCAGAAGAAAGATTTGAATGGAGCATCATACTCGGTCTGTTTACCAGAGTTTCATCCTTCATACTAGGCCTGAGAACGGGGCAATCTTCACCAGTAGTTGGTCCACTTCTAGGGGTATCCCTGCTACTTGTACTGCTAATAAGTGCATCGTCCCTGCTACTTGAGCTGCTTATGGGGACACCACCCGAGCTTCTTAACATTCTTATAGGGTCGTCGCCGCTGCTACTCGACCTCCTTATCGGGACGTCATCCCTACAACTAGGGTCACTTATATGGATATCATCCCTATTATTTATTTTGCTTGAAGGAGCATCATTGATATTGCTTGTATGGACTACTCGAGCATCTTCCCTACTAAATATCCAGCTTACAGCGGAATCATCTTTATGAACAAATGTTTCTTCAGGAACAAGGCCTGGAAGGTCCATGGGGGCACTCGGACTCAATTTTGCATCAACTGAAGTAAAATGAAGATCCTCGGTTGGATCGGGCTCTTCACTTGAACACATTATTGATTTATGATCGTACCCGTCGTCTTCTCTCAAAAGAACCTCAGGCGTGTCTGGTTTCAGAACAGGTGAGCTGTATGGTGGATGTGATTCTGAGCTCTTTGTGTGGGTGGTTTTGTCATGATCATGCACATGTTCTGTCATGTCGATGAAAGAGGTTGTTGCATCATCACACATCTCAAATGGTTGAATCGAGATTGAAGATGAAGCAGAATTGCTACCATCTGTTTGCAACCCCTTGGTACCTCCCGATAGAGCTATCTCAGGTATTACCATCCTAAAAGAATTTTTAAGGCAACCATTGGGCAGTTCACGAAGAATGATCTCACGCTCCTGCGTTATCTCAGGAGATCCTAACTTTGGTACGTTACTTGCTACATTTGAAACATCACTTTCAGCATGCTTCATTCTTCCGGTAATAGATGATCGTCTTGAAACATTGGAAGGAGTTCTTTGTATTTGCTTGGGAGGTAGTACATCTTCAGCGACATGCTTGCCAGGTGCAGGATGGGGAATCCCCTCGTGTCGAGGTTTGGCCTTTGGGGAGGATTCAGTTAAAGGTAACTGGATAGAGGAATCTTGCAAAATAAGAGAGGAAATTGATAACGAAAGATTGAAATAGAATCACTTAGTGGCAGTCTTACCTGGTGCTTCAAATGGTGTGATCCCAGTTTCCTTTTTGCGGAAGCTAATGGTGATTTTGCTGAAGCCACAGTTGGTGTATCTGCATTAGGCTTTGAACCCAGAGTGGGAGCAGGGGGTTTGAGAACTTTGGGAGACGCTTCTACGTTACTTCTTTGAGTCAATCCACCTGCAGCTTTTGTACGGCTGCCTCTCATTGGAGAACCATTTTCTCTTAGTTTCCCTTCTTTCAAAGCCCTCATTATACTTTTGATGATTTTTGGTTGTTGCTTTGATTGAACATTTGATCCCTGTTCGGCATAAGACGATTTCGGAATTCCTTTTTTATCAACTTTGACTGTGCAAACAATGGGGCCATTCTCTCCTTCACTTGGCAGGTGCTTCTCAGTTCTTCCTTCTTCATCATTAGAAATCGAATCTGTGTCAGTGGCCTTGCTATTGCTATTTGAAACCATTGTGGCAGTGTTTCTGTCACTTGAAAGCAAACTATCTTTATCACTACATGAGCTATTACTGTTCTGACTTTCAGCCATATTTTTCCTATTATCACGAGATTCACGACCAAGGGAAATATGCTTATTCATGGAGCAATTTGTCGAAGGGTAGCTGAAGCATGGACGATACTGATCAACATATGGCTGTAAATAAGGATGCTTCAAAAGCTCTGATGCCTAATCAAGATGAAAATTCAAATTGTTACGTTGAAGTCTTGCATGTGTAGAATTCTTAGAGTTGTGCCGAAAGAAACTCTTACACTTGGTCGATGCTCTGGATTCTTTCTTAGCATGCCCTTGATAAGTGTTTTCCTGTATGTGTGTAACATTAAACAAATTAACTATCATGCACTGAGAAGTTGATTAATTGGCAGAGGATAAAGCATTAATCATGTTTAATGTTACTATTTTGAGCTTTATAATTTATATAAATGGTTTAAAAAGAAAAGACTAAGAATTTGATTAAGATATCTTGACTTTGTCCATACACAGTATAAGAAAGAAAATTAGAAGCAAAAGAAAAAAACAAACAAGGATGTAAGAGCATGAACAGAGCATAAAAAAACATGGGGACTACTCGGTCATCATGCAAACAAGCAACGGTGAGCTCTAAAATGCACATAAGACTTACAAGGATGGAGAGTAACAAGAAGGCACAGGGCCAATAGAGGAACGATTTATCTTGCTTATCAACCCCGCCATGTCCTAGAACAGGAAGTTTTGATAAAAGTTAATTGAATCAAAACTGTATAATTTACATGGTTAGTGGAAAGCATAAAATTCAGTTGCAGAAAACTTCTCGAAGGATATTAAATTAAACCAGAATACAAGAAGCAAATTCGGCCAAAAGAAATGAGAGAACTCTTACAAAAGCTTTAAAAGCAGGGCGATGAGCAGCCATCTCATACATACAGCACCCTGTTCAACAAGAAGCAGTTTATAAGGAGGGGAAAAAGACTTATCCGTGTCAAATATGTATTTAGGAAAAGACATACCCAGAGACCAGATATCAGACTTGAAACCATATGGAATATCTGCAAGCAGTTCAGGACACATGTAATAGGGAGTTCCAACCACCTGAACCATGTATAAAACAACAATTAGCTTGCAATGAAGCTACAAATAATTAGCACATTCTTGTATAAGGAAGAATTAATACAAATAAAGATATCAAATGTATATAAATGACTGAAAAAGGTCCAAGTATAGTAGGTCGTCAATAAAAGGGCATGAGAAGACCTAGTTATATAGCCTAGTGATTGTTGACATTAACCCCACCGTTGGAGGTTCAGGATTCATATTTCAACTCCCTGCTCCCAAGTCGCTTTGTCCAGACGTACCAAGTATTAGAATTGGGGGTTGAGGAGTACAAATCTAACCAAATAGTTACTGTAGTCTTCGGACATGTATGACCGATACGGCATATCCTTTTGAAACTTTTAGCTTCTTTTATGTTTAACTAATAATGCAAGCCCTTCAAAAATACATCTCCCCTACTGTTAAAAGTGATTATCTATGTTAATCTGGCTGATCTGATTATAATTTTTCACTTGACTATTATTAACAATTTGTTCTCGGCGGCTAACATTAAAATTATTACCATGTTTAACTGCAAACTGTGGAACACGGTATCATATTAACAAATTATATTAATTTTGTACTGTATCAGTTCCGTAACAAGTGGAGCATTTTATGAATCATAAAGTACCATGCTTCAACGCACGACTTTTACCATAAAATGTACAGGGAACTTGAGGCATCAGCAAACAGAACACAAAGATTAACGAGGCTCTATTTTGAGTTTAGTAGCATAAGCATAACGTAGAAAAAAGAACCCCAAGAATCTTTTCCATATTTGGAGATGGTTGAAAAAGATTAAAGACAAGAAGCATATCAAAAAAGTATTTCATTACATGGTACATACCGAGGAAGCCAAATCATCTGCCTTTAGAGTTTTGGCAAGTCCAAAATCCCCTAAACCAGTTCAGACAAGAAATTTAGGATAACAATATGCAATCAGGTAGAATATCTGATATAGCTCAAGGATGAAATGCGAAAGAGAGAACTTGTAAGAAAACAAGAAGAGAAGGGAAAAGATGAACTCACCAAGGCGGACATCTTGATCTTTGGTAAGAAAAATATTGGAACACTGACGAGATAGTGCCAAAGTCAGCCCATAAATCATTAAGATGCTATAAAGACTAGTCTAAATTTAAAAACATACCTTTAGGTCACGATGCAGAACAAAATTGGAATGCAGATACTCAACAGCCAGAAGAAGCTGTGCAAACCACTTGCAGAGTTTCTGCACAACGTTTACAATTATGGGTTTCAACTTGCAAGGCATAACTCAAGAAGAAACTAACTTGTAAACTCAGCAAAGACAATTAGATTACCTCCTCGGGGAAATAGACCCCGTTTGACTTTTTCATCAATTCAGCCCTGTTAGTAAAGAAAACAAAAGAAACAATATTGGCACATTTCAAAAATTGCAGAAATTGAAGAACAAAAAGCTCTGAACCAAAGTTCAGCATACAAGCTTGAAACTCACATATCTCCACCTTCACAGTATCCAATAACAATGCAAACATAGCAACCCTGCATAAAAAAGGCAGCCAAATACTCAACAAGCTATTAGTAAAAGTGGATTTTGATTCGAGAATCCAACATAAAACAACAACAACAACAACAAAAAGTAGTATCGTATGATCGTATCTTACTTTCTCAACCCAAGCTTCCTTAAATTCAACAATGTAAGGATGCTGAACTCGCGCTATGAGTGCCATCTACATTCCACAAAATTCAAGCAAAATTAAAATCGGAAAACGTAAAACTGTCTAGTATTACAGATTAAATTAATTAAACAAATTAAACTAACTTCTTGATGTGCCGATTTCCTGCAACGCTCCGTTTGCCGCGCCAATCTGATCTTCTTCAATACATAACTGGAAATTATAGAAATAAATACCAAAAATTCAACACACACACACATTATCAAAAATTCGAAAAAAAGGTGAGAAATTAGAAAATTACTTCTTATTCTCTGATTTGTGACGAACGAGAATGGCAGCGCCGAAAGCGCCACGGCCGATCTGTTCCATGATCTCGTAATGCTCCATTCGGGACTCCATTGCTTTTAACTCTTTACTTTATCTTTTTCCTTCAAATCAAAATAACGAATAAAAAGAACAATCGAAACGAGATGAAGAAGCGAAAATCATCATTCGTCAAAGCCGTCGTCTACGATCTTCTCCTCCATTTTCCATTGCTCTTGAGTTCTCTGAAGCTTAATTTTTCACTTGACTTTTATAGCAGGAAAGGAAACAAAGGAGAACCAAGTTTAAGCTGTTTTTTTAATTCAGTTACGAGTTTTGTAAAGAGTGGGATAGAGGTGGTTAAATAAGTAAACAACACGGTTAGTAGTTAACCAAAAGGGACAACTTAATTAATTATTTCCTTAATTATTAAAAAAATAACTTAATAATTATTATTCATTTCTTTTTTTGTTCGAAATTATTATTCATTTCTGTTGGGTAAAATGATGGAGTTTAATTGAGATCTATTAATTATACGAATGATTAAAAATATTTATATTGTTTCATTATAAATTTTTAATATTTTCTTTGGTAATTATATTTTTATATAATATATTTTCTTTTATTCCAATAGATCAATCTAATTAACATAAAAAGATTATTCCCTGTCTTACTTCATATTGGATGTAAAATATTTTATTTTTATTTATTTTTGAATAAAAAATTATTCCCTCTCTTTTTTATTTTATCATGATATTTTTTTATCATGTGCTATTATTATTTTATATCGAATGGATTTTAATGGGTAAAGTAGTTGGCGTGAATGGTCCACAATTTAAGTGCTCTGCTCCCATCCCAAAAACTTTATTGTACTCGCCATCTTTCTTACTTGCATACAAAAAGTGAACAACAAAAGGTTGAATTTTTTTAGATTTCATTTAGCTGAAGATCAAATTATTTTGCCATTATATTCGAGGATAAGTCGGTAATTGAATAATTGTAAATTAGTATTAGATTATTCATTTTGAAGATAAATAAAATTTAGGGTAAAAGGTCACTTTTACCCTTGTAGTAGACCTAATTTATCAATTTCCCTCTTATAGTATTTTCGCATCAATTTAGCTCATGAATTAGTCCAATTGCGTCAACGTTTGCCCCTTGATTAACGGAAGCCAACGTTGATTGTTACGGTGGTGACGTGGCAGTTTAGGATGACGTGACTGAAAATAAAATTGATTTTTAAGCGAGTTCGAAGGTAAAATTAATTTTTGGTTGAGTGCGAAGGCAAAATTTATTTTTAGGTAAAAATTTCAAGTGTGCGAAAATTAAAATGTTTAGGGAATCGGGACTAGGGGTGATAACGAGCCGAGTCAGAGCCTGGCCAGGCTCGGCTCGAAAATAGTGTAATTAGGCTCTGCTCGGGCTCGAGACTCGCCGAGCTCGGAATTTTAGGCTCGAGCTCGGCTTGAAAACAATACTATTGGGCTCGGCTCGGATCGAAATGAAAAATTTTGCTATAGTTTTTTTTTTATAAAAGATTCGTTAAAAATTTCTTTCATAACCAACACTAAAACAAAATTCAATGACCGAAAAGTAGGGAAAGTGCCAAAAATTAGATTAATCTAAATAACCAATAAATATTCTTATAATACAAACACATAAGTAAATAAAATACAAAATCAAACAACAACCAACTAAAAAAATATCCAATTTATTTTAGGGACCCTCCTATATTTTTTTTATTTGAATATTATATTACATTTCTTGTCCTCTATCCATAATTTTTTTATTTAAAATTTTCATGTCTTATTCTATTGTTGTTATTCTGACCGTATTCCGTTACAGACACAATATACAAATGGTATATTTAATAAGAAATTGAAATAAAATAAGTTGACTTCAACAAGTTGCGAAATCCGAAAGAGTTGATAAATCCAAAGTAATGATTAGTGTATTATATACCTTAGCAGCGGATAAGAGTGAATAGCAAAAGCATTTTCTTCTCTAAATAAAAAAAAAGGAGAGGAAAATAAATAATTGTGAGAACTTGTGTTTATATATCATTATAAAAAGGGGGGAGGCGGAGCAATGTTTCAGCACCCTGCCTGCAGGCTGCAGCTTTCCCTTTCCCGCCCCACATTTGTGATGTCTTAGATGGCGCTTTTCCATTGCTCCACCCAGCTCTGGATTATTCCCATCCGCCCTGCGATAATATGCTGGTACGGGAAACGACGCAGACATCTTGGGTCCCGACCCCACCACCAGGGCCGGCTAACGGCAGGAGCAGCCTGAGTACTTGCTCAGGGCCCCCACCGTCATGGGCCTCTTAATTACGTAGTTTTATGATCCAAATGTTAATGTTTTATATAAACTAATTTTTTTAAAATTAATTTGTCAACAAACCAAAGGGAAAATAAATATTTGTTTGAAACTTTTTCATAATACGGGCCCCACCCTTTCATTAATTGTCATAGTCTATTGTTTTTACCGCTTCTACTATTGGCATTTGGTGGTAGGTATATACAACCTTTTCGTATTTAAGTTATAAAATATAAAATTTAAAGAATTATATTTATGCTATATGGAAAAAGTTACAGAATCCTACATATTTAAGCTATAAAATCTAAAGAGTTATATTTCGATAAACAAGCTGTCTAATTTTTTTTACACAACCCTTATATTAAATTTAAAACTTAAATCTCAAACACGTAGCACACTAAAACCTAAACTTTAAACCTTAAACTCTAAATTTTAATCATAAACCTTAAATTATACACCATGTACACTAAATCCATAAACCTTAAATTAAAACCCTACACCCTAAAATTAAAAGGCTTGTATAAATTAAAGTTTACGCAATCTTGTGTATCAAAGGATTTTCTAAATCTAAATCCTTAATGTTAACACTTTAAAACTTAAACCATAAAGTTTAACCATAAAACTTAAGTTTTACACCCTACAAAATAAAATCATAATCCCTAAACCACAACCTAAATCTCTAAACCTTAAAATTAAAAAGCTTGTGTATCAAAATATTTTTCGTTATAAATTTTAAACTTATAAAACTTATTTAAAACAGAAAATAACTGATTATAAGCAAACGTATCATATTAAAAAACGAGAAAGAATTAATTCAAATTACCTTTAAAAAGTAAATAAATTATAATATAATTGAAGATTGGTCTTAAAAATGTTTTAAATTCTAAGATATTTTGTTTTTATTTAATCTTTATTAATTGAATAGTAAAAAATATTAAATATATTTTCGTTTTATAGGGGTTTATTTTTGAGTTTTCACTCCGGGCTTTAAAAATATCGGAGACGGCCCTGCCCACCACCTTCCCTCTCTCATTCGAATATATTTTTTAAAACCTTTTCCAATTATATTATAGATAATAAATCAAACAAAAATTATTACTACCAACCATATTAAAATCAGAAAATAATAAATTTATAAGTAATACAATTATATTATAGATAATAAATTAAACATACTTTTTAATTTAAATCATTTAAAACGAGGTTTAAGATTTCATCTATAATCACTTATTATGTTTAATTAAATATTTTTGTATAAAAAATGCCTATAATTAATAGGACATGTTATTTGCCCCTAGTAAAGGAACAAAATCATATGTCCATTAAGTATGCTCTTTTTTATAACTTACACTAAAAAAAATTTTAAAAAATAAATTTTAAATCATACTTCTAAATTTTAAATTTTAAACCTTAAAATCTATACCCTAAAAATATACCGTACTCTTAATTTTTTAAACCTAATTTTAAATATAATTCCTAAATTTTTTTTAGTAGATACACCAAAAAAAACATAATTAAAAAGTATGCGATTTCCATCCGCAGTAGAGTGGTTGTCTTTATTACTACTTATCTAGCTGGTTGTCTTATTAAGTTGGCAATTAATTAGTAGCATTCAAATTAAACACATAAACGATAGGATTCAATTCATATTAAATGCCACTTGTTGTTGAGATTGGAGTTTAACTTGAGCAATGATAAGTTGTAAAAGTTAGTGGTTTACACGTGTCACTCTTCGAAGTTTTTATTCGTAAATCTAAAAGTAACACAAATTATCCAGTGTAATAAGTTTATAAATAAGAATATAATACATGCATTCAAAATACCTTAAGAGTATTGTTCAAAAAAATATCTTAAGAGTATTTTGACATTATTTTAAGGGTTTTATTTTGATGCACAAGCTGTGTAAATTTTTTTTACACAATCCTTCTATAAAATTTAAAATCTAAATCACAAACCCTAGCAACCTAAAACCTAAACCCTAAGCCCTAAACCCTAAACTCTAAATTCTAACCATAAACCTTAAATTATATACCCTACATACTAAACCCCTAAACCCTAACCTAAAACCCTAAACCCTAAACCCTAAAATTAAAGGGCTTGTGTAAACTAAAGTTTACACAGCTTGTGCATCAAAGTATTTTCCTTATTTTAATATTTATTACACAATTAAATTTCATATCATATATCTTTTACACGATTAATATGAAATTACACAATAAAAGAATCTTTGTGTATATGGTAAATGTAAGTTTAAATAGATATTTTATATGGGGTGCTATTAACCATTGAAACATATCTTTCGGGTTAAACTATATTTAATCGAGATAGTTTAACCAAGTAGTTACCGTTTCAAATCACAATATTTAATATGTAAACTCAATGTTTTTAATCTGATTCATGTAATAATTTTTACAACGCGATATAAAGTAAAATTGCACAGTTTTACCAAACATGTTGTTTACGTACTAAAGATGTATAAAAAGAAAATTCTATAACGATAAATTGAAAAATAAGTCGAAATGAATATGAATGAAGTTTTTAACGAGACCGTCATTATTATAAAAAAAAAGTCGAAATGATTAATTCCATAAGAATCTTTGTTAATGGTTAATACAATGCATCGGTTTCAGTTTAGGTCTAATCTTTTTGCTTTGGCCCACAGATCATATGACATTGGAACATGTTACATTTTGCTGGTAATATAACAGTAGAATAGAAAGAGGCAAAAGGCAAAGGATCTAAGTGGGGAAGTAATCTCTTGGATACCATAGCTGGACCATTTCCATTGTGGGGGAAGCTTTAACAAAAACAAACCAAAGGTTAAACTGTAAACAAATATAATTTGGATAATTATTTTACACACGGCGGTGAAAACTAAAAATTTTTATAAGTATATTAGTTTTAGGGTTTAATGATTTAATTTAGAATTTAAGATTCAAGGGTTTAAGAATTTAAAATTAAGATGTTGTGATTAAAATTTAGTGTTCAAGGTTAGAAATAACTAAGAAACTGATAATAAATTTATGGATAAATATTCTATATACAGGCGGTGGAAACTAAAAGTTTCCATAAGCGCCTTAGTTTTAGGGTATAGAGAGTTAATTTAGGGTATATAGTTTAGGGGTTGGAATTTAGAGATAGTTGTTTCAATTTAAGGTTTATGGTTATAATTTAGAGTTTATATGTTAAAACTTAAATCCTCACCATATTACCCTAAAAACTAAACTATAACCTATAAACCATAAATCATAACCCTAAAACTTAAATCGAAACAACTATCCCTAAATTCTAAACTCCTACACATAAACCTATAAACTAACCCCTATACCCTAAAACTAAGACACTTATGAAAACTTTAAGTTTCCACCGCCTGTATATAGGATATTAATCCTAAATTTATTACCCTAAACTCATCATTGGTTTATAGTTGTCACTAGAAGAAACATCCCAATTATCAGGGTTTATGATTTTTTTTTTCTTTTATAATGGCATCTATGAAGATATTCTGTAAAAATGGTGAGATAATTCTAACGATCAAAATAATAAAAAGCGAATTATATTTTAGTAATTTTATTTTCAGAGATAAAGTATTATTTTTCGTGAATCAAACGCAACATAAAAAAAAAAAAGGCTAAAACCCAAAACCAAACGCATAAAAAGGCTACAACCCAAAGGAGACATTATTGTTAAGATTTTGCATGATATTGTAAACGTGGGTTGGGTGGTTCAATGTGCCTATAAAACTCCAAGTTATTGCAATTATTTACAGCTAGCTGGAGTGCTGGACTGACTGATTCACATGCTATACTTCAACACTGGCTCATTTATTAATGCCAGCCATTCCTTTTAAAAAATCATTATTTTTCTTAAAAAATAAATCAAACTATTACGGTCTCTCAAGAGTTAATATATTGCTTGGGAAATGATATTATTTGACAACAATTTCTTTTATAATGGAAATCACAATTTTTCATAGAAAATATTAGGATTCGAACCATTACGATATAAATTATCGGTTCAATAAAAAAAGTGAAACAAACGAAAACAAAGAAGTGTTAATGACAAATTCGGAGCCGGTGATTCATAACAATTCATCCTGGTTGATTTGAACGGAAAAATGCTAGACTATTTAGAACGACAAAGTCTGAGTCGATCGAGCAGGAGACGAGCCGTTAAAAGGATCAGATCAGAACCTCCAAACTCCGCAAACCGTTAAAAGCGTTGGCCGGTGTCCGGTGAATCGGTGATGCGCTGCCCTTCATAGTTTGCTCCAAAAGATGAGCAAGTGACATAAATATCTCCACCCTTGTAACATCCCTGTTTGCCTGCACCCGACACATCAAACGTGTTCATAAAGAAACAGCTTACTGTAATTTCATCTTGCAAAGAGGAAAACAATTCACAATGATGAAAATACGGTAAATACACATCAAACGTGTTCCTAAAGTTTACTACTTTCGTCGCCGATAACTCCTCGAACTAAATGTTGGATTAACTAGAATGTTCAAGGATTGTATCTTACCTCCACTGCAAATCGTGCCCATATCTTGTCGTTCCTAGTTTCCATAACTCCTTTCAAGATGGTCAATCCCATTCCCCGGATTAAGTCTGCTATTTCGAGAAAGAAACCCCGTTCTTCGCAAAGCATCTGTCACGGGACGTAAACACAGTCACACAATGGGACAATAAGAGGTGCATTATATGTAAGTCGACTGCCGATACAAGTATAGGACTCCCTACCTCCACAAGCAGCTGCCGAGGCGGATTCAGATCATCGACTATAATAGGGCAAATCATAGATCGTGACCCGACCTCAAATGCCCATGTTGTCCCTCCCTCAAAGTTTTCCTTTATCTACAAACTCAAACACAAGTAATATGTCATCAAACAGAACATTATATGGACATAAAAAATATTGCTTTCGATAATTGCTCGAACAAGGTACTATATTACGAGAAAATATAAAATCCATACCTTAGACTCGCCTGTCTGTTTTAGTTTGTCTGCATGCTTTGTTACACTTTGCAGGAAAAGCATATGCCTGATGGTTTTTTCTAGCAGAGCATCTATGCTACACTGTTAAATCACATTAAAGGGCGGACATTAATGACGGTATTCGATACAGGAAAGCGTATCAAAGAATGATGTAGGTGAATCAAAGAGTTCAAAATGAATTACTTTAGCTCCATTTGGTACAATTTCCCTTAACTCCTTCACTCGATCTTGGATCATCTGCCGATCTTTTGGCCTCGGTCTAGGGTTCTCTCCAGGTTTAAGCCTTTTACGATTCGGTTTGGTCATTTCATCATTCCTCTTTGAATATGCGGTCGAGAGACTGCTTTCGTGCTTTGAATTATGGCCCGACTCAACCAATGAACTGATTTGAGACCCGTAAACAGAAGTAGTTTGAGAACAAATCCCAGCATTATCCTTGTTAAAGCCGGATCGAAAAGAACCGGATGAAAGAGTTCCTCCTTTCAACAATGATTTATGAAGGCTGCCAAGTAACTCCCCTTGTACTTGATTCGAAAAATCAACCCGGCCAAAGGTGGTAGAACTACTCGGGACTGAGGAGTTACCGAACTTCGTCAATGTTGTCCTGCATGACACATTTTCATCTGATATCTGCTTTACAGCAGGTTGTGCACTAGAAACCAAGGCATCCAAAAGATGATCCGTAACAACCCAAGAATTAATTCCCTGGTCTGCTATTCCTTTGTTCACCGAAAAAGTATCAGAAAAAACATTTTGCATATCCGTAAACACCGAAGTATCCTTATCTACATTTTGCACCTCCGAATCCGGTCCCTCAGCAAGCACATCATTCCATTGTCCATTGAGTAGTTTACTCTTTAAATCTTCCCCCAACACATCAAACAAGTCATCCCTTGAGGGTGGCCCGATACATGCATCTTCGTATGCAGAAATCAATGATCTAGTACTAAAATTTTTAGTTTCATGCTTCAGGCAATCACGAATGGCACTAATCGATGTACTAGCGCTGGTGATAACACGATTTTGCAGACCAGCATCTGACACAACCGGTTGCTCCATTGAATTTATGCCGCTATGACTAACAACTGATGGACAAATTCTAGGCAGACAATTGAACTCGGACTGTGAGTTACAAAAACCAACTTGAGGGTTCAACTCGAAAGTCGGGTTTTCGTGAATCTGTTTTGTCATGGAAGATGATTGATCGATAGTCCCCGAAGCCTGAGATGAATTTCTTTGTTGGTTGCAGCCTTCAGCAACTGAAATCGTCGAATTCGTAGACCTGTAAATTCCAGCTGAATCCATTGAAACAGAGTTTTCTAAACAAATGGGAATCCCAATATTCTCAACACATTCATTTGTTCCATAACTGTTGGAGAGAAGAGCTCCAGGGATGGATCCCAAACACAGAATTAAGCTCTTTACATCATTCACAAATCCCATATTCTCCATAATCTGGACGAGAAACAGGTAAATACTTAAGCTTGAACGCGACTAACATGATTTTTTTAGCTTAATAAATCAAACATAGACTACTTACAGTTGTGGAAGAGCCAAGCTGAAGAACACCATGAGGGAAAACTGGAATAACTGCAATGGTCTGCATTGGATAAAATCCGAATAATGAAGCAAAGAGATAATAACCAAATAACTAGGCAAGAGTAGAAGTTATCGGACCTGCATCCCTGCCGAAAATTGGAAATGCACCTCATTTAGAACCTAAAAAGCATCAACAGAACTAACAGTTATGCCAAGTTTGTCAGGTTTAACATTCGGTGCATATACTATAACGTGGATATTCTTTATATTAGTACATGCAGAATCATGCACTCGTCACATGACCGAGATAGAACTTCTCATTTCGATAATTTTTAGATGCAAAATTTGTAATATACCTCTGGGGGTTGAGCATCTATGACATAATTGTTTGCATTAATCCACTGATGATTTCCGGTAAATGCAGCTCGGCCAACTAACCTGAAAAACAACAGTAACAAGTGTCTACAAATGGAAAACAACTTCAATATGATATTAATCCGCAGAAGGAAAATTGGAAAATGGATGAAGTATACCCTTGGCCGACTATAACAATGCGATTATTCATCATTTTGTTAATCAGCAAACCAACTTTGTCCCATGGTTGGCAACCAAGCTGAGAGGGATTCCCCGAACCACAGCCTCCGTCCGGCACTACAAATGGCAATTCCGGGTTTTTACGTGCAGCTTCATAGTAACATTCCTCCCAAATTAGTAACCTGCAAAGCGTAAAATACATCATTTTAGTACTCTAAATGCAAAAACTCCATAGGAAAATGATGCCAAAAGTTTGGTCATGAACCCCACAGGGTGCTTTTGGTATAATCAAAGGAGACGACAAATGAAAATAAATGCAGGTATAGTTCATTAAATGCCGAGACATCTCAGCCTATTGGGGACAAAATTACCAAAGTTTCTAGCATTGTTTTTTTCTCTCTAAATTTTCTCCACCTGCCAAACAGACAGTGACAAAAAAGCAACTCATGAAGATTCTACACAAGCACAGAAAGAAATAGAAATTTTGCTATATTTGAAACAGGGAAAAATAAGGCCACAGAATCAGACAAATGAAAGCAAAATTCTGAATCAATGGAATTTTCAGCAATAGACAGGTCCAATACAGAAGGGGTTCCTTGTCAAACTTAAATACAAATCTACTTTTTCATTAAGATTCTTTAAGACAGAACAGAAAAAACCAAACCATGAAGTTCCAAAAACAGAAAAGAAAAAGCAACCTCAGATTATATACATATATGTGTATCACAAGATGACTTAAATCAGTCAAACTTTAACATGTCTAAAAACAAGCTTGGCACCCCAATACAAGACTTCCGTCCTTGTTGATTTTCATCTGTTTGGTTGCCGAGAAAATCATTAAAAAAAGTTCTGCCATGAGAGAAATAAAAGCACCATACAAGCATAAATCAGAGTCTGTAAAGTAAAACTTCAGGTCACTTGAGTAACAGACCAAAGCAAAAACATGCACAGCTTTACAGAAAAAACACCAACTTTCTCTTCTTTTTAATTCCATTGTTCTAAACAACCAAACCCATCCATGGGACAAAAACAAAGGTAGAAACAAGATAGGAAAGAAGAAAAACTTACTTAGTATTGTGGCAGCCGATCTTCCAAAAAACAGCATAAGACCACTGAGTCACCCCACAAAGTGACTTCAAAGCTTCTTTCAACAAACCACCCATTGCTTTCTTCTCCTTTCTTCTTCTTCTCAAAATATGCAGATATTAGAGGCAATGCAGCCAACAAAAAGGACTGAAAATGCAATCTTGACAATAATATCCCACATTCATAAGAAATAAAGCTAACTTCCTCTGCAAGAGCCTCGACCAGCCTGCTTCGTTCTCAAGCCACCGCTTCTTTTCCTTTCTGGACCCAAATTCCCTGCTATCATCCTCCTGCAACTTCTACCCATCATCTTTAACAAAAACTAAAAATGAATGAAGCTTCTTTAGAGTTTTTGTTCCTAGATGATTCCACAAGCTTCAAGCTTGAAGATGGCCAAAATCTGCTCCATCTTTCAAAGGAAAAGCAACAGAAAATTCGACAGAAACCTGGGATTTTTGTTTTCTCTTCTTTAGTGAATTAATGTCACTGTTTTGAGTTGAAACTTGGAAGTGCTTTTTGTTGCTCGGTTGTGTGTGTGTGTTTTGCTTTCAGTTTTTTTTTTTCTTCTTATCTTCTGATAAAGTACAAAAATGGCTGGGTTTTAGAAATAGGCAGGGAGTTTAAGTGAAATTACCGTAGATGCCAAAATGATTTTTTTGGTCGGTTAAGACTTTTTAAATAACTTATTAAAAATAAAGGAAAATTTTCGATTCAAATTAGTCTGCAAATGAATTGTATATTGGTGAATAAAAATCCTTTGCTCCTCTTCGGTGTACCTATTTATGCATTCATACTAAAAATTAGGTTTATGGTTTAAGGTTAAAGTTGTGATTAGGGTTTAGGAAATTTATGGTAGATGTATTTTTTAGGGTATAAGGTGTGAGATTTATGATTTAGAATTTAAGTTTAAGACTTGAGATTTATTTTTTTAATATTTTTTAGTGATAACACATAGAAAAACACCGAAAAAAGTTAAAAAAAATTTATCTGTATATTGGTGATTATGCAAAAGAAAAAAAGAGAAAAGGAAAAGTTATAATTATAATTTTTTTTTAGCATTACATTTCAATGATAATACAATATTTTTATTTAATTTTCAATTTAGATAAATTCAAATACATTATAAACTTTTTAAATGACTTATGACATCATTTCAATAAAAAAAATTAACACACTCCAGGCATCAAAATAAGGAAAAACTATGTTTGTCAAATAATAATAATAGTAATTTATCAAATAATAATAATAATAAACTATATTATAGGTCATTATCGTCACATCATCTATGATTTTAACTAATAAAAATCAATGAATATTTACTCTTAGCTCATAACTTATCACATATTTTTTAAAAGTTGTTAATAACATGAAGAAATCATAAAATATATAATTTTAATAATTAAGACCATAAATTAGGTGATGATATAATTTCTGATAAATAAGAGTTATTACTCATTATAATCCTTCAATTTAAACTCTAAATGTATACTTTTAATAACATCGCAGCTCATCCCCTTGTGTCCTGGTGGCAAAAGTAGATGTTTATCATCCCTTGGAACCCGGGTTCGAGCACCAGTTATGCCATGCTGTGTGTGCCGTCTTTGAAAAGACTAAGAAAGTTGAACAGATGCTACCCTTGCATCGCACCAGCATATTCAAAAAAAAATAATAATAACATCGCAATCAAGCTACCCTTAGGGGTTTTCACTTTTTCTCAGTGTCGCCACTCTCCTTCTCTTTGGTTCGAACTTAAGCTGGCGGCGACAATAGCTTTCGGGCTATTTGTCGACCGCCGGTCACTCTCTTTTATTTATTTGTTTCGTTTCTTTTGATTTTTAATCCTTTTGATTCAATAAATCTGTCTTTATGACACGCTTTTCTCTACCGTTTGGTACATTTTTCTGCTTTTTAGCATGTTTTTCTGTCTCTTGGCACGTTTTTTCATTATTTGTTTTCTATGAGGGTTGATTTGACGACGCCACGACTGATCAAGATGGCGATTATTTGTAATCATGTTGATCTTCCCTGCTATGGACATTCGGTTTGAATTTGGATATGCGGTTTGCGCTTGTGATGAGTTTTCAGGTGCTCGACTCTGATTTGCGTTTTCTCGGTGGTCTATCAATAGCTTCATCCCCTTTTGTGGTTCGTTTTGCCGATGCAGTCAGGTTTCGTATCTATTTTCGATCGAGTATTTGGATGGGTTTATAACCTTTTCATGTATGGTTCATATCTGATCTAAAGTGACTAGTTTTAGGAGGAAGTCCAAATTATGTATTTAGTTTATAATGATAGTTTGTAAACTCTTATTGTAATTTTAGGTATTTTCTCATTAATAAAACTAGTGGCTTATTTAAAAAAAAAATAACATCGCAATCAGAGTCATCTCTAATATTTTAAGACTACGAGCGAAAACTAAAAAATAAGCATTTAAAACAAAAACACATTTTATTACTTTGAAACAAGGAATTTAATATTTTATTAAAAACATTCACTTTATTATTTTATTTGAAAAACACCTTCAACACCAAGAAAAACAATAAAAAAAACAACCACTAACTCAAAAGGTTACCTCTACATTTATAAAGGTAGAAGGTGAAGCTGTGAGCTAATATCTATATTACTCCTATTCTGAGACGACATTGGACGTAATTTATCAGCAAATGAATAAAATTAAAATAATTATATTAAAGTTCAGTGAGACCATTTTTCTATACACCGTGGTTAGAAATTTGGGTTAAAAAAATGCATTAGCAGATGTAATTAAGTTAGGGTAAATGATTGTAAGCTATGATGAAGCATTGTGTTGAGCCCATAACCATTCATTCCGCCAACAAAAGTGGGCATTTGATTTATATACCCTAAAAATTTACTTGGAAACCAAACTCTTTGCCAGAACCCTTGGATTCAAATTCAATGGTCCTCACATTCTCTCGAAAATATAACACATTATTATTATTATTATTATTATTATTATTATTATTATTATTATTATTATTATTATTATTATTATTATTATTATTATTATTATTATTATTATTATTATTATTATTAACCTCTCTTGCTACGGTCAAGGTGGGTTCCTCGTGCATATTCCACTAAACCCTAGCCCGTTATTTTATTCAATCCAATACAATTAGGATAAGATTGAGACAATTCATTATACTCCACCATAAACTAACAAAACAAGGACACGGGTTCGAGCACCAGCAACTGCAGCAGGGTGATTGAACGTTCATTGTTAAATAGTTGAGAGTATATTTAGAACAGATACTACTTGTAATCACTTTAACTTTCATTAAAAAAAAACAAGGACACGTGTCCCAAGTATAGCAATCAAAATAATACATTTAAGGCGTATATTCACGACATAACCATTATTTTTATATAGTAAAATCATAATAGAGTATAAAATATGTGAGATTGCCATATTATTATAATAAATGTTCTTTATTTTGTACTCTAATAAATCAAATAGAGTCAACTGACTCTTAATTTTGAATGTTGCTCCGTTCATGGCTTATGTATCAAATAAGTCCTCATAAAGCACCTAAAAATCAAGTAACTTGATTTAAATTCTCAACTTGTCAGGATTCTATTCTATATAGTTATTTTTTTATTAATTATCGATATTTAACTTATTGGTTGATTAGTTCGAATTAAATTTTATAAAAATTAATTATGGGACGATCCTTTTAACTTAATTTTTTCTATTCACAACGCTGAGCTTATATTACATACTATTACTTTTTTGTTAACTACATGTATCTGACTAGTTCGAATTTAATTTTTTTATTCATAGCGTTAAGATTTAAATCTAAAAAAACTATTTTTGGGTCGTGTACTTGTCAGGTTTCTATTCTATACTGTTCCTTTCAGTAATTGATTAGTACTAAACTTAATTAATAATAAAATATTTGTGGGTGGGTTTGATTGTTGGTCGTTGGACCAGCTGGGAAGAAATGCATGGCCAAACAAAGAGTTCACACTTTTCCCGTACAATCAGGGATGGATCGAGGAGTGCTGGGAGGGGCAACCGCCTCTCTAAAATTTTGAAAATTATATGTGATTTAGAAAAAATTTAGAATTTTTCTATGTATTTTCTATTAAAAATTTATTTTACCCCCCTAAACTTTTATAAATTCGCCCCCAGAAATTTATAGGTTTGCCCCCTAACTTAAAGTCCTGGGTCCGTCCCTGCATACAATGACTTCTCAACCCTTCGATTAAAAACCCATTTTCCCCATCCTGAAAAATCAATGGCTGTGATTAATAACACATAAAAAATATAAAAGCAGTTGAATCGATAGGGGTGAAATACAGAAAGAACAGAGCACTCAGTTGGAAACACATGAGACTGTTTTTTTTTTTTTTGTGCTTTGTTATTATTTTTAAATTTTATTAAATAATCGATTTAATAATTATGAATACGATGTAAAAAAAAATTTTTTTACATAAAGTTTAGTAATTTTTGTGGGGAAATGGGTTAAAAAAGATTCCCATTATTTCAGAAAGCGTATGAATGTGTGTAAGTGTTCCTTGTTGGCAGTAAAATATTCATATTTTTTACTGAAAAACAAACACTTTATTTCTAGGAATATACCATTGGTTGGAGTGGAATTGCATTCATTCTTGAGCAGAGTGAAAGAGTATGATTTACTCAATCAAACATTTTTTAAAAAGAAAAAAAAATAAAGAAAAATCACCTCAACAGTGTAATGATAAAAATAACCTATTATTATTTTTTAATGTATTGAACGTGAGTGAATGTTCTAACCTTGCATTGCATAATGTAAAAGAGTGCACGTGATATAGGCATATAAATTATAAAGTGTTTTGAACAAAAAATATATATATATATAAATTATAAAGTGTATTCTTTAAGTAGAAAAAGCATAACAAATACACCAAATTACATTCAATAATAATAAAAAAGCTTAAATAATTGATAACAATCTAAACAAAATCACTCAAAACCTAATTTGAATTTATCAATTGATTGAATGAATTTTAGAAAAATTCACAATCAAATGCACTAATTGAATCAAAATCGATAATGTATTTGGTTTTGAAAATTGGATATTAATCATAGGTTAAATCGCTTAACACGAACAAAATCCGTCTGTCTATTTTCTGCACCTCTTCATATGTTATCCCAATTCCCATTAACCTTATGTCACATGTATTAATAATTTATTTTTTATTAATTATTTTTATTCTATTGACAATGCACATGTTTGTGAAACATATAAAGATACCAAAAAAAACATATGAACTATATTCCTTAAAACAACTTCAAAAGAAATCATATTTGGTCGACGAAAATTTATCAAGCAATCTGCTTTAAAAAGTCGGGCCTAGAGAAAATTCCGACCACAACTTGAGTAGTGGATGAATGCCTGGTTCAAAAGTTGGGCTAACTAGGGAGATTAAAGTCCATTTCATTGGGCTCGTTTTTGTTTATTGGGTAATATCAAAATATGCTCTACGATCTTTTGATATATATTAAAATACCGTACGACATATATATATATATATATATATACATATATATGAAACGAATATAAGAATATTTCATAATTTTATTAATATGAATTATCAGTGTATTAATATTTATATAAATAAAACTTGTTTAAAAATGTTTATAAAACGCGATAAAGTATATACGAACACAAGGAATTCATATGAAACTAGTAGGGAAAATATCGAGAGCACTTACTTGAAAATTACTATTTATATAAATAAAACCTGTTTAAAAATGTTTATAAAACATTCTTCAAAAAAATGTTTATAAAACGATAAAGTATATACGATCACGAGGAATTCGTATGAAATTGGTAGGGAAAATATCTAGAGCACTTACTTAAAAATTACTTAAAACTAACTTAATTCAATGTACGACGTAAAATAATGATTTTAATTTAACTTTCAATTTAAATTTCCACCTCTATACTAAAAACATTTTTTTAAATAAGGAGGAATTAAACAACCGAAGAACATAAATAAAAAAGATAAAAATGAATAAATAACTCATTTAGTAGAAATTCGACAATCCGGACAAGTACAACCAACACGCGTCACTTTTTAGAAACTGGTCCTAAGAATTTTATTATTTGGTGGAGCAGCATCTCACTTTTATCCTTCGATCACATGACAACTAAAATATATTGTCATAAAGGTTTCAAGAACAATATCGAATTGTATGAAATTAATTAATTAATGTGGGGAGACCAATATCATGATATTGGTTTTGAAAGAAAACAGCACTTAATCTTGATTTTTTAGGATTATATGTTGCATCTAAGAATTAAGATTGTGCTCATACTTTGTGAAACACCACCAAACTTCCTAACCCAATGTAGAGTACAAATGTGAGGATTTATATACTTTTTATTTGTTTAATTATTCCCTTTTTCATGATTAGTAATGATACTTTTGTGCACTTTTTTCCTCTACTGTTATAAATAGTAGAATTTCAGCCTAAATTAGATGTAGGAGCATTTTAACGATACACATATTTTAAAAGAAAAAAAATGGACCATTTTTGAGAGAAAAAATATAAAGTGCAAGTTTTTTTGTGTACTCTAATTTAATTATAATGTGATATTTTAGTCTAATTATAACTTTGAAAAAGAAATTTAAACACACATGCAAATTAAGTTGCTCGAATTTAAATTATTTGATCACACAACGATTATATAACGATTTTATATAGAATTAAAGTATTATAGAACGCAAGTTGAATAAAGTATAATGGAAAAGATTAAAAGTGATGAGCATCAAACTCTTTCTTATCTCAATCACGCTATTAAATTAATGGTATAGTGATTCAATTATATGACTTTATTCTCAAATGTGTGGAAAGAAAGAAAAAAACATTATAATAGATACGTGTATATATCTAGGAGAAATTATATCATGGGTGATTCCCACCACGTCATCCATGGGACCAACCACTAGAAACCACCCACTTCATCATTATTTTTCATGTCATTAATCTAATAATAGAATAACTTTCAAAAAACAGTTTTTAAAATGACATAGAAAAACTTTAGTGAAGATTCATTGGTTAAAAAAATGACATAGAAAAATCATGATGAAGTGGATGGTTTCCATTGGTTGGTCCCATGGATGACGTGGTGGGAATACCCATAATATAATTTTTCATATATCTAGGGCTTATTTTCAAAGCACGTGCTTGGACAATGTCAATGAGTTCAAATAAATGTTGGACAATAACTATGTATGCTTCCTAACTAATAGGCTTGAATTCAAAGAATTAATGCTACTATGTATGTGTGAAACTTGTGGATAAGTTCCTTAGGAAACAATACTAATGGTACAAAAATATGTTCAAGGTTGAATTTAGATATATTCAAGGAATGATCGAGGGGGCTCGGAAGGACAGTTGTTTTCTAAAAAATTTAAAATTCATATATAATTTATTTTTATTTTTTAAAAATTTATATTAAAATTTATTTTCGCACTTCTAACAAAATCTTGCGTTCGTCCTTGATATATTTATACTTCTAATTTCATAGAATTCATTTAGTTTCATAACAATCAATGTTGAAAGATTCAAATTTTGCTGCATAAATTAAAGCAATGTCAAAATAATTAGTTTTAAACTATAAACTATAAACTCTAAAAAAAAATTTGAATAAAAATGGAGACCAGAAAAAAAAAGCTTAAACACTAAAAAAAATTAAGCTCTAATTTTAAACTATAAACTCTAAAAATAACAATGTGTCTATAATTTCCTAAACTCTAACCATAAACATTAAAACTAAATTTTAAATCTATTTTTTTATTTATGAGAACATAAATAGAGACCAGAAAAAAAAAAAAAAAGAATCTTCCCATTTTATTCCCCCTTTCGATCTTCTCCACATATAAAATATCAAAGTTCTAAAGTACTAAGATGTGGGTTTATAAAAAGAATATTTGTAAATGGGCTTTGGGGCACCATTATATAAATAGAAACGTCCTATGAGTTGGAATTCTCAAACAGGAAATAATTTCAACATAAAAATTTATAAACTTTTAATTTTTTTTGTAAGACCAGTCCTTATCATATTCAACCCATGCATACATAGACATTGAAAATGTGCATTCTAATTTTACGTGTTTGGAGATAAAGGAAATCCAAATTAAGAATTGAGTAAAAATGTTAATCATAATGGGATTCAAATTAAATGCAGCTACATAAGTAGGATATTTCACTTCCGGCCATTTTACGAGGCCAATGACATATTTCTTATTAGTCATGAACATTACAACCGGTATTAGCATTTGCATGAGAGTTGATTAATTGGTGTTAATCATAATTCATAATTAACTTTTTATATATAATAGCTAGTTAAATTATTTATCCTCTAAGTTTGAAATTGAGCTTGATTGTCGCTTGATTAGTTGGAAATTAGGTTGAAAAGTAAGGAAAATATTTTGAATTTGGATAAAGATGTTCGCTTTCTCCATGGGGCCATTAGAAAAGACTTTGGAACTACAACTTAATATTTAGGGGGCGTTTGGTTCACGGAATGTAAGATTACCTATGGGAATAGGATTACTGGAATGTAACATTACCTGACATATTACTGGGAATGTTACGTTACCTTGTTTGGTTTATTTGGTAGGAATATAGAATTGTAATGTTTGGTTGGAGGAATATAAGATTAATTAGAAGCAAAATTTACTAACTTGTCCTTATAATATATTTTCTTGTTAACAAGTTTAATTTTTAATTATTAAATTAAAAATATTTACATAAAAATTTATAGAACTATTTTCGTTACATTACCTAAATTTTGCAAAAAAAAAAAAACAAATATTTATAATATTATTAAATTATGTTTAAATTTTTTTTATATCTATATACATTCATTCCTTTTTAATTTTTTTAACATCAAAATATTACACGTTTAATATGCTTAGATTTTTAATTTTTTTATTACTTTCGACCATTTATCAAACAAATTAAAGTAAATAATAAATTAAATCTAAAAGTAGTAAAAATGATAAAAATAAATTAACTTACTGATTTTTTTAAGATAAAAAATATCTTATAAATCAAATAATAAAATTAATAACATCAAGTCTTAACGCATTCAGTCTCAAGCAACATACAATCTCATCCTGTAACCCTAAAAACATCGTAAATACAATATTAATAAAATGTACTATTAAATATTACAACATTATCTAAATATATACAAGACCATTTATATATTAAATATAAATATTTAATAAATTTACACCATAAATAATTAGTTACCTAATTAAAAATACAATAAAGGATCAACATGAACATAATTCATAATCACAAGGGTAATATTGTCTAAAGGGGAAGGAATTGTGTAATACCTAAGAAAATGAGGGGAATAACATTCCCACCATTTAGGGGGAAAAGAGTCACTCTTGGGAAAAGAATAATACCTCATAGTGGGAATCCTCCTAAACCAAACATGGGAATGTAAGTCTGGAAAAGATTATTACCCCTGGTAATCATCTTTTCCGCGAACCAAACACACCCTATTGGGTTTTCATTGTTAATTAAATGAATTAAAACCACCCACCTTTGCCAATTTATTGCTAATCAATCAAGGTATAATAATATATTAAGTAATTGTGGAATAATGCAATTTTTAGACTTTAACACTTTGGCTCTGTTTGGTAAATAACTTTTTGAGCAAAAATTAGAGATTTAAAATATTTTTAAATGATTGACCAGTCAAATCCGTTAATTTGAATGTTTGATAAATAGAGGATTGTAATAGCTAATTGAGGTGAAACTTCTCATTTTTGAAAAAGTTCCTTTTAGAAGCTTTTTGAGTTAACGATTTGAATAAAAGACTTGTCAAGACTATTTTGTCTTTGGTAATTATAAAAAAAATCTCTAAATAACATAAATTTGATTAACTAATAAAATTAAAAAAACAATTTCATAGATAAAAAATTAATATATACATCTAAATTTAATAATTATTAAAATTATATTAAAAAGATAATTTTAAAAATGAAAAATTAATATATACAAAAGGTTAACAACTAATAAATTATTCAAACAAATATCAAATATAAGCATATCTTTTTATGTCATTTTGTTAGTTCAAATAATCAAATAGCTATAAGCTATTAGTTAAATTTTACCCAACATTGTTATACAATCAACTTGTAACACCCGGGTTTTGGGGTCGGGTGAAAATAATATTTTAATATTATTTGGGTTCGGTTTTATAATTTAAATAAATTAAATAATGGTTCGGGTTTTGTTTACAAATAAAACAAAGGTGTTGGACCCAATTTCTAAACTAAGCCCAATAGCCATTCATTAATGGCATTTGTGTAAATATTTGGACTTCTAATTAAAAACCCCCACTTTTGATTTAAAAGACAAAATGTTGTCATCTTCCTCCCTCCCCATTTCCATTCTCACGACAAAGGAGAGGTTTTTCTCCAAGTGGCTATCCCACCTCCTTTCTCCACCGTTTTGGCTCGGTTTTGAAAGGTAAACACGTTTTCGACTTGCTCTCACCTTCCTCTTTTCAAAAGTACAAGTAGTCTTCATTTTCATCCATGTTTTAGAATTTGGATTTTTGGGAGATTTGAATAAAAATGGTAGCTTTATTGTGTTTAACTTAAAGTTTTGATTTAACAGTGATAGATATGAAGTTTATGAACTTAATGGTTCAACATATATGATTTTTAAATGGTTTTGTTAAGTTTCCCGAAATTGGGTTGTAATGGGGTTTTGAAGGGTTTAATGGTTGATTTTGGGTGTGTTTTATGTTGGGAAATAAGGGCTGATGGTTGTATGATAGTTAATGGTTGATTTGGAAGCTATTAGGTGTGTTAAAAGAGTTAGAATCATCGGTTTTGGACTGTGCAAAGGGGCTGCTCGGGAATGGCTTTATGGGGTTGTTCTTGGTTCGAAAAACAAGTGTTTGATGTTTGAATTGTATTTCGAGTTTGCTATGTTGTGTTGTGGACTGATTTGAGGTTAATTTGATTGTGTTGGGATGATTGGAAACAAGGATTTGCGTTGGTGAAGTTTCGGGATCGATTTCGGAAGTCATGGAGGCTTGAGTCGGCTTCGCTTGATTTGCTTAAGGAAGTGAGGTGAGTGGTTAATATTTTAATTTGATTTTCTAAGATTGGTTCAAGCACGTAGATGTGAAAATGTTTTCAAAAAAATCGTTTTGGTTCAAAGGTAATTTTGAAAGTGGTTTAGATTTGGGCTTGAAAGTGACTTAAACTCAAAGAGTAAGTTGATGTGAAATGCCTCTTTAATTTCCCTTTTTATCATTGTTTTCATTGCTTGAAATGATGGTTGTTAAGCATGAAATTTAAATACTTGAGTAAAAGCATGTTGCTTATTGCTATATCGTTAATGATGTATGATGGTAATAATGATGACGTTGTTATATCTTGTAAGTTGTGTGTAAGTTGGTGCAGGTTGTGCACGAAAATGGTGAGTAAGACCATTTTGTGATTGGTAAGATTGTAAGAAGTAAGTGATGCCTAATTGTGGATATTGTTTGCAACTTGTTTTGGTGGTGCATGGTATAGTGAGTACAAGTCGCATGATAGTGAGTGTATGTTGTGTTGCATGGTTGGTGTCGAACCTCACGTGATGGTTATCGTTGCTCCGGTGATGTGTAGTCCCGCCGGTAGCGAATGGTATAAGACTCCGGTGATGTGTAGTCCCACCGGTAGTGACTAGTAGAAGAGTACTTTAATGTGTAGTCCCATTGGAAAACTACTAGTCGAAACGGTGATGTGTAGTCCCACCGTGTATGTTTTGGTTATGCTTGTGCATGCCAGGTGTTGCTCATGTTGTATCTCACTATATCATTCCTTTATATTGTTTTGCTTTAATCTAGGACTATGTCCTTATGCATGCTATGAAGTGTAATGTTATGATAAATGCATAGTGTTGACCCTTGGTTGAACTCGTATGTCAGTAGAAGGATTAGGTAGTTGGATGATTTTTATGCGTTGACCTTTATTTTAAAGAAAGCTTGGGACCATGCATTATCGTAGTTATGTTTTAGAGCTTCGCTCACTAAGCTTTATGCTTACGCTCTCCTTTTTCTGACAATGCAGATCTTTAGCTTGGAGTTAGCAAGGAGCAAGATAAGGGCGTCCAAGCGTGTGGTGGTTTGCTCAAGTATGATTTAATTAAATAATGTAATAGTCTAGAAATGGGAAGTGCTACGTGCTTTAGGAGCTTGTATCTAGACTCCTTTGTTTTGACCACATGTTGTTAATGCCTTGTGTTGATGTTTTGGTTTGATTATGGTTTGTAATGCATGATATGCTATGATGGATGTTGTGTGTGATGGCATGTCTATTGGTGTTTAGGTTGCCCTGTTAGAGAGGGCCAAACCTCATATGCTTTCCTTGTGCCTTTTAAGGCCTTTGAGTTCCATGTATGACTTGTATGCCTAATTGCCTTTGTTGGAATGTCAAGTATGCATGCCTTGTTCCGTGTTTATATGTCAAGATGCTTGTATGATTGAATCATCACCTTGTTTTGAAGTGTGTCTTTAGTTTCAAGTTTAAGCATGCCTATACTCTTGGTTTGACATAGGATACATGTTAGTGTCTTGGTTGAGGTTTGAGAGGGATTTAAGGGCCTCTTTGTGCCTTAAATCAGCTCAAACCTGTGTTTTCGTAGCAGGGGCATCGATACGGTTGGTCCCGTATCGATACGGCCTTCATGGTTCAGGCCTCGTGTTTCGATACGCGAGGGGGCGTACCGATACTATTTTTGCTACTGGAGCTACTGTCCAGTTCCGTATCGGTACGGGCCTTCATGCGTATCGATACGGTCCCCTTAGCGTTGATCGTGGGAAGTCAACATTTGGGGAGGGTATCGATACACTCCTAGGTGTATCGATACGGTCTCCACGGGTTGACTTTGACCAATTGACTTGGTCAAGGGGTATCGATACACCCCTTAGGTGTATCGATACCACCTGCAGTAAAGTTTAAAATTTGACCGTAACATGATAGTTTGAGTTCGTTTGATTTGTTTCGCATATGTTATTCCGCTGTATGATCACTTAGGGTTTAATATCCATTTAGACAAGATTTTAAAATGAAAAAAAAATATAGGATTGCTAACCGAGGGGGAATCCTTAGGGGTTTTCACTCGGTTTTCCCCGTGTAGCTCACTCGGACCGGTCATCCGGCCAGACCGGGACGAAGGGGTTACACAACTAATGTAATCCGCTAATCAAATCAACTAATGCTATCAACTAATTGTCAAACAATGCCTTTGTCATCTGTTATCCTACACTTACAAACAATTAAATTTATGAAAAAGTTATTTGGTAATTATACAATTCAAAAGTGTCTAAATGCCAAAAAAAAAAAAAGTCTGCTTACTGAAGTGATATTTTCGAATAAAATGAAAGCAGTGTTAATTAAACAGTAACATATCATTCATCCTTTCACTTTCGTACTGTCTTATCTCGTTTAAAATCTTTATATTCAAATTAAATATAATTGGACTCAACACTTAATTACCGACACGCACAATTATCTCATATTTTATTAAGTGTGCATTACAATTTACAATTTCAGTTCAAAAAAAATATGAATTAGAATTAGAGTAATGCATTTCCTTATATTTAAACTCAAATATAAAATATATAACGAAATAACACCTTCAAACCTATGAAACCAGGCCACGCCGAATTATAAACAAGTAAGTTCTTAATACGAATATGATGAACACGTACCATCTTTCGACACAATTCCACAATAGGGGTACATAATTCCAAAACAATTTAAATCAATGGGGCCAAACTATCATTTTCCGAAAATGATGGACTTTTACAAGGTGTCACCATAGAATCATAAGATTAAACTCATCACAAATACATAATTCCAAAATGTACAAGTTGTCACCATAAAAATACATAAGATTAAACTCATCACTAATACATAATTCCACAATGTACAAGTTGTCACCATAAAAATACATATGATTAAACCCAATCATCAAACAACTTGTAGTCGTCCCGGTTCGAAATGCTCGACCGATAATAATTCACTCACAAAACATATATTGTTTAGATTATAGTTATTTGATACATAAATTATATAAAAACTACACAAAATTATATTTAAACCTTATATTTTAAAGGATTATAGTAAAAAAAGTGTTCAACCTATATTTTTTTTACAGTTTGGTGCATAATATTCTTTTGGGCCACTTTGGTGCTTAACGTTTCATTCTATAACTAAAATATGATTTTTTCGTGACTAACGTTAAAAGTTTTTTTGTTATATAATAAAATCACGACACGTGACATATTTTGGTATTTTCTTTCATTTTTATTTTTCTAAAAATCAAAAAATCTTTAATTTTATAAAAAAAACTCAAAATATTTAATTTCTTTGAACCCCAAATGATATATCCCTAAATTCTTGCCATCCCACCACTGATTCAACCACCACCGCCCGCTCTTGCCTTCGTCAATCCCCACGACTGAAAGCCACATGACCTCGTCGTCGAAAATTGACGAATGAAACCGTCGACTCCAAAAATGAAAAAAAAATAGACCGTTGGGCTTCTAACCAACAACTAGAGGGTGGGGAATGTTGAACAGTGAGGTACCCGACGTTTGGGTGGTGAACGTGAACCACCAACGTGTGGGAATGTCGAACGGTGAGAGAGATGTGATTTGTGGGTTTGTTTGAATGAAATTAAAACTTGAGTTTTTTTTAAGAAGTACGTATTTTTTTACAGTAATTTAGAAATTAAATAAATAAATAAAATCATGTTGTAATTGGTTAACGAAAATTTTTTAACGGCTATTAACTGAAAAAACTAATTTGAATTATAGGCACTAAAATAACTCAAAAAACGTTAGGCACAAAATTAAGAAAAGTATAAGTCGAGCACTTTTTAACTATTAAGAATATTTTAAATCAATTATTTCTAACGTATAAATATAAAACATGTGATATTCAAATAAGTATTGTTACATGAAATAATTTTTATGCACAGAAGAAAATTATTGTATTCCGAAGGCCCACAGTCCCAATTGGGTAAAGCATTAAACTTTGGACACGTGGGGTCCTCATAATTGATGATTCTTTGGACCCCTCTCATTGGAAGAATACCCGAATCTCACCTGTGGGCCTGCACTTACGCGAGCGTGCTCTCGATTAGACGCGTGTAAATGACGCTTTTTTAAACATTTATTAAAAAGATTGTGGGTCCCATACTTGGGGATAATACGATCAGTAGCCGACGCGTGTTCAGAAGGATGATCGTACGGTTGTTGGACCCGCACTTTCTGGCGTTCATATTTTCCCTCTTTAGCTTTTTGTGATAAGGGATTGGCACTCCAATCGCTCGTGCTTTGTTTATCAGTTTTGTTATTCTTATTTTTTACACAAATAATTAGTTTTAACAACAAAAAAATCAAATTAATTTAACATGTTTAAGATTTAAAAAATAATATATTAAATTGTGCCTTTTATTTTATATGGGCATTATTTGATATAATGATGTTTAAGTTCTTTTAATAAGCGGTTTAAATTTATAGTTATGTGTCAGTAATTAATATTTTAAATAAACACTTAATATAAATCATGTAGACCAGATCGCTTATTGAGAAAACAACTATTAATATTAATGTATCTAATAATTTTTTATTAAATAAATATATTATATTAACAAGGTAAATGTCAGAATTCAACACATATAAGATAAAGATAATATGTGTGTTTTTTTATCACTATGCCGATTATTGAATCTCAATAGAATAGTCATGTTTAGTATGGTTGAGCAACAAAAATTGATCATCAAAAAATTGATCCAAAGTCTTATTTGGACAAAATTTGTTTATAAGTTTGAAATTCATTTTTACTCGAAGCGAGTTGAATTATATTTTGAATTTTTTAAATAGAATTTATATTTTAAATTAAATTTTAACTATTTTACATTTTATCATATAGAAATGAATATTTTATATTTGTTAAAAATATATTTTTTACCAATGTTTACTTTAAACTATCATAGAAGTATTTACTTGAATATCTATTTTAAAGATTTTTTTTTTTGAAAAACAGTAATGCTCAAAACGATAAAAAGCAACTTCTCAAAATAAATGGTAAAACTCAAAAAAAAAATTTTGAAAGCTAAGGTGATTATAAGTAGTATATGTTCTGAATATACTATCAATCATTTGATAATGCATGCTTGATCACCATGTTGCAGTTGTTGGTGCTTAAACCCGTAACCTCTAGAAACAACAATTATTCTCTTAACCACTGAAGCAAGTTGGTTCGTACAAAAACCTTGTTTAGTTCGTTCTATTAGTTGGAGTTTTCATTGATATTTTTTTAATTTAAAATTTTAATTTTTTCTTCAAAAAATCAAAACACCAAGCCCTTAAACCTTGATTGTTTTATACTAATTTAAAAAATTGTATTATATTAATTTAAGGTGTTTAATAAAACTAAATCTTAAATCATATTCTTAAACAAAAAAATACAAACCATAAAACATTAATCCCTAAATCTTTTATATGAGTACCCATTACATTAAACACCCTAAATTAATGAAATACAAAATTAATGGTGCAAAATATACATTAATAATAGAAAATTTGTTAATTCTTATTGAGGACCTTAAGGCTACAAATAGAAAAGGCCTTTAATATCGACACACACCATGTTAATTTAATTACATTTTTCTCACTTTTGCAACAGATAAAATATTAATTGGATCAATAGTCGATGATTAGCTTGATACCACATATGAAATTGAAATTCTTCCGTTTAGTTGAAGATTTTTTGGTTTTGAGTTTGACTACTATAACGTATAGACACTTAAATTTTAATTTTTTTAGTTATTTTATACTTTTATCGCAATCGAATAATTATTAATTTTATTATACTCTTAGATTTGATATTTTAATATACAAAGTAAAAAAATTTACCCGAATGAACCAAATATTTTAATTTACAATTCGATCAAAATAAGTGAAAATAAAATATAGAGTCCCATGACCCATTAATATTGTTCTTCAATCGAAATTTAAATCATTGTAGGTAGGACTGTTTTTTAAACGTTGCTCTTCAATCAATTTTACTTAACCCCTTTTCTTTAATAGTTTCTTGATAAGATATGATTCTTAACTAATGATGATATTAATGATTATTATTTAAAGTGAAAGCCCACTTGTCATCCATATTTCAATATCAACCCCACTCACTCTTATCTTCCTCATCTTCTCCTTCAATAATTTTCAAACAGGTCCTTAACTTTTTCTATATTTATCTTTTACCCCTCCTATTACTTCAACTCTTGTATTTATATTTATGATGAATTTGACTTGAATTAATGTTTTTTTTTTTTTGTATTTTTTTTAACAATGACATCTGAATTTTATTAATCACCATGAAATGTAATATAATATAATGCATCAAAAAGAGAAAAAAAGTCAAATTCACTAAAAGTATTTTTACACTAGTGCAAAGAAAAGCAGACACTTCTATCGAGATTAGCATACCAAAATTTAAAAATCATCACGAATCTCTTCGTCTCTATCCAAACAAGACAATTTACGGAGTGAAAAAATGATTGGTGAACGAACCAAACTATCAAGCAAATTGCTCATCTGTCTAGATCTGATTACATCGGCAACCAACCATCAACTGAGTGAGGATCCATCTTTCTAAAACGACAGGCAAAACCATAATCAGATATTAGCGTCGTAAAGATCTCTATACGAGCACCAATCGATCGCTAAAGTATGCTGAAATCATGTCACAATGACAGATGAAATGAACCACAAAAAATTAAAGAAAAGCGTGTCACAAGGACATAAGAAATGTATGTCACAAAAGTAGAGATTCTTATTAAAATATAAAAAAATAGACCTGAAAGTTGACAATCAATATTAAAATTAATTACCGACCATCAACCAAAGGAAGAAAAACAAGTTGCAGGCGACGATTCTTTTTGTATTTACAAGTTCTCATATATTAGAAATGTATTTATGACATTATACAGCTGCATTGAAATTATACTAGTACTGTGTTCAAAAAATTATACTAATATTTTGTATTTTTTGTATAATCACATATATTTAATTTATTGACTGATTAATTTTAATTTAAGTATTATAAATGTTTATGAAAATAATTTTTTCAAGGCATTTGCTCCGATAATAATGTTTAAATTTAAATTTAAAATTTTAATTAAAAAATTTAATTATTCATTTCACTAGACGAATTAGTTGATGGTTAATGTTTTTGTACATATATATTAAGTTTTCACGCTGATTTTGGTATCAATCTTTTCGTAGAGAAAAATTGCAGTTGTTGACTTCCGATCGAGGAGATATCTGCCTAAATCTGACCATAACATAAAGCGTCCGAATCATAGTATACACACCAGATCAAAGAAATGGATTAGGATTTATATTCAAATTATGTCCTTCACTGTTTTAAAAAATGTTTTTAGAATTATATTATATTTTTAGGTCAAAATTAATACGAAATAAGTATTTTTTAGATTAAAAGTATTTTTAATTTGATTTAAAGTGAAAATTATTTATTAAAAAATTGAAGTTTATTGTTTTTGACTTTTGTTAAAAATATGTTTAAGCAAATTACTAATTTACCCTCTTTGTTATATTTTTAAAAATATTGTCTAAAATAAAGAATTTATATACAACAACACTAAACGTTTAAATATTAAATCAAACAATATAAAAACAAATTTTAACTGTTACGTTTTTCACAATGGAAACTCAATTTCATTAAAAAAATATAGAGAAAATATTACAAATACAACACATCTAGGAGGAAGAATAATTTGAACTAATCCATCAAAATCTCATACAAAACTCAAAAATTAAAAAAATAAATAAATACTTCTATAGAGATTAGCATACGAACAAAATCCAGAAGCCTTCTTAAATCTCACTATCTCTATCCAAACAAGATGCATTACGAGATAAAAAAAGGAGTGGTGGGCGAGTCAAACTATCAAGCAGATTGTTTCGCTACACATGACTGATTACATCAGCAAACAACCATCAACCGAGTAGGGATCTATTTTTCTATGACCACCGACAAAATAATAATAATAAACTACTGTCGTGAATATTTTTGTGCGAGCACCAAACGACTATTAAGGTATGCTGAAATCATGCCAAAACGTGACACAAAGGCAGAAAAAAAAAACCGTGCCACAAGCAGAAATTCTTATTAAAATATAAAAAATTAAAAACATAACAAACAGAAGAATGTGAAACAATGAACCCAACGATCGACAATTAATATTTAAATAATTACCGATTGCCGACAATCAATATTTGATTATTTTGAAAAAAAAATTATTTCAACTGTTATTTTTAACTCCACATAACATAATAAATTATATTTTTGCACCCGTAGCAATCAAAGTTGGATCATAGTTTTAACTACTAAAAGATTTAAGATTTTCTATATGACCCTCGAACGCTTTCTGGATGACTTGGTCCTATCGATTATCGAAGTTTACAACCATAGGGTATATTTTCACGTGTTGCAAACCGACTAATTAAAGATTAAAAAGCAAAGGTTGGTAGACAAGACATCCAGCACTGATCAGCAACTTGCTCTTCCTGTTCATTGATTCAAATCATAACTTACTCTTTCTTTATTTTGCTTTTTTACAATATTCTCAATATGTTTTTATCATAAAGTTTCCATTAAATTTATGGTCTAATTGGATTAAATTCTTACATAAAATCAAAACTCTTAGTGTATCTACGAGATTTGGACTCCACTTCTTCTGAAAAGAACATCGAATCTTAACTATATCTACTCCATACGCTGTTTATATTTCATTTCTTAGGAGAGTAATATGCCTTGTCATTATACTCAACACTTGTAGGTAAAGAACAAAATCTCCGGTCAATTTTTATGACTAACACTAAAAAATTAAATTTTAAGTTCTAATCCTAAATTCTAAACTTTAAACCTTATATCATAAAAATATATCTCACCCCAAATTTTCTAAACCCTAACTTTTAATGAGTTTTATTTTGATGCACAAGCTGTGTAAATTTTTTTTACACATTCCTTTTATAAAATTTAAAATCTAAATCACAAACCCTAGCAACCTAAAACCTAAGCCCTAAATCCTAAACTCTAAATTCTACCCATAAACCTTAAATTATATACCCTACATACTAAACCCCTAAAACCCTAAACCCTAAACCCTAAAATTAAAGGGCTTGTATAAACTAAAGTTTACACAAGCTTGTGCATCAAAGTATTTTCTACTTTTAATTTATACATTTTTTTAATTATAGAAACATAAAAAAAGACAAAAAAAAACATAGGCAAAGAATTTATACTCGTCGGTAAAACCAACACATTCTTTCAATATCTACGAAATTAAATTTTAAAGCACTAATTTAAATTTTCATAGGAAAATATTATAATTCATTAATTTCCTTATTGGTGGGTTCTTTGGAGAGTGGATGTCAGTGTGTTTTGTCAACTGCTTTATCTTCTAGGTTTTTGCATCCCATTGCCACCACAAAAAATTACATAAATAACTAAAATGAGAGAAAATTTTCACAAATGGAAGAGAATACTTAAAAAGCAAATGCAATAAAAAAAGATATTTGAAAAAAAAAAGAAAAGGAAAAGGAAAAACAAGCCCCAAAGCTGTTTGTCTATATTATTAAGCCTATAGAAATAGACTTTCCTTTGTCTCTCAATAGATTTAATTTAGTTCCAATGTGAATGTATTCTAATTTTTAATTTATCCGTATAGCATAATGTTTTATTCTGATTATAATTATTGGATATATTTTTATAATTATATTTGTATACTTGTTATCAATCGGACATGTAAGGTGTAAAATGGCGAATGAAAAGATAAGATTAGGAGAGAAAAAGAAGAGTGTACACTGTATAAAAAGCAAAAGCGGCTAATCAAAGGGTGAATTTATTGATTTTTCAAATTTAGTCATGTGTTTTGGAGGAGAAAAAAAAGAAAGAAAGAAATAGAAATCAGTGGCCACCAAATAATTTTCTTTTGGGTAAAGTATGTTAATAATCACTAAAGTTGGGTAAATGATATTTTGATCACTGTAGTTTCTGAAATTATAAAATAATTATTAAATTTTTTTATTTGGTTACAAAATGATCCAAACTAGTGATAATTTTTTTATTAACCGTTGGCATGTTTAAGAAACATTTTGAAAACTTTAGATGATCATTTTCTAACATTCGGGGGAAGATAATGACAACCTAGTAATTGATTTAAAGTTTTAATTACCATTTTATAATTTTAAAAACTTCTGTGGCTAAAAAACTATTTTTATACAATTTAGTGATCTATATTGTATTTTTTTAACAGTGGATAGTCCTGAATGCTCATCATCCCTTTCTCTTTCTTTTTAGTTATATATATATATAAAGGGGAGGAAACTTAAAGTTTCCATAAGCGCCTTAGTTTTAGGGTATATGAAGTTAGTTTATGGTATAAGGTTTATGAGTTTAGGTGTAGGGGTTAAAATTTAAGGATAGTTGTTTTAATTTAAGGTTTATGATTATATTTTAGGGTTTATATGTTAAAACCTAAATCCTCATCATATTATCCTAAAAACTAACCTATACACCCTAAATTATAACACTAACCCTTAAATTAAAATAACTATACCTAAATTCTAAAACCCTACACCTAAACCCTTTACTCTAAAATTACTCATTATACCCTAAAACTAAGACGATTATAAAATTTTTTAATTTACACCGCCGCCAATGTATAGGATATTAATCTCCATATATTTATACATTTGAGTTGATAAGAAAAAATAGTAAAGAATTTGAGCCTGACAAGATTAGCAAAAGACTATAAAAAGATTTTTTTTTCTTACATGATAGACAATTTAGACAGAACGTACGTGTCTGTATATGCTCTCAAATCTTCACTCATATGTACTTTGCCTGTCACTGCAACAATCCATCTTTTTTCATGGCTTTCTTGCTATTTTGTTCTTTTTTCTGAATCTTCTCCTCTTCTTTGATTTCTTTATCTTTCTTTATCTTTCTATGTCCTCACTTTCTTCAAACAAACTTAGTTTTTTTTAAATCAAGAAAAAAACCAAATTTCTTTGCTTATTTGTTGTGGGTTCTCACTGTTTTTTATGTTTGGAAAAGTAAGAACCAGGACCTCATCTGGTTGTAATAAATTGAACATGGAGACTAGTTTGATTTGTACTCTGTAAGAAGTGTTCTTTTTTTTCCTTCCTTTTTCGAGCTTTAAATTCGAGCATGGCGACGTACTTTCATGGGAGCTCCGAATTCCAAGGTGGAATTGCGGTGTCTGACGGGATGCAAACACTCTATCTCATGAACCCGAACTACGAATCCTACTCCGACACACACCAACCAGCCACTGCCGCCAACATGTTCTTCTTGAACCCCGCCGTTAACGTGTCAAACACTACAAGCTTGTCCCACGCGCCACCATCTAACCATAGCCAGTTCCTCGGTCTGCCTCTCCCATCACCAACTCCTCCCATCGGACCTTCCAGCTTGGATGATCCCAACCGCCCGTCACCCCTAGTCTCCGGCGTTTGCCATAACTTATGGGGCTCGTGTATTGATCAACAGAATTCACAGCCAGGAAGTAGCAGCAATCCTCAGCTTGTGTCGGTGGCGTCCTCCGCAGATACCTTGGGTGGGCCCCATGACATCACATCGCAGTTGGGGTTACGTCGGTCGGGGGTGTCACCGAGGCAAGGCTTGTCCCTGAGTCTATCGTCTCAACAGCTGCCTTTTAGGTCAAGTAACGTCGAACCAGTTATCAGCAGACAACCTGAAGTTCAAACAACGTCACTGCCTGCTGACGATTTGAAGATTCCCGGGAGCTCACCGTCGACGGTTTCCGTTGTTTCGAATGGAATTTCCGGGGTTCAGAGTGTGGTTTTTGGATCAAAGTACTTGACAGCAGCACAAGAGCTTCTGGATGAAGTTGTTAACGTTGGGCAAGGGTTAAAGATTGATCTGGCCAAGACAACGGTGAACAGAGAATCAAAGGATGATGTGACCGGAGGAGAGGGGTCGAGTGCCGGTGAAAAAGGGGATAAACCCGGACCCGAGCTCACAACAGTACAGAGACAAGAAATCCAGATGAAGAAGGCAAAACTTGTCAGCATGCTTGATGAGGTTTACTCTTTTTTTCCCTTCTAAAATTCAATTTAAAGAATCAAAGAAAACATGCATGCAGATAAAGAATTTTCATTCTGCAACATTATTTGCTAGCTCTAATGGAATTATGGAAATATATTTTACTAATATTATATTAATTTGAATAGTTCGAATTCTTACAGTGCTTGATATTCACCAGACAAAATAATGTTTGATATAATCAATACATGTCGAATTTGGTTAGTTTGGGACCCTCTGATCAAACCATTCCAAAACACTGAACATGTCGTCTAAACCTGTGGTCACTGTCACTGCAGCAGCAGATTGGGTTTTTAGCGGCGTTTTTTTTTGCTCTATAGCAGCGTTTTCTACCAAAACGCCGCGAAAACAGCCACTATAGAACGACTCTGGTGTAGTGTGTTTTCTCTTTCCTTTTATCCCATGGTTTCTATTGCTTTCATTAACTAGGGTCGGCCTAGACATAAGATGACACGACTGCGGGTAGAAACGTTGCTAAACATGGATTTTTATACATACTTGAAGGTTGAACAAAGATACAGACAGTACCATCACCAAATGCAAGCGGTGGTCGTTTCATTCGAGCAGGCGGCAGGATTTGGTGGTGCGAAAGCATACACGGCCCTTGCTTTGCAGACCATTTCGAAGCAATTCCGCTGTCTTAAAGACGCGATATCCGGAGAAATCAAAGCCACAAGCAAGAGTTTAGGAGAAGAGGATTGTTTAGGTGCTAAAGTTGAAGGTTCGAGACTACGGTACGTCGACCACCAGCTTCGACAACAGCGGGCGCTGCAACAGTTGGGAATGATCCAACACAATAATGCTTGGAGACCCCAAAGAGGATTACCCGAACGAGCTGTTTGCGTTCTTCGTGCTTGGCTTTTCGAGCATTTCCTTCATCCGTAAGCACTCCTTTCACTAGTTTCTTAAACAATATTTGTATATAAATGAAATGATCTCGTTCGAAACTCCTTCACCCTCTGGCTTCAGGTATCCTAAAGATTCAGACAAGCACATGCTTGCTAAGCAAACAGGGCTTACGAGAAGCCAGGTCTGAATTCGGTTTCGCTGTTTTGTTCTTTATCTTGTATTCATAGGAAAGAAATGGAAGCTAATGGTGTATGGATTTGCCTTGGAATGTAGGTGTCAAACTGGTTTATAAATGCTCGAGTTCGGCTTTGGAAGCCAATGGTTGAAGAAATGTACATGGAGGAAGTGAAGGAACAACAACAGAGAACTAATGGCGGCCAACAAAAGGAATCAGGGTCCAGCTCCAGTGCTCAATCCAAGCCTAAATCCATCAACCATAATAATAATAATAACAACAATACTTCCCCTAGTGATCAATTTTCCAACTCCACAATCTCAACATCTCCCGTGGCAGGGTCCCTTCTGCAACAAACATCGAGATTCTGGCCATCTGGTCTCGACGGTGCAGCTCAAACAAGCCCGAAAAGGCCGAGGAACGAGGTGCCGAATTCTCGGATCGGCATCGTTCCGAGGGAGATGGACATGAAGCAAGGTGAAACGCGGGAAATCAACATGAAGTTGGGTGACGAAAGGCTATTCAAAGAGGGTTACTCGTATTTAGGTGGGAGTGTTTACGGTTCAATGCAAGAGATCGGGAGGTTTGATGCGGAGCAGCAACAGTTGCCGCCGGGATTCAACGGGAACGGCGGTGTTTCTCTCACCCTTGGCCTTCCCCATTGTGAGAACCTTTCGCTGTCGGGGAACCGACAAAACTTCGTAGCGAACCACAGCATTAACCAGGTAGGAAGAATGTTAGAATTAGGGGCAAGCGAATCTGATATCTATGGGATCAACACACAACAGCAAGCTTCGCAAAACAGGAAACGTTTCGCGGCGCCATTGTTGCCTGATTTTGTGGTCTGATCAAACTCCAAATACGTTAAAATAAATGACTCAAAATCAACATCAAGAAAAAGTGGAAGGGCTTGGAAAATAACCATTCCAAGTTCAAGTTTCTATTTATATATATAGGTGACATACTTGTAATATATGTAAAGGTAATTTATATGTTCTTGCAAAGTTTAGGATTGAATTACGTTTTTTAAGGTTGAGCATTTTATTTCATATTGATACTTTTGGATATTGATATTTGAAACATTTTTTATATGATAAACAAACAATTAAAAAAATATATGCCTAGGAATGGAAGCGGAAGCGGTACGGAGTCCAGAAGTGGAAGCGGTTCGGAGATCAGAAGTGGAAGCGGATCGGAGATCAGCCGGGCGATCAGAAGCTAGGGTCGATGCAAGTCCGGTGGACAAGCCAGGGGACTGGGTTGATGTCAGTGCGCTCAAGAAAAAGGGTAAGGAAACGGGGGAACCCGGCCAACCTCCTAGGGTTACTCTCAAGTCAGATTCTGAAGAACAAAAGTGGGTGGTTTTCGTGGACAAGCTTAGTCGTAGGGTTTCCAGAGGTGCTTTGTGGGAGTTATTCAATCACTATGGCAAGGTCTCCAAGGTCTATATTCCAGCAATCAATAAGAGGCCGAAATACAAAGAGGATACCTTTGCTTTTGTTCATTTTGAGAATCAGAAGGATATGTTGAGAGTGATTTCGTTGTTTAACGGCTCCAAGGTTGACGGCAAACCTGTTGTAGTGTCTAAGGTTAAGTTCCCACTTATCAATAGCAATCAACTAGGGTTGTGGAGACGGCCTGGAAGAGTTGCGTCCGGGGCTGCTGATTTCAAGAAGTTTACACATGCTGCCAACAAAGAGTATACGTCCAAGCAGTTTAGGTCTAATCCTAGAGATCACCGTTCATATAGGGACGCGTTGAATAGCCCAAAAGCGAAGGACCCTATTTCTACGAAATGGGGCGTGGAATCGGATTGTGACAAGAGTTCTTCGGGCCCTAGCTTGAACGAGTTTTCGGTTCCGAGCGAGGATCTTTCATGGATTAACCTTTCTGTTATGGGAGTTTTGAAACAAGGTTTTGATTTGGAATTTGTTCAACGTGCTCTTGGCAATGAGGATATTTTCGTGCAGATAGCTAGCTGGGGGATTCTCCAGAATGCATGCATTGTTACTTTTCGTTCAAAGGAGGATTTGGACGTAGCTTGGACGGTCAAAAAGGAGGCTTTCCGTTATTGGTTCGAGATTCTGGATCGGGAAATCTTAGTTGACGGCATCCCTATGATGTTTTGTTCAGTATCTATTTCGGGCATTCCGATTCACTGCTGGTGCGAGAGTTTTTTCACCAAGTTGGCCAACCGCTGGGGTAGACTGGTGATGATCCATGAGGTTACTAAGAGGAAGCTTGATCTCAATTCAGCACATATGATCCTACGTGTGGCTAGTCAATTCGACATCCCGGATGAAATCAAGATTCGGGTTAATAGCAGATTATTCAAAGTTGCTGTTAAGACAGGTGGTGTTCTTCCGGAGCTCCCTGATGTCATCCTTTCTCCGGGCAGGTCCCCTCCTCCCGACATTGGTTCGGAGAACCTAGCTGGGGGAAGAAATAGCCCATCTCCTAATGTCTCGGATATTCCGCCGCCCCCGGAGGACCAGGGTCTACGGGTCAACTGCGAAGGCTCGTCGGAAGCTTCGTCGCAAACAATTCAGGTTAGGAATTCAGGCGGTCAGACACGTAGTGTCACTCACATCTCTAATTCCAAGGTTGTGGTTAATGATCAGGCGCCAACTTTCAAGGTCATTAATTAGTCAGAGAATGTTGCAGGGAATAGGAATGGTCGAGGTTTTATTCATGAATCTTATTCTCCTAATCCGGTTGGTCTGGACCGGTTAGCTGAGGATCAGAATCTTATGGAGGCCCATAGCTTAGCCTTTGACTTCTCTAGTCTGGGCCACCCTATTAGGGTCCAACTTTCCAATCCAGCCAGATCCCTTCATGATAAGCCCATCTTTTTGTCTAGGCCTTCAAGCTCATCTCCCGTTAATTCCTATGCTCCTCCCCAAATTAATCTGCTTTCTGCCGTTGTCCCGGATAGCCTGGATTTGCTCTCACAGAATGGCCGTTCGCCTAATCTTCAAGTTCCGATGTCTTGTTTCCGCGCCAATATTTCTAATGTCGTCCCCGAGGTTTCTGATTTCTTCAATCCGGCTGTTAGAAGGGCAATTAGGAGCAAAGTTCGATGTTCTTTGGAGGATTTGGAAGTTAATCCGGCCGACGATCAGTTGATTTCCGAGCAGACCTCAGTCCGCTTAAGCTACATCGAGGAAGCGTTGGCCGTATGGGGCGTTAGTAATATCTTGGGCATATCGTTCAAAGGGGGGAAACAGGCCGTGGTCGACCGGGTTGCGGCTCTGGAAAGATGCTCGTAAGTCTCCGGTCTCGGTTTTTGGGTTATTATCAGTTTATTATGCATTTGAAAATTCTATCTTGGAATGTGCGTGGGCTTGGCAAGAGGGAAAAGAGGAGAGCGGTGAGAAGAATCATCTCGAAAGAAAAACCGTCGGTTATTTTTCTTCAAGAAACTAAAATTAGTAGGCATGATGTCGGTTTAAGTAGGAGTCTGGGTTGTGGTAATAATATGGTTTCGACTGCTTCAGCAGCAATTGGAGCATCGGGAGGTCTGTTTAGTGCATGGAACGTGGACTTCTTTGAGGTCTCAGATAAGTTTCTTTTCAATAGATTCGCGGCTTTCATCGGCATTGTAAAACAGAATCAGACTGTGTGCGGGTTCATTAATGTTTGTGGCCCGGCTGTTGATAGTGACAAAGCGGATTTCTTCATCGAGTTAGCTGGTTTTATTAAGAGTAAAAACATCCCGTGGTGTGTGGGAGGGGACCTGAACATTTATGCGAATCATGAAGAAAAAATTGGGCTTACTCACAATTCGTTGGCAATTAGAATCTTTGAGAGCTTCTTGCAGGACACGGGGCCGGTCGATCTTCCATTGTTGGGTGGCAATTTCACTTGGTCTAATTTCCGCGACCCTCCGTCGTTCATCAGACTGGATAGATTTCTGCTGTCTCCGGAGTTCATCTTGAATTTCAAACCATTGTCACAATCGGTCCTTCCCAAGTCGGTTTCGGATCATAACCTCATCCTTCTATCCGAAGAGTCAATCAATTGGGGTCCGAGACCTTTCCGGTTCTTCAACTATTTATTGGAGGAAGACGCTCTGGTGGGCTCGGTCAAAGCCAACTTAGCCTTATTGAAATCTAGGAACCGACGCATCGGTATGATGGGGTTGCTCAAAGGCTCTAAAGCCTTAATTAAGTCTTGGTCCGCTGAGAATTGCATTATTCCCCTGGATCGAATTCCCCACATTGAAGCTGAAATCAAAAGGTTGGAATCCAATTTACATTCGGGATCCTCATCCCCTGACGCGTGGAACAAATTGAATAAGTGTAGACATGAGTTATGGGCTTGTTTAAGACTGGAGGAACGCATATGGTTGCAAAAATCTCGGGCTAAATGGTTTGATGAGGGCGATCGTAATACGCGGTTCTTTCACTTAGTTGCCTCGAACCGTAGAAGATCAAATCTCCTCCCTCCAATTATCCAGGATGGCGTCACTATTTCTGATCCGGGTCAGCTTAGGAAATTGGTGATGGAGCATTTTTCTAAGGTTTATTCCAGTAACACGCCGCTGGAAATTGATGAGTTTAACCTGGATTTCCATAAAATCTCTCTGGAACAGAATGTCAGACTCGAAAGGCCATTCTCTGAGTCCGAAATTTGGGAAGCAATAGCATCCTCTGATAGCTCTCGCACACCTGGTCCGGATGGCTTTAGTATGGGATTTTTTAAAAAGTTTTGGCCGGAGTTAAAAGGAGATATCTTAAGGTTCTTCGATGACTTCTTCCACGGCAAAGATTGGGAGAATGGGATCAACCATGCTTTTATTACATTGATTCCTAAAAAGTCTGGTGCGTCATCACTGGAAGATTTTCGCCCCATTAGTTTAGTGGGTGGAGTGTACAAGATTTTATCGAAGGTCCTCTCTCGTCGCCTTCGAGAGTGCGCGGACAGCGTGATAAGCAAATCTCAATTTGTTTTTCTGCCGGGTAGGCAAATTATGGATTGCGCGTTCATTGCAAATGAAGGCATTGACTTCATCCGCAACCAAGGCTTGAAAGGCTCGGTGTTCAAAATTGATTTTAGGAAAGCCTACGACTCTATCGAATGGACCTTCCTTATTCGGGTTCTAGAGGAGATGGGATTTGGTTCTCGTTGGTGTAGATGGATACTTAAATGTATTTCATCGGCTTCTATTTCCGTACTTGTGAATGGCGTTCCAACGCCACAATTTCCTATTGGGCGAGGTCTCCGCCAAGGTTGCTCACTATCTCCCTTGTTATTCAACATAGTGGGGGAGGCCCTACACTTGATGTTTGATAAAGCTGTCGAAAAAGGTCTATTTCAGGGGTTTCGGATTGGGAAGGAGAATCTTGTGTCCTTGTCACATCTCCAATATGCAGATGATCTGATTATCTTCTGCGGTGCGGCTTTGGGAGAAATAAAGAATGTGAAACGTGTGCTGCGGCTATTCGAAATAGGTTCTGGACTTCAATTAAATCTGCAGAAGAGTGTTCTATATGGTATTAATGTGGATTTGCCGTCGGTAGAATTATGGGCCTCTTCCATTGGTTGCCTAGCAGGACAACTCCCCACCATGTACTTGGGTTTACCGCTCGGCATTAGAAGAAATTCGCCCTCCTTGTGGGAACCAATCATATCTAAATTTCATAAGGCTCTCGCTTCTTGGAAGGCCAACAACTTGACAATGAGCGGTAGATTGGTGCTTTTGAAATCGGTTCTCTCCCCACTCCCCACTTACTATCTCTCATTATTTAAGATGCCTCTGTCAATTGTAACTAAGATCAATAGTATCATGTCCGGATTCCTATGGGGGGATTCCCAGGATTCGAGGAAGATTCACTGGATCGGGTGGCCTAATGTATGTCTGCCGCTGTCGAATGGTGGACTAGGTGTGAGAAATCTGGAAATTCAGAATCGTCTTTTACTTTTTAAATGGGCTTGGAAATTTTCTACGGAAATTGACAGTCTTTGGAAGAAGGTGGTTTGCGGGGCTAATAATCTGGATTCGTCGGACATTGTCTTACCTTTGCAGTGGGGTAGGCAAGCCTCATGTATTTGGAAAGGAATTGTGTCCAATTTCGCTAATAATGATCTCATGGGTTTGAAGTTAAGGAGTAATCTCAGAATGTGTGTGGGTGACGGCAATTCAATCTTGTTCTGGCATGATGTATGGATAGGGGATGCTCCCCTAATGGTGAATTTCCCGCGTATTTTCGCCCTTGCCACTAACAAATCTGGTAAGGTTGCGCATTTTGGAACAAGATCGGAGTCGGGGTGGCTATGGAAGATTGAGCTTCGCCGTCAGCCTTTTGATTGGGAACGGTCCCAATGGAACCTACTGCTCGACTTTCTCAATAGCTTCAAGCCGCAAGGATTCAAAGTTGACTGCCTGCAATGGTTTGGGGTAAACGACGGTATTTTCTCGGTAAAAGAAGGTTATAAGCTGCTGGTGGGAGGTGCGGATTCCAAATCTTTTTGGCAGAATTCTGTATGGTTGGGATTCGCCCCTCCGAAGATTGAAACCTTTGTTTGGCAGGTAATGTGGGGGCGTATTCCGGTGAGAGTTGCCTTGCGTAGGCGTGGTGTGTCAGCGATATCCGACGTTCGATGCCCTCTTTGTAATCAGCAGGATGAATCAGTTGAACATCTATTCTTTCATTGTAGCATCTCGTGGTCTTTGTGGATGAGATTTGTGAAATCCTGGGACTTGTGTCTTGCTTTGCCTAAAGAGCCTAAATCATTCCTCGCAAGTTGGCATGAAGCTTGCCCCCACGTTAATAGGAACTCCATCTGGCATTTCACTCCAGCGGCGGTAATGTGGTCGATCTGGCTTATGCGGAATGATATTGTTTTTAAGGAAGGTAAGTTGGATATTCAGCAGCTTCACTTTCTAACCCGGTTCAGAGTGGTCACTTGGTTTAAATCCAAATTTAAGGAATCGTCGGCCTCCTTTAACGACCTAATGGCCAATCCCAGGATCTCTGATAGTCTTGGAATTTCAGCGTGTCCTTCGCCGTTGCCAAAGTCGTGGTCCCCTCCCCCGCTCGGATTTCTAAAATTAAATACTGACGGAGCAATGTCTCGTTTTGGTAAGGGGGTGGTATTGGAGGTCTATTTAGAGACTCGGAGGGGAAACTCCTTCTTTCGTTTTCAGAACCCACGTGTCCTGGTCCACCGGTGCTTGCAGAATTACTAGCAGTCAAATTTGGCTTGACATTATACCGGTCAGTGCTAGTGTCTAAATGCTCTAGGATGATCATAGAAGGGACTGCAAATCAGCTTTCCTATGGATTGAGGATCCCTTGGTTTGCCCTCCCATGTTTAAAGGAATTGTTCAAGATATCACCAATCTTAGTTCGGTAGGACATTGCCAATTCAGAGTCATTCCTAGAGCTATTAATGTAGAGGCGGATGCCTTAGCTAAGGCTGGGATTGGTTAATTATACCTTGTAATAGGACGCTTGTAATTTACTTTGATATTAATAAAATTTCGGTACTCTTTTCCTCCTTCCGCTACTGTCCCGAGCTGCTCATGGACTTGGGTCCGGCATGAAGGGGGTTTTTAATGAGACCACCAATTCCTATTAAAAAAAATATGATAAACAAACAGGGTATCATATATGCATGTAACCAATAAAAATTTTCATTTATAGAAATATATGTTAATTTTTAGTTTTTAATTTCTATATAATTTAATTTCTTTATTTTTATTTTTTTTTGAAATTTACAACATGCTCCATACCTGTTCAAATATGTGTATAACCGTTAATCTAAAACAAATTTTATATAAAAGTCTAAAACTCATTTAAATGCAAGGCATTAGAAGTAGAAAATAAGATTTGCCTTGAATAATATTTTCTTTGATATTACTTTTAATATTTAATTTATTAACCGATTAATTTAGATTATGTACTATAAAGATTCATTACAATAACAAATTTTTTTAAAATAATTTATTTTAATCACGATATTAAAAAAAAAAAAAACTCCATTGTGGACTTTAAATTTTCGGCTACCCAACTAATTGGAAGTTGATACCATAACAACATTGTTATTCGTGGCGTCATGCAAGAGCAATGAGCATGTTTCGTTAATATCAAAACTAAGATCTCTGACTTTTCTCCCGATGCTTTAAATTCTTTTTTCTTTGGGGTCAACTTCATCCGGTTATAGATGAGAAATCAATATCATGTGAACATGTTTATATATATTAGTACTGTTTGACAATTAGCGGATAGTTGATAGCGGATTACATTAGCTGATAGATGATAATTGATTTGAATAGCGAATTGTATTAGTTGATTGTATAAAAGTTTTTGGTAAAATTAATTGATAGCTTATAGGTGTTAGATTATTTAAACAAGCAAAATGGTATATAAGAACATTATTATATTCAATATTTGTTTGAATAGTTTATTAATATCAATATTTTGTATCTAATTAATAATAAATAGATTTATAAAAATTATTTTTCAATATAATTTTTCTAAACATATTCGAATGATTTAAATATTAATCTATTATTTATATAATTATTTTAATATAATTTAATTAATAAATAAATTTAAATACACATAAAAATATGTGATAATAAAAAGAAAAAATAAATAGGATTAGCTTATAAATAGAGTGAGAAAATATTTAATTTAGGTTATTTGGTGATTTTTGGTAACCGGCAAGGGTAAAAGAGTCTTTACAACTATAATATCAAACTTCTAATCTCAAAAAGCTTGTATTAGGAGCTTTTTCAAAATTAGCAGTTTCACCCCAATCGACTCTTTCAATTCGATGTTCACCAAACAACAATATTAACAGATTTAAGTGGTCAAACTTCTAATTATGCTTAAAACCTCTAATTTTTGCTCAACCCGCTCTTTACCAAACATGGCCAATATAGTTTAGTTTAATGTACTTCAAATTTGTTATAGTTTATAAGTAGAGATGCTTACGTATTGGATCGTATTAAATCGAGTTTTTATAGGGGGGTTTACATATTTTACATTGATCTAAATTTAGTTCGTCAAAATATATGTCACAAATTATATTTATGCCTATCTATATTTATAAATGACTAACTCGAGCCTGCTTTTGACATGCTCGTATTATATAAAAAAACATGTAATCTATTTTGATCTTTATTAAAATTATTTTGTTATTCTTTTATATATGAGTAATTTAAATTATTTACTTTATTAAAATTAAAACTTTGTGTACTTAGAATTATTAACTTTTATGTTATTGTGAATAAAATGTTATTTTCTTTATCCTCAAGAAGGAATGACATGGTACGAGAGCATAATATGTGATTTGCATGTTAATATTTAAATTGGGCCAGTATGTGCACCATTTTTGTGCTAGACCCAATCTGCACGTTAACCATACTTCATGGTCCAATTGGAAATTCGGGCTCAATTTAAATTTAAACAACAATTTACTAATTACGTTATTACTTATTAGTACTATATTTATTGTAGAATTTTCAATTACACAAACGGGTTAAATACTATCACACGTTTAATTTTTTTTAAATGGTAATTAGAAACACTTGAAAATCTCATAATCCAATATGTGAAATTAAATAATTTCATCGTTAGAACATCGGATTATAATTATTTATATCTATGTATATGTTATTTTGTTATATTGTGATAATTTTTAACGACACGAATTCAATCCAAAGAATTGAATGATTTCAATTGAAATTAATAAGTTTTTTACAGTAAAGATTATCTTATATTTTTCAAATTTAACTCGACGATTAATCTTATTAATCAATAATTTAAATATTAATTCAATAAATATACTTTAGTTAAGGATAAAAATAAAACTTTGAATTCAATGAATAACATTAAATTTATTCAATAAATAACAATTCAAATATGCGGCGATTGTATTGCTAACTAAAAGTCCAGAGGTAGATTTTTAAAGGTTTAATTAAATAAATATCGCACATAAATTGATCCATTACATCATTTTTTTATAAATCGTTTAGCCGTATAAAATTTTCGGGAAAATAAAAAAAATGAACGGTGTCTAGGAATGAAATATGACAAAATTTCATTTAGCAAATTAGCATACATATAATTTAAGTCACAATCCATATACAACAATAAAAAGTTTAGCAAAGTCCTGTAACGAATCTTATCACTGTAAAAATGATCTTCCGACGGATGCACAAATATTTGAGCACTTCTCCGACGGTCTCGGCCGCTCGCCTCCGCCACCAAAAACTCGGGCCGAGTCTTGTGCCTCTTTGTCCCTCGATGGCATGCATCCAAGCTACAATGTAATGTCTATGGCATAAAAGAGAACCCTACATTTTGCTCACCCTATTCACATGCATTTTCCCCTTTTGGATAATGTACGTTCTCTTTCTGGCCGTGGGATAGGGATATTTAGTATGATTTCTCATAGATTTGACAAATACATGTTGTCTATATATCTATACATGTAATAATTCTACCTATATATATATACACGTATTAAAAACAATATTTATTTCAAAAGCAAAAATATAACTTTTTTTAATCGTAGAGAAAAGGTGTTTTTAGTTCAAATCACATTAGGTGTACGGGAAATATTGTTCAGGTACACTTCAAAATTCTCCATCTAGCTTGTATTGCAATAATCAATTATGTTAAATTCAACTGATTGATATTAAGTCTTGAATTTGATAGACTCGAATTATGTGCATGAAAGATACTTTAGAAAAATAAAATATTTGGTTTAAATTTATAATTTTGTAATTGATGCACTTAATATTTTTTTAACATTCTGTTTACAATGTTTATATTAATCGAACTATATTCAATCGATAATAAAATCAATACTTAATATGCCAGAGCTTTTGAAATTTGGACAAAGTTTCCGTAACAAATAATTAGAGATTTTGGTTTTTCTCGTTTGTGGTAAACCACAAACTAATATTAATATAAATGCAATGGAATTTCCAATCATGGATGCTTCACAAAAAGTTTATAATATATAATAATGATAATTAGTATCCAATTCTATTCCATTTGATACCAATTTTTATGATGGCAATAAATATTCTCGTCAAACAAACAAAGGCTAAGGCCTTTTTTTCCACTCGTGCCTATTACGCCTCCAAGCTTTGGGAAACAAATTCCGGAACATTTCTTTGTTGGTATAAAGCTCGTCATTTAATTAATGAGTGGTTCGGAATAGAGCTATCCAAGGGTCCAATCATGCTGTGCTAGCTTCAGATAAGATGAATCCTAATATTAATTTTAATTTTAATTTAAAAATAAATTTATGCAACTTTCAAAATTGAAGGCGTAATAATTACGAGTGAGTAAGCTTGAATGAATGATGGTTGCTCGGATATTCCAACATTTATTCTATAAAAAATAAAATATTTAGTTAATATTAACATATATTCATGGAACTTATAAAAATATCATAATAAAGTTTATTATTATCGACCCATTAATTTAGCATATAAGTATTACTATTACAATTAGCAACAGATATATTGTTAGACAAATAATCAAGAATATTCCACTTCAATTAAGGCCATTGTCTTGGTGGCAAAGGTAGATGTTTATCATCCCTTGGGACCCGGGTTCGAGCACCAGTTATGCCATGCTGTGTGTGCCGTCTTTGAAAAGACTAAGAAAGTTGAATAGATGCTACCCTTGCATCGCACCAGCATATTCAAAAAAAAATTAAGGCCATGTATGAATAATATTAATTTTTTTATTATAAAAAATCCATATGTACATACTCAACCTAAACTAGACACGTGTAACTAAAATCTAAAAAATGAAGAAGAAAAAAAAGTGCAACTCAGAAGTGGCAGAATTAGTGGTACAGAAAACCGATCCAATCGTAATCCATATTTCTATAAAAAATAATCATATATTAATATTTATATTCTATAGTATGTTCGGTACTTTGAAATTTTAATACACTGATAAATGGAGATTAATTGGCCATGATCTCGTAAAAATATTGTCGAATTGTTTTTTAATTTCTAAAATATAATTTATTATTGTCTCAAATTTAAATAAATTTTCGACAAATAATAGTATAGAATTCTTTCGCGGATCTAAATATTAATTAAAATTGTGAGGTTTATTTGGAATATACGATTATGGAGATTCTGCTGGGCTGGCCACCAATTACTCAAGTAGTTGGTTGCCCATGATCGAGCAAAGGGAATGGCACCGCTGGTCTCGGCCGCTAAAGGTGGTGGGGATTAGTGCGAGATTGTTTTCACTAAATTTAAAAAATAATAATGAAATTTAATCTTTTAGAATTTTTAAGAAAATTAATTCAAACTTCTCAAAATTTTAAAAAAATTATTGTTAGATTCCAACATTTTAAAAAAAATGTAAATTAAACTTTTAATTTTTTTAAATTTTTAATTTAAATTAATATTTTAAAAAATTATCCCAACAAACTCTTTCACCAAATCTCGTCCCGAAACATTATCCAAAGGTGGAATGGGCTAAAAAGAGATGGCTCACTCATAAAAGGAATAGAGCATAGAATTGGACCACCAAGATCGAAACCCCCGACTCAAAGCCAACACAAAATGACAAAACCAATCATTTACGTGTCCCTATAAATTTCGAAAACGTGGCTCCTTCTCATTCGTAGAATCGGGCTTGCCCAATATCACTGCAAGATGTGGAAAGCCATGCATGCAAATTGTAAAGGCAAAGGCAAATTTTTATATATAAAATATTGATTTTGATATGATATTTTCTTAATATTACAAAATAAATATTATATAGTAATATATTAAGGATTATTACGTTGTGTTTTCGAATGTGTTATTATATAATTCTTTTTTTTAAAAGCTAAGGCGATTACAAATAGTATATGTTCTAAATTTACTGTCAATCATTTGACAATGCATGCTCAATTACCCTGCTGCAACTGGTAGTGCTCGAACCCGTGACTTGGTTCGTGCTGTTACTGTATAATTCTAAATGTCCGTTTTTTTGTCTTTATTCCTTTTTTAAATCCATTTTTCGTATTTATTAAAATAAAATTTTATCGTGAACGATAGGTTTTGGCTACGCTGACATCATTCCAATAATAGTACTGAAAATGTCATATACATTCTCCTGGTTTGGGATAAATATAAAGATTTTGTGCAATATTTTAGTGCTCTCTTCTTTTTTCCCCCTTGTTGATTGGACTATACTTTAAAACAATAAAGCACATTGCGTTTTAATATATTTATATATTATTCTGGTTAAAATGACGTCAACAATATTTTTTAAAAGTGTATTTAATGTTTCGAATATAAGTAGATGAGACACATATGATCATTATCTCCTTTTTACATGTGAAATATTTATTTTCTTAAAACTCAGAATCATATTTACTTCTTAATAATATATTTTTATTTGAATTTAATTTTGGAATTATTTATATGATTTTTATAATAATCTTTAAAAATGAGCTCCAGAATTTTGTCGAAATCGAATCAGGTTTAGCTCAAGTTTGAATGATTTGAATTTATACATATGAACTTGTTGTTGAATTATTTTAATTTCCAAAAAATGTGGTTTATGTTCACTTTTTAATGATAAAATAAATTATAAATTATAAACATGAATCATAAAACGAATTTGAAAGATTAAAAAAAATAAACATAAGAAGAACAAACTAGGGAAAATTCTAGCTGCCTCATCTTCTTATTTTTTATTCTGGTCGCTTGTTTTTTTTAGTTTTGTCTTGGTAGGCGGCGACACCAGTCTTAGCTTTATATCTCGCTTTAATTTGTTATTTTCTTTCATTTTATCTTATATTTTAAATAAGAATTTCTTTTGTTTGGTTTCTTCTTTTCGCATACTTGTGTGAGTTCGTCTGCCTTTGTGGCACGCTTTCACTTTGCTCTTGTGGCACGATTCCTCTGCTTTATGGCAGGTTATTCGCCTACCTCTACAGTAGATCTGCGATTGTGTGGAGATTCTCACGTCGCTCGTATCTGATTTGTGATGGTCGATGTTCTTTCAAGGTTAGATCCGTTTTTCGTGGTTGTTTGCCGATGTATTCAGATCTGTTTTTGCGAAGCAGACTGTAAGTTTGCTTTGGTTCGCTCGTCACTCATTCATCATCTAAAAAGTGTCTAGTTAAATAGAGACAAATAAGTACTATTGATAATTATTGGATTACTATAGATATGGACGTGAGATTCAAAAGAAGACCTCGACTGTCGTTGCGACTTTGGGTTATTTATTTATTTATTTTTTGTTTGAGATTTTGGTGGACATAATCCCCAAATTATTCCCTTTGAATGGTTGCATTGTTAAAATTGTATATTTTTTGTTTAATAAAATTCAGTATTGTTTCAAGATAAAAAAAATGATCATAAGATGTTTTATTATATATGGTAATTATCAACCAATCCATACACATGTATTTATTTTTACAGTATTACTAAGTAAATAAGTTTGCCCATTTATTTTTAATGAAGTTTGAATTTGTACAAGAGAATAAATAAATAAAGGCGCTGATCATTTTGTTTTTTTTATATTAATTTTAAGATAATTATAAAATAGTATATATTCATATAAAACGATTTGAATTTGTGTCTCCTATGATAAATATCATTCTCTTTTTTACCGGACCACTTGTTGGGTTCATAATTTTATTTGATTAACATTTGATCGCTACGTTATATACCGATTTATTTAAGTGAATATTTCATATTTTAACCTGAACGTTGGATCTAGCAATTCATGCAATCAATATATCCCGTTCGTTGTGTAACACTAATTATAAATATAATATTTCTTTAAGATTGAATTTAAATTTAATATTAATTAGAATTAAAATGATGTCACTTATTAATACACAATCTAATTTATCTCTAGACTTTACAATTGTAGGGTTTTCTTTATTTTATTTCTCCTTTTTGCCTCAGACTTTATGACCAAATCCGTCTAGTCTTTTCTCCAGTAGGGTAGGAAAAAATGTCATCCATGGCCTATAGATTTGGAACACATATGTGCATATAATCTTTTGAATAATTGAGATGTAGTTTTTGCTTTGGGGTCCATCTAGGAGGAAACTTAAGCATTAAGCACGAAGGGCACATAAATATATACAGAATTATGAAACCCTAAACTGAATTTTTTTATTAAAATATCATACAAGTTTTTTTAGTAATTAAACAATATTTTGATATACAAGCTTGTGTACAAAATATATTAATTTTCAGCTTTTGAAGTTTGGGTAGTATGGTTTAAGATGTAGGATTTAGGATTATAATTTTGAGTGTATAGTTTAGAATTTATAGTTTATGATTTAGGTTTTGAGATTAAGAATTTAAATTTTATGTTTTATAGTTTAAATAAGAAAAATTATATATTTTTTTAACAAGTAGCAAAATACAACCTTAAAGAATTAGTTGTTAGTAGATTTCCGAGAAGGCAATTCATTCATGGACAACAAAAATATAGAAATATTAAAATATCGATATCCAATATTATACTTTGTTAATATTATTAAATATGTAATATAATGTTTTTATTTGAACAATAAGTTATTTATATATTTAATGCCGTTTATTATTATAGTATAACTATTATCTATTATAATAATATTTAATAATACATTTTACTATTATTATTTTAAATATTTTATTGAGAATCATTTATATTAATAGATTAATAAATATATATATATAGAAATTTATAAATAATTTATAACAATTTTTTTATAATTTAAAAATATGGATATTTTAATAGTATAAAAATTTATACAAATAATATTAAATAATTATTATAAAATTTTAGAGTTTCAAAATATTACATGATTATTTTTAATATTAATTAATATTATTTTGAGTATTTAAAATTAGTACAATGCTTTAAAATTCGTATTAACTTGTTAAATTTAGTAAAATAATTAATGCTTTAATTATTATTATATTTGATGTCGATATTTACGTACTACCAAATTTAGTTGATGTATACTTAACCATTAATATCAAAATAAGTCAGAATTTTACTATTAATATAGATATGCATAAATAATATTAATATTCGTATGTAGATGTAGTATATTTACCTTGATTTTTTAAATTTCAATATCGTTGTATATTGACTTAAAGACTAACTAGTAATTATTTTATACTACCGTATAAGTGATTAAGCTTTTCGTATTTTATATTTTGTTTTGATCTTTACGTAACTATCAAACTTAGCATGCATGTAGTATCAATTAGGGGTGGGCAAGACCGGGTACCCGGCCCATTTGTCTAGAATTGGTCCCGGTCCCGGTAACTACCGATTCCTGAAAATTAGAACCAGTCCCGGTTAGACCGGGTCTAAGATTTCAGGAACCGGTTCCGGTACCGGTGGGAACCGATACCAATACCGGGTACCCGGTCAATTAGTCTATTATTAATAAAATTTGAGCAGCAGGGGAAAAATTTCTAACCATCAATAATAATATTAAATAACAAAGTCAGAATATTGTAGGCTTGAAGGTTGAAGTCTTAAAACGAGTCATACTCATAATATTCATACACAAAGAGAAATAAAGGAGCGCCTTCAGTTGCTTTCAACCTCTTCAACGCCATTAGGTACCAGACCAGTACCGGATACCCACCGGGTACCGAGTCCAAAAAAGTAGGATCCAGTCCCGGTTCCGGTTGCAATCGGGACCTAAATTTTGGATCCAGTCCCGGTCCCACCGGAACCAATACCGGATAAAAATCCACCGGGTCCGAGACCGGGACCGGGTAATCAGGTTTTTTGCTCACCCCTAATACTATAATTATAGAAAAATACTCAAGTTTAATGTTTGGTTATTGTCTTTTCTTCTTCTTCAAATTACTGTAAATATTAACTTACGCATTTTTTTAGAAGTTGAAATGAAATTGGAATAAAATAAAGTAAAAAATAACTATAATTTCATATAAGCCAATAGGAGAGAACACGTGTCTCTAGTCCTTGTTTTTTTAAGCTAAGGTGATTGTAAATAGTATCTGTTTTGAATATACTTCCAACTATTTGACAATGCATGCTCAATCACCCCTGTTGCAGTTGCTAATGCTCGAACCCGTGGCCTATTAGAACAATAATCATTCCTTTAACAACTGAGTCAAATTGATTCGTGTGTGTCTAGTCCTTGTTTTAGTTGAGATAACATATATAAATATACATATAAATATAAATAAAACTTTTAAAAGATGTAACGACCGTACCATTAAAAAGCATTGAAATAAAGGTGTTTTAGCTTATTCCCCCTCCCCCTCTGATGGGAGAATACGTTGTTTCGAAAGAAGAAAAAAGAACAAAATAATACTATAATTAGAATGACATAAATCATTTTTTCTCATTAAAAAACTAATTAGCACATATTCTTTTTTTGAATATGTTGGTGTGATGCAAGGGTAGTCATCTGTTCAACTTTCTTTTAGCCTTTTTTAACGAAGGCACACACAACATGTAATACTGGTGCTCAATCCCAGGTCCCAAAGGATGATAAACATCAACCTTTGGCACCAGGACACAAGGGGATAAGCAATTAGCACATATTCTTGAAAATAAAGTAAATGGTTAATTAATGTGCAAAATGGGTGGCAGCAATAGCAAATACTCATTAAAAGATGTTACATTTTTAGAGAATAGATAAAAAATGACGAGTATTGAATAACATGTTTATCAACTTTTAAATCAATATATTATTATAAGATTCATTAATTGATTGAGTGGCCAAAAATATTTTTATTATCTTGTTTTGCTTAGATTCGAATCCCGACAATTGCTTCAAGAATATAAATATATTTATTTAATAAAAAAATACATTATTATGATTAATATTGCTTTGTATGATGTTTTGAAAAGTGATTAATATATTATTTTTGTTTTAATGAGAACAGTTTATTAGTTGTAAAACTTTCACAAATAGTGATTTAAATGTCCTTAAACGATATATTTAGTTATTCGTTAATCGATTTTATTAAGAGTTTTAAAATTGTTTATTTTTTTAATCACGTATATCACTTATTTATATGTTTCAACAATTTAAACCTAGACGAAACTTGTCAAATATTTAACATTGTTGCTTTCCCAATTACTTCTTAAACAATATCTTCAGATATTCATTAATCGATTTCATAATCATTTACTTTTAATACACTATGAAAATTGCATTTAATATTTAACATCATGAACTTTAATGGGTTAACTCTAATAACTTAAAAGGCTAATCTTAAAACAAAATATTTTTAAGTAAAGGATTAGATCAATTATAAAAAATGAATTTAGAAAGCAAGTACGTGGCTATTTTTCATTGATATCCTTTTTTGGTATTTCAATGCAAGCAAGTGGGATTCGAGAGAAAATGTTTGGTCCTTATTGTGCTAAGAACTAGAAAGGTGGAAAATATCGATATAGAAATGAATAAAATAATATTTGATTTATAATTTTTAAAATATATTTTAATATAGTCTTTAATTTTTTTATTAGTATTAAGTAGACTTTAACTATTTTTTTATCAATTTGATTCATAAATTTAAATTATAAAATTTTAAAAACAATATGTACATAATCATAGAGTATTATATCATCAAAAAAATAAAATTAAAATTAAATTCTGATATTAAATTTAAAAGGTTGCAAAGATCAACATTAATGTGAAGCAACACAAAATTAGGATCGAATTAAAAGAAATTACAATGTTCAATGAGTAAATTCTTTTTTATCCCAAAAAGAATTTAAAAGTAGAAATGGACAGAACTTATGCCCATCTTTTCATTAAAGCCAGCCTGGTCACCCTTTTTATGATTTTTTTGGGAAAATACAATGGTCATGACACGTGGCTGAATGTTATTTGCTATTTTGTTAGGATTTTGCCTCCCGTGTATTTTTTAAAAATAATATATTTTCTTCATTAAAAAATTATAAAAAGGCAAAATTTGATCTAAAGCTAGTATTTGACTGTTTGTATAGGAATTTTGCTGTGCTACCAAGCCTAAATCCTATAGGGAGGTGAAAAAGTAGATTCATGGAAATTTTGTCATCAATTTTCCTTTCACACCCCATAATTTACTCGTTTGAGATTATTACTTTCTTAAAAAATGTGCACCATAAGTTGGCATCCAAATCTAATTCATGTTTCATAAAAAAAAAATACAAATCTAATTCATGAATTTTTTTATTTTGGTAGAACCAGTTAATATAGAATAATTTTTCTAAAAAAATTAAGACGTTTGACATTTGAATTTATTAATTGTGAAAAAATATGTATATACCAACAAATATTGGGTACATTAGTAAGACACATTACACTTTTAAGGAGAATACGTGAATTCAAACTTTGAAGTCGATATTGTTGGGAAAGACAACCTCGCACCCCGAACATAGACTATACGACAATCCAAAGTAATGACTTTATTAATATATAATATTCAACCATTGAAAACTTTTTATATAAAAAACAAGTATATAATTTTATTTTATTTAAAACTCGACATACATAAAGTATTATTATGGGTAAACACAGAGAGAGAAATCAAGTAAATAACGGTCAAATCTTTTAAATATTAATCACTATTCGAAGAATACATTGTACATTACTAAGTGTCAACCTCGATATTTAAAAAATTAGATTAATTAAATCCAAAGAAAACATGCAATGATTCTAAACTTAATTAAATGTAGTGTTCTAAACCGGCCATGCAAGCTCTGCCGTCCCTTGGCTAAATATTATTCAAGTATAAACTACAGCTAGGTCAAACACTACTAGACAACTTTTTTTTTTTTCGTTTCGGTACTTCAGGATTTTGTCCTGATTATCTAGATTGACCTGCGTCGCACACTTAATTTCGGTGAGTGAGTATCTCAACAAGATTTTTCTGTATATACAAAGTCTCGATCTCGAGACAAATTTAAGCGAAATCAAACTGCTTATTGTTTGGACCAACCTCATTGGCAACTAGTCTACTAGATAAAGCTTTTCACATGTATATTAAGAAAAAAAAACAAAGACAAAAAGAAAACATTTTTTATTTACTACACAGTCAACATTGTTTTTTATTACTTTGATTTCCCTGCTTTAATTCATTGATTAATGTCGTAATTAATTAATTGATTGTTTTCCATTTTTTTACATCCACACAAAGATTAATTAATTTAACAGTATATAGTGGAATCATAAGTCATGATCCATTGATTAAAGAAATAATTAATTACATTAATGATTATAATTAATTAGGATAATGCATGCATAATTCAAATCCATTGGTAGCTTTACAAGGTTTTCATAATATAGTGGAGAGGAACAAAATTAACAAAAAAATAATTAGTAAATGATAGAAATAGTAAAGTTGGTACGAACTACTAAACTCAAAGTGGAAATCCGATTCCCGGTGTCTGCACATTTAATTTTTACAATTTAGAGAGTCAACTCTGAATTTATTATTTTTTTGTACATGAACTCTGAATTTATTCATTCAGTCGGTTCTAATTGGCGTCATATAATTTATGTATTTCGGTACTTTCTCCACATTTATTTAGTAGTTGTGTTTAGGTTTATTTTAGGCAAAATATAAAAGATGCCCTCAATATTTGCATATTTTTGTCATTTAATTTTTATTTTTTTTAGGTTTAAAAATGCTTCTAAAGTTTGTTTGTTTTGTCAATTGGCCCCCTATTCTTTCTTTTGGTCTAAATATGCCCCCAACGTTTCATTCGCAGTCCAAGTATGCCCTCAACATTTCAATTTGGTCCAAATATACCCTCGTTAGATGGAAACTGTCAGTCAACTGACTTTCAACAACTGATGTTGACTGGACTTGCCACGTATTAAGATCTGCTGATGCCACGTCAATTTTTTTTATAAGCAGTTGACCCTTAGTTGACATCTAACAAGGACATATTTGGACCAAAAAAAAGAATAGGGGGTCAAATGATAAAACAAGCAAACGTTGGGCATATTTAGACCCAAAAAAAATAGAGACCCAAATGACAAAACATACAAATGTTAGAGACATCTTTTGTCATTTTACCTCATGAACAAATTGTGAAGCTAGCTGAATTTTTTAGCGTTTAAGGTACTGAAAACAAATCTGATTGTTTTTACCGGGGGTAAAACAATATTCAATTATTGAATTTGATATTTTTAATTAATTTAGTCGATGTATAAATTTGAATTTTTGATTATTTTGATGTTTGTACTACGTGACTGTATTAAAATGTCATTTTATCAGAATCAATCAAATTTAAATAACAAATGTAAATTTGCTTAAAAAACAAATATAAATTTAGAGAGTAATGTGAAAAAAATTCCAGACCAAGCTCAAAGACTAAATATTGTTTTTATTTTTTTAATAGTCTAAAGTTAATTAGAAGGTATATATGTTTATTTTTATTATTACTATTATTATTATTATTAATATTATTATTATTATTATTTGTTATATATAAAGATATCGGCCGATTTTAATTTTTCTACTTGAGTATTTAATGTGTTATTGATTTAAATTTCGTGATCTGTTATTTGTTGATAGTTTCATTATCTAATGGTTAAATGATATTGTCGTCTCTCTTGATTATTGAATTTAGGTAGAGAAAATTGTCACAATTTAATGATACGGATTTTGTTATTAAATATGAAAATATCGTTTATTTAATATATTGGAAATCAACTGAATAAAAAAACCAAACGATTAATTTTGATAAAGAAATGTGGTGTAAATTATATATTAATTTAATTTTAGAAATGCATTCAAAGCAACGGATAACAAATTCCTAATAGCACCATCCATAATATTTATACATGTTTTAATCTACATTTATTTTAAATAAAAATTGTCCGTTTCTTTTTGGTGTCATTTATTGTACCCAGCATTTTAAAATTAAGTTTAAATTTTAAATTCTAAACCTTACTTTTTAAAAAACATGCCTACATTAAAATACTTTAAACTTAAATTTTAAGATACGGATAGTTCATCTACGCTTGACGAGCACCACTATTGACGAGCACCGATAAACTAATTTATAATTTTTTTAAATCCAAAATACTTAATGTGTAATTATAATTTTTTTTAAAAATAAAAGTATAATTTAATTAAAAAAATATATTTTTAATTTTATTTTAATTATTATTAATTAAAATAATTTATCCCCAAATCAAAGAACCTTAAGTATTTTTCTTTAAAATTAAACCAATTGTCGTCGCCGCTACCAACCACTGCCGCCGACCACCGCCACCCTAGGAAGGGGAACGGCGGCGGTTGGCGGGCGGCAGTTGTCGACGGTGACAATTAGGTTAATTTTAAAGAAAAATACCTAGGGTTTTTTGATTTAGGGATAAATTATTTTAATTAATAATGTTTAAAATAAAATTAAATTAAAAAATATATTTTAATTAAATTACACTTTTATTTTAAAAAAAAATTATAATTACGCATTAAGTACTTTAGATTTAAAAAAATTATAAATTAATTTATCGGTGTTCATCAGTGCTCGTTAAAGATCGTCTAGCGCTATAGAATTTTCCTAAACTTAAATATTAAATTTAATTTTTAATAATAAAACATAAATAGTAACACAAAATGGCGAATAGGTGAAGTCGATTTCCACTCGTTGTTAGTTGTTATCAACATCACCACCTTTTGGCACGCACAAATGTATTATGTATAGGCTGCTTCGTATTGGCCACTTCCTCCATATACGTATAGATTAATTTCATTCCTTTATCACAAAAAAGAAGCGAAGTTAAAAAAATAAAGGAACGGGGTCCCGGGATCCAGACGTGACGCCCTAAGTTGTTTTCCAATACATTATTCTTAATGAATTTATGTATATTTATTTTTTAATATAAGCCTAAATAAGACAGAACACCCTTAGGACTCCTACAAATATTTTGAAAAATTATTATCTCCTCAAAAAATATATCATTTATTATCAAGTTTTTTAAAATTTGAAAATATCAAAAAACCTTCTTAATAAATAATGTTAAGTTCGACCATCATAACTTAAAGATATTCTTTATAATATATATATATATATATATATATATATATATGCTTTTTAAAATGGATAGAATCTCTATCAGTTTATGTGAAGGATGAGTTTTGGCCGCCCAATCGTTTCGGCCTATGAAAGTGATCCCCTCGCTTCCTCCGTAAGCCACCTTCACTCGACTCAAACGCACACATTAAAATTACTATAATGGGTATATTTATCAACGTTTATTTTTTTTAGTGAATGCAACAAATATTTTCTTTGTTTTTTTTCTTCAAAAAAACAAAATATTTTATTCTGCACGAACCAACTTGTCTCAGTGGTTAAGGGAACGGTTGTTGTTCCTAGAGGACACGGGTTCGAGCACCAGCAGTTGTAGCAGGATGATTGAGCGTTCATTCTCAAATGGTTGAGAGTATATTTAGAACAGATACTACTTGTAATCACCTTAGCTTTCATCCAAAAAAAAATATTTTATTCTAACAATTTTGTGGAACACTAACTCGAGCCTCGTGATTAGCAAGAGCTTAATATGACATGTTATCGTTATTACTTGTTAATATAGCGAATCTATCAAAGGAAACAGTGGTTTAACTTTAATTTATGTATGTATATATATATATATATCATTTTAAAAAATCATGTATATATACATATGTAAAATGTCGAGTGTTTGAAAAAAAAATCAAGTGTTTGGCAATTGGCATTTGGAAAAGGAAAAAAAAAGGAAACACTGAGCATGAGTTAATCTGACATATGCATTGAGTCTTGAAATATGTAAAAAAAAGGGTTCAATGATCTGGAAAAAATCACAGCTCTGAAGCTCAGGATTAATGGAGTCCAGCTCTTGCTCGACTTGTATTCTTCTCCATTATTTTGTCATTATTTGCCTTCCAATTTCTGCCACGTCCAGCAGGGGAAAAAATGGCATAGATACCAATACCCTATTGCTCACGATTGACACTTCAATTTCGATCTCATCGGTTTAACCATTTCCATTTTCACGGTGCTAACTAGGGTTATAAATCGCAGTCACGATCGCGATTACGGTCTTATATTGCGATTTCAGACAAAAATAACTAAATTGTAAAAATTGATATCGCGGTTGCGGACCGCTTTTTAAATCTCTGGAACTGCTAATCCAAAACCCTTTTACTGCTACACATTACATTATCTGTGTTAAAGTAATTTTCTGGAACCAAAGGAGGAGTCATTTCAATTTTGATGGTGGCGTAAGCTAGGTCCCATTGGACACGATTCCAAAGGCTTTTTGGCCTCCTACAAATACTCCCTTCCCTCCCATTTCCATCAAACCAAAGCACACTCATTTCCTTCACTTGGAAACAAAGCATTTCTCTTCTTTTTTTTTTTCTTTTTTTTTTGAAGAAGAAGGAAACAAAGCATTTCCCTCTTCAAGAAAAGGGTAATAATCTCAATTCCACAAATCTTTTCTTTTCTTTTGTTTTTCAGGATTTCTCCCATTAATCCGTTCTGGGTTTCGTTTTTTCAGTACAATTCTGCCTTTTTACGATGTCTGGTCCACTTAGCAAGAGCTTAAGCTTGAACATCACCGGAGAAGCCATTCATGCCGCCAAGAAGCGAGGCATATTATCGGTTCTGGGATCGGGTACTGATCGGACACCAACCACCGAAGGTTCTTCTCTTCGGAAAATTTTATCAGCTGATATATGGAGCTCCATCATTTCAAAGAAACCCGACGACGAGTCCTCGAAATCGCTTCCCCCGCCTTATATCCACCCTCTTGTGAAAAGATCGGCGAGTTGTTTAAGCGAGAAAAGCCTCCAAATCTGCACCGAGAGCCTCGGTTCCGAGACTGGCTCCGATGGGTTTTCTTCGTATCCTCCGTCGGAGACCGGCGACGCGGTGGAAGATCAACATGGAGTAGTACCCGAACAGCAAAAAACCGCTTGTTTTGATGATAAAGACGATCACCCGAGGATCGGTAAATGTAACTATGATGCAATCGGGAAGAAATCGCCGCCGTACGGATCGTTTCCACCACCAATACCTTCCCTTGGCAAAGACGGCGCGTCGGTTCGTATGGAGACTCATCGTAACAATGGCCGATTGGTTCTGGAAGCTGTTTCAGTCCCTCGGAACAACAACTTCCTCGCTCAACGCCAAAATGGTCGCTTAGTCCTCACTTTTGCCAACGCCATTAACGAAGCAGAAAGCTTTGGAACCGAGGAGAAAGGAACTGAAACAAACACATTCGAAGAAGAAGAAGACATGGGTGAGGGTCATAAGCTTGAGAGTGGAGCAATGAATATGGAGAGGTTAACTGCAATGATGAACAAGCCCGTATGGTTATCAAATAAGAACCCAACATGGCCCAAAACATTCGATGAAACAGTTAAACTTGGGAAAGTTGAGCCCAGCACCCCAGCGCCGGCGCCGGTGGCTAGGCTGTTTCCGCCGCCGTCAACAATCAATGCGTATGAGTACTACTGGAGGAGGTCCGAGCAGCCGATGTCGTCAATGGTGGACAAACAACTGATTCACTCGAATGATCATCATCATCAACAACAACAGCAATTGGTTGTTTTGAGAGGGAACAATGGCGATTACTTTGTTCCTCTGTTGAAAGGCTGCAAAGAGACAAGGAGGTCTCTTATATACTTGGATCCGTATTGCATCGCCACTACATGAAGATTATTGTCAAATTTGTGCCTACACTTAATTGTCTTTTTCCCCCTTCCTAGTTAGTTTTTTACACTATCGCGGGTGATTGTGTAGTCAAATTTCCAATAAAAAAGAAAAGGGAAGGTGATTGATTACTTTTGAGATTTTTAGAAGTTGACATGACAATGCTTTGTTTTAATTAAACAGTTAAATATTTTATTTGTGTCAGTTTTGAGTTGACTGTTCGTTATTCGAAAAAAAACTTAAAAAAAACTCTTTTTAATCTGTCCTTCGACCGACACGCGGCGACCCGCTCTCGCAATCAGACGACAATCATTTATACAATTATAATAAGGTGTTTAGCAATCTAAAATCCGTTGTTTGGCCTGAGCGGGTGTTTCCCACATGGATTTAACGCCTATTTCCTCACAATTGAATTTTCAACTTTTCCCAAAACGGTCATTACAACCAACGAAAAAAATTGTTGGTTTTATAATATATTCACTAAACTTATAGTTGTTTTTCCAGAAGAAAAAAAATCAACCTTTCAATTACCTATAAAATATAGTATTATCGATTAATATGATATAGAATCAATTAAAAAACTGCACAAGTATTATTTTAGCGTAAATTTTACAAATGGTCACTAAACTTTGGTCATCTATTCAATTTGATAACCAAACTTTCAATTACTTCAATGTTACCATTAAACTTTCAATACATAAGTATTTAATTGGGTTAGATGTTTTTATGTATTATAAGTATATCATGTTCGAATTTTTTAAAACCATATTTTCTCCCTTTTTTCAGGCATTAACAACGTTCTAACACGTGTATTAAATATTGTACTACACTTTTTAAAAATAAGCTTTGTCTAGTGGTAAGCCCGCGCCTCTTCCACCAAGGGGTACCTAGTTCAAATCCCCCTTTGTCTCAAATTTTGTGTTGCTTCCATTTTTCATTAACAATGTTATAACATATATATTGAATGATGTACTTCATTTCACACTTGGTCTAGTGGTAAGTCTATGCCTATTCAATCAAGGGGTCATTGATTTGAATCCCCCTAGTCCCAATTTCATGTTGCTTCAATTTTCCTTCTCCAATCGGGTGACACGTGTCATCACCTGATTGGAGGAGAAATTAATTAATTAAATAAAATAAAAATAATTAAAATCTTCCAATAAGGCAGTGACATATTTATTTTATTAGATTAAAATTATGACTAAATTGATAAACTGTTTAATTATAAGAGATTAAATGTGTAATTATACTACTTTTATTTAACAACCCCATCAACTTTTCTGTTTTTTTAACGACTGGTGGCATAATTGAACCATTTAAATAATTAAGTAATATATTTACCAAAATTGAAAGTATAGTGTCAAATTAACACCAACCCTATAAGTAATTGGTCATCTATTTAGATTACCCTTAAAAATATATAATTATTTGGTAGTACTATTTTATTTGGGTGAGTCACGTATGTAATTCTTTTTGTCAAACCGGTTCAACCTCAAATCCAATTTTTAAATCACCCATTTATTCAAATTGCATTGTAATTACTGAACGGTTCATGAATATATAATACCGTGTGTTATGTTTAGATTATATTTGATTTATTAAATGTGGACCGATTAATGATATAAAATTTATATAAATTATAATTAAATTAAAAAAAAATAATTATAATTCGAGCCAAGATAGGTATAATTAGGATTCATTTCCCGAATTCATAAATTGAAACCAACCAACAAATTGGGCCGATTCCGTTCTATTGATTCGTATTCGCCTGTGGATCGCTAAGGCAAAAGGCTGCCCAGCGAAAAGAGAATCAATCTGTGGAAATACACAGAAGAAATCAGGCATGGGAGAGAGCAACAACAGCAGCGTCGATGAGGATTTGCTTCTCAAAGAATTCTTCGCTGAAGTTGGCGAAGTCGAAAGAGACAATGAAGTCATCAGGTTTTCTCTTTTTCTCCTTTTCTTTGAGTTTCGTAATTATTCTCCCGTTAATTTGTTCTTATGCGTGGGATTTATGGGGTTTGATTGGTCTCAGCTATTAGGGTTTATACTTTGATACCTGCATAAACTATGAATTTGATTCTTTTTTCCATTTTTTTCTGTAAAGTTTGAGCTCAAATAACATTCTTAACCATTCGATGAATTGACTAACATTTTAAGTTTGATATTTATAGTTACAACAATATGGTATTATGGTTAGTTAAGAATATGTGTATAATTTGTTGCTGATTTTTCCATTTAATTTTTGATTGGCGTTCTTTGTATATGATGCTGTTTTTAATTCCAGATTACATTGTTTTCCGTTTTGTATTACAACTCGATATTAATGGATGTTTTCAGGATCATAGTCATGCAAGTAGCCAAGTACTATCTAAGTCGGCGAAAGCACTTAATACAATTATACTTGATAAGGGAGTGCATCGATGCCTTCCGGATTAGTATAAACGGTGTTCTATTACCCTATGTTTACGAGCATCAGAAGTTGAAGGGAATTTAGATGCACTTGCTTATGATAGATGAGTCTATGTAACATGAATTTGGGGCTCTTTGATATGCATTTGGTGGTTTAGTGCTGTAGCCCTTGTGAAGCATTATTATTATTTTCTAACCCCCTTGTGCCTATGTTGAGATAACCAGAGATGCAATAGAAGTTGAATATATGGCTCTCTGTTTTGCCAAAGCTTGTTGTTCTGTTTGAAGTGTCATGCCCCATAGGTGTTAGATATGTGGCCAAAATGGGTACTTTAGGGGGTAAAGAAAAAAGAAGAAGAGAGTTGTAGCAATATAGCTGCTCTCTCCGGCCCTCCCTCTCTCAATAAGTAATATTTTATTTGGCTGTTGTCTGAGTCTAAAACTGCAATAAATACCATTATGTCCATTATGCATGTATGGCTTGGTTATATTCATTTTGCATTAACCTCTGAATTTGGGAAGTTCTATATTTGGATAAATGATTCTCTGTTTTTCTTCATGACCGTTACTGTATGACATTCTTGAGAGGCCCATCTTATTTGAAATAACTATCTTAATCCAAAAGAGATTTTACTTTTTCCTGATTCTTGTTCCAATACCAAAGTGATATGGGTGTTCATAAGAAAGCTACCTGATCATCACTTATTTTTTAATTATTTAATGATCCTTTTGTTTTATGTTGTCTTCCAACTAATTTAGTTTGCTTCTAGAAAATGATAACAATTTTGGTTATTTTTAATGAGCTACTGTCCTCTATCTTCCCTTGATTAACTTTTGGCGCGTAAATTATTTCTGGAAATCGTAGGATCCTTTCATGCTTCAAGTTAAATCCATTTGAGTTTCTGAAGCTACCATTTGATTCATCTCCAGAAGATGTCAAAAAACAGTATCGCAAGGTATCTTCTTCTTCCATGAACATTTCCTTAGCCATTGTTGATTTTATAACTTGGATTGTTATTGATTTATTTCATGATAAACATATGCAGTTATCATTAATGGTCCACCCTGATAAATGCAAGCATCCACAAGCAAAAGAGGCTTTTGGAGGTTTGTTGATTATGTTTTGCTACATCTTATACAGTGCTCTTTTCTCACATCCGGAAAGCCTGCCGTATAGATTAACTTCAAATAGAACATTATCCGATTAATTAGCCTATTATTGTTGTTGTTCTGTTACCTGTGATGCTTGGTAACCAATATTGTTGATAAAAAGGAATTATTCCTCCTTACCCCTTCCGAGGACCCATACAGTGAATAAAAATTCAACACCCTGATATTCAGCACTGCTGATTATTGATAAAGATAACCCAACATTAAGGGCTTGTGCAGATTGATTATCTAAGGTTTTCTTACTGCATCTTCTCTTTTGTCCCCCAACTATAAGAAGCCATCAGCATCAAATGTTGAAATGCAAGTAAATTTTATTGAGTTTTTGTCCCTTGAGCTAGGCATTGGCTATTAGTTCAAATGATGAGATTTAGCATGGAACTTAATGAATCAGAAGATGATAATGATTCATGGAAAAAAGAAAAACAATGATGGTTTGTTCTTGCTGAACACAAAAAAGAACATAAAACTAGATAAAGAATCAAGGAGATTCTATTTTAGCTCTAATAGTCCTAATTTCCATCTAGTTTGGCACCATAAATATTTTCCTTTGCAAAAAGTTGAAATCATTTAAGGCCTAATAACACCAGATGTTAGCATTTAGAAACACCAGAATCCAACTTAAGAGTTGCAGTGAGATTAACCAGGTCGTAGCACCACCACTTTCACATAAGATATTGGAATGTTGCGTCTTGCATCCACATACTTATAAACCTTGTTTGTTTAAGTTGTACTCATTATTCCCTTGATGCATCTGTATTTATTTTAGAAGTACTACTAATGTTTATATCATAATGACTTTTGAGCAGTGTTGGCAAAAGCCCAACAACAATTGCTTGATCAACAAGAAAGGGATTACATCCTTAGCCAAGTTACTGCCGCAAAAGGTAATGCTTGGATTTTAGTAACGCTCTCAGGAGGCCTTATCTATTTGCTCGAAATTGTTACGTCTCACATAAAAAATTCTTCAAAATCAGACATTTGTTTGGAATCTTATTGCCGGTGTCATGTAGGTAATGCAGAGTCTAATTGTAGATTTTGTTCTCACTTTTCTTTGGTTAACTTTTCCTTTTCATCGGAAATGTGCTATCATATTCATAACATGCATCTGTTCGTTTTGATCTTTTTGACTTCAGCCTTTTCTCTTATTTTCCCCCCTCATACATGAATAAGCAAAATAAACCTGAAACCTGTGGTAAAAGAAATAAGTTCTCATGTTCCATTTGATGCAATGTGCAGAAGAACTTAAAGCTAAGAGGAAGAAGCAGTTGAAGAAAGACACAGCTTCCAAGTTGAAGTCATTAGTTGACGAGGTATGTCCTTAATATGTTTTCCTTACAAGCTTCTCATATACCAATTTGGTGTAATTAGAGTTTTAGCTTTTCATATTTTCGAGGAAGTAATGGATGCTGTATTATCTGTCAATATGCAGCCTTGAATGAAAGTGTGTTTGTTATATTTTACAACAGAATTGTCGTAACTAACATTCTTGTTGGCTTTTCTATGTCTGATGTTGACCTATCCCATCCAATTCCTTTAGATTCTTATGCAAAGAGAAGGGACTAAGCCAGTCTGTTTATTTGCAGGGAAAATCTGAACAAGAATACCAACAATCAGAGGAGTTCCAGCAGGAGTTGAAATTGAAGGTTAGAGAGTTATTAACAGAGCAGGAATGGCGGCGGAGAAAGATGGCAATGAGGGTATACTGGATTCTGTTAACATCCTTGCTTTCTTTAGTTGTTGTTGGCCTAATCACCTCTTCTTACGTCATCTCAGATATCCGAAGAAGAAGGTCGAGTAAAGAAGGATGAAGAAGAGCAAAGGGAGATGTGGAAAAGGAAGCGCGAACATGAGGAGCAGTGGGAAGGAACGAGGGAAAAGCGAGTATGTTTTTTCTTTTCTTTTTTTGAAGAACCCAGAATAGGGAAGTTACAGGTTCAACCTCCTCATGGTTCTTGTTAAACACTTAAATTGTTGGTTCTCTTCTCTGTTTCTTGGCCCAGGTTTCAAGTTGGAGAGATTTTATGAAGTCAGGGAAGAAGGTAAAAGTCATGCACAATATATATATATATATATAGGAAAAAGGATTGACGGGTTGTTTGTTTGTTTGCCGACAGACGAAGAAAGGAGAACTTCGTCCACCGAAACTGAAGACAGAGGATCCCAACAAATCGTATGTTCAGAGGCCTGTAAAGCGGGGTTAACTGCTGCTGCTTGCAGATTCTATTACAATGTAACTTTCAGCAAACTACTCTGTATTCCAAATCTGATATCACCTTTTGATGAATCGTTCTGGGTTTATCAGTATTTTCCAAATTATTTTTACATATATATGTAATATATTTATACGCCTACATTTACATCTGTAGTATATGTATTTATGCATTTATACAAGTTCGATAACATAAATTAATATTTAACTTATAACGATATGCGAAACATACAAGTTCAATAACATAATTTGTATTCTCTTTTTGTTTGGTGTGAGAATTACGAGGGTTCAATTTTATCAAATTATTCTAATATTAACGGTGACACTAGTTTATTGTCGAGTTTACAAAATTCCAAGAGATATTTGTTAATAAGTTGTTTTTTGAGTGTGTATTCTAAATAGATTTGAGATTTGTATTGTAGACTCGTTATGTAATTATTTTGGGGTAGCAATAGGCTGAAATTGCTTTGTATATATCTCTAATTTGAAGGAAAAGAAAATGACATTAATAAAATTAGTGAAACAATTAAGTATGTAAAACTTTTAAATTTTACACTTTTTTTGAATTGTTAGATAGAGAGAATGGATGGCTCAAATTAACTCCTTAATCTTCACATATTTACTGTTAATCTCATACATTCAATTCACTCATTCAATGGTCCAAAAAACGTGTAAACCTTAAAGAGTTTTACACTGTGTAAACAAATCTAACCCTATATATATATAAAGTTGTATTGGTTGTGCATAGTCATTGGTCAAGAATTTGTAGGGTATTGACCTAATAAATAATCAGATGAGAACAGAGGATGTAAACGTAAGCCCCTTTTGATCAAACCTGCCTAAACGTCCTCAAAGTCGTTTACTCGAGTTTCATTTTTATCTTCACACAAAAAACATTACAAGATTGTACATGTGAAAATTACACCAATCTATATACCCCCTCTATATGATACACACACATATATTCATGTTATTTCTCTCATCATCACATATAATGGACCTCAAAAGGAGGGCATAAAAATATTTTGATCTAAAATGATATAAAACTAAATGTGAAGAAACCACCCTGACTGCCTGCTTTCTATGCTCAAATTTACAGTGGGAGAAGCCTGGATTGCAACTTCCACCAAACCTACACCGTATGCAATCTGGTTCCCAAACTTGCATCTTTTTCATCATCTGCACAGTCCTGAAACTGCCAAAAAACCAAAATGTCGTAGAGCCTTGCAAGTGGGAGAGATTACGTGTTTGGGAAATGCCTGTATATGGCATAATGCCAACATGCTCTATAGCATGAGACCAAATGAGTATACATAGAAACAACCGGAAGGATCTACTTATATCCAGGCAAGTGAGCCTCGGTCATTTGCATTCGCTACTTGAGGACGACCTCTGGTTGGTGTCGCAGGTCTGTTAGCATTCAGCTCCTGCATCCATGTATCTTCTGTATGACATTCCGGTGATGCTTCAGGTGATGACATTGCTGGGGGTAAAGGATGAATGAGTTTGGGAACTACCACGAGATCTCTACCCAAAACTAAGATTGCACCAGCATTATTTGCAGTACCTGAAAAAGCAAAAACAATGCAAAATTTAAAGGCTAAATTCTGAAGACCTGATGAACGAAGGGTGCGTAAATTAAAACATAAGGCAGGGGACACACCACAATAATTGGTAGCAGAGAAAAGGGTGATTAAATGTCCCTGTGCAAAGCGCTCAAAGCCATCCATAACACACTCATGAGCACGAACAATCAACTGGAGATCATTGTTATTGCAGAATTCCATAACACGATCAGGCTGCAAAAGGAAAACCCATATACAAAATAAACAAAGAAGCCGGCTAAAGGAGCATCTTAAGTCGAAAGTTTTAGCTTTCAAGGGTTTAAAAGCAATATCTAAGTACTTCCTCAAATATTGAAATCAATGCAACATGTAGCTACAAAGGACTTGAATTGTTGTAGCTTAACAAAAGCTTTAAAGTAGCATACCCACCCCAAATGTAACCAAACCTGGACCTCTAGCATTTGGCCGCAACCCTTCGACACTATCATTTTCCGTTGGATCGGACCTAGAGTAGAAAATGACAATAAAATGAATCAGCAAATTAAAGCAACGAATACTATATTTCATGACCAGAACAAACAGTAACATCCACTGACCATAATAAATCCATAAGAACGATTGAGCCTGCTTCCATTGTAATTGGACGATGTAGGTTCTCAATCTGTTCCACATGATTTATAGACCGACCAATGCCACCATGCATACAGATGATTTTCTTTTCAATTAAAGCTGCCAGAGGAAGCCAATTGAATAAACGGTTTATGCGATGCCATGCCCATATTCCATCTCTTTCACCCTGTTACACAAGCTATCAGATTTGCAACAAAAATATTATTCGACAAAGCTTGACTTGAAATTTTTCTAACACATGAAACAGTACCATGCGCTCAATACACTCAATCCGGAAGCCAAAAAGTGCATTGATATCTGCAGCTTCGTGATTCCCCCGAATTAGATGTACATTATTGGGATACTCAACCTGCAACATTGACATAATTAGGTGGGTCATGATATAATTTCAATAGGAAGTAAAAGTGAGCCTGATAATATAGTGGAAGTACCAAACTTCTATATTTACCTTCAAAGCAAGTAGAAGAGTAATGGTCTCCAAGCTGTGTTGGCCACGGTCCACATAATCCCCTAAGAAGAGATAATCGATATATCTGACAGTAATTTATACAAAATTAGTATCATGTAAAACAAATGTCAGATTAGAAATGAGATGCAATACAGCACATGCAGATTACACATGAGAAGACAACAGTATTTATAGATACTAAAAATGTCAGTCATTAGTATGCTGAAACATCCCCAATCAAGCCTTCAGAAAACAAGATCTTTTGGCCAAACACTTACGCAATGTCCCCAGCTGTTGAAGGTGCACCATATTCATCAAAAAGGCGCATAAGATCTCCAAATTGTCCATGTAGATCACCAAAAATCTTAATAGGAGCTTTCAGCTGTAAAACAGTTGGTTCAACAGTAAATATTCGTTCGGCACTTTCACAAAGATCTGCTATTTCGTTGCAGTCTAAGAAAAACTGTCGACAAACTGGAGGTTTCCAACCACGAGGCTTCAAAAGATGTGCAATGACCTGGAAAAAATGACAAAGCATTTTAGTTGAACAAATGAAACTTTTCAAGATGCTCAAGGGAAGCATTTTGAAACATCAAATAGGAGCACTACTGCAAGAATAATTCAATTCTTAAGAGAAACTTCCATCAGCTGTAACATTCACTAGTATCACAAAGACCGGTTGAAAATCAAATCAGATGTTCAATGTATAAGAATTAACTACATAATTGAACTGACAATAAATAAATAAATAAATGGGTTTTTTTATGTCCAGTAATCCAATTAGAATGAGAGAAATCTCAAGTATGAATTTCTCTCCAAGCATAGAACTAATAGCAGAAGACATTTATCTTAGGTGCATTGCTGAAGATTGCAGAGGAATGACAAGATTTATGATGCAATCAGAGCAAAGTGATGAAATCAGGCCTCCAAAAAATCACATGAAAAATAATGTCGCTTTTCCAGCTGTTTTCTTTTTTCCTTTTCTTTCCTCCTTTTCTTTGATATCTGAATTAGAGCTATGACTGATTAAGAAGCCAAGGGAATTTTTTTTCACAGTATGAGATGTATAGCTTCTGCTGGCAAATCCAGGTATATATATCCCTTCATGTGTTTTCTTCATTGGATGGTTCCAACGTGCATCAAGGGTAATAACCACCATCTTCACTAGGATATAAAGAACGGAGCAACCTGTCATCTTCACTTAAAAGTAAAAAAAAACACTCTCGTCCTAAATTTTATTGAGAACCACATCTATAAAAATAAAAAGGATTCATCCTATTTAAGAAACCTCAAAGACTCGAACTATGATCAATCACATTGCAATAAGGATAAATGCTTTAGCAATATCTTATTCCATAAAATAAAAACCATTCAAAATTCAAATAGAGAGAAATCATTCTTAAGTGCTAGTGTTTGAGGTTTTGGGCAACAGCCATGCAGATACTGATCTTACTATTCAACACTGTCATTTGGTCATTCAACAAATACCCCAAAAACACACAGGTTCTATGAAGAAGAAGAAGAAGAAGAAGAAGAAGAAGGCACAGGTACCTTTTTGGGGATACTATTGATTGACATCTGTCTATCTAAGAGTTTCCTGGCTGCAGTTGCATTCTCAGGAGTCCCGTAGCTAACCCGCCTGCCTTCATTTTCAAATTGATCAATAGACAGCTGTCTGACCATTCCACCTAACGCTCCACCAGTCTCTGCTGCTATAACAACCTGTTGGCATAAAGGAAACATTAGACAACGTCATGGCTAACAAACAATGCCATATTGACCTGAGACCAGTACAATGTAGATAAAATTTTCTAATACTGACAGCTCTATGGTGAAGCCGAACTCCAGCAGGTGCAACATTATTTGATCCAGCAGAGTCGGGCATCTTAATCAAAGTAGACGTCTGTTTTCCACTAGGTGTAGCCTCTGCCCCTCTATCCCTATCAGGAAGTTCGGCTTCTCCATTAACTTGTCGTGCCTTGGCAGCAGCAAGTGTAGCACTTATAGCCTCAGCTTCAGCAGCCGATGCCTCAACCAAATAGTCAACACCTTTGCTCATTCTCCTGCAAGTTATACCACATTATACAGCTCCTAGAATTAACAGAGGAGGCTTAACCATTCAAGGGACATGTAACACAAACAAGTATATATGGGCAGCTTACCGGGATCCTTGAAGCATCACATTCTCAGTGCTTATGTCAGCATACATGTCCCCATTTACAGGAGGAGCAACTGGAGTTCCCAGCACAACTGCTCCATCAGGAACTGCTTCAGTCATTGTTTGCCTAGCTCTTTCGTCAATAATTCCATACCTTCCAGGTAATCGTGCATTAGAAGCAGCATGTGAAGCTCCCATTGTTGTCTCTGCAGCTGCCAGGTCTTCAGCAACAAGCAGGTCATCAAGTAATACACCTACAGCACAAATATAACATATTACCACACTACAAAAATTATCAAATATTGATTCTCATACGGATTAGCAACTAAGTATCAGAAATAGATGTAGCTTAAACTATATGATAAATGAGAAGAAATAAAAAAATTCCATGAAAAAGGAACTTAAAGAAATAAACTTCTCTAATATTCAACCCAAAGATGAATTAAAAACTTTTCTAGACTTACAACTAAAATTCAAACATAAGTAAACAGGAGCATTTTCAGTTAGGGCACAATGCAAAGAGCAAAAACAAAATCCACCTTCACCAATTTCAAACATTCAAAATTTGATCGCATGAAGTGGGGAAGAACCAAGGCCGCCAGAGTTATCCCCGAGATCAATCTTTGGTCCTTACAACCAGCTACTTTACAAATTCTGCAAATCAGTGTGTACTATTTAAATGTATAATGATGATGCCAAGATTAAACTTTCACTGTTCATACTAGCCCATTTAAGACCATATTCTTATCCTAATATTGTTTTCTTAGTACGCCCAATTCAACCCTGGTCATACCACTACCAGGTTTCCTCTTCTACTACATGCAATCATCAATCAATCACTACTCAAATATTAAGGCCTATGTATCTAATTGATAACTAATATTTCAATGCTGAGGATCTAAAAAAACGGGGTGCACATGTTAAAGAATAAAAGGCTATCTTACCACCACGTAAACCACCATAAATAAATATTAAGTCACCAACAGCTGCAGCCGCATGTCTGCAACGCCTTGTCAACTCAACAGAAGCATCTCCACCAGCAGCATCAGCACTGTATCTTCCAGTCCTTGGGCTAGTAACAACAGATTTTGTATCACACCAAACTCCCGCGGCAGTATCCAACACTATCAGAAATGTGAATATGTTAGCAACTAGTAGATGTACAGAACTAGTGTTTTCTTGATAATACATGGATGAGTGTTCATAGTAATAATTAACATTTCCCATCAAAATAATAAATTAAGCCATTGAACATGTCCTACTTTTTTATATAAATTTAACAAACTTCCAGAACCTTATAGTGCCCGAGTTCAGTTCAGGTGACAATCCTTCAGATAGATATGTCTTGAAATTTCATAGTAAAATATTATTAAAATATCAAACAGCAATAATTTTAGTTAGTTATTATAAGATGGAAAACCCCAAGTTAAATATGGGTGGACCACTTTCAGATCTAAGAAAAGCCGTTCCCTACAGTCTACAGTACAATACCATTGCATCCTTTTCCCCGCAGAAAGGGGAGGGCATTGGGGAAGTTTACAACAGATTTGACCTGAAAAAGCTACTTTTAAACCTTAAATCTTCTACAAACCCACATTTGATAGTGTACCAGTAAAACCACTAGCACAGCACAGCACCACCAGAAGTCAAGACATAGGAAAAATAAGATCAAGTACCTGCAACGCTTGATGAGTCTTCAACCATACGTCCACCACCAAGCGCTCCACCAGAAACATGGAGTCTTGCATTGACAAAGACCTAGAAGCATCGCATGCACATGTGACTCATCTAACTAGATTCATGGACTAAACTAAATAATTTAAAAGTGAGTGCAAGGAAGAAAAGAAAAACCTACTGCTGCATGTTGATATCTTGGTGATGGTGAGACACCAGGAGCAATTGCCCATTCCCAACGGCCATCCCTGTGTTTTGCAAGTCCATATGCACTTGCCAATGGCTGAAAAAAGAATCGCAGAGAAAGGAAACCATGGACAGAGAACAGATTGAGCAAATCTAATGCTAACAAAGGACCAACACGTTTTAATAGTACAGAAAGGACAAAATTGCGACACCATTACATGCATCTCAAGCACAATCTTCTAAAATATCTTCATTGCTATTATTTTCAAATTCTTCAGAATTCATTAGAATGCCTCTTTCTTCCTATTAACATGGATAAAATATATACTGAAATTGATGCCAAAATTCATTCAGATTTATTTAAGCGTTACCAAACTGAACAAGGAAAAGCTGCCCTGAGCAATAACAAATGACAAGTTAAAACTATAGGTTATGAAATTTTATGGCATATTGTTCAGGAAACCAAATTTAAAAAACAAACATAATTATGCCATACATTTACTAACTCTAGACCATAGAATGAGGACTTCTCAACTCACCACGCTGTTTGCATCCCTCCCTCCACAGAGCAGAAGAAGACCATCCGATCGTGCACTTGCAGTAGCATACCTAGTTAAACAAAAATTGTAAACAAGTAACTAATCTAAAATGATCAACATAAAAAATAAAATAAATAAAAATAAAGAACAATAATCACACAGGACGCTTGACATCTTTGTCTCCGAAAGCATAAGCAAGACTACAAGCTTTAACATACAATGTCACAAAGGAAGCAATAAGTATGATATCAGAGAAGTGACGATCATTTTAGTTCATATCTTGCATACTGCTCTTTCTAAGAGACCCATAACTACAAAAATAAAATCAGAGCGTATATCCTAAGATTGGCCAATGAACACCAATTGTGTGTGTAGTTTACGAGAGAGAGTGTACATGCATGGAGGTGGACCTTCCCCTTCGGGTTCCAATTTACGCCATTCATAAGGCTTGGCAGCAGTGTCCAACGCCCATACATCTGCCAAAGGTCGTTTTCCTAACATGATGCACCAAAATTTTCAACAAACAATTCATTAGAAAATCCCAACATACATGAAAATAAAATATAAGGCATTTAATGATAATCTTTAAAAAGTGCATGCAAGAAAAACAGAGAAAAAATATTTACCATCATTTCCGCCAATTGCCATGAGATACCTTTGCCCTACTAAAGCCATAACATGGCCATAGCGTGGCCCTGGACCAGGGCCTTGAACAACAACCCTGAAATACAATTGACAGTCCTATCATTAAACCAATTGTAACACTATACATAAGGTGCATGCACATGCATCCTTCAAGGCCCAACCTATGCCACCGTGGTCGTTGCTGTGTGAGATCAAGAACATTAAGATCCTCAGCAGACAAACCAGCTGGACCAATTCCACCCTGAGTCAAAATAAAAGCTCCCAATGAGGAATACTTCTTGCAGTAGGAAGAAGTTTAACTAAATAATTTATAAACAGGAAAATATATACACACGCTATAAAATACCGCATTGTGTACAAACCTGAATGACTACCATAGTTCCGACAGCAGTTGCCACATGTGCTGCCCTGGGTGTAGGTGGCTCTCCAATGGGTGTGATCCTATGAGGCAAATTACATTAAGTCATGATGAATTTAGGAAGGTAAGAAGCAGTCATGAAGCCTTAGTCCTAGACATACCTAGACCATTTATTAGTTAGCGCGTCATAAGAGTGCACATCGGCAGTAGCACCTGCTAGTCCTGCAATTTAATTGAAACAAAACAAGTTTAAACCATGAAATTATCCACAACGAAGAGAAATTTCTAGAGAGATAATTTGTTAGAAGGGGGAAAGGGGGCAATAACAGCCTTGACACACCACATGTTACAAAGATTTGTAGAGAGCCACAAATTCATATAAATCCAAATAAGGACGATCAAACATCATTGAGCTTTTCTAAACAAAACAAAGGGAAAAAGAAGAAGAAGAAGAAGAAGAAGAAGAAGAAAAAGAGGGGGGGGATAAAGAAGGAGAAGCTAATATGAAGGACGATGTATTGGAGTCCAAATCATCCTCGGTGCTATCATAGTAAATGGCACTAGATCATGAGCATTTCAAAAGAATGAAGAGGGTTTTTTTTAGTATTAGAAGCATGAATTATAAAACCAGGAAAATATAGGCATATTGTTTTTGGAAACAAAACAGGTTATATTTGGAATGTGAGTCAAGAACAGGATATTTAAAACTGTAAGCTGGAAACAATCATATAGGCATTTTCAATTTGACTTTGAAACTAGGTGAGATGTATAAAAAGTATTCAGACTCCACGTTGCACATAAAACATCTTTAAAGGAGGATATTAATTCTTATTAACTTCACTTCTAGACTTCTACAACTTTTTAAGACCAAAAGAAAATCTGCATGGACAAAACTGGGTGAATGTGGAGTTCATATGCCACCTCCATTATTACAAGCTACAGGAACAATAAAATCCATTTAACACGTATTCAAAATAGAAAAACCTAAGAGACAATTCATATTCTGTTCAATAAAGTACCAGCCTTCTATACTTGCCTTGGCACCGCCTTACCTAAGAGACAATTCATATTCATATTCTTTTGGTTTTGGAGTAGTAGTTTCTTCACCAATCCAACAGAAATGAAGACAGTTATATACATTACAACTAATCCACAACAAAAAAAAGTTCGGCCAGGCATAAGCTAATGTTCCTCATCAAATATGAACATTTGGAGGTAAAATTGCAGGGTTTACAGAGTGTGCATCTTAAATCCTCCAAGGTTCTCGAACATCAAATATGAATAGCCAAATTTCTATGCATCTAAAAAAGTTTAAGATTTCTTATACAAACATCAAATCAAAATGAAATACAACAAAACCAACTTACTGATTCCAGCGCTTCCAGCAGATGTTGGAGTCCCAGAGGATGCAGAATTCCCTTCTAGTGCCGTGGCACCACCAAACAGAATCAACCTGGGCCCAATGTAACCAGGCGTCCCTTCTTCCCCCACAGCTGCAACAGCCGTCAGGGTATGCCCACACCTAGGGCCGGGACCGTCTTCTTTCTTCTCTATGACCGCATTCACCACCGAATAAGTGGGAGCACACCTCGGCCCCACCACTTGAGTTTGGGGCTGTCCTTGAGCAGCAGGCGCAGCTGCTGCAGACTGTTGTTGCGCCGAAGAAGGAGGAGACCCAAGTCCTGGTGTTGAAGCCTGGGTCTCTTGTTGATGGTTTTGTTGTTGCGATCGTTGCTGCTGATGTTGCTCCCTCTCCATTGGTGCCGGAGATTGCATAGCTCCATTGTTAGTCTGATCGTGATCGGTCTCTGACACCGTCGACGAATCCACATCCATTTCTCTAATGTTCCCAAATTAATCCCTAGGATTAGTAAATCGTAAATTAAGGGCGCCTGTCTTTGCTCTACGCTAATGCTCTTCCATTGACGGTGTAAGCTTGAGCTTTGGCTTATACCGCTTAACTCATTTACCGCGTCTATGAAGTAGGATGCGAAGACATGCAATTATAAGCCAAGATTCTTCAACAACGGCTTTCGCTCACGAAACAAATCACCATGCGTGCAAGACCACCGCCGTATCCTTCGTGAGGCGGAGGGTCTTCACCGGAAGGATTGATAAGCACCGGAGAAAGCTGAAGATAAAGAACTGAAAAAAATAACAAAATAAAAGTTAAAAAGAAACCCTTAATAGGGATAAATCAAGATCTGCCACCTAAAATCAAAGGTAATTAGGCTTTTTTCGAAAACCCTAACTTAGTTCATGAGTTAAACACCTCGTAAATAATTCCACAACACTTTCCATAAAGGAAAGAAATGACTTTCCAGAAAGAAAGAAAAAAGAACACGAATCTTGAAGAAACAAAAAAGAAAGAACGAAAAGACTCCTTTTTCAGTTTTCCTTCATTATTTCGTTCGAAGCTTTTTTATTTAACAAAAACAAACAAGAAAATGAAAGGGAAAATTATCTTACTTTTTTTGTTGGGGGGAGAGAGAAATGAAGTTTATTTAACTGCTTTCTAATTTATAGAGGGAGCAGCCGTTAAGGGGTGTACGGAAGGAGGAGTCGGGCGCCGTCTTGGTCTTGGAGGGGCAACCGGAAGGACGCAGAAATATTAACGGTGATTACCGGTTCCTATTTACAGGGAATTCTTTTCCTTGTTGCAACATATTAAGGAGGAATTCAAATTTTCATCCGCAATGTTATTTCTTGTGAATGACGCTGGGAGATGAAACCCGACACGTGGACGTACTATTTTCCGCTCTGCAAATAAGGGAATTAGGAGCATTTATTGTTTTCAGGATTAGTTTGCCATTTTGTACGGTGATAAACAATGACGCATATTATATGAAAGAAAATAGTTTACAAAGGAAATTTATTCTCTAAAAAATTATTTTTACAAGCATTATAATTTTAAAATTTAATTTATGGTTTAGAGATTTATGATTTAAGAATTATAATTATAATTTAAAATTAACGTTTAATATCTATAAATTAAAATTTAATATTACTCTAAAACTTAAATCATAAATATAATTAAAGCAATGATCACCAGTGGTTGAGAAGTATTCCTACCATAAACTCATCTTTTATGGATTATATACAATGGTTGCTTAGTTTATTAACCGTTAATAATTACTGAATTAAATTTTTAAATGCGAATGTTATATTAACCTAACTTAACAAAAAAAAAATTATTAAGTTGTGTTATAATGATATTTTCAAGAAGAAAATTAAGATTCAAGAACGTTGTTTTCATCTAAATTTTCTTCTTCCCCTCTAAGTAGAAGTAAAATAGGATTTAAAAAAAAAACTTAATTAAATCTATTTAACATTTTTTTATTGAGTATATAATAACTTGATTGTTAAAAGTAAGGGTGGGCAAAATTTAATTCAATTAAACTGATGTGTTAAATCAACATTTATCGTATTTTAAAGCATTAGCGTGGGATAGAATATCCAAAACTCATCCATGTCTAGTGTGTTATGTGATATTACAATTGTCATATAAGCAGTAGCGGATCTAGAAAGTTATCATCGGTTTGGCCCATTAAAATAGTAGTAGAAAATTATCTAATATAACTCATATATGGTTTTGAAATTTTAAAATTTCATTGTTCACTATTTTACATTTTTTATTATATATATATATTTATTTAAATAAAATTGAAATATTTTTTAAATTTTTTATCTATAACTTAATTGATTTGTCAAAAATATAAGTCATAAAAATATAAATTTAAATTTATTTATTTAAAAATAGTTTTTCTCGCAAGTTTCAACAAAACAACAGATAAATATATTACATTTATATTCTTTTTTAATATTACAAATGAGTTGAAAGCTTTTACTAAAATAATATATTTTTAAATTTTAATTTGATCTTAATTTTGATTATGTTATATTGTTTGTATTTTATGATCATTATGTACTAGAGTGAAACCCCAACAATACTTGAAGAAATCATTTAAAAATTAATTAGTAACCAAAACATGTTTACATTATTTTTATTAAAAGATAATTATATAATATTTAAAAATTAATGAAAATATAAATAATATTATTTTTTCATTTTTATCTTTTATTTCAATTAAATTTTATTTCTTAAACTAATTCAAGGTTTATAAACTAAGCTAAACTTATATATTGGGCCATTTCTTTTATTCTTACTTGTCTAAAATTCAATTTACATTAATATTATAATATAAACTAAATGACATTTGTTTGGGCATGGGGTGGGCTAAGGCCTAAACCCAGATCCGCCCCCGCATATTGGAAATTATCTGATTACTTATTTACTTATTTTTTGCAAGGCTATTACACACTTAAGATGACATGTGAGGTGAGGGAATTCAAGAGTTAACATGCATTTCCTTCAATTTCAAAATCCATTTTGGTTCTTCTAGATCTATATATACATACGTGTATGTCTATATATATATATATATATAAAGATTGAATCCTTTTACACTGTGTAAAATTTGAAAATTTTACCTTTTTTTGGATCGTTGGATGAAGATAAATGGATGAACGAGATTAATAGTAAAAAATATGAAAATTACTGCTTGGAAAAAAACATAAAAAAATAATCTTAACCATTTATTATCATCATCTAACGGTTAAAAATGTTAAGTAATTGAGTTTTACACAATGTAAGTGGATCCTAACGCACACAAGTTATATATATGTGTGCACGCCATGAATTGTAGCATGGTGCTTTTATTCCATAATATTATTATTGATTGTGCCTAGGAGTGTTCAAGCTTTGGTTTTAACTGAATTAACCAATCGAACTAAATTTTTTTCGGTTGATAGGTCTATTAATTTTAAGTTCGATCGACTAATAATTAATGATTTTTTTCAAACTTCGGTTATCGGTTAATTAATCGAATTAACTGAAATTTGTATATTATATATATATCACATATATTTAATTTTAGTCATTGAACTTTTAAACATTACAAAATGATCATTAAATTTTTTATATATTATTAAATGACCATTAATCTTTATCAAATTAGCATAAAATATCATTGAATTTATTGAATTATTAAAAATTATCATTAAACTTTACAATATTTATCAATAATTTATAACGTGCAATGAATCAATGACCATTTTGTAACAGTTTGATAACTTTAATGGTTATTTTATAACTTTTAAAAAATTAGTGATTAAAAATATCATTTTAACATAGTTTATTGACCATATGGGTATATCCAAAAATTTTAAAAAATTTTGGTTAATTAAAAAACCGACCGAATTAATCAATTTTTTTCATTCAATTAAACTCTTTTGGGAAAAAAATCCGGTTAATTTATTTTTTGTAATTCAGTTCAGTCGATTAACCGAACCGACCGATTAAACATCCATAAACTATATCAAATCACATTTACCATGAAGAATATTCGATTAGTATAAAATATATTTGAGGGTAGATACACATAAAATTTCAAAAATTTAGGTAAGCACAAGTCGTAAATATTATAAAATATTTAATACTAATTCATAAAAATTGAAAAATGAAAGTAAAGTTTGAATTTTGAAAAGTTCATGGTGGGCACGGGCCCACCCCAGACAACATATAGATTGCCATTGCGTGCCAATAAGTTGGGGTTAGAGATTCAGTTTTAATATAAATGAAAAAAACCTTTGGTTCGGAAATTGTCTAGTAAAAGTTAAAATAACTTAAGATAACAAATGAATTGAATTTGAGTATTTTAATATTTGATTCGAGTAGAACTTAACAAGGAATCTCAGTAAAAAAAGTGGATGGTGTTTCATTTTAAGAAACTCAAGTTCAATCGCTTTTGTCTACAATGTGTGTGCATTATCAATGGATTTGAATATTTATGAACATATACTACTTTGTAATCACTTTTAGAATATTTTAAAAAATATTTGATTTGAGTAATTCGAACTTAAATGATCTTTGTATAAAAAATACTAGTATGGAGAAAATTTTCAAATTGAATTCAAATTCATGCTTGAATTTTGAATTTACATTTCACTAGTTAAATACAGTTAAGATATTATAAATAAGTAGTTATTTAGTACATACCAAATGCCATTTGTATATATTTAAGAATTTAACAAATAAACAAATAACTATTAAAAAAATAAACAAATAAATAGACGCTTTACTATCATTTTAATTATGTATACGAAAACTTTTCCGTTATAAAATACGAAAATTTCTACAACGTGCGACGAACACCGCTAAATACTAGTTAAATGTGTTTTTGAACATCACTGAACATCATTAAATTAATTAATAAATATTTAAAATTTTAAGAACTCATCAAATAATTAATAATTACTTTAAAAATTTTAATTAAATTATTTTTTATATATATTAAAATTTTATTTTTTTAATAAAGGTAAACTATATGTTTAGTACCTCACATATTTCCGTATTTCTATTGAATCTTCATTATTTAAATATTATTTCAATTTGACCCTATTTTTTATAATAATAAAAAATTTAACCCTTAACCCTCAACCTAAAATTCTAAACTATTAAACCTTTAAACTCTTAAACATATACCATAAACTATAACATGGTTTAGGGTATATGGTTTAAGAGTTTAAGGTTTAATAGTTTAGGGTTTTAGGTTGAAGGTTATAACTTAGGGTATATGGTTTAAGATTTTAAGGTTTTAGGTTGAAGGTTATAGCTTAGGGTATATGGTTTAAGAGTTTAAGGTTTAACAGTTTAGGGTTTTAGGTTGAAGGTTAAGGGTTAATTTTTTTATAAAGAATAGGATCAAATTAAAATAATATTTAAATAATGAGGGTTCAATAAAAATACAGAATTAAGTGAGTTACTAAATATATAGTTTATCCTTATTAAAAAATAAAATTTTAATATATAAAAATAATTTAATTGAATTTTTTAAAATAATTATTAATTGTATGATGAATACTTAAAATTTTAAATATTTATTAATTAATCTAATAATATTTAACGGTGTTCAGTATTAATGATGTTTAACGGTGTTTGTCGTACGTGTTATACTCATCCATAAAATACATTTGTGTATATACAATTTGTTTGCTTCAAGAACCGATCTCAGTTCTTTGAGCTGTGTTTTGAAGCCACGCGTAAAACTTCGGGGTATTATTGTAATTAGACTTTCCTTAAAGAAAGAAGAAAACCTACGCTCCGATGGACTTTAAAAAATGGCTCCAGAATCGCAGTTCAAAATTTCCAACCATTCCCCAACGCCAACGGTTCATAATTTAAAAAAAAAACACACGTTATCGTCACCGTCCATTTCAACATCTATTAACCGCCCGATCTGAGATCCTCTCCGTTTTCCCTCAACAAAACCATTCAAAATCTCGCTCTCTTTCTTTATTCTCTAACGTTCTTCCTAAACACTTTCAAATCTGATCAAAACCTAAACGCTTCACTTTCATTCGAAACGAAGCCGTTCCCTTCGAAAATGCCGTTCATTTCTGATACAGCGAGCGCTATCAAGAGCCGTTTTGGCTTCCATAATCGGTCAACTTCATCCGAGTCGTCGTCGGTTCGTAATACGCCGGATCTTCTAGGGAAATCTGTAGTGAGGGAGAATCCCGGAAATTTCACTGCTGCCGCGTCGGCAATTCGGAGCATCGGTGAGTGGGACGAAGATTTGACTGAGAATACTGGAGCAGCGCTACAGTCGTCCCAGAGCTTTGAGTTCCGTGAAGATCCGTCGTTTTGGAAGGACCATAATGTGCAGGTTGGTTGCAATGTTTGAATCTTATCTTTGATTTTCTTGACAAAAGCTAAAAAGGAAAAGGTTCTTTATAGCCAAAAGTAAGTATTTCACTAGAAATTTATTTAAAATTAAAAATGAGTATAGAAAATAAAATTACAATTGAATTAGTCACAATACTGTTTTATATTTTATTTTGCAAGTAAAAAGCCAGGTAGGAGGTAGCTCAATAGAAAACCAAGCTAAGACATGTATTATGGAGAGTTTATCAAAGTTAAGCTAATTGGATCCAACTTTAGTTTGTTTTTGGAAATTATTAGGTTATCATAAGAATTCGTCCCCTTAGTAGTTCTGAAATCTCACTACAAGGTAATAGCAAGTGTATTAAGCAAGAAAGTTGCCAGACAATTACTTGGACGGGGCATCCAGAATCTCGTTTTACATTTGATGTTGTTGCTGATGAACATGTTAGCCAGGTATGCCTATTCTTTATCTTCTTTTTGGTTTAATTTTTATGTTTAGGTATATGTTATTGTTAAATCATGACATTTAAGTGATTTTACAGGAGAATCTCTTCAAAGTAGCTGGATTGCCCATGGTGGAAAATTGCATGGGAGGCTACAACAGTTGCATGTTTGCATATGGCCAAGTGAGCTTCCAAATCCATCTGAGTAAAAGTTTTTCTAGTATTTCCATTAATCGTTGATTAAGTTCCCACTTTATTTGTCTCAATTTATTTAATTTGATTTGGTTTAATTTTTGTTCTTGTTTTGGTATTGGCTCCAACTTAAAATTCATTGTTACAGACCGGGAGTGGGAAGACTCACACAATGCTCGGAGACATTGAAGGAGGGACTCGGAGACACAGTGTCAACTGTGGGATGACACCTAGGGTGTTTGAACACTTATTTACAAGAATACAAAAGGTCTGGTGTATGTGCCTTAAAAGTTAGACATACTAAATAGCCTCACAACTTTCTTGGGTGCAATTTACTTCCATCAGATGCAAAATAATTCTTTATGCTAGGAATTTACAATCTTCTATACAATGTTTCAGTATTTTATAAATCTCTTGCCTTTTTTTTTTTATCTCATACTATTCTTCTGTTTTATGTCAGGAAAAAGACAATCGTAAAGATGAGAAATTAAGATTTACATGTAAATGCTCGTTTCTGGAAATCTATAATGAACAAATTCTTGACCTTTTAGATCCATCATCAACCAATTTACAGGTAAAGTCACCTACGTATGGTGAACGGTTCTTTCTCCTTTCTCTATTACAACATGTTTAGCGTGAAATACAGGTTTTCTTTTCCTAAACTGAAAAATTTTACTACTCTTTGGTGGTTATATTGCAGATAAGAGAAGACATGAAGAAAGGGGTCTATGTTGAGAATCTTAAGGAGATAGAAGTTACAAGTGCACGAGATGTGATTCAACTGCTAATTCAAGTACTTACTCTTTAAAAGTTACTCATGTCATAAAGCACATTTAGATAGTAGATGTTCAAACTTCAAAATTCTTAGTTAAAAGTTACAAACTTAAAAAGGCAGTTACGAATATTTTTCTTGAGTTTATTTTGATTGTTTTTTTATAAATTGTCCTTGTTCTTTACCCAACTCATTTACTGACCTAAAAGCTCTGTAAAAAATTTCAGGGTGCAGCAAACAGAAAGGTGGCTGCCACTAACATGAATCATGCTAGTAGTCGTTCTCACAGTGTATTTACATGCATAATTGAAAGTAAGGTATGTGTGACTTTCTAATTGAGGTGTTCCTATAAAATCACCAGTAAATTCTACCTAGTTCATACTCTTTCATGGATTGTCTTTACCTTGAGACAAGAAATTCTAACCAAGTGTTTGATATCAGTGGGAGTCTCAAGCTGTCACTCACCACCGCTTTGCTCGGCTTAATCTTGTTGATTTAGCAGGCTCAGAAAGGTACAAAATGTCAAATTGTTAAAAGCATCATCGTTTCTTTTCTCATAGTTTTTTCAGAATATATCATTATAATTTGCCCGTGACAGACAGAAGAGTTCTGGGGCTGAAGGTGAACGCCTCAAGGAGGCTACTAATATCAACAAGTCTCTTTCAACATTGGGGTGAGATCTTTATTTCAAAATTTTAAAATCAAACTATATATTCCCTGTACCACTCCACAACTAACAATTTACATTTGCAGACTTGTGATAATGAACCTTGTAAATATTTCCAATGGGAAGTCTCTCCATGTTCCTTATCGAGATTCAAAACTCACTTTTTTGCTTCAGGTAAAGTGCTATATGTCATGGACTTTTTGAAGTAAAATCTGCTACTATATGAGTCCTTGTTTGCTGCAGGACTTAGCTACTGTGTCATATATGTGTATGTATGTGTTTATTGAGAACGTTTAATTTCCTGGACCTGTTATGCAGCTGACAGTTAATTCTGTCTTGCCATTTTATTTCCAGGATTCTCTAGGAGGAAATGCAAAAACAACAATAATTGCAAATATTAGTCCATCTAATTGGTTAGTGGAATATATTTTGTTTTTGTTTCTGCACTAGTTGGTTGTTTTAATTTTCAATTTTAAACTCCATTTACATGAGTGAATCTGTTTTTTTAACCTATATTTTTCACAATGACCTGAATTTTAAATGTTCTTTTATTGCCTTTCAATGCGTTCGACTTACTCTGTTAGTGTACATAATTGTAAATGACACTTTTTTTTTTCTTCTTTTGGGCATCCTCTGCAGTTGTTCCCTGGAGACGCTAAGTACGTTGAAGTTTGCACAGCGGGCTAAATTTATTAAGAACAATGTATGGGATCTTTGCTTAGCTACTTTAAATACAATGCCTTGCTTACACATCATCATGTGATTTCTTGAATTTTTGTATCTTCCTCTGATCTATTTTCTTGAATCATCAAATACACTACTTTAAATACCCTTGAGCCTGTTTAGACTACATGATCTATACTTCTATACTAGTAATAAAACTTCTTGTTGAGTTTGGTGTTGTGGGCGTGGCACCAATTTAGAGAACTATAGTGAAGCTATATAAAGTGATTCTTAAAAATACATTTCATTAAAAATGTCTCTCTTTCAATTTGAAAAGCTATCCAACTTTCTTCCAAAAAATAATTATTTTTCACTCTGCTATTTGCTTTGTCAAATTCTAGTTAATATTTATTACTTTGCTTTTGGATACCATATTTATGGAAAGATGTCGAGTTAATGTCTTGCAGGCAGTAGTGAATGAAGATGCATCTGGAGATGTTGTTGCTATGAGGCTGCAAATTCAACAGCTGAAGGTAAAACTGTTAACCTTACGCTCATATTTTAAAGTACCCTAAAATGCTCCTCCTGCTATAGTAATGTTATACTGTGAGTATTATGTTTTGCTAAGTTCTTAAGTGTTAAATTTACCGAATTTCAAGCAGCAAGCACACTGTTTAACGAATCCAACTCATGCCAAAGCTTAAATGATTTGTTTTATTTATTTATTTTACATGGTCCCATAATCTTTCAGAAAGAAGTATCTCGTCTACGAGGTTTTGTTAATGGCAGAGCCGAAAATCTAGATAATGATAGTTTAGCATCAAGTGTTCCAGCATCACCTGGGCCCTTAAAGTGGGAAGGTCTTAATGGATCATTCAGTCCACTTACATCTGATAAAAGGATGTCTCAGGTATGCAGAGATCTTTCTTGATTGAGGAAACACCTATTCTAGAGTTGTTAAATTAATTTTTCTTTTTCTTCCTATTATGACTTTGTATTCCAGAAAAAAGATTATGAAGTTGCTCTTGTTGGGGCCTTCAAGAGGGAAAGGGAGAAAGAAGCCACTTTAGAGGCCCTGACTGCTGAAACTCAGGCAGCTATGCAGTTGGTATGTCCTATGAAGTACCTTTTCTTTATTTGATAGGTTTCAGTCTTCCAGGCTGGAAAGTTTATAAGTTAACAAAAGTTTCTGACGTTTGGTAGTTAATCTTGAGGCATATGATATGCTTAAATTTTAATATATAAAGGAATTCTGTGAGCACTTGTTTATTGGGTAAATCTAGAATATAATGTAATTTGATAAGTTACTAGAAGAAAAGTTTGTCACTTTGCGTTGGACTGTTGTTAGGCAAAACAAAGAGAAGATGAGATCCAAAGCTTAAAAATGAGGTTAAGGTTTCGAGAAGCAGGAATTAAGAGGCTGGAGGCTGTTGCTTCTGGGAAGATGTCTGCAGAGACGCACTTATTACAAGAGAAGGAAGAATACTTGAAGGAAATTGAGGTTATGCGAGCTCAAGTTGATCGCAACCAAGAAGTCACTAGATTTGCACTGGAGAATCTGCGACTGAAGGAAGAAATTAGAAGGCATGTTTACCTAATCCTCAAGATTCTCCATTTCACTCTTTTAACATTTATACAGTTATTTCACTTGCAAACCAACCAGCGCTTTAAGCGGTTAACTGATTTGTATAATTTATTTTTTCAATGTTTTCTTATATTCGCTTCTAATGTTACATGTTATTTATTCTTTTCTTACATGCACTTGATATCTGTACATGAAAAAAATTCAAGTTGATATCTGTATATGTTATTGAGAGGGTTGCATTTAGTAGGTCTGTTCATAAAAAGAAAATCTTGCATGTACTGATATTTGTGTATCTGTTGCTTGTGTAATTGCATTTAATTTTAATGTTCGTTTATTTTGGCTTCTAAAATTGCATTTCATTTGTTTTTCTTTTTATTAAGCAGGAATAAATTAACACTAATAGTATGTCTCTGATGAATGTTCCTATTCACAGATTAAAGTCCCTTTGTGATGAAGGCAAACAGGAGATGATGAATGAACAAATTAAGGCATTACAAAATAAGGTGCAAAAAGTTCTTCAATTATTTTACTAGTTTTTAATTTCATGGTCTGTATTGATATTTAGGGCAAACGTTGCTTACTCCCTTGGCTATTATGCAGTTGCTAGAGGCACTAGATTGGAAACTTATGCATGAATCAGATTCCTTAACCATTGAGGTTGGTTAATATTACCCATTGTACTCCAGGTTCCCAGTGGTTCTTTTCTTATGCATTGTTATATCTCTGGAAACTGTTTGCTATTCACCATAATCTGAATGAAGACAATTGAGCTCGATTACTTTTCGAACACAATCTTCTATAATTGTAATATCTTAATGAATAGAGAGCTCTCTTTCCTGTGTACTTTTTAAAACTTTATTGAGTGGACTTTTAATATTTCGATTTCAAGCATGTTTCTTTGGTTATGAAACTAAATATTAACTGTAGTTGAAACTAAATAAGAGGTTTGCGAGACATAAGATTCTGTATTCAAACCCTAGCAATCCCACCTGTAGTCCTAAAATGTATGCATGTATGTAACTTCTTTGATATTTAGGCATGCTTATGACTGCAAATAGGATGTCTGAATTTAAACCAAAAATTATGTTGTCTTTTGCAATGTGTCTCCTTCCATAAAATATCTATTATTACATATTTCTTGCCTGAAAGAAATTTTGATATATTGAAAACAGGAGAAGAATTCAGATTGGTGCTCTAATACGGAGGAAACTGAATTTCTCAGAATGCAGGTAGCTATAGTCGGATGAACTAATTCTTTGAACCTCTTCTTCCGGTAAAATATGGAGTTCATGTGATTCACTGACAAACGTTTTCGTTTGACAGGCCATTCACAACAAGGCGGAAATGGATATCCTCCAGAAAAAAATTGAATTTTGTCTCGAAGAGAAGGAAGAGTTGGAGAGGTATGTTCAATATTTTTAAGTACAATTAGAAGAAACAATCATGCAGCATCATATATGGATATGTTTTGCCGAAAAATTAATTATAAAATTTTACAGGTATGTGAATGATTTACTTACCAAATTTGAAGATGAACAATCTTCAAAATTGGAGAAAGAAGCCTTACAGCAAACGGAGGTTCGTTCATTGCCAGCAGATGTGCCAATTATCAACAATCCTAATGACCAAGTGGAGCTTAAAACAATGGTCGATGCTATAGCAGCTGCAAGTCAGAGAGAAGCAGAAGCTCATGAGAAGGCATTTAAGTTATCCCAAGAGAATGATGAATTACGATCCAAGCTTAAGGGCTATGTTGAGGATAACAAGCAACTCCTTGAATTATTTGAACAGAAAGCAGCTGAAAGAAATTGCAAAAATTCGAATGAAGGTGACATAAATGAAAATGTCACTATGAATCACGCTGATGCTGGTTTACACGAAAATGGTGAAGAAGAGCAGGTGGAGTTGAAGAAAGTTGTCGGTAACCTCGAGCAACAGCTTACTGAAATGCATGAAGAAAATGAAAAATTATTGGGTTTGTATGAAAGAGCAATGCAGGAGAGAGATGAGTTCAAAAGAATGTTTTCCTCTTTGGGAACTCCGAATAGAACCGAGCCTAGAGAATTTGAATGCCCTGAGAAGCTAGTTGAAGTCGATGAAGCGGAAGGCAGCTTGGATAAACCTCGTCTGCAGCTTGATTCAAATGATGCAGGTGAAAGTCGAAATTTGTCTGAAGTGATTCCAAATGTTGAAGGCGTACATTCTGATCATCAATCAGAAGCTGGGAATCACATGGAAATAGACCAAGTAGATACCACTGCTGCAAAGTTGTCCGAAGATTTAAATTCTGCAAGAGCAATACTGAAACAGGCAAACGAAATACTTTCGGATTCTGCCAAGACAGTTACTGAATTCAGCTCCCTTGAGAAATCGTTCCGTGAGATCGATAACTTTTCCAGGGAAATAGAAGTGATTGAAAGTGGAATAAAGGAGCAACAACAACACCTTGAATCTGTTGCAATCATTTCTTCCGAAGCAAAAGAACGAAAAGCATTAACCGAGAATAAGTTATCAGCACTCAGATACTCTCTTTCAAGCTTTTCTTCATCAATTGCTTTCTTCGAACAGCGAGAAGCTCGAGCAAGGATGAGACTAAATGCCTCATTGTCTTACTTGAACAACAAGAAAGAAGAACTGGGCAATCTTAAGAACTCCAAGGTCGAAATCGAGGCGTCCTTGAATAAGATACGGGAATCTGAATCAACAACAAGGAGCAACATTGCCCTTTTGAAATCAAAGCTCGAGGAAGAAAGCAAGAGACAAGAGAATGACAAGGTCTTGTTCGCCATTGATAACTTGGATAAAGTCGATCCCTCGCAGCGAAACTTGTGTTTAGGCAGCAAAGCTACCGAGTTACTGAAAACCGAAGAAGAGAAAAGCAAGCTGCAAAACGAGATCAAGTCGTCCCGCGAAAGCTTGGCAGGCATTAAAATGAGACACCAGGATTTGAACAACAAGCTAATGAAGGTAGAACACGACATAGAAGCTGTTTCAATGGAAATACAGAAAGGATCAAAGTCAGTGGAGGAGTTGAAGCTTGCCATGGAAGGTACAATCCAAGAAAAAGAAACCCTCCTCGAAACAGCGGAGAATGGGAAAGCCGAAATCGATAGTTTGATCTTGGAATATCAGCAGAATATTTTTGATGCAGATCTGACAGAGGCACAGATGAGTGCCATTGATGAGGAGTTGAAGCTCGAATTAAGGAGACTAGAACAGTTGCAGACAATGAGAGCTACATCTGGGCTGAAGGTAAAGCAATTGTTGTTGTCTCATTCGGGTTTGTTGTCTGAAAAACTGGAAGCAGATTTACAAAGTGTTTGGACAACTTTCGAGGAGGCTAAGATCTTGTTAGGGGTGGAACACTAAAATGTCTGTTAAATCGGTGTTTTTAACAGGCCAGGCCACCTGGTGTTTTCCACATTAATTCAGAACTCGAAATCCTGTCAAATATGCATGTAATTTGTGCTGTAATTAACTATTCCTTCTCGTGAATGTTTTTATTTGACCCATAGGGTATATACCATTTCTAAGGGTAATTTGATACCAACTCCGTGTCCCTTTATCATTTTTATTTTGTAGGTTTTCTCACTAAACAAAATCGAGACATAGGTTGTCATTTTTATTTTTCTGTCAGCCTAGTTTCACTTTCACAATTAGTATTGTCACATTGCTCAAGATTTTGAATGTCACGTATTAACCTTTAACGAAATCATGATTAATTTATTAAATTTTTATTAATAAGTGGTAAATATAATGATAAGATATGGAGTATATACTTTTTGGATTATTTTTTTTGATTTGGCTATTAAAGACAAAATTATTAAGAACACCCTTGAATATCGTAAAACTGAAGAGTAAAAAAATGTTTTTAAAAAGTTTGTAGGGGCGGATCTTGAAAACGAAGTTTGAGGGGGCTAATTTAAATTTTTTGAAGGGTTTGATTTAAAATTTAAAAAAAGAGAAAACTACACCGGTGGTCCCCAAGCTATTACTGTTTTCCTATTTTGGTCCCTAAACTATATTTTTTGACAAAATCGTCCCTTCTATTACATAGTTCTCCTGTTTTGGTCCCCTGATGTTAAATAGCTAACGGTTTTGCTAATGTGGCATTTTTTAAATATTTTTTAATCATTTCTCTCTCCTCCTAAAAAAATGCCACGTCAGCAAAACCGTTAGCTATTTAACGCCGGGGACTAAAATAGGAGAACTATGTAACAAAAGAGACGATTTTGCCGAAAAACATAGTTTGGGGACCAAAATAGGAAAATGATAATAGTTTGGGGACCGGTGTAGTTTTCCCAAAAAAATTTGGGGTCGAACTAATTTTTTTTAAAATAAGATTTAATTATAATTTTAATATTTTTAGGAAATTTAATTAGAAATATTCAAAAAAAATTAAAATATAATAATAATTTCTGAAATTTTTGAAAGGGCTAAATTAAAATTTCAAAAACTTTAAAAGGCTAAAGACTAGTTTTTCAAACTTTTGAAGGAGCCAGGCCCTCTAGCCCACATAAGGGTTCGCCCTGAAAGCTTGTGTAATATTCTTCAGCGGAGATATTGGACAACCTTGTAACTCGTAAGAACTTCAACACAAACCTAGGGTCTGTTTGTTTCACTGAAAATTGTTTTCGGAAAATGAATTCTGGAAAATGAACTACAGTTGTTGGAAAACTAATTGCAGAAATCATTTTCCGGTGTTTGGATGATGTTGTACAATTCATTTTACACTGTTTGGTAGAGTTTCCTGAAAATTTCCTGAACAATCCACAAACAAACATCGATAATGGTAAAAACAAGTTCTAATCAAAACATGGTTTAATGTTTAGGTTAGGGTTTAGGATATCATTTATGGTTTAGACTAGTATTTAGTGTTTATGGTAGCATTTAGGGATTAGTATTTAAGGTATAGATTTAGGGTTTAGATTAATGTTTATGGTTTATGTTAGTGTTTAAGGTTTAGGGTTTATGTTGGTGGTTAAGGTTTATGGTTTATGATTTAAAGTTTTATGGTAACATTTAGGTTTTAGGATTTAAAGTTTTATGGTAACATTTAGTGATTAGGGTTTAGTGATTAGGGTTTATGGTAGCATTTAGAGTCTATGGTTAGTGTTTAGGGCTTATCATTTATGGTTTAGTGTTATGTTAGTGTTTATGGTTTAGTGTTTAGCTTTTTAATGTTTAGGGTTTAGGTTATCATTTAGAGTTTAAGGTTTATGTTAGTGCTTAGTGTTTAAGGTTTAGTATTTATGTTAGTATTTAGGATTTAGGGGTTAATGTTGTTTAGGGTTTATGTTAATTTTCAAGGTTTAACATTTAAAGTTTAGGGTTTATGTTAAGGTTTATTGTTTAGGTTTTATGGTTTATTGTTTATATTAGTATTTAGGGATTATGGTTTATGTTGGTGTTTATTGTTTATGGTTTAATGTTTATGTTAGTGTTTATTGTTTATGATTTAATGTTTATGCTAGCATTTATGTTTTATGGGTTAGTGTTTAGGGTAAGGGTTTATGTTAGTGTTTGGGGTTTAATATATATGGTTTAACATTTAGGGTTTAAGTTTATGTTAGTGTTTATGTTAGCATTTAGTGTTTATGGTTTAACATTTAGGGTTTAAAGGTGTTGTTTTAGGGTTTTGTGTTTATGGATCAGTGTTTATGGTCTAGGGTTATGTTAGTGTTTATGGTTTAACATTTATGGTTTATGGGTTTTAATGTTTAGGGTTTAATATTTATTGGTTAAGGTTTAGTGTTTAGGGTTTAGGGTTTAATGTTTATGGTTTAACATTTAGGGTTTATGGTTTTTAATGTTTAGGGTTTAGGGTTTAAAGTTTAAGGTTTAAGGTTTAGAGTTTAGTTTTTATGTTAGTATTTAGGGTTTAGTTTTTATGTTAGTATTTAGGGTTTAGGTTTTAAGGTTTACGATTTAGGTTAGTATTTGTAGAGAATGAGAGGAAGGAAAACGACTTACCGAAAATCATTGGGTAAGTCATTTTACAATAAAACAAAGTCTGTTTTTCATTGACTGTAATTGGTTTTCCGTTGACTTTTTCATTTTTCATGAACAAAACAGCGGAAAGTTATGAAAACGTTTTCAGGAAAACCAATTACAAGGAAACAAACAGACCCCTAACCTAAACTTGTTTTCTTGCAAAAAGCATTAAAAGAAAAGAAGACAATTTTTGAAAGAAAAGAGAACATGTAATAGTATTTATTAAATGTTGAAAAGTATTTTAGCATATAGACGGTAGTTTATACAAGTATATAAATATGAGGATTTGTGTATTTAGTTTAGTGTTAAATTTTTAAATATTAAAGCTAAGGGTTTAAATATTTTATTTTATAATTTAAATAAAAATGTGTAAATTTTGTTGAACCATAACAATTACTAGAAGTTTTTTTTTCTTTTCTAAAACCTATTCTACTTCTACTTAGAGAGAGTGGGGACATCTAGGTAAAGACAACGCTCTTGAAAGATTTCGAACCCGAAACCTAAAAGGAATAGAGTGGAGCATGTAAGCGTGTTCTAATCATCAGTCCGTCCTCAAATGCTCACAAGTTAATAGAAAGTCAACTGAACAAACATTTTGACTTTGAAAAAAAAATATACTTCGAAAGTGACATCTAAACCACTCCAATCCAATCTATACGACGGTCAAAATCTTTTCGTATTGGCCAATCTACACCGTCAATCTTCTAGACTCGCTAGAAGCTACCACGTGGATGCCATCAGCCAATTTTCATAGACTCAAGTTTTCCGGTTTTCAGCACGCGGGCGGGATCATGGGCGTTTGGATTTTCTAAAAACTTTGATTTGGTGTTTATCTATACAAGATTTTGTATTCTTGCAAGATGAGTTTCAAAAATATAAAAAATATAAGGCCTGAAAGAATAAATAAATCTCTCATCGAATATGTTATTCATCTTTTATAAAAAAAATATAATAATTATCGTTAAAATCTTTTTTATATTATTATATATAAAAACAGTGATGTAGGAGAGATGATCAAAAAAATCAATCTTATAAATTAATTTATTAATGGTTAAAATTACATCGACAAAATTACTCTAAATCGATAACTAATTGCTACGCGGACGTTTATCTATAGTAAAAGTAAACGGAAAAATCTTGTCATGAGACAAAAGAAACTATATTATAGAGGTATTCGATCAAACGCAAAAAAAAAAAGTATACGAAAAGAATGAACTTGAAACAATTCTTTTAATTATAATTAAAAATAAAAAAATCAGTTGACAACCTTAAGACAAAAATAACACACTTAAAAATAAAAAACTAATTATTTTAAATTAAAAACTAAATTAATGGGAGAATTTGAAGAATAATCCAAATAAAAATAAATATTTAGAATGTAGGGGATGTTGAAGAATATTTGGGGATATAAGCCATTTTTTACAGTACACGAGGGGACCTCGCTATGTGCAGGTGGCGATGTCTAATTTTTTAATATTTTTTTAAATTTCGCCATATACAGGTAGCGAGGTACTCATATACTGTAAAAAAATAACTTATATACTCAAATATTTTCTAAGATCCCATATATTCTAAATATTTACTTTCATTTGGCCTAAAAATTTAACGGAGCCAAATTAATGACTTTGAAAAAAATCAAACGGCTAGGTTTTATTTTACCGAAAAAGATTTGTTTAACATGCTGGTTTTTTAAAATTAAAAAAAGTAAGTAAAATTTCCAATTTAAAAAATATATATTAGTATTTTCAATTAAATTTGTGTTATTAACCATAAGATTGACTTTGAAATTCAAAATGTTAGGGGTGTTGTTATCAAATCAAACGTCCCATTTGCTTAATTAAGCTTCATTAAGCAAAATTATCTTTCGAGAGACCCGGCTATTCCTCCTTGTTGTTAAAAAAAGTTATATTTAATTGCTTGCTGTATTTCGCTTTATTCTCCCAATTTAATCTTACATATGCCCCGATTTCCCCTTGTGTTCTCTTTGTTGATCTGGAAATCCGTTTCAAAATGAATCTACAATTAAATTCTCGCATGGTTTCTTGTTTTTCAAAATCACGCTCCTCGTTTTCTCTAACCTCTGTTTTCCTTTCTCTCTATTTGTTCTTTTTGGTTTTAACTGAGAGAAATTAGGGAGAATTTCATACCTTCTGGCGAAACATGGCTCCTCAGATGACGAGAGCACTGCCGGTGAAACGGAGGGGCGCGCTTTCGGTGTCGGAGGATCTGAAGATGGCGAGAAAAGGAAATAAATTGGGGAAAGCAATCGGTGTCACCGCGGCGGAATGCACGGCGGTGTGTTGCTGTTGTCCATGTAGCATCGTTGAGCTGCTTGTGTTGGCCCTTTATAAGTTTCCCGCCAGGCTTTGCCAGAAGGCTTGGAGATGGAAGAAGCGACGGTTAATGAAGAAGAATCAGGATTTGTTGCGCCCGCCTCAACGGTGGCCCACGAGGGAGGAACTGGAGGCTGATTTGGACCGCATGATCGGGGAAGGTGAGCAATTTGGCGCTGATAATCATGATGATTGTTGCGCCAGAGCCGATGATTTTGAAAATAAGATGTGGGATCAGTTTCGTGAGACTGGATTTTGGAGGAGTCCTTCGCAGCGAGAAAGATGAGAATAAAATGAACTTAATTTATTACAAAAAGAGGGTTTCATCTTTCCTTATCTGATTAATTATTTTAGTGATTTTACAAAATTACAATTCTTGTGTCATTTTAATTATAATCGCAAATAGATTTATTGAGTGATTTTAATAATAAAAAATGATTCGAAATTGAAATTGAAATTGAAATAGTGTAGTCTGCATGATCTGTATTTTTTTAGTAGACTATTTATTATAAATTTATAATGTAATCACACTCAAATATTAAAGAAAATAATAGTATAGTATTTTTTTTGAATATGCTGGTGCTATGCAAGGGTAGGCATCTGTTCAACTTTCGTAGTCTTTTCAAAGACGATTACACATCATGCATTACTGGTGCTCGAATCCGAGTCCCAAAAGATAATGAACATCTACCTTTGACACCAGGACAAAGGGAATGAGCTAGTATAGTATTTATTTTGAATTCAAACTGCTAGTAAACCTAGTGATATAAAGTTGAGTCTAGGTTACACGAAATCTAAGGTTTGGAATGAAATCTGAGATCAAGTTAATCTTATTTTTATTTAAAAAATGTTAAATTATTAATATTCAGCTATACTTGACTAAACTCGGTTTTTCTAATTAAAAACTCGTAATCTTAATTTTTTAGTCATTGAAGATGAATGATTATTATATGAATATTTTGATTTTTTTTGCATCAACGAACCGTTAGACATACGCTATCGCAGAACTTTAGTGTAATAGTAGCTTTTTATTAGTACACTGCCTTTTTTTCATTGTGCAGAACATAATAACGTGAACAAAAAAAACTTCGAGATCAATGCAAAATAAGACATACGCGAGAGAAACAATAATAAATTATAAATGTAGAGATCACAAAAAAATATATAAATTCAATTAAAATTTGAGTATGTAATAAAAGGTGGCCGAAATACCGAAATAAAATTTTAAGTATTTATTTTGAACGAAAAATAATTTAAACACTAAAAGTGAACGTGTATAATTTGTAAACGAACCAAGAATTAAACCTTTATTACCTATATATGTTCCCATTTACCATCATCGTGTATGTTTAAATGGAGCATTAGTTTTTGTTTTCTAGCTTTTGAGGGCGGACCATTAGTTGTATTAAAAAATGTAAAAGCTAGCCATATTAACAACGAAAATGACTAGTCGCCGTGTTTCAACAACCCCCTTTCCCTTCTTGCAAAACCCCTAGCACCAGCAGCCGGTAATCGTTGTTTATCTTTTCTCCCTTCTCTCATTTCACGGTGAGATGGCATTGGCATCCCCAGGATTTAGACGCTCACCGTCGTCCCCCGGTCGGTCCCTCCACCCCCTCTAGCCTTTGATGGCCGAGCGTCGTTCCCCGAAACCACCCTTCCTTTTTTTTGTGGTTTTTCGAAGGACAGGTTCGGTGTTATGCTTCCACCATTTCTCGGTAGTCGTTTTTGACGAAGGATGACCATTTTTTTGGTGTTTCCAGGTGGAATAGCACATCTCTCATTTGGAAGCTTGTTGTGGAATGCATGAAAAAGAAAGGTCCTCCAGTGATACAGACCGTTAATGTACGGGTTCACGGAGTCATCTCCGATCAAGGAGCTCTAACGGTTCCAACCTCCATGCCACCAAAACCGCCTATGTTGACTACTTAGTTTGCGGTTGTCGTTCGAATTTCCTATCTGTGTCGTTTTGTTTAGACCATGAGTGTCGTATTTTTTCAGGCTTTTGTCCCATCTCTATGTTATTTCTTCTCCTTACTCCTTAGTTATGATATTTCCTTCCTTTGTTAAAAAAAAAAACACAACGGAAATGACTATCAGAAGGGGAAAAAAACAGTAACGAGTAGAGAAACAAAAGACCGCCTTTTCCATGAATCATAACAAAAATCCAACAGAGCGGAGAGAACTGCAGAAAATATAACATTACTTGAGATAGCATGCCAGCATCCCTGGGGGTAAACTAAGCAAACTCAGTAATATCGTGAACCGGTATCATATGCACGCCCCCCCTGGTATGAACCTCTAGGTTCAAACCCCTGATCTCTGGCACCCCCAAGATACCGAGACCTCTCTCTGTAGGAGTCAAAGTTATCAGAGTTATAGCCTCTATGTCCATCTCCAACGCTACCATAACCGTGAGGATCATTACCAGTTGCCATGGTATCAGCTGGAGTCATGCTGCTATGAGGATAATAGTCCATCATTGCCTGCTGGTATTGTTGTTGTCGTACAAGGGATGCCTTTCGCATGAGCTCATCTCTGCGACTAGAGTGCCGTGCTCGAAGTTCTGTTAGCTGTTCCTGATACTGAGTATTGATTGCATTTATTTTCTGAAAATTTAAAAGCAAAACTGTTACAACTATGCAAAACCTATGCAACATTGTTGAAAACAAGGTAAACCAAGGGATACCTAAAAAGGGGAAAGGTTGTCTGAGAACAAGAATGCATATGCCAGTTTACTTCATTAAACAATTACGCTCAGGTACGAAGGCATCATTTATGTCAAATACAGTTGCACGCAATCATCTACTTTTTGAGAATATGAAGCAAAATGAACTCCATATACACACCTCTCTATGTCTAGTATTTTCAGCGTCCTCAGCATCGTTCTGTTCTTTAGCAAGCTTCATTATGTCGTCATGGAATTTCTTTTCAAGACCTTCCAAAGTTGGCGGCAAAAGATTTTGCTCATAGCCAACTTCCATATTTTCATCATGGGGTCGAGATCTGAGATCGGCATTCTGTTTTTCTAAAGATAGGTTGGGATCTGGCCTCTGGCCGTGGAAATAACTTCTTGATCCATCAGTCCCCTGGCCTATGCCACATTAAACAACTCCAATAAGAGCAGTGGTCCAATACAAATTTTAAGTGTGAAATTAAAAGATTGTTAAAAAGAAAAAGACATCAAACATGTAAAAATAAAAACAAAGCAAGTCACAGTTATTTTTACTATTATAATGGGGCCATCTCACTCGTAAGCCCAATTACTAATGAAGCAAAGTCATTCCATCTTGTGCCATTTTCCCAGTTCTTTAAGAACATAAAGATATCAGAGTACTAGAATAACCCAAATCGATCACAGCATTTGTGCAAAAATGAAGAACTCCAAGACATTCAATTATCAGCCAACCTGTGTTACACTTATATGTTACTCGAACATAGTTGTGAGTGTCGAACACCAATATGTGTCCGACACGGGAATGTTAATTTTTTTCCCAAGATATGTGCTTTTAGAGCTGTGGCAGGCCAGGTCATGTTACCTTTTGAAGTGTTGGTATTTGTTATTCTAGATTCATTGACTAGTTTCTTCTACTCTGTTGTAATTCTAATCCTTGTTTCTGTTTGCAACAATGTGTGTTTTTGCTCCTAAAGTATAATCTATTTATTTTAGTGAGAGATCAGAAAATCATAATGAACAATAGGGAGTTTTGTATGGAGCTTTGAATCTTCATTTTTCTTGAAGTAATGATGTCTGATGCATATCCACACATAAATGCGAGGATATGATCCTCCAAAAAATTACTCATCAGGTACCCCATTCAGTGACACTTTCTTAAAAAGAGCATGCACAGACCATAAAGTAAAGGCTTAACAGACCGAAAAATTATCTTTCATTTTAAAAGGTCTGGTCTAAATCTCTTTTCCACCAGGGGAGCATGAGGCCAATAGCATAACATTCCATTTTATGGTTAGCAGGCAAGGCCATAAGAATGGCCAGATTGCAAAGGAAAGATTTGAAGTAGCCTCTTGGTTTTCGAGTAAGGACAAGAAAATAATATGAAATAACCCACATCTAATATTGGCCACACAGCTAGAATGTCATTGTTCAAAGTTTACACTTGATGTTGGGTTCTCTATATCTATTCTTTTTACCGTTTTATAGACAACAAAAGATAACAAGATTAATCAGCATATAAAATAATGCAAGGACCTCTAGTTAAGACACACATGTAGAGAGAAAGAGAGTCTAGAAACAATCTTGCCTTCATTGAACATTTTGGGTGTCATTGGATTTGACCCTTTCGATCCATCTCTTTCCCACCTCCATTGGCCGTCTGATTTTGGAGTTCGATACGGTTGATCCCTTTCAGGGGTAAATGCTTCTAGCTGTCCTTGAAATTGACCAGACTTGAGCTCCATCCTTTGTCCAGGCATATGCTGCATCTGAGCAGAAGCATACGCATTCCCACCGGAGTCCGCATATTGCCCCTGTCGTCTCATCAGTCCTACTTTGAAACAAGCTTCAAATGTTGAACCTAACAGATATGATGGCAACCACAAACAAAATCTCATGACACATTAGTTGATTTCACAAGAAATTGATACTATAAAACAGTAATTCGTCGTTGAATAAGGAGAGACTAAATTTTAAGCTGAATTATTAGAAAGGGCGCCCCTATCCACACATCCTTATATACAACTCATTAGTCATTACTAATAAGCAAGACGTTTCAGATTTCATCTAACTACCGAAAGATTGAAACTTCAGATTGAATCCGTGAATACCCATTACAAATTTTAAGTTCCCACAACAAAGAAACGATACAAGCCACATGTTAATACTATTATGATTTAACAAAGGTAAAATATAGCAGAGTGATGCAGATGCAGAGAGCAGATTACCAAAAAAAATCTAATAAGTTTAGGGTTTCGAAAATCACCTTATTTGATTTTCTGGTCTGTCGAAATCTTGAAGGCAAGAGAAAGATTAGGTCGTGGACAGGCGGATGAGCAGAGGGAAATGGATAAAGTGGGAGGAAGAGAAAGACGAGGCTTGTTTGGCGGCGGTGATGCGTGAGGTGGATTTGAGAGCGGGTCGGAAAAGTTTAACTCTATGCTTGGATCGAGGGCAAGAGAAAGGATAGTTGGGGAAAATCAGGATAAAAAAGTTTAAATGCGTAATATTGTTCGGGAAAATATTTTATGCACCGACAAAAAAATTTATATTTTTCATTAAAGTTTACAATTTATTTTTTAAATATTAGAATTTAAGAGTTCGAATTTTAGTATTTGTGATTAGATTTTAAGGTTTGAAAATATATTTTATAATTTAAAATTTAAACTTTAGAATTTAAAATGTAAAAATTATAATTTATGGCATCTAAAAAGGATATATGGCAGTCTTATAAGCTTGTTTGTGAGAAAAATATTTTCTCTCTGGTGTATCAAATAATTATTCATATTTTTTGTCTTATTAAATCTTTTGTAAAAATATTATAATTGAAATTTACAAAATTAATATTTTTTAAACTCATATAATCGTACTCTTCCAAATTCTTTGGTATAATAGCATTTTTATTTCTTTTAGTTTAAATTAATTGAAACTTTTACTATCACTTTTGATTTTTAAGTTTAAAGGCTTATCTACCCAATATAATTCTAACTCCATCCTTGAAAATTAAGTGAAACATCAACAAACTACATATTCAATATAAATACGATAGAAACCTATGGTATAATTCCCATGAGTTTAACATTCATATTCACAGCTAATAAATTCCAGAAAGATTAATGAGCTGACATTAAACTCAGTGTAAAGAGGGAACTTTTAATGCCAACAACAAATAATATTTATATAATTTTGACATAATTAAAATTTCAGTTGCTGTTTATCTAAAAGTAGATTTATTAATAATGGTAAAAAACCAAGAAAGTACCCAAATTCGGGGACTAATGCGGTAAAAAACTCAGGGATCAATGTGAGAAAGTAATCAAATTTGAGGACTAAATCAAGCTTTATCCCAATAAAAGCCACACAAAAAACAGAGCTTTCATCTTTCTGAAGCCGCAAAGAACCTGGAGTTTGCCTTTTGCATGAGGTGACCAACTATTCGATGCCAAAGCATATGTGAAACCCTTAACCAGTTAACAAATGAAGAGAACAAAGAATAATTATTTTCGAAGAAAACAAAAAAGAAATTCATCAGTTCTGTGTATATAAAACCAAGAATTAACCAGCAAGTCTCATAATCAGAAGATTTTAGACAGAAGCCATGGATTTGCAGCTCAAGCCTATTTACGAAGATTTCGAGGTTCACACCGAATGGGTTCATGGTACTGCAGACGACACTTTGAATGCTTATTTACCAGGTTCGTTCTCGACCTAGAAGGCGCTGGAGCGGACGGCGGCCCCCTAAAAATTTAAAATTCTTATATGATTTAGAAATTTTCTATGTATTTTTTATTAAAATTTTATTTTCGTCCTCTTAAAATTTTGTAAGCTCGCATTTCTTAGAATTTTGTAGGTCTCTGGATATAGGTTTTAGGAAGCAGCAACTTAAAGTTCAAGTAACAAGTTTTGGGAACCTGAGGCTATCCGGAGAAAGACCAATTGGTGACAACAAATTCAGCCGTTTCTCCAAGGAAGTCCCCATTCCATCAAATTGTGAGCTGAGCAAAATCAGAGCAAATTACAAGGGTGGTATGCTTCATGTTAAGTTCTCGAAACAGATCGCCCCGGTTGATGGGAAGCCGGAAAAGGCAAAACCATCGGCCGAAGACCCGGTTCCAAAGTCCGATCAAAGGGCTGCAGAACAAGCAATTCAGAAAGGTCCTCCCAAGGCCAAGGAGGCTGACAAAGTTTCAAAGCAAACACCAGGTAAACAAAAAGAAATCGAAGGTAACGGCGAAAAGTCTGCTGATTCTGCTCAAAAAGCTGAGAAATATTGGCAGCTAGGGATCCATTATGAACGAGTTGTTGGGGGATTAGCCAAGGGGATAAAGAATCCGAGGAAAGTTATGAACATGGTTTTGGTTGTTCTATTGGTCGTGGTGCTTGCGGTTTATGTTAGGAATGTGATCATGTCTGCGAGGAACTACTAAAACTAAGCTTTGCGGGGAGTTAATATTGAATTTAGTTTCTAATTCATGATTGTGTTCGAGAATCGATAAGAGAAATATGAAACGCCTGCCAAATTGAAGATTTCTAGCTGATATGACTATGACCCTAAAACTTGTTATTCTTTTCCTACATTTTATGCCAAAAGCAGAAAAATAATGCTAATTACACTGTCCCATTTCTTTATTTTTTCGAAAAATAAGAGACACGATTGATAATAATAAATAGAAATTAAAGTATGTAATTGAGTCCTTCAACTACACACCGTGCAAAACTAGTGTTTAAACTCAAGTCACATAAATAAATTATATAATACTTTACCACTGAGACAACAAGGGTGAGCTATATTAGATTACATCTAAATTCAATTAAAACATACCTTAAAAATCAATAAACGTAGTGTGATATTTAAAATATGGATTAATATCCTATACAAGGGCGGTAGAAATTGAAAGTTTCCACAAGCGCCTTAGTTTTAGGGTATAATGAGTTAATTTAGGGTATATGGTCTAAAGGTTTAGGGGTAGGGATTTAGAATTTAGGGATAATTGTTTCAATTTAAGGTTTATGGTTATAATTTAGGGTTTATAGGTTATAGTTTAGTTTTTAGGGTAATATGATGAAGATTTAGGTTTTAACTTATAAACCCTAAATTATAACCCTAAATCTTAAATTGAAACAACTATCCCTAAATTCTAAACCCCTACACCTAAACCCCTAAACTCTATACCCTAAAACTGAAGCGCTTGTGGAAACTTTCAGTTTCCACCGTCTGTGTATAAAATATTTATCCTTAAAATATACCTCCATATGAATCCATTGAGTGGTTCTAGTTGTAAAAGATGTTGTTCTTCCTATGTGATTTGGTTCGAGTATCCTAACTTAAAATTGGACTAAAATATTATATTGTAATTAAATTAATAATTTAAAAGAACATAATTCACTTAAGTGATTTGAGTTTAAGTAACTTAACTTATACATGTACGTGAATCTAGTAACTTAAAATCGAACTAAAATATTATATTTTAATTAAATCAAAATAAAATATTATCTTGTAATTAAATTTGTTAAAAAAACATAATTCACCTATGTGACAATTAACTTCTCATCTAATCCAAAATAGTCATGCGACTCGATAAAATATCAAATGCAACAAATATCTTGTTATATATTCGTACCTAATACGACATGCTGGTTTAAACGACTCTAATGATCCCAATAACAAACTGAAGTCAACGAAAAATATAGAGTTAAATCACACGAAGTTTTTGATTTTTTTTAAAGCCGCCGAACCTGAACATGTACAGACTAAAAATTTATTAGTGGGACCAAATTTATTTGTATCAATTAGATGATTTTTAATCGTCCTTACCCAACTTCTATGTACTAGAAAGTTCGGAAAAAAAAGAATCCTAATTTTCATTTTAAATTTGTTTTATTTTTTACTCTTCAAACGAGTCATTTTCACTCTTTCTTTTTTGTTTATTTTTAATTTCAAATAACTGGAATATTTTTTGTTTTAGATTATTTTTTACGCATATTGTTGCATTTGTCACTTGTCTGTATGGTACGATTTTTATATGCCTTAATGTAGGGTTGATGATAAGTCTGACTGGCTCGTGAGTTACTCGGATTTGGTTTGGTCAAAACTCAGTTCGAGTGAGCTTGGCTCGAGACCTTGACAAGTCGAGTCGATCCAAGCTCGACTCGAAAAGGTCGTGAACAAGCTTGAAATAATTATATATAAATTATATATATATATATATATATATATATATATATGTTAAATATGCACTAAAAGTAATATTTTTAACAAAAGAAAAGTAATAAAATAAATTAGGAAAAATTCACTAAAAGCAAATTAACAGAAATAGATGGGGCATTTTCCTTAGTCGGTTGTTGTTTGATTTTGTATTTTCTTTGATTATGTATTTTATTTGGATTAATCTAATTTTGGGTACTCTTTTTTCTTTCCCGACATTAAATTTCGTTTTAGTATTGGTTATGAAATGAGTTTTTAATAAGGATGCATCTTATATATAAGCTATAGTAAATTTGTCCGTTTCAAGTCAAGCCGAGCTCGACGAGCTTCGAGCCCAATCCAAGCTCAATAACACTGTTTTTGAGCCGAGTCTGACCAGGCTAAGACTCAGCTTGGCTCGTTATCACCTCACACCCTTTAAATTTACATGTTTTAGTTTTCTATTTATACGAAACTCAACTTCTTATAAAAAAATAGATTTTTAATATATTGTTAAAAATTAAAAATTAAAAAGATTTATATTTATATTATAGATTTATAATAAAATTTAAATAAAACTTTATTACCAAAACAATAACTAGAATAAATTCGAAGTGTTTATAATTCTGGTATCGTGACTCAAAAAATTTATTTGTAATTTATCAAAGTATTAACATTTACTCGATTCAAAAAAAAATATTAACATTTAATTATAATTAAATTCTTAAAATAATAAGTTGGGATTATTATTAAATATTAATTCGTAAAACAACATAATATCTTTAGCATCAAATAATAAGTATTTTATCCAATTTTTTAAAAAATATATTAATTTTTTAATATAAATATCAAACATATTTGAAGGTTCAAAAATATTGATGTAACATAAATTATCCTTATGTGGACACATCTGAATATCTAATATAGGATATGTCTGTTTTGAAAGGAAATATATTGTTTAGTAAATATAGTATTAAATATTTATAGAATTCGAAAAATGGAAAATAAAAAGAAAGCGAGAAAAGGCGTGGGGATGAGAGAGCATGAGATGCCTTAATTTGTGTTGGGCCCTTTATATTTACCCTTCCATCCCCTTCTTTTAATTTTCAGATTTCATTCAACCTCGCAGCTCACACCATTTTCCTCCGGAACCATGGCCGATCAACTTACCGACGACCAGATCTCTGAGTTCAAGGAAGCCTTTAGCCTCTTTGACAAGGATGGCGATGGTTCTTTCTCTCATCTCTTTATCATCTTTTTGATGCTTTTCATTTCTTTAATAACTTCGATTCAGCTCTGGTTCGCAGATCTAAGCGTTGCTTTAGTTGCTGATACTTAGCTTTAGCTTTAGTTTTGTATTTCTTTAATTTTGCGATCGTTTTCTTTTGTAATTTGAATGATGTGACGGATCTAGGGTTCCGATTTATGAATTTATGAACCTGCACCATCTTATTTTTCATTTCGGTTCATTGATTTATGAATTTATGAACCTGCTCCATCTTATCTCTTTAAATGTCAAATTCGTTTGTTTTTCTCATCTTTTTCAATTTACTTTTATCGGTCGGTTCATTGATTTGAATTATTTGATCTGTAATGGTTTTAGAGGATGCGGTATAATTGTTTCGTACTGGAAATCAGCTTTTATGTTTGTAGTAAGTTAGCATGATAGTTAAAAATGTAGAATATAGAGATCCATTAATTGACCGCCTGTTCAATGATGCTTGTGTTGTTCGAATCTCGACATTTGCTTTTTAGAATGTAAAAACTCTCTATTGAATTAAAAAAAATATAGAATCTAAATGTGCATGACATTGCCATGTCCCAGAAGCTCGACACTTGTGGCTTGTTTGGTTGATTGAATTTGTGATCTGTAGTACTAAAAATAAAAGATTATGTTTGGTGCTTTTGCTTGAAGAATACCGGATAGTTGGCGACCAGAATACATGTATGGATTCTTATTTCTTACTTTTATTGTGCAATTACTTGTTTGCTATTATTACATGATCCATTGGTTATCAAACATTTGATTGCCGACGCTTGTACATTTGAAACTTATCAGACACTAGATCTTTGTCTTGGTACATCCAAAAGTGTTAACTATCTTAATCAATTGTTCTTATTTGAATTAGTGAAGTATTTTGGCAGACATTTATGGTGTTCAAAAGGTTTGAAAATCATCAGCTATCTTTTAGCTTAAAATATTATGGCTTCTTCTTTCGTCTTATTTTTTTTCTGGGTGTAATATTGTACTCTTATTTGTTGCATTTATTTGTACCCATGATGCAGGTTGCATTACTACCAAGGAGCTGGGAACTGTGATGCGATCACTTGGTCAGAATCCTACTGAGGCAGAACTTCAAGATATGATTAATGAAGTTGATGCTGATGGAAACGGGACAATTGATTTTCCCGAATTCCTTAACCTGATGGCTAGGAAGATGAAGGACACCGATTCAGAGGAGGAGCTTAAAGAGGCTTTCAGGGTGTTTGACAAGGACCAGAATGGTTTCATATCTGCTGCCGAGCTTCGTCATGTCATGACAAATCTCGGTGAGAAGCTTACGGACGAGGAAGTTGATGAGATGATCCGTGAAGCTGATGTTGACGGTGATGGGCAGATTAACTACGAGGAGTTCGTCAAAGTCATGATGGCCAAGTAAGGACCTCTCCAATCATAACCAAGATGCAAAAACGGGGTAAAAAAGGGATCAGGGCAGATAAGTTCGCTAAGATTTCTATGTTTCTATGTTACTAGCTTTTGTTGGTTTGTTGTCTGTTTCTTTGTTTGCATTATTTCGTGGACTGGACCTTAATACCCTAATTGTTTGCTCTGTTTTTTGTTCATCAGTGCCTGCGTTGTTACTGTCTTGTTTATCTTTTACAATTTGGTGTTTTATTTCTATTCTTGTTGCCATGAAACATAAAACAATTTGGAAAGGTTCGATGTTTCTGCTTCAAAATTTAATTTAATTTTTATTCAACTTTAATTTTTTTTACTGGCATTTGATTTCATTCGCCATTGTAAAATTTTCACCCAACATATATCAACACGTAAATTTCAAATATTATAAAATTTTGGTATTCAAAGTTTGAGTAAGAGGAAATAAACACAAAATATTAGGGGGGAAATATAGTAAATTACTTTTCACCACCATAATTTTACGAACATGAGTTAATTTAGATGAGATTATGGAGAAAAAAGGGGGTTGAAAATAATTACAAGAGGAAGTATTTAAAATTGGAGAAAATAAAAGATAAAATCTTGTACTCATAGTGATACGTACGAATCGATACCCACATCAAAATGGTACTTTGTGATTGATTTTATATTCAAAATAAAACAGTTAGTTACCATATGGTATTTTTGATATTTATATTAATATTTTTTGGATTAACAGAGACCTTTTAAGTTGATTGATTTTTCTTTTTCTTTTTTTGATTAAAAAGTAAATTATTACATTTAATTTTGCTCAGAGATCGATTAATATTAACTTTTTATTTTAATTTTTTTTTACAAATGAAGTGATTTCGAGGCTAAGTAGAAATTGGTTGATTTTTGAAATTTGACAGGTATAGAGAGTGGCATGAAGAGCAGTCGTCGTCGCATCATCATCACCATCATGACAAGAGTCCAAAGAAAAAGAGAAGACATAAATTTTTTGGAGCCATTAAGGGATTTTTTAAAAAATAAGGTTCACGAATGCGCTTTACCATATTTTTATTTATTTATTTATTTATTTTCCTCCCTTGTCCAAAATCCTATTGATTTTGATTTTTGAAACAAAAATAAAGGTGAGGGAGTTTGATTTTTTTTTTTGCTTTTAAATGCGAAGCCATGAGAGGAGCGCAATTTATATTGGTTTAAATGAATTGTTTACCATTCTTTGTATTGTATTTTTATTATATTGATGGAAAATATTATTCTTTTTTGATTAAGTATAGAGATATTTATATTTTCAAAGTAAATTTTTGGATTCAAATTTACATAAGATGAATGTTTTTGTTTATAAGAGATTTATGTCTTTGTTTGTATTTCGATTTAAATAACATGAATAATTTGGATTTAACGCACATAATAAATAGATTTGGATTTTAAAATAAATTTGTGGATTTAAATTTAGATATTACAGGAATTAGACAATTAGATAAAAGAAAAAAAATTCTAATTAGATAATATGTTTGAGAATTCAGAATTCAAATAATCAGACAAAAATCTTCTATTTTTTGTGTGTGTCCATTTTCATGGCATTAAAAAACTAAATTTTAAACCTTAAATCTTAAATTATACTCTACATTTTCTGAAACTCTAAACTTAAATTAAAATCTCAAACTTCAAATTTAATTTTTTTAGGGCGTGGTATATAAATAAGAACATAGAGAGGGGTAGACAATTTGGATTCCAAATAATCGGCCTGCAGTTTTGGATTTCAGTTTAATGTGTTTTAACTACCATTATTTAGATGTCCAAATCTTCTAATAATCCCTTGGTTTTATGGCTCAACGGAGGTATAATTATACACACATACATATAACAACAAGATATATACAAATAAAATTCATATGAACTTTTATATGTCCTACCAATAATTTTATGCTATGTATAATAATTAATAAAAAAAATTAAAAAATAATTATTAATAAACGGTGAGATATAATCATAGTTGGGGTATATAAAGACGCACAAAAAGTATAGACGAATTTTATTTGATATATAGGCTGAATTCAACTTTAAAAAAAATTACAACCTTTTAAAATGTTTGGGATTACATAGGACCGGGATGTTCCTCGATAGGGTACAGAGCCATGACTGGGTTAGGACCATTTAGAGTAAACAGTGATGGCCGAACACTGTTCATGAATGACTTTGCATGGAACAATGGTGAGTCCGGACTCACATTCCTTTTGTTATTAGTATATAATTATCGTTGGGGAAACCTCACAATACATATATGGTGCAGTGGCAAACGTGATCTTCCTCGAATCGCCGGCCGGTGTCGGCTTTTCTTATTCAAATACGTCCTCCGACTAAGTCAATGCCGAGGATACCACCACCGCATCGACACCTACACCTTTCTTGTCAACTGGTTAGAGAGGTTCCCTCCTTCCGCTCCATGATTCATTTTCATCCTTATCCTCAAGCTGACACTGCCACTACCACAAATGAAACGTGCGTTGGTTATTGTTTGTTAAATAAAATCTTTTGCATCAACGTGTGGTGCATTTGTAAGTAGTATTGCGCAACAGAAGGAAGATTTTGTTCAAATTTTAAAGACGACATTGTTAAGTGGAACAGTCGATTATGAAAACATGGCCCAAACGAACTCGACGGAAACTTAAGATATTCAGTTCCAAGGTATGCTCTTGTTGAAGGCTCCACCATTTTCTAAAATTTTCATCCAATAGTTCAGCTATATGACAATATACCAATGCTGCGAATTAGAACACAAATTCATGTAACCTTAATAATCTTCCCCTCAAACTGGTGTCGAGGTCTGGTTTTTTCAGGTTGAAAATCGACAGAGGGCAAAAAGGTGCGACTTGAAAGGGAAATGAAATAAAAGTCGAAGAAAAAAAATGTGAACGCTAGAAGGAGGGCTTGAACCTCCGACCTTGTGGTTAACAGCCACACGCTCTAACCAACTGAGCTATTCCAGCACGCTGATGTTGAATGTCATTTACAGTTAATTAATTCTTTTAAAAAAATTGAAAAAATCTATAAATTCGGTTTAAATTTTAAAATTGAAAAAAATAGTATTGCTGTACTTCATACATTTAAACCGACTTTCAATTAATCTAAACTCAAAGCATATTTTAAATAAATTAAGTTTATCACATTAATTCAATTAAATTTAATTCAATCAACTTCTGCTCACCTTTAATTAGTGAGAACTCTTATTTTGAAGTGACCTTTCTTTAAAAAATTCAAAATAAGGTGAATAAATAGTCAATTAAATCAAAATAATCCATTAAATAGAAACAATTTAGTTTTAATATTTTGATTTATTTTAAATAATAAATTTCTTGTATATGTTTAATTAATATAAAAAGTAATCATCCCAGCATGAAATAATTCAATCCAATAATTTAATTAATTAGATATAAATATTTAATTTTGTACAAATGTTTTTTAAGTTTTTAAATAAACATCTAAAAAAATAAAAAATGATCAACTTATTTTGGTTGGGTTAATAGAAAAAATTGGTTTGCCAATAAAGTCGGTACGAACTATTTGATTTTGATGTTTTAGTATTTGATATATTGTAAATGGATGTTGTACTTCCACGAATAATTTTAAATATTATCATATGTCCTAAATTTTAAATATTGTCACATGTCCTAAATTTAAAAAATCTAATCCTTAATAAAAATATTGAGTTGCTTATTTTTATGTATTTTTGTTTTAAAAAATACATCTTTCAGTAGTTCGTATTTAGAAAAGGGTATATTTTACTTTTACACCAAACCTTTTTTTTAACTATTTAAGTACAAGTTCAAAATTTTAACATAACAAAGTATAAACAATGTATATGGTTGCATTTACATTTTCATGGCAAAAACTGTAGGAAAAAATTTTGATGCACGGTCAGAATAAACTTTAACTTACACAAATATGCTTATATAGTGCTAAAAAATTATAGCTTAGAACTTAAAGGTTTAAATTTTAGTGTTTTGAATTTAGAGTTTATGATTAAAATTTAAGATTTAGTGATCATTGTTTAGAATTTAAGGTTTAAAAAGTTAAATAAGCATGTTTGTTGGGGAAAAAAATCACTTCCTGTAAATATTAATCCAAAATTATAACTCTCTCAAACATAATTTATTTTTAAAAAATGATACTATTATTCATCCAAAATTCGACGCAGCACTATAAAAAATGCAGGCTTTCGATTCTGATTATCTGCTGGACCACCTCAAAGCATCAAAGCAAAGCAGGCAGGCCTCGGCATATATAAGAATACTTATAATAAATACAAAATTTTACCTATAATGACCATATATAATTCACTGAATATTTATAGTTTCATTTAGATGAGTACCCGAGATTGTTCCTAGTTACTTCATATGTCATAAATTCATAATATCATAGCATCCAGTAAATATTATATTCGAATCTCAACATCGACAACCGTTCGCAGACATCATCAGGATATGATGTTTGTTGCAACAGCAAAAATTTCAGACAGATGATTGGCAAAGAAGAAGAAGCCTAACATGAAGGAGAAAAGAACCTGTTAGGTTAGCCAAGGTGACTGCCTGGCACCCTCAGAATGAGCTATTGCAGAAAGATGCAGGCAAGTCATCCTTGGCTACCAAGCACCGATTCTTTTCTTCATGTAAGGCCTCTCTTCTTCTCTTTTCTGTGCACCAATGCAGACCTCAATGCTTGGTATTTATAGATTTTTAAAATGGAAACTGTTGTTGCCACTGTCAATTAGCCATCCAATTTTGGATCCTGTAGCTCTCCATATAAATGGAATATATTCTGCTCAGTTTTTTTAATGGAGAATTCAAATGTTCTATAACGAACCAACAATCGGATGGTCTAGCGGGATTCGAATACTGACGTTGTGAATGAAGAAAATTGGGTTGGGAGAGTCACTCCATAATGTTACTCTGCAAAATTCGATCTAGATTAGTAGGTCAGTAGATCGAAAACCAGTGGTTAAAAGGGATCGAACATGCATGAAATGGAGTGGAAAAGTAACATGTTTTAATCAAATCATTGACCTTTAGTTGGTGACTGGAAAAGGGTATGATAGTGCACAAGTTGAGCAATCATCGACCAGCTTTACAGGATGAAACTACAGTCCAATATCTCTGCCTTTCCATTTCTGTCAACCTTTTTTATTGGTCCCTAATTGGAATATATTCTTCTTTCCATTTAAGTAAAGTTGAAAATCTTGCAGAAGCAACTGTTAAAGTAAAAGAGAAAATTGCTGGTCACAAATTCTTGGTTGCCATTTCTTTTCTTTTTGGCTTGATATTCTTTTTATGCTTCATTTTTTCTAATATAATCGTGTTCGATACCAATGTTGGACACATTACACATAGTTATATCCGACACTCATCGAGTTCCTTGTTTTCATTTGTCTGAACATTTGAAAGATCTTGTTGAAACCATTATTTTGTGGCTTAATATGAAGTTGTAAGGCAAAATGGATTCAAATCAAGCTCACTGTTGAAAAGGAAAATAAACTGGAAAGCAGAGAATAATTACAGAAGCTTAGAAAATGTTGTAGATAATTTAGTTTCAAAGGTTAAACTGATGGGAAAAACTTGTTGAGTCTGAAGGGTAGTGCATAGAATTCATCATTCCTAACATCTGATTTGTATAAGCTAAACCTTTCCCACCAATTCAACCCAATGTCCTTTCTGGTTTCATCACTTTCTCGAGAAAGTGTTAAATCAAAGAATAAAGCAACCAAAGCAGCAACTGTTGTATGGGACATGAAGATCACAAGGATTATGTCACTGAACTGCAATTCATATGAACAAAAAAGAAATTGTTAGGATGAAAATAAAGGGAAAGTGAATTGAACTATCCTAGAGTAAATTCTACATTCGAATACGTCAGCCTCGGATACTTAGGAATCTTACCAAACCAGCATGATGAGCTGATCTCCAACCACCATGAAAATATTCTCTGAAGTACTGTGGAACTGATAAACCCATGAAGAAAGAGAAGCCTAATATGAACTTTGTTCTGAAACTATTCAGGTTACAGAATTGGAGGAAGCTAAGACCAACAGAAGAGACATAGCTGAAGAGAACACAATATAAAGCTGCCACAATTGGTAATGGTATAGAAGCGAAAAAGGCTCCGAATTTTGCTGGAAAATTACATAAATAGTCACAAATGAGTAATCATTAACAGAACACACACACATGAATTATAGTGCTGCATCAATGGAAGCAATAACCTTTCATTTTGAGCTGCTGGCTTACCAAATATAGAGAAGAAAATCATAAATCCAGCTGATATTTGAATTACTCTGCGACTTCCAACTCTTGTCAATGCCAGCAGACCTACATTTTCACTGTTGAGTGGAAAAGTGTAGAGGTCAGCCTAACAGATATCCCTGTAGTGAACCAAATTTCAATGATGTTTAATGGCTATGTTTCAAGTTTAATTACACTGATGCTGTTGTGCCTGTAACTGAACCAATAACACCATTGAGCAAAACTCCAATTCCCTGAAAAGGAAAAAAAGAAGGGAAATTGCATTAAATGTACAAAACAGGAAAGTCTAGTTGCATTCTGTGACAGCTTGGGTTTCAGGACGTTTCTCTTGGCTCGAACAGAACACTACGTTTGATATAAGAGCATGAGGAGTGACGGCTAAACCGCAGTGCATAGATGATGCGGAGAAGACATCATGGAACCCGAGAGGTCACAGACTTGGATATCTAAGAAAAAGTTCCTACCAGCCAACCAGCACCACGGCTAATAACAGAAGGCGGAAGGGGTGTAGCACTTCCATATCTGGCAGCTGCAAAGAATGTACCAGTTGACTGCAAACAACAACATGATGATCAGTGACTACTGAAGACTTCCAACTACTCTATTGCTATCAGTGTGTTTTTTGCCCTTGAGATCAAATATACAGCCCATGTTATACAGAACATTTTTTTTAATATTCTTATCCGATACAAATTCGAATATGGACATGAATACATGAAATAAATAGAAAGTTCAGATCAAAGTGAGACTTTGAGATGATGCTCAAACCTCAAACAGAGAAACCAAAGCAGGAGCCAGCATAACAAAGGCATCTCCAGCATTAAAGGTGGGGCTTCCCCATTGAAAGGGATAAGGAAAATATATCCTGCAGTTGAGGAGAATTTGAGAGTAAGACCTTAATGTCAAAAAATAAAAATTAACATCTACAAGTGTATTTAATTTCGATAATCGCATATTCAGGTATAGGCATCTAGATACACAGTCTTCAAATATTTGAAAAAGCTTTATAATAAATATAACTAGAGTTCGTCGGACACATACTCGTGTCTGAAACTAATCCTCAAGTCAAAATTACATACCAAGGAGCTGTACTAATAAGTCCAGCACGATCAGTTCGGCAGCTAATCTGGGTGTTCTCAGGTTTGTGCTTGTATACAGTAGTTGAGGTTAGAAGTAGAGCAAATAACCATGTAATTGCAACTGAGAAGAGGATTGAAAATCTGTCAAAGATGGGGCGCTTTGATTCTATATGACGAGGAAGATACTGCAAAATCATGAGAAATTAAGACAAGTAATTATCAACAACAAATGTGAATGTGTAGGTAATGAGAGAAGCAAAGAGATCTTAAAACAAAAAGATCTCAAGGGAAGTATACCTCTCACCATAACCAACATTTGCAAAAATAAATAGTAATAACCATAAAATAATAAAAATAAAAAAGGGGTTTGACATTTTTTTTTCTTTTTTGAAGAATAAAGGTACCTGTGAAATGAAAACCATGAGAATAACCCCTGGAAGGCCAACTTCTACACACTTTGCAAGCTTAATTAATTGGCAAAAAAGAAAGGAATCAGGTAAAAATCATATAGCAGAATATAGCAGCATCACTGAAATGATCAACAATAACATAAGCATACACGGAAATAATGACCAATCCGGCTACCTAAGGCGATGCAAAGGGGATGTCTTAGAAGTTAGAACCCGGTCACTAAAAGGATATCGAAAAAATTACCATGGGGAAGCCAAGATGATAAAGTCCAAGCCCAGTAAAAGTCACATATGGTACCACAGAAAGAGGGCTAAGGAACCTGAAGAGGTGAAGTGTTCAGGATAATATACACCAAAGAATACTAAAGCTAATCTAAATACTTTGACAAACTCACCTCACAGCATTTCTCCATAATCCTAAAAATCCCATTGCACTCTGGAAACATGCAGCAGCAATGAGTGCACCCTGAATCCCTCTCATTGTCCGTACGAACCTCTGTAAAATGATCCAAATTGACAATAAATTTCCAAGGCTCCCAAAGCAAGGTAAAAGGCTAGTTAGCTGCACTGTTAAGTTAGGTTACTCGAACTCGTGTTTAAGAGTTGACACGAAGGAAAATTAAGATTCCGTAGAGATGGTAGTAAATTTGAACATTCTAGCCAGAAGAAATTTACAAGCATAACAAAAGCAGCCAACCTCATAAGGATCTGTGTAAGAACTGTATCTGCTTGATTGGACAATAGAAGTTACAGGAATCAAATAAGCATATGAGCCCACTACCACTATGGGGAGTCTGGTTCCTAAAAATGACTGAAAAAGTGTGCTTAATCCTGAAGCAAAAAGTAAGCTCTGAATCACTTTTGCCTTCTCAGCCTGTATTAGAAACACCAAAACCAAAAACTAATTAAAACAAAGGATTTAATGACTAACATAAACAACATAACAAAGAAAGAAAAAGGAACAATCAAGCAAGATTAACCCATTAATCCTCACATTTCCACCGCCCATTTGAGGAACGATTATGCTCGGAATCAAAACAGTAATGCCAAGAGTGAGTAGATAATGCTGGAACCCCAGTACAATTGCTTCCACTGCATAAAATATTGAAAAACATAAAATAAAGAAGAGGGTCGATCGATTCAAAGTTTTTTTCTTTCAGATTTAGTGTTTGGATTCTGAAAGAAAAACCAGGGAACATTGCAATGGAATCAGAAACTGTCTTTCTATAGACCAGAAGCCATTAAAACAGATTTAGTGACAAATAACAAAGAAAATGACGGTTAAAGTGGAGTTTGCATTTAGAAAAATAATTAAATATGAGACAGATTTTACATACGCCACGGCGGAGGGCTGTTAATGCAATACTGAATTCCGGGCAATTGTTCTTTCACCGGGTGTGGTTGCGGCGCCTCAAACTTGCCGCCGTTGTTACCCTCGCCACCATTTTGGGCCATATCTGCAAATGTGCATGAAACAAGGCTTGCTTAATAAACATGGAAAAGCTACCGTCATTTTGCTAATTGCTCTGGAGTATCTAAACCAAAGAAAGTGTTTTCCTTTTCTTCATCAATTACTTTTCCCAGGAACCAAACAACGCCAGAGAATTGAAATTACAAGAAAACAAGATGCAGTGAATCAAGTGATCAAAACAAGCAGTAAAAAACTTCATTTGACTGAAGTCCACAAATTGTGACACTGAAATGCTACTGTTATTCAAACAAAATTAAAGATTTTTCATGAAAAAAATTGAAGGGTATTAGAGTTGAAATTTTTACCTTCACCAAATTAGAGCTTTGTTTTTCGGGTTTTCGAGCTTCTCGCAATAGCTCAGATATAATGATATAAATCTCAATCCTTTTCTTATGAAAATTCAAACTTCGTCAGGTTACTTGTAAAAAATGGTTACAGCTATGTGAATTAAATTTTTGTAGAATATAAATATTCAATTCAAATCATTGTAATTTGACTGTTAAAGTATATTTTTTAATTGGGTGTTTAATTGTAATTATTGTGATAGTTTAAATGTCAATTGTTTTTAAAATTCAAATTTTCCATGAATTTTATGTAAATAAAGCATAAACATGGAATATCAAGGTATTAATATTGGATTTATGCTTCATAAATTCTAAAAAGCCTGTGTAAAACCCTATAAATACACATTGAATAAATCATAAATTCAGCAAGGTCAGTGTTCGAATTAAATATCAGTGTTTGAATCTCGATGTTTTGAACGAAAAAAAAAAATGAATTGAGAGGGTCGTTGATAATAACATTAGAAAAGAGAAGACCTAGCATGAGAAAAAAAAGCAGGTCAAGTTAGCCAAGCTTGACAGCCATAACAGTGTAAATGATAGGAGATGAGAAGGAGCAGTAGGCAAGTCATTCTTGGCTATGAAACAAGGCTCTGATTCCTCATATTAGGGCTCTATTCCTCATATTGGGATGCAGGTGCCCTAGATTTCAAGGCTCTAATTATAGAGTTACGGAAGTTTTGACTTGGTATGTGACATTATTTTCATCATCTAAGAATAAGTTCTATTCCGTGCATGGTGTTAATAATGGTGAAAGAATTTCTAGAAAGAACGTATAATTTCTTCAAAGGGAATGTCAATGCAAGTGAATCAAGTTTGCATTATGGGTATACGAACAACTATCCGACAATCGACAAATATCGGTTATAAGTCGGTCAATATCTTTTTTAACTAATATCAAAATATGTTAAAACACATTTTTTTTTTTACATTTTACTCAAATATATAATATCTACCATAAACCATATGATTTACCGGAAATTTTAGAAACTAATCAGAAATCGTAAATGATATTCCCTTAAAAGATATGATATAATCTTATAAAAAAATTAGTAAAATTGGAGCTTTAGGTAAATACTCTCTAACGAGCATATAATAAAAGGGTAATTATATCGAATAAAAATTATCTATCTCTTTTCGATGCCCCTATTTATGCTCTCACATTAAAAATTATATTTAGGGCTTATAGTTTATGGTTTGTGGTTAAAGTTTATGAAATTTGGGGTAGATTGTATTTTATGGTGTAGAGTGTATGGTTTAGGATTTAGAATTTAGGGTTAGAGATTAAAATTTATGTTTTTAGTGTTGGAGCATGAAAAGGACACCGAAAAGGAGCTGAAGATTTTTATCCAATTATATCATGTATGGACGGTGAAAAACAAAAAGTTTCCACAAGTGTCTTATTTTTAAGGTTTAGAACTTAAGATTTGTGATTAAAATTTATAATTTATAGGTTAAAACTTAAATATCTAAGTCTCTAACTATATTAACCCTAAGTCACAAACCTACACTCTAACTTCTAAGCTTCAAATTCTAACCATAAACACCTAAAGTCTAAATACTAAATTAGATTCTTAAATCCTAAAATTAAAATATTTGTACAAATCTTTTGTTTTCACGCCAGTATATAAAATATTTTTCAATAATAGAAACTCTCGCAATTATTAGATTCTTTACGTAGGAATAAGCGTTTGCCATAAGTTCTTTGGGCTTGTTGACACTATGAAGTCCATTTATCCATGACATGTTTTATTGTTATATACATTTCTATATATTTGGACCATTAATTAAATATCAGCCCATTCGTATATAAAAATAAATAAAAAACCACAGGCCTAAGCCATGTTTCATTTTCTACTATATTTCAAAGACTATACGCCATTTTCCAGTTATATATATGAATTCAAACACGATGATTATATACATATAAGAAAATCAGTAAAATTAAAAATATATCAATAAAGTTAAATAGGTGAATTTAATTTTTAAAATTTATGGTTTTAAACTTTAAAGGTTATAGTTAAAAGATTGTATCTTTAGAGTTTAAAGTTTAGGGTCAAAGCATACTTTTTAAGCTTCACGCTTAGAATTTAGGACATATGACTGAATTTAAATACTACTTGTGAAATTAAAATCTTTCGGTGTCTATATATCAAATACTGACCTCTTCATTTTTTACTATATTTCAAAAAGTATATTCCATTTACATCGTATATAATTTATAATTTGAACTTATATAATTACATTACAATACCGTTATTAAATTATTAATTATATTTTCATACAATTAGATCATAGTATCTAAACCTTAATTTTCTTAATATTAGATGTACAAAATAAATTGCCACATGTTTCATTTTTTTTCCAAGTAATTATACTTTGGCCTTGTTTGGCAATTAGCGGATAGCTGATAGCTGATTACATTAGCTGATAGCTGATAGCGGATTACATTAGCTGATAGCTGATAGCTGATTGTATTAGTTGATTTGACTAGCGGATTGTATTAGCTGATTGTATAAAAGTGTTTGGTAAAATTAACTGATAGCTGATAGCTGTTTGATTATTTAAACAAACAAAATGACATATAAGGACATGATTATATTCAATACTTGTTTGAATAATTTATCAGTTATGAATATTTTGTATCTAATAAATATTAATTAGATTTGTAAAAATTATTTTTAATATAAATTTTCTAAACATATTTGAAAGATTTATATATTAATTTATTATTTATATAATAATTAAAAAAATTATATGCACGTATAAATATGTGATAATAAAAATAGAATTAACTTACAAATATCACCATATAAATTAATAGTAACAACAAATAAGTCGAATATTTAACATGTTATTATTTATATTAAAAAAATTATTATTTAATTTAAGTTATTTGGAGATTTTTGGTAATTGTTAAGGGTAAAAGAGTCATTACAACTCTAACATCAAACCTCTAATCTCAAAAAGCTCATATTAGGAGCTTTTTTAAAATTAGCTTTTTCACCCCAATTCGCTCTTTCAATCCGCTATTTACCAAACATCAATATTAGCGGATTTGACTAGTCAAACCTCTAATTATACCTCAAACCTCTAATTTTTGCCCAAACCTCTGTTTACCAAACAGGGCCAATTTCTTTTCAATGTTTAACAAGGCAACATTAGGTAATATTTACAAATGCTCCAATAAGATGTTTTAGTTTTAATATTTTATATTTTGAACTAATTTTATTTTTTTTAAAATTTAATCCGTTTTATATATTTTTCAAATAAACGTTTAGAATTATACTTTAATTTTTTTATAAAATAATTGAAAGTTTCAGGATTTTAGTATTTTTAAAGATGTTTTTTATTTTCTTGTATTTTTTGTTGAGATGAACCAAATTGCATATTTTCAAAGCTGTGAAGGACTCAAATGATATTTACAAAAAATGAAATTGAGTTTATTCGAATTGTAAAATTTAATTTATCTAAAACTCAAAAAATTATATAACTTGATTCAAAAAGTCGAATAATTCAATTCAATTTATTTGAAATTCAAAAAAAAATTCTTAAATCAGATCAAATTCTATTCATTTTATTCTAAATTAGATGAATAATAATAATAAGATTCGATTCAAAAATATATGATTAAAGTAAAGAAAATAGTCTTTCAAGACATCATGATATATATTTAATCATGATATATTTAATATAAAGATAATTATTGATACACTAACGGTGGAAATTAAATGTTTTCATAAGTGCCTTAATTTTAAGGTTTATGGACTCAATTTAGGATGTATGGTTTAGGGATTTAGGTTTACTAGGTTAGAATTTAGGGTTTATACGTTAAAACCTAAACCCTCAACATATTACACTAAAACCTAAACATTAACATTTAAACCTTAAACCTTAACCCCTAAATTCTAATCATTACCCCTAAGTTATAAATTCATACACCCTAAACCCTAAAACTAAAGCGCTTGTGAAAACTAAGAGTTTCCATCGCTAGTGTATTGGATTTAAATCCTTAATATAAAGGTGTATAGTTGAAACTTGAAATGCATATTGGTAGAAAGAATATTCAAATCTGAGTTCAATTGTTTTTGTAATGACGTTGACTAATGTTGTACATGTGTACTGCTGTCATTGGTCTCAATACCCTGAAATAAAGTAAGCTGTGTAGCCTTCAAGTCTCATCACATGTATAGATTTAATATTGTTTACTATTTTTTCCAACAATAATATATTTTACTATTTAAATTTGTTCGATTATATATAGGTTTTTATTTATTTAATTTATCATATTACTATCACATATGAATATGAAATTAGGTGAATAATTAAATATCCATGAGAGCTTGATAAAAATCCATACCAGTAAGTTTATTCAAGAGAGTGATTTCTAATGTTGTTTTGGTAGTGTATAAATGATTTTTTAAGTTATTAAAGTTTCAGAGGTTATAAAATGATTTTTAAGCTTATCAAAATGTTAAAAAGATAGGCATACCATGTTATAAAATAATGATATAAGTTGATAAGTTTAAGGATTACCAGTAATAGTTCGATAAATTTTAATGATTATTTTTACTAGCTTATTGAGTTTTATGATCATTTTGTAGAAGTTTAAAACATTTGGTGGCTATTTCATAACTTCTGAAATTTTAATAGTCAAATGTTTGTTTAACATAGTTCAGTGATTATAAACATGTTTAAAGGTTCAATTTTAAAATTTAAGGGTTCTATTTAAGATCTAGATTTTTTTTACAAATTTTAGAATTTAAAATTTATGGTTAAAACTCAAAAAATAAAATTTAAATGTTAGATTTTTTTAGAAGAAATGAAAATTTTAAATTTAATAATTTAAATTTAAAATAGTAAGATTGTGTGTGTATAAGAAAAAGCAACTAAAATAATAGTAGTAATAGAGAAAGATAACGTAGGGCCAGGGGGATGAGAGGATTTTTATGGGTAGGTTTGGAAAGGGGTCCACCACGTTATCTATTTATGAGGCGTACGAATCTTAACCGTCCAAACTGCCACATTTTGTAAGTTTCCCGCTACTTTCTCATACTTCAAAGTAACCGCCAATCCAAAGCAACCAAAAAATTATTAAATGGATCTGGTTTACCAGAGTCGTAATCTCGGTTAATAAAGTTTATCTTTATTATATTTATTTAAAGTAAATTTCTCATTTTTAAAATATAAAAAAGAATAAATAGTTATTTAAAAGTTTTTTAATATAGATATTTTATTAACTAACATTATGAATGACATGATGAGTCGAATTTATCTAATAATTTTTTTCCGAACCAACACACTAAACACAAAAAACTGTATTTTTTAATAAATTCAAATTCACTCATAAAATATTAGACGAAATCAACTTCCGCCTGATTATTCGCATGTATTTCGATAAAAAAAAATATATAATTGTTTAAAACATAAAATTTTAATTAGGGATTAACATTTTATTCGATTTGATCGATTTAGACCTAACCCGACTCGAATCTAATCGTAGAAAGAAGATATAGCGAGAACCCTTGAATCTTAATTGATTAAGTATTGCAATAAATCAAAGCATCATTGTCAAGCAGAAGCCCATCGAGATTCAAATCGCCAATTTCTCAGATCTCACATGGAATGATAACTTCTCCTCGTTCCCGAAGCAATTTCCTAGTAACGCCCTAACGTTTATATCGCAGCAAGTTATCAGTAGCTTTACTCAAACTACGTCACAAGTTAACTACTCTAACGTCAATAAAATATTTCCTCTTTTTTTTCTACTTATTCCGTGGTTAAAGTAATGGTTGTTGTTTCTAAAAGTTACGGTTTTGAGCACCAGCAGTTTGCAGTAGGGTGATTGAACATATATTGTCAAATAGTTGAAAGTATATTCAGAATAAATACTACTTGTGATTATCTAATTGTATTCATTACTATATTTAGTGATTATTTAATTTTTAAATAAGTAATCTAATTTAGTAGTTTAACCAATTTAACCCATAATCTAAAATCGCACTGCTTTAACTTTCTGTTTCCGATGATTTTAGTACAAAAATAATTCTTAAAATAGCATTATACTAAAGTATAAGGATCTTCTCGTAATTTTCAACTAACAGATACACGTGTCAAAATCACAAAGCGAGTAGTTAGTTCCCTCAACATACCCATCAAGATTCAAGCACAGACAAATAGAAACGCTTTCATCGAACAAATAAATATCTTCAGTTCATTACATTACCTTCAAAGCAGCTTTTCTCTCAGTCAAGAAGCAGATTACACAAAATCAGAAGAAAAGGGGAAAAATGAGATTTAGCAATCATCTGATAGGGTTAGTAAACTTCTTAACGTTTCTGTTATCAATAGTAATCTTGGGCGGCGGAATATGGCTGAGCAGCAGAGCCAACAACACCGACTGTCTCAAGTTCTTGCAGTGGCCGCTGATAGTCATCGGAGCCTCGATCATGGTGGTTTCCCTGGCGGGTTTCGCCGGCGCGTGTTATAGGAACACCTTCTTGTTGTGGCTTTACCTCTTCGTCATGTTCTTCATCATCGCGGCGCTCATCGGGTTCATAATCTTTGCGTACGCCGTGACGGATAAAGGGGGTGGTCGGCCGGTGATGAACAAAGGCTACTTGGAGTATTACTTGGGGGACTACTCGGGGTGGCTCAAGGACCGAGTGGCGGATGAGCAGTATTGGGCTAAGATTAGTTCTTGTATTAGGGATTCTAAAGCTTGTAGCAAGATGGGAAGAAGCTTTAATGGCGTTCCTGAAACTTCTGACATGTTTTCTACCAGGAAGCTCAGCCCTATCCAGGTATGCAACATTTCCACCACTAAAATTTGATTTTTTTTATATCAATGTATATATTCGTATAAAAATTATTTATCTTTTTTTGGTGTCTCTATTTAAAACTATGTTATTTTTTATATACATTAAGTATTAGATATAAATATATATTTTTATATACATTTATATATTGTTAAAAACTATGTTATTTTTTTAAATGATTTTTTGAAATTATTATTTTGATGGAACTCCAAATCCTTTAAATTTGTCAATGGGTTTCATTATTTTTTAAAAAAAAAACGTAGAAATAGTAGTTTTCTAAAATATCTTTTTTATTTTGAACATAAAAGAAAAATCATTTTCAAATCCACTGTTCTATCAAACACCATTATTTTTCATATTGTTGATAATGACATAAAATTGGATGGGTGAGTCATTTGGCCTGGCGCTAAACTTAATAATTATATATGTTCCATCTTTCACATCACACTCATGAATTTTGTTGAATTCTATTTTAATTGATATTAATTGTTTACCTAACACCATAATTCGGATTTTAATAGTTAAAATTTTTTAGAGTATGTAGTTAAGTTCTCCAGTTAACACATATTTCTTTAGTTAAGTTGTGGGTTTAAACCGAAAGTTTATACAAGTGCATTAATTTTAGGGTATATGGTTTAGGAGTTTAAGTGTAGGGGGTTAGAATTTAAGGATAATTGTTTCAATTTAAGGTTTAGGTTTATAATTTAGGGTTTATAAGTTAAAACCTAAATCATCACCATATTAACTTAAAAACTAAATCCTAACCTATAAACTTTAAACCTTAAATTAAAACAACTATTCCCAAATTCTAAACCCTATACCTAAACCCCTAAACCTTATACCCTAAACTAACTTCATATACCCTAAAACTAAGGCATAGTTTGGTGTATAGGTTATTAATCCTTGTTTTTTATCCCCAAAAGTTCAAGAGGAAACAAAAAAAATATTAATAAATGCTTACACCGAAATGAAATTAAATATGATTAAATGATACCTTAAATTAAACCCAGTTTGTGTGTTGGCTTTGGCAGAGTTTGGTAGAAGGTCATTCCTTTTTCTTTAAATGTTGCTGGATTTTATGCTAATCGAATTTAATGTTGTGTTTGGAATCTCGAATATTAAGTAGAGCTGAATTCGAACATCAAACATGTTTTGTTTGTAGTCTGGTTGCTGCAAGCCCCCTACAAGCTGCAGCTTTGTCTATGTCAATGAGACGCTATGGGACACGAGTGGAGGGATGACCGGAACCGACACCGACTGTTCTCGTTGGAGCAACGACCAACAGCAACTGTGCTATCAATGCGGTTCCTGCAAAGCTGGCGTGCTTGGCAGCCTGAAGAAGAGCTGGAGGAAGGTCTCGGTGATCAACATAGTTGTGCTTATCCTCTTGGTCATCTTCTATGTCATCGGCTGCGCGGCTTTCCGAAACAATAAGAGGATGGATAACGATGAACCTTATGGCGAGGCGAGGATGACAAAATCACAACCAAGTAGGATTCATATGTAAAAAACATGTGAAAGAACATTACAAGCATGAATGGTGCCTTTGCTTTTATTCAGGAGAAATGTATCTCTGTATGTCTTTGTAAAATTGTTGTGTTCTTTAGGTTTTAGAGTACCATTTCAGGGTTGGTTTGTGTTCAGACAAGTGAACTTTAATTTGACAAGGTAATGATTTTGGACAGTTTTTGATAAATATATTAAAATTTGTATAAATTCTACGATAAGAAAAACATATGAATGAAACACATATTTCTGCAAAATCTAATGTAAAACTTTAAGAAAATGTAAACAGTAAAATTCTATGTTTACTGTCATTACAATAACCCCAGTTTTGGGTTTCTGTATATGGTTGTTCTTTAATCCTTCATGTATCTGCCTCAAAATCATGTCTTCACCACTTGCTGTAAATGAGTTTTGCTGTTATCGGGAAACCTTGACTCGCAATCCTCGGTTTCTGTCGTCAAAATCGGCTTGCCCATTTTCTGTTTAAATGCAAAGGGCTACCAGTCAATAAAGTGGAACCGAATGATGGAAGTGGAGATGATGCATGCAGAGAATGGGGTTTAAAAAACTAATGCAGATAACTTGAATCCGAAAAGATTATTGTTAATGAGCACCGGAAAACCGAGGAGTCTTACCTTATTTAGTAAGCAATCGCCTTCTTCTTCAAGTTCACTTAATTGTTCCATTGTCATCCCAAACCATTCATCAATCCAACCAAAACAATTCCGGTGACTTTCCACGAAGAGAGCTCTTTCACCCTACATAAGAAAAATTGCTACCGGCTGAGGCGTATGGACTGCGGATGCATATGCTCATGTATAAAGATCGAAGTCTAAGAAAATTTACCGCTAGCAAAGCTTGCTCAAGTTTACCACCAAAACCCCAATATGGTGCATTTATTGTAACCAGTTTATATGCTGTCATTACTGGATCACATTTGTCCTGCAAATATAAATTTGGTTGAAGATGTAATAAATAGTTAGATATCACCGGTAAGATTCGGAAGTACTACTAATTGAACGAACCCGAAGCGGAACGATGCCTTGAGCTGCTTCATCTATCTATGCTTGTATCTATTAGATTATTGACTTACAGCAGATAAAATACCAACCTGCCATCCTCCCAAAAGTGGACCACGACCAGTCTTTTTAGATTTGAATTTGGTAAAGTCGAAATCGCTACTTCCAACCGCATAACTCCAGTAATCTGTTGTTGGCAAAGTGATATCAATGAACTCTACCTGTCTAGCTTTCAGTTGTTCTTTATTTAAACCGTGCACCTGTTTGTAAACCTCACAGTTATGCAAAAGTACAAACCAAATAAAGTGACAGGAAAGAATAACGGGACACCATACAAAATTTCTCTAAATTTAGCACTTCCAAAACATTCAAATGACTAATGCCAATATTAGAACCTTACGTTTTCGGATTTGCCATTGTCTTCCAGATGGACAGTTTCAATTGTGACACAAAGCTTGGCAAAGTAAGGGCACTGCATGAATTCGATACATATGAGCATGCTTGGACAGGAAAACATAACATTCGACAGAAATGTCCCGAAAAGATGTCCGAGGGAAACCGAATAGTTACCTTGATCACTGAGAAATATGATATCCATTTTGTAAACAATGAAGAAAGATAAATGTTAATATAACTTATACAATGAACTCGAACAACAACGAGAAAAAGGAATTTAAAAAACGAGTGCAACGACATTGTCAACCTGTTTTACACCTTGGGTATGCATTCCAAGATTCCTCTTGCATGACAAGAGCATCTTTCGGTGCTAGAGTTGTAAGCCAAGAAGGTGCTTTGCTGTATAAATTAGTGCAAAAAACAAGAAAACAATCAGACAACAAAAAAATGCATAGGAATTTAGGTAAACAGATAAAGCAAAGGCCATGAATTATACATGCACGAATACAATGCATAGGAATTTAGGTAATTTACCAATATAATGAAGAAGAATTACCTCTGCAAACGGTATAGTTTGGATGTATATTGACCTTTTCCATATACACCATCTTCGAAAGGTCTATTCTCCAAAATTTCAACGCCTTCAGCTTCATTTGTACTCTGCTGCTGCATCTTCAATACCATATGCATTTGAGCTACTCGGTACTGGAAAACAAACAAGGAAAAAAAGTAAGAAAAACCCAGAATTCCATATCTGATTTCAATCACAAAGTTTGAAACTTTTTAGCTAAATACCTCTTCTAAGGACATAGGCATCACAATTCGGCTTCAAGTTGTCCCAACACAAAGAAAACAAAATTCATCAGTACGGGATGAAAAAACAAACCCAGAAAAGTAAAAGAAAAAACATACAATTCCTTGACTTGAACCATTTTTCTTCGATTATCAACCTCGTCGGCAAGTTGCAGAAAGATTGAAAGAAGAAAAATAAACTATGGGGGTTTCCTTTTTTTGCTGGGAAAACAAGGAGATGGGGGAGGTAAATAAATTAGAGGAAGGTAAATGGTTGGGTCAAGGAAGACAATTAAATTCTGGTGGCGTCGAGAATACATTAAGGAATGGCCAGCAAAATATAGAGCGTGTGGTGTGGGATTATGGCGTGGACACCTGTTCTGCTGTTCATCGTCAAATTACGTTTCCAGTTTCCACCTTCCAGTCTGTGTTTTCTAATTTTAAGTTGGGTTAATTATAAAATAAGTGCCCAAATTATATTTATTTTATAATAATTTTAAAATATTTTTTTATTAAAATATATGTTTAAATTATAAAATATTTTTTGGCTAAAATATCCGTTTAAGTAAGTGTCTCAATTGATTTTAAAACAAACTAAAAAAAATTGAAGCCTATTTCAACAAAAAAAATACTTTAATCACATATTTTTAGACAAAAATAAACTTTTAGACACCAGTTTTAATTAAAAGTACTTTAGGCGCTTATTACAAAAGAGACATAGTTTGAATATTGATTTTGTAATTTAGCCTTTTAAGTTTATGAAAAGAAAGAAACGATGACGGTTTTACGAAGAAACATGGAAGTGCGACGTTGAATTGATACCGAACGTTGATATTTTTTAGTATTTTTTTGATTTAACAAGTGATATCTGGTTTATTGGTCGATTAGTTCAGATTAAGTTTTACCGAGGGGTAATATGGAGAACAACTTTCTTAATCCAATTTTCTTCATTTATTATAACGTCATGATTCAAACTCATGATATAATTTAAAGAACTTAATGTCTCATCTCATTAGTTATGATTCAAACTTATAATTTAAAGATGTAACGTCTCGTCTCATTAAGCTAACTGAGTGTTAATTTTAGTAAAATTTTAACATTCTTAGATTAAATTCTTATAATAAAAATATAATTTAGTTTAGGTTAAGATTAATTTACAAGAAATTAGTACTCTTATTTTATTTCATTATTTGAAAACTCCCGTTTACATCAAACGTGCATTCACGTTAAAATTAAGAATAAAATAATTTAAATTCAATTTCACCACTATGTATTTATTTTTGGATCGTATAATACATTATCGATGAAAATATTTTATATTAAATGAAGAGTAACGTGATAGAATTGATATGGATTAAAAATATACTAACCCAAACAATATTTAATTTAACTGCCCATAAAATACAATTGTAATGTATTTTTTAACTATTTTTTATGGATAAAATTTTGATGCACAAATGGTTTAAATTAATTTTGCACAAACTTACATATTTTTATTATAAAATTTAAATTTTAAATTTTTAACCATAACCCTAACAAACTAAATCCTAAACCTTAAACTCTATATCTTAAATTCTAAACACTAACTATAACTGCCCATCTTCGTACTGCTTTCAGATTCAAATACAATCTCGTTATTAGTTCTTATCATCTATCCATTGTAATGGACAATAATCATAAATGTGTTGTTGTTGCTCATTTTCTCTGCATGTTTAAAACATATATCAAATCTACATACATAACATTTAAACAAATTGAATCAACTCAAAATAAAACGAACTCACTCAAAAAAATAAAAATTTAAAAAATCGAATTTAAAAAATGAACATTCTAAATTTTAAAAATGAACATACTGAATCAACTAAAAAAATAAATTTTAAAAATTCGAATCTACATGCATAACATTCGAACAGACTTAAATAAAATTACATGCATAAAATTTAAATTACATCAAATATAGAAAATAAAACAAACTCACTAAAAATAAATTTTAAAAAATCGAATTAACTTACAATATTTTTGTCACTAACTTCTTCTTCTTCTTCTTCTTCTTCTTCTTCTTCTTCTTCTTCTTCTTCTTCTTCTTCTTCTTCTTCTTCTTCTTCTTCTTCTTCTCTTTCTTCTGCTTCTCACTCAAAATTTCCACCAATTCTTTCTTATTCTTATTCTCCACTCAAAATTTTACATTCAACATTAACTATTTAATACAAAAAAACCTGGTACTACCCCTATCCCTCCTCTATAAACACTTACATATTTTTAAACTCTACCTTATATATTTTTTTAAAAACACTTTTGTTGAGTTGATCGAACACTTGCAAATGGCCAAGAGGGGGTGAATTGGCAATTAAAATTTTGGTAAAGAGAAAGATTGAAAATAAAAATGACAAAGGGGGTTATAGTGGTTCAAGTTCTCCAAATGAACTCTACATCCACTACCTTAGCTCCCACTAAGGATTTTCAAACAATTCACTAATTGAATTCGTCCCCTTTTCTTGGATGAGGAGGAAACCTTACAATTTCGATTAAGCTTTATACCCAAAGCTTAATCCACTCAAATACAAAGAAGGAATTTTGGTAAACTCGAATGTTTCCTCTCAAAGGATATTTGTCTACCCAATTACAATTTGAACAAACCCAAACTCACAATACAATATGATAATTTGAAAGACAAAGAGTTGAGTACAAGAATATGACTTTGAATAGCTCAAGGGTTTGGAATTTTTGCTTTGATGATGCTTGAATGTTCAATAGTTGTTGCTTGGTCAAATGAAGCTTGTTTTTATACCCTTGCATTGATTTCTAGCCGTTTGAGTAGTTGGGATCATCAATAGAGCCGTTGTGGACATTTTTCCCGCATTAAATGCAGCTCTGCAGCCTACCGTATCGGTACTCGGGAAGGGCGTATCGATACCTGCATCAAAGAGGAAAGAGCCGTTGTGCCTGAAAACAGAGCGTATCGATACGCTTGGAAGGCGTATCGGTACGGTTTTAAGGGCGTATCGATACGGGGCGTAGTATCGATACGGTCCAATGTTACTGGAATCCCAAGCTTTTGTTTGTATGAAAAGTGTATCGATACGCGTACCAAGCGTATCGGTACGGTATAACTACCTTTTGAAAATAGGGAAACCAACCAACTGACAAGTAACAGTCATATAATTAAATGCTCGGATTTTTCAAAGATATGCTTAGCGTATCGATACGGTTACCATGCGTATCGGTACATGTTCATGAAAGCAATTTGCCCAGATGCATATCGTATCGATACGGTTTTAGTGCGTATCGGTACGGTATGTTCAATAACATTACAGTGGCTAAATAGGGTATCGATACGCTATGGGTATCGATACTCCTGGGCGTTTTTGCATACTTATGCTTGGAAAACATAGAAATTGACTTTGAAAAATATATATAATTTAAGAACAAGTTTTTAATTATTATTTTGTTTAAAAACACTTGTCAATTGTGAGACTTTAAAGAGTACTTAAAAATTTATTGTTTTGCAAATTAGTCCTTAAGTTTATGTGTTATATCAAAATCAATTTCGGTTTTACAATCTCCCCCTTTTTGATATAACAAAACCATAAATAATTGTTTTGTTTTGTTTTGAAAAGCTTTCTCCCCCTTACTTTAAGATAGATTTTCAAAACAAAACAAAACAAAATATTTTGACTCTATGATCCTTCTCCCCCTTTTTGTTAGATCAAAATAGAATACAAGGATAATATCAACAATCAGTCATTAAGCTAAAAGCAAACAAAAAGTTCAAATCCATAAACTTCAAAATAAACATAAAGGTTCAAATGCAGAAAGATCAAAGCAACCATAATAATCCAAACTCTTAAAATCCTAAAAACATAGATAATAGGCATAGACTTCAAATCCAAAAAGTAAAATTTCAATAACAATAATGAAAGACTAAATGGCCTAAGATGAGATGCATGAACTACTCGTCCCCTTCGTCATCATGATCGTCCTCGACATCTTCTTCTTCATCATCTTCTTGAGAGGGTTGATTCCTTCGGGTATGATTGATCCAAGCACCATGGAAGGCGGTAAGGGAGATGTCCATGGAGTCTTGGCGAGTGACCATGGTATCAATCTTCTTATCCATGCCTTGGATGCGATCCTCTAAGGATGTGAAACGAGTATCCATTGCGGTGAACTTCTCATTGAGGAAGGTCATGAGAGTATCCATGGACGAGGAATCAAGAGGAGCACGATGAGAACTCGAAGAAGCACGGGAGGAACCGACCGGAGCAACAGGCGGAGGATCTTGAGGAGCGCGAACCCATTCATTATCAACATAAGTATAACCGGAACGAGCTAGGGAACGCTCATCAATAGGTAGGCCAAGGGTTTCGGGAAAATCATGTGAACAATCAATGCCAAGGGAATGAAATAAACAACTCAAAGCCGTAGAGTAGTAAAAGGATGAGACTAGTTTGGTGTGACGGTGTTGAACTAAGTAGACAAGGTCGGCAAACATGATTTGACACAAATTAGGACGTTTACCTTCTCTAAAACATTTAAGCCAAAAATCATCCGTGTGACGAACAGTTGAATATTTTCCACCCGATGGTCGAAGAAACCAAGAAACAAGAAGATGAAGGATACGGTCATGAGCATTTAAAACTTTTGCGGGACCTAAATAACCCGTACCCAAATAGGTTTCATCATCAATACCGACATCTTCAAAACCAAAGACATTGCATAAAACTTTTTGATCAATTTGAAAACGTTTGCCCATAATGGAAGATTCAATGGCAATGATAGTTTCACTAGGTTCATCATGTATACATTGGGCATTAGTAAAGAACACAATGACAAGGTTCCTATATAGGATAGGAGGTATATTCAAAAAGGTTAAGAATTTCCATTGCTTAATCAGCGGTAGGTATTTAAACTTGAAACGAGCAGAATTTAAAAAAGGAATAGACACAACTCTCTCTTCCCTAAGGTTCATTCCTTGAAAAAGCTTATAGCGTTCTCTATCAAGAGGAGAGGGAAAACTTAATTGGATGATATAAGGAAGGTTAGGTGTAGGATTACCCTCGATATCCTCGTTAAGATTGGAAGAAAAGCGAAGACGCTTAGATCCCTTTTTCGGTGCCATAATCCTGAAAATTCATCAAAAAGATTCGAATATGTATGCAATTAACATCCTATTTGATCCAATAAATTCTAATAATTCAAGGTAATTTAAATTTTTTTTTTAAATCAAAACGATATTCACAAAACAAAAGTAAAAAAAATTTAAAAGATATCGAATATAAATTATATTCGAATAAAAAAAATTGATTTTTTTTTTAATAAAAGAGAATGAAACCCATGAAAATCAAACAAAGTTTGTACAAAAATTCAGTTGAAACATCAATTAAAAACAAACGAAAAAAAAAAGTTTTATACCTTGAATCTCAGAATGGATGAAATAGAGGATGAAAATGCACAAGATTTGATGCCCAAGGTTTGCCTTGATGTGTAGAGTAAAAACCCTCAAAGAATTTTGAAAGATGATGGTGAAATTTGAAGATTTGAGGGGGTTTATATAGGGTTTTGCGGCTAGGGTTTGTGGAGAGAAAAAGGGTCTTTTGAGTTTTAATGAAATTTAACATATTCAGCCCTAAATAGCCTCTCCGTCGAGGCCGTATCGATACGCTATACACGCGTATCGATACCCGTTAACCCTAATATTATATTTGTCGTTACTACCGTATCGATACGGGATCCGTATCGGTACGCTTGGCTTTGACTATTTCCCTTGACTTGTACCGTATCGATACGAAGGGTCGTATCGATACTTGTTCATCTGCAAAATTCCCAGAAATCAAACCGTATCGATACGCCTGAGCCGTATCGATACACCATTGCCAGTTTCTGCAGTTTTGACAGATTTAAGTGCAAAAATCCAATTTGAAACGTCCCTAAACGCATGTACATGTCATATGAACAAGTTTTAATAGTTAAACTCAATATGTACTCCCCCTAGCAACATGCATAGAAGCAAAAAGGACAAAATTAACACAAGCATGAATCACAATCAATTTCAAGCAAATTTTGACATTTTGGGACCAAAAGGTGTCAAGAAAGGCTAGTTAAACCTAACTCTCTCCTAAGGGTCCAAAAACGCTCTTTATCTAAAGGTTTTGTAAATATATCCGCTAATTGGTTCAAGGTGTCAACAAATTCTATAACAACATCATTTTTCAAAACATGGTCTCTAATGAAATGATGTCTAATTTCTATGTGTTTAGTTCTAGAGTGTTGGATGGGATTCTTAGTGAGACAAATAGCACTAGTGTTGTCACACCTAAGGGGTATGGTTTCTATTTTAACACCATAATCTAAGAGTTGTTGCTTCATCCAAAGGACTTGTGCACAACAACTCCCTAAGGATATGTACTCCGCTTCGGTGGTAGATAAGGCTACACTATTTTGTTTCTTAGAGAACCAAGATACGAGCATACTACCTAAGAATTGGCATGTCCCGGAAGTACTTTTCCTATCAATCTTACATCCCCCATAATCCGCATCCGAGAAAGCATGAAGGCTAAAGGTAGAATCCTTAGGATACCAAAGGCCTAAAGTAGGTGTGTCTCTAAGGTATCTAAAGATTCTCTTAATGGCAACTAAGTGTGATTCTCTAGGACTAGCTTGAAACCTAGCACACAAGCAAACACTAAACATAATATCCGGTCTACTTGCGGTAAGGTAAAGCAAAGAACCTATCATGGATCTATAAAGCTTAGAATCAACACACTTACCTCCTTCATCTTTGTCAAGCTTTATGGAGGAACTCATAGGAGTGGCTTGAGGTTTTGCATTCTCCAAGCCAAACTTCTTGAGCATATCATTCACGTACTTAGCTTGATTTATGAAGGTGCCATCCTTCCTTTGCTTGATTTGGAGTCCCAAAAAGAATGAAAGCTCCCCCATCATGCTCATCTCGAACTCACCTTGCATTAGCTTAGAAAACTCCTTACAATAACACTCATTAGTAGAACCAAAAATGATATCATCAACATAAATTTGAACTACTAAGATGTCATTGTTATATCTTTTTATGAAGAGTGTTGTATCCACCTTTCCTTTTTCAAAACCCTTTTCAATTAAGAAATTTGAAAGTCTTTCATACCAAGCTCTAGGAGCTTGTTTTAAACCATAGAGAGCTTTTGTAAGTTTAAACACATGGTTTGGAAATTTGGAATCCTCAAAACCCGGTGGTTGTTCAACATATACCTCTTCATTTATAAAACCATTTAAAAAGGCACTTTTCACGTCCATTTGAAAAAGCTTGAAATCATGATAACATGCAAATGCAAGTAACATCCTAATAGCTTCCATCCTAGCTACGGGTGCATAAGTCTCATCAAAATCAATTCCCTCTTCTTGTGTATAGCCTTGAGCAACAAGCCTAGCCTTGTTTCTCACTATATTACCACTTTCATCTAATTTGTTCCTAAAAACCCATTTTGTACCTATAGTAGATTGATTATTAGGCCTTTCGACTAATGTCCAAACTCTACTTCTCTCAAATTGATTTAATTCCTCTTGCATGGCCAAAATCCAAAAGTCATCTTTTAAAGCTTCTTTAATATTTTTGGGCTCAATGCATGAAAGAAATGCAACATGATTCATTAATTTGAGAGAGGATCTAGTAGTTACCCCCTTGGATGGATCACCCAAGATTTCACCACCTTTGACATAGTTTAACTCCCTTGGGTAAGACACCTCCTTTTCCTCAAGAGCCAAGTCTTTCAAGGCTTCAAGAGGTGGATCTTGTGAATCCTCTTCTTTGGTTGGAATCTCATCCACCTTTGATGTTTGTCCTCCATCAATGGCATCAATGATTCCTACATCATCATCATCACAAGATTCCTTCCTCGGAAGGAGGTTATCATCGAAAACAACATGTATTGACTCTTCAACAACTAGAGTTCTTTTATTAAATACACGATAGGCTTTAGAATTTAAGGAATACCCTAAGAAAATAGCTTCATCACTTTTAGCATCAAATTTACCTAAGTTTTCTTTACCATTATTTAAAACAAAACACTTGCAACCAAAAGGGTGAAAATAGCTAATGTTAGGCTTCTTAGATTTTAAAATCTCATAAGGTGTTTTCTTCAAAATTGGCCTAATCATTACTCGATTTATGATATAGCAAGCGGTATTTGTGGCTTCCGCCCAAAAGTATTTAGGTAAATTATTTTCACAAAGCATGGTTCTAGCCATTTCTTCTAAAGTTCGATTTTTCCTCTCAACTACCCCATTTTGTTGAGGAGTGCGAGGTGCGGAAAAATTGTGGCTAATCCCATTTTCATTTAAAAACTCATCAAAACCTAGATTTTGAAATTCGGTTCCATGATCACTTCTAATGTGAGAAATTTTAAGTTCAAGATCATTTTGAGTTATTTTAGAAAATGTGATGAATTTTTCTAAAGCCTCATCCTTTGTACTTAAGAATAGAACCCAAGTATACCTAGAATAGTCATCTACAAGTACAAAAGCATATGATTTTCCACCCAAGCTCATTGTTCTAATAGGCCCAAAAAGATCCATATGAATCAATTGTAAACATCTACTAGTAGAGACATCATTTATGGATTTAAAAGAACTTTTATGTTGTTTACCCTTTGAACATGCATTACAAATTTTATCATTTGAAAATTTAAGTTTGGGTAAACCTCTAACTAGATTAAGGGAAATTAATTTCTCTAAGACACTCATGCTAGCATGTCCTAATTTTCTATGCCAAAGCCATGAGTCATGTTCATCATGTGCAACTAAGCATGTATGGGATGAATGAATGTCATCTAAATGCACCATATAAATATTGCCTATTCTATGTCCTATGAGCATTATTTGATTTGTTTTAATGTTTACAATTTTGCAACCACTTTTATCAAATAAAACATTAAAACCCCTATCACATAATTGACTAATGTTCAACAAATTATGTTTAAGACCGTTGACATACAAAACATTTTCAATGTAAATAGAAGAGTGATTACCAATGGAGCCTATTCCTTCAATGTGTCCTTTGGAGTTGTCACCGAAAGTTACTACTCCACCACTCTTAGGCTTTAGTTCCACAAATCTACTCTTGTCACCGGTCATGTGTCTTGAGCATCCACTATCAAGGTACCAAGAATTTTTGCTTGAAGCTTTAGCCTTGTAGCAATGCTCCCCCTACAAACAAAGAAATTAGGCTTTGGTTTTTGGTACCCAAATCATTTTGGGTCCATGAGAGTTAGCCTTCAACAATTTGGTTCCCTTAGGAATCCAAGAAACAATAGCATTCAAGTCGTTAGAAATAATGAGTTCTTTAGGAACCCAAACACTCCTAATTCTATGATTTCTAGCTTGCTTATAAAAATTTCTTTGTTTAGGTACAAAATGCTTTCTTTTTACATATTGGGATTTAGAGTGATTTCCTTTTTCAAAATCATTTTTCCCAATAGCAATAGATGCTTTAAGACTATCCACTTCCTTTGTGTGATAATCTTGAAAATCGGAAAGAAGTTTTTCAAGTTCAAGATTTTTAGTTTTAAGATCATTTGAAAGATTAATTAGAAACAAAATCTTCTTTTCCAATTCGGAGTTAGTTTTTGAAAATGTCTCATTTTGAATTTTTAAATCGGAAATTGTTTTCTTGTTTTTCAAAATGGACTCTTTGTATTTTCCTACCAACTCATCATACACTTCTTGCAATTCATCATAAGCATCTTGAAGTTCCTCAATAGAAAAATCGAAATTGGATGAGTTAGAGTTTACCTTTGGTTCATCATCGATGGCCATGAGACATAAGTTGGCCACTTCCTCCTCTTCTTCGGAAGACTCATCGTCACTCCAAGTGGCAATTTGTGCTTTGAGCTTGTTTTTCTTCCCAAAGCTTTTCTTTTTCACTTGAGGACATTCGGAACGAATGTGACCCGGTTTCTTGCATTCATAGCAAGTAATTTGGTCCTTCTCCTCTTCCTTGCTTTTACTCTTGAAGTCTCCCTTTCTAATGAATTTTCTTCCTCGATTTGACTTCATAAACCGAGTAAAGCGTTTGGCCAACATAGCCATCTCCTCATCTTCATCCTCACTAGAATCGCTTTCTTGTTGTGAGGCCTTTAGTGCGATTCCAACTTTCTTCTTCTCAACTTCCTTCTTCTCCATTATCTTCTTCTCTTGTTCTCTTCCCTTCCTCATAATCTCATGTGTGAGTAGAGATCCAACAAGAGCATCTAGCTTGAGAGTCTTCAAATTTCTAGCTTCAATAATGGCCGTTCTCTTGCCATCCCATGACTCCGGAAGAGAATACAACAACTTTCTCACTAGCTTGTCTTCGGGAATAATTTCACCGAAACCCTTCAACCCGTTGACAATAACCGAGAACCGATCAAACATCTTAGAGACACTTTCTTCGGGATCCATCTTGAAGTTCTCATAGCTTAGATTGAGTAGCCCAATCTTTGTCTCCTTGACATCACTAGTTCCCTCATATGTTGTCTCGAGGGTGTCCCAAACCTCCTTGGCATTTTCGATTGAAGACACCTTGGAGTAGATATCCGGACCAAGTGCACAAAATATAACATGAAGAGCTTTGTCATTGACTTGCATCCTCCTTCTTTCATCATCGGTCATTTCGGCTTTGATCTTTGGGATGAGCCTTTCTCCATCTCTTCTCATGGGAATGTATGGACCTTCTTCAACCACATCCCACACCATAAAGCCGGTAGACTTAATGAAGAGCCTCATCCTATTCTTCCAAAAAGGATAGTTATCCCCATTGAAGAATGGTGGCTTGGTGGTGGATTGGGACTCATAGTTGGAGGTGGATGCCATTGCTTGACTTGTTGTTGATCAAACTCTCCAAGAATCGACTCAAGAGGGTTGTAATCCTTCCAATGAGTGTAGCTCTGATACCAATTGTTGAGTTGATCGAACACTTGCAAATGGCCAAGAGGGGGGTGAATTGGCAATTAAAATTTTGGTAAAGAGAAAGATTGAAAATAAAAATGACAAAGGGGGTTATAGTGGTTCAAGTTCTCCAAATGAACTCTACATCCACTACTTTAGCTCCCACTAAGGATTTTCAAACAATTCACTAATTGAATTCGTCCCCTTTTCTTGGATGAGGAGGAAACCTTACAATTTCGATTAAGCTTTATACCCAAAGCTTAATCCACTCAAATACAAAGAAGGAATTTTGGTAAACTCGAATGTTTCCTCTCAAAGGATATTTGTCTACCCAATTACAATTTGAACAAACCCAAACTCACAATACAATATGATAATTTGAAAGACAAAGAGTTGAGTACAAGAATATGACTTTGAATAGCTCAAGGGTTTGGAATTTTTGCTTTGATGATGCTTGAATGTTCAATAGTTGTTGCTTGGTCAAATGAAGCTTGTTTTTATACCCTTGCATTGATTTCTAGCCGTTTGAGTAGTTGGGATCATCAATAGAGCCGTTGTGGACATTTTTCCCGCATTAAATGCAGCTCTGCAGCCTACCGTATCGGTACTCGGGAAGGGCGTATCGATACCTGCATCAAAGAGGAAAGAGCCGTTGTGCCTGAAAACAGAGCGTATCGATACGCTTGGAAGGCGTATCGGTACGGTTTTAAGGGCGTATCGATACGGGGCGTAGTATCGATACGGTCCAATGTTACTGGAATCCCAAGCTTTTGTTTGTATGAAAAGTGTATCGATACGCGTACCAAGCGTATCGGTACGGTATAACTACCTTTTGAAAATAGGGAAACCAACCAACTGACAAGTAACAGTCATATAATTAAATGCTCGGATTTTTCAAAGATATGCTTAGCGTATCGATACGGTTACCATGCGTATCGGTACATGTTCATGAAAGCAATTTGCCCAGATGCATATCGTATCGATACGGTTTTAGTGCGTATCGGTACGGTATGTTCAATAACATTACAGTGGCTAAATAGGGTATCGATACGCTATGGGTATCGATACTCCTGGGCGTTTTTGCATACTTATGCTTGGAAAACATAGAAATTGACTTTGAAAAATATATATAATTTAAGAACAAGTTTTTAATTATTATTTTGTTTAAAAACACTTGTCAATTGTGAGACTTTAAAGAGTACTTAAAAATTTATTGTTTTGCAAATTAGTCCTTAAGTTTATGTGTTATATCAAAATCAATTTCGGTTTTACAATCTCCCCCTTTTTGATATAACAAAACCATAAATAATTGTTTTGTTTTGTTTTGAAAAGCTTTCTCCCCCTTACTTTAAGATAGATTTTCAAAACAAAACAAAACAAAATATTTTGACTCTATGATCCTTCTCCCCCTTTTTGTTAGATCAAAATAGAATACAAGGATAATATCAACAATCAGTCATTAAGCTAAAAGCAAACAAAAAGTTCAAATCCATAAACTTCAAAATAAACATAAAGGTTCAAATGCAGAAAGATCAAAGCAACCATAATAATCCAAACTCTTAAAATCCTAAAAACATAGATAATAGGCATAGACTTCAAATCCAAAAAGTAAAATTTCAATAACAATAATGAAAGACTAAATGGCCTAAGATGAGATGCATGAACTACTCGTCCCCTTCGTCATCATGATCGTCCTCGACATCTTCTTCTTCATCATCTTCTTGAGAGGGTTGATTCCTTCGGGTATGATTGATCCAAGCACCATGGAAGGCGGTAAGGGAGATGTCCATGGAGTCTTGGCGAGTGACCATGGTATCAATCTTCTTATCCATGCCTTGGATGCGATCCTCTAAGGATGTGAAACGAGTATCCATTGCGGTGAACTTCTCATTGAGGAAGGTCATGAGAGTATCCATGGACGAGGAATCAAGAGGAGCACGATGAGAACTCGAAGAAGCACGGGAGGAACCGACCGGAGCAACAGGCGGAGGATCTTGAGGAGCGCGAACCCATTCATTATCAACATAAGTATAACCGGAACGAGCTAGGGAACGCTCATCAATAGGTAGGCCAAGGGTTTCGGGAAAATCATGTGAACAATCAATGCCAAGGGAATGAAATAAACAACTCAAAGCCGTAGAGTAGTAAAAGGATGAGACTAGTTTGGTGTGACGGTGTTGAACTAAGTAGACAAGGTCGGCAAACATGATTTGACACAAATTAGGACGTTTACCTTCTCTAAAACATTTAAGCCAAAAATCATCCGTGTGACGAACAGTTGAATATTTTCCACCCGATGGTCGAAGAAACCAAGAAACAAGAAGATGAAGGATACGGTCATGAGCATTTAAAACTTTTGCGGGACCTAAATAACCCGTACCCAAATAGGTTTCATCATCAATACCGACATCTTCAAAACCAAAGACATTGCATAAAACTTTTTGATCAATTTGAAAACGTTTGCCCATAATGGAAGATTCAATGGCAATGATAGTTTCACTAGGTTCATCATGTATACATTGGGCATTAGTAAAGAACACAATGACAAGGTTCCTATATAGGATAGGAGGTATATTCAAAAAGGTTAAGAATTTCCATTGCTTAATCAGCGGTAGGTATTTAAACTTGAAACGAGCAGAATTTAAAAAAGGAATAGACACAACTCTCTCTTCCCTAAGGTTCATTCCTTGAAAAAGCTTATAGCGTTCTCTATCAAGAGGAGAGGGAAAACTTAATTGGATGATATAAGGAAGGTTAGGTGTAGGATTACCCTCGATATCCTCGTTAAGATTGGAAGAAAAGCGAAGACGCTTAGATCCCTTTTTCGGTGCCATAATCCTGAAAATTCATCAAAAAGATTCGAATATGTATGCAATTAACATCCTATTTGATCCAATAAATTCTAATAATTCAAGGTAATTTAAATTTTTTTTTTAAATCAAAACGATATTCACAAAACAAAAGTAAAAAAAATTTAAAAGATATCGAATATAAATTATATTCGAATAAAAAAAATTGATTTTTTTTTAATAAAAGAGAATGAAACCCATGAAAATCAAACAAAGTTTGTACAAAAATTCAGTTGAAACATCAATTAAAAACAAACGAAAAAAAAAAGTTTTATACCTTGAATCTCAGAATGGATGAAATAGAGGATGAAAATGCACAAGATTTGATGCCCAAGGTTTGCCTTGATGTGTAGAGTAAAAACCCTCAAAGAATTTTGAAAGATGATGGTGAAATTTGAAGATTTGAGGGGGTTTATATAGGGTTTTGCGGCTAGGGTTTGTGGAGAGAAAAAGGGTCTTTTGAGTTTTAATGAAATTTAACATATTCAGCCCTAAATAGCCTCTCCGTCGAGGCCGTATCGATACGCTATACACGCGTATCGATACCCGTTAACCCTAATATTATATTTGTCGTTACTACCGTATCGATACGGGATCCGTATCGGTACGCTTGGCTTTGACTATTTCCCTTGACTTGTACCGTATCGATACGAAGGGTCGTATCGATACTTGTTCATCTGCAAAATTCCCAGAAATCAAACCGTATCGATACGCCTGAGCCGTATCGATACACCATTGCCAGTTTCTGCAGTTTTGACAGATTTAAGTGCAAAAATCCAATTTGAAACGTCCCTAAACGCATGTACATGTCATATGAACAAGTTTTAATAGTTAAACTCAATATGTACTCCCCCTAGCAACATGCATAGAAGCAAAAAGGACAAAATTAACACAAGCATGAATCACAATCAATTTCAAGCAAATTTTGACATTTTGGGACCAAAAGGTGTCAAGAAAGGCTAGTTAAACCTAACTCTCTCCTAAGGGTCCAAAAACGCTCTTTATCTAAAGGTTTTGTAAATATATCCGCTAATTGGTTCAAGGTGTCAACAAATTCTATAACAACATCATTTTTCAAAACATGGTCTCTAATGAAATGATGTCTAATTTCTATGTGTTTAGTTCTAGAGTGTTGGATGGGATTCTTAGTGAGACAAATAGCACTAGTGTTGTCACACCTAAGGGGTATGGTTTCTATTTTAACACCATAATCTAAGAGTTGTTGCTTCATCCAAAGGACTTGTGCACAACAACTCCCTAAGGATATGTACTCCGCTTCGGTGGTAGATAAGGCTACACTATTTTGTTTCTTAGAGAACCAAGATACGAGCATACTACCTAAGAATTGGCATGTCCCGAAAGTACTTTTCCTATCAATCTTACATCCCCCATAATCCGCATCCGAGAAAGCATGAAGGCTAAAGGTAGAATCCTTAGGATACCAAAGGCCTAAAGTAGGCTAAAGGTAGAATCCTTAGGATACCAAGCGTATCGGTACGGTATAACTACCTTTTGAAAATAGGGAAACCAACCAACTGACAAGTAACGGTCATATAATTAAATGCTCGGATTTTTCAAAGATATGCTTAGCGTATCGATACGGTTACCAGGCGTATCGGTACGTGTTCATGAAAGCAATTTGCCCAGATGCATATCGTATCGATACGGTTTTAGTGCGTATCGGTACGGTATGTTCAATAATATTACAGTGGCTAAATAGGGTATCGATACGCTATGGGTATCGATACTCCTGGGCGTTTTTGCATACTTATGCTTGGAAAACATAGAAATTGACTTTGAAAAATATATATAATTTAAGAACAAGTCTTTAATTATTATTTTGTTTAAAAACACTTGTCAATTGTGAGACTTTAAAGAGTACTTAAAAATTTATTGTTTTGCAAATTAGTCCTTAAGTTTATGTGTTATATCAAAATCAATTTCGGTTTTACAACTTTAAACCCATCTCATTCATAAATCAAATCACTAGCCTAAACCCATCCCTATTCTGCCATGCATGTTGTGCACGTCAGGCATGCATAGATTTCACGTGAAGCACGTCACTTTTTTGGGCACTATTTGAAGTCGGACTCACCTGGGTGAGTCTTTTAGTATTTTTCATGTTCAAAGTCGAGTTCACTTGGGTGAGTCTTTGAAGTATTTTACTGTTCAAAGTCGGATTCACCTGAGTGAATTTTTAATTTTTTATTCGAAAAATACTAATCATTGTTCAAAGTCGGACTCAAATGAGTCCTTCTTTATTTCTACCGTAGAATGTACAATATATTGAAAAATAAAAACCAATATGCATTATATTGGAAATAAAATTCTACAACAATATTTCCGTAAAAATTCCAATTTAAATGGCGACTAATAGATATTAGGATAATTATATGATGTGCCATTACTTTGAAAAAGATTTTTTTTTGTCACAAGCGTATTTTTAAAGTTGATATGTATTTTTGTAGGGACCTAAACTCTAGTCTATAAATTATAAATTTTAAATTCTAATGTTAAAATTATCAAATATATTTTGTAAATTTTAAAATTTTAAATCACAAACACTAAAAATATTAATCTTAAACTCTAAAAATTAAAAGCCGGTGAAAATATATTTTCCACCGAAATGGTATAATATTTTCCTTAAATAGTACGTGGAATAACAAAGTATATTATACTTTGAGTGAAAGAATTTAAATTTAACCGGGATTAAATAAAAAAGTTTTAAATCTAAATTTTAAAAACTTTCCGTTACACCTGCGTGTAACAGACGCGCAAAAGAAATTGGAGTTCGATTATCATAGTATAAAAAGGACGCAGAGTCGAGAAGTCCAATCCACGGTAAAAAGAATGCGCCGGAGTGAAGAGACGCTGAGTCAAGAAGTCGAATTCCCGATAAAAAGAACGCGCCGGAATGAAGAGACGCTGAGTCAAGAAGTCGAATTCTCGATAAAAAGAACGCGCCAGAGTGAAGAGACGCTGAGTCAAGAAGTCGAATTCCCGATAAAAAGAACGCGCCGGAGTGAAGAGACGCTGAGTCAAGAGGTCGAATTCCCGATAAAAAGAACGCTCCGGAGTGAAGAATCAAACTAAAGAGATCTTGAAAAGTAAGCGTCAAGACGTTTAGCATTCTAAATAATCGAGGTGTTAATTCAGATGTTTTGCAACAATGAAGAAATACGAGCTTATTTTGGTTTTTCTTTGGTGTATGCAACTCTTCCTCCTTTCCTAATATGTTGTTTTCTTGGAAACGAAAAACAGTCTTGAATGGCGATCTTTTGCAATTCCTGTATTGTTATAAGTAATTTTGTTATTTCTTTGGAAAAAAAAGAATTGCCCTACTTCTTTTTGTAATTCTTTACATTAAAATTTCGTCGTTCAAGGTCAATTTTGCTACCCATTTTTAAATTTTTGATTTGTTATAGCAGGTTGAGGTTTACCTTGGTTCGTGTTGGCTGAAAATGTTCCAAGAGTTCATAGTGTCTTTGATGTTAACGATCATACCTTTGCACTCCCCTGGTTGATTCTCCGACCTGAGAGTCTTAGGCTTCTTCTGGGCTTAATGGCATGTGCCGCTAACTTCAATCCTTCCTTGAATGTCTGAGACTTTATAGGACCTCTTTTTTTTATTATCGTTGTATTTTAAATGGCTTCTCTTTTTTAGTACTTCATTATAACATATTGCTACATGCTATCATTATAATTATGTTTTGTTGTTGTTTTGGTAGATGGTGACAAATCCAGAAGTTTGTTTCTCAAAACATTTGCAGTGGCCTTCCAAGAGCCTTCGACTTTCAGTGCTTGTGCCTTGTGCTACTTCAACCCTTACAGGTCTTTGTATCACTGTTATTTTTAAAACGATTGCTATTTCATTTAGTATTTTTCTTACTTACCCATGTAGAATTGGTTGCTTTTAACATTTTTGTAATTATGTATTTTTGATGGTTGGTTGATGATGGCAAATCCAAAGGCTTATTTTTAAGCTCATTCACATAAGCCGCCTTAGAGTTTTTGCCTTCGGCCAGGCTTTAGTGTTTGTGCTGCTCCTTCCTTTCTGGATATCTGAGACCTTATAATTTTTTTTGTATAATTATTGTATTTTAAATCCTATTTTTGGTTCGGTTGATGATTGCAAATCCAAAGGCTTATTTCTAAACTCATTCACAGAAGCCGCCTTAGAGCTTTCGCCTTTGGCCAGGCTTGAGTGTTTGTGATGCTCCATTCATTCTTTGGATATCTGAGACCTTATAACAAATAATTATTGTATTTTAAACCCCTATTATTTTATTTAGTTTTTTTTTTCTTTCTAAATTATCCAGTTCAATTCTTTTTTGTTACACTTTTTTTTACATAATATTATAGTACCATATGTAACTGGAAGCTGTTAAAATCATTGTAATTTTGTTTTTGGATGGTTTGGTTGATGATGACAAATTCAGAGACCTATGTTTACAGTGGCCGTTCGAGAGCTTTCGGCTTTCGCTGGGCTTGCGGGCTTGTGCTGCTTCAATTCTTCCTTGAATGTCTGAGACCTTATAGGAACTATTTTTTGCATCATTGTTGTATTTTAAATGGCTGCTCTTTTTTAGTACTTCATTATAACATCATTATAATTATGTTTTGTTGATGTTTTGGTAGATGATGACAAATTCAGAAGTTTGTTTCTTAAAACATTCGCAGTGGCCTTTCAAGAGCCTTCGGCTTTCAGTACTTGTGCCTTGTGCTATTTCAATCCTTACAGGTCTTTGTATCACTGTTGTTTTTTTCTTACTTACCCATGTGTAATTGGTTGCTTTTAACATTTTTGTAATTATGTTTTTTTTTTATGGTTGGTCGATGATGGCAAATCCAAAGGTTTATTTCTAAACTCATTCACAGAAGCCGCCTTAGAGTTTTAGCCTTTGGCCAGGCTTTAGTGTTTGTGCTGCTCCCTCCCTTCTTTGGATATCTGAGACCTTATAAGAATTTTTTATATAATTATTGTATTTTAAATCTTATTTTTGGTTCGATTGATGATGTCAAATCCAAAGGCTTATTTCTAAACTCATTCACAGAAGCCGCCTTAGAGCTTTTGCCTTTGGCCAGGCTTGAGTGTTTGTGCTTCTTCAGTTATTCTTTGGATATCCGAGACCTTATAACAAATAATTATTGTATTTTAAACCCATATTATTTTATTTAGTTTTTTTTCTTTCTAAATTATTCAGTTCAATTCTTTTTTGTTATACTTTTTTTACATAATATTATAGTACCATATGTAATTGGAAGCTGTTAAAATCATTGTAATTTTATTTTTGGATGGTTTGGTTGATGATGACAAATTCAGAGACCTACGTTTGCAGTGGCCGTTCAAGAGCTTTCGGCTTTTGCTGGGCTTGCGGGCTTGTGCTGCTTCAATTCTTCCTTGAATGTCTGAGACCTTATAGGAACTATTTTTTGCATCATTGTTGTATTTTAAATGGCTGCTCTTTTTTAGTACTTCATTATAACATATTGTTACATGCTATTATAGTACCCTATATAAATGGAAGCTTTTAACATCATTATAATTATGTTTTGTTGTTGTTTTGGTAGATGATGACAAATTCAGAATTTTGTTTCTTAAAACATTCGCAGGGGCCTTCCAAGAGCCTTCGGCTTTCAGTGCTTGTGCCTTGTGCTACTTCAATCCTTACAGGTCTTTGTATCACTGTTGTTTTTTTCTTACTTTCCCATGTGTAATTGGTTGCTTTTAACATTTTTGTAATTATGTTTTTTTATGGTTGGTCGATGATGGATATTCCAAAGGTTTATTTCTAAACTCATTCACAGAAGCCGCCTTAGAGTTTTAGCCTTTGGCCAGGCTTTAGTGTTTGTGCTGCTCCCCCCTTCTTTGGATATCTGAGACCTTATAAGATTTTTTTATATAATTATTGTATTTTAAATCTTATTTTTGGTTCGGTTGATGATGGCAAATCCAAAGGCTTATTTTTAAACTCATTCACAGAAGCCGCCTTAGAGCTTTTGCCTTTGGCCAGGCTTGAGTGTTTGTGCTGCTTCATTCATTCTTTGGATATCCGAGACCTTATAACAAATAATTATTGTATTTTAAACCTCTATTATTTTATTTAGTTTTTTTTCTTTCTAAGTTATTCAGTTCAATTCTTTTTTGTTACACTTTTTTAACATAATATTATAGTACCATATGTAATTGGAAGCTGTTAAAATTATTGTAATTTTGTTTTTGGATGGTTTGGTTGATGATGACAAATTCAGAGACCTAAGTTTGCAGTGGCCGTTCGAGAGCTTTCGGCTTTTGCTGGGCTTGCGGGCTTGTGCTGCTTCAATTCTTCCTTGAATGTCTGAGACCTTATAGGAACTATTTTTTGCATCATTGTTGTATTTTAAATGGCTGCTCTTTTTTAGTACTTCATTATAACATATTGTTACATGCTATTATAGTACCCTATATAAATGGAAGCTTTTAACATCATTATAATTATGTTTTGTTGTTGTTTTGGTAGATGATGACAAATCCAGAATTTTGTTTCTTAAAACATTCGCAGTGGCCTTCCAAGAGCCTTCGGCTTTCAGTGCTTGTGCCTTGTGCTACTTCAATCCTTACAGGTCTTTGTATCACTGTTGTTTTTTTCTTACTTTCCCATGTGTAACTGGTTGCTTTTAACATTTTTGTAATTATGTTTTTTTATGATTGGTCGATGATGGATATTCCAAAGGTTTATTTCTAAACTCATTCACAGAAGCCGCCTTAGAGTTTTAGCCTTTGGCCAGGCTTTAGTGTTTGTGCTGCTCCCCCCTTCTTTGGATATCTGAGACCTTATAAGATTTTTTTTATATAATTATTGTATTTTAAATCTTATTTTTGGTTCGGTTGATGATGGCAAATCCAAAGGCTTATTTCTAAACTCATTCACAGAAGCCGCCTTAGAGCTTTTGCCTTTGGCCAGGCTTGAGTGTTTGTGCTGCTTCATTCATTCTTTGGATATCCGAGACCTTATAACAAATAATTATTGTATTTTAAACCTCTATTATTTTATTTAGTTTTTTTTCTTTCTAAATTATTCATTTCAATTCTTTTTTGTTACATTTTTTTACATAATATTATAGTACCATATGTAATTGGAAGCTGTTAAAATCATTGTAATTTTATTTTTGGATGGTTTGGTTGATGATGACAAATTCAGAGACCTACGTTTGCAGTGGCCGTTCGAGAGCTTTCGACTTTCGCTGGGCTTGCGGGCTTGTGCTGCTTCAATTCTTCCTTGAATGTCTGAGACCTTATAGGAACTATTTTTTGCATCATTGTTGTATTTTAAATGGCTGCTCTATTTTAGTACTTCATTATAATTATGTTTTGTTGTTGTTTTAGTAGATGATGACAAATCCAGAAGTTTGTTTCTTAAAACATTCGCAGTGGCCTTCCAAGAGCCTTCGGCTTTCAGTGCTTGTGCCTTGTGCTACTTTAATCCTTACAGGTCTTTGTATCACTGTTGTTTTTTTTTACTTACCCATGTGTAATTGGTTGCTTTTAACATTTTTGTAATTATGTTTTTTTGATGGTTGGTCGATGATGAAAAATCTAAAGGCTTATTTCTAAACTCATTCACAGAAGCCGCCTTAGAGTTTTTAGCCTTTGGCCAGGCTTTAGTGTTTGTACTGCTCCCTCCCTTCTTTGGATATCTGAGACATTATAAATGGCAAATCCAAAGGTTTATTTCTAAACTCATTCACAGAAGCCGTCTTAGAGCTTTCGCCTTTGGCCAGGCTTGAGTGTTTGTGCTGCTCCATTCATTCTTTGGATATCTGAGACCTTATAACAAATAATTATTGTATTTTAAACCACTATTATTTTATTTAATTTTTTTCTTTCTAAATTACTCAGTTCAATTATTTTTTGTTACACTTTTTTTACATAATATTATAGTACCATATGTAATTGGAAGCTGTTAAAATCATTGTAATTTTGTTTTTGGATGGTTTGGTTGATGATGACAAATCCAGAGACTTACATTTGCAGTGGCCGCCCGAGAGCTTTAGGCTTTTGCTGGGCTTGCGGGCTTGTGCTGCTTCAATCCTTCCTTGAATGTCTGAGACCTTATAGGAACTATTTTTTACACCATTGTTGTATTTTAAATGACTGCTAATTTTTTTAGTACTCCACTATTTCACATTGTTACATGCTATTGTCGTACAATACATATAATTGGAATATGTTGCCACAATTGTAATTATGTTTTCTTTATAGTTTTGTTGATGATGACAAATTCAAAGGCTTGTTTTCAAAACATTTGCGGTGGCCGCTTGAGAGCCTTTGGCTTTGGCTGGACTTGAGGGCTTGTGCTGCTTCAATCCTTCCTTAGATTTGTGAGACCTTATAGGACTTGTGTTTTTGCTTCATTGCTGTATTTTAAATAGCTGCTATTTTTAGTACTCTATTGCTACACACTGTTAACTGCTATTATAGTACCATATATAATTGGAAGCTTTTAATATTGTTGCAATTATGTTTTTTGTTGTTGTTGTGGTATATGATGACAAATCTAAAGGCTTCTTTCTCAAAACGTTTGCAGTGGCCTTCCCGGAGCCTTCGGCTTTCGCTGGGCTTGAGTGATTGTGCCTTGTGCCTGCTTCAATTGAATGTCTGAGACCTTAAAGGACCTGTTTTTTTTTTTTGCATCATTTTTGTGTTTTAAATGACTGCTAATTTTTTAATACTCCACTATTTCACATTGTTACATGCTATTGTAGTACTGTATAGTATATAATTGGAATCTGTTGCAGTGTTGCCATAATTGTAATTATGTTTTCTTGATAGTTTGGTTGATGATGACAAATCCAAAGGCTTGTTTTCAAAGCATTTGCAGTGGCCGCCTGTGAGCCTTCGACTTTCGCTGGACTTTATGGGCTTGTGCTGCTTCAATCCTTCCTTGGATGTCTGAGACCTTATAAGACTTGTGTTTTTGCATCATTGATGTATTTTAAATGGCTGCTACTTTTTAGTACTCTATTATTATACATTGTTAAATTCTATTATAGTACCGTATATAATTGGAAACTTTTAACATCATTGTAATTATGTTTTTTCTTATTGTGGTAGATGATGACAAATTCACAGGCTTCTTTCTCAAAACGTTCGCAGTGGCCTTCCAAGAGCCTTCAGCTTTCACTGAGCTTGATTGATTGTGCACTGTGCTGCTTCAATCCTTTTGTGGCTCTGCCAACCACTCCACCACCGTTGTCATGAGATGTGTTTCTGAGAATTACAAGAGTATTAAGTCTTGTATTTCCCTGAACGGGAAAGATGCTCTATGCCTGAGCTTGAACAAGCTTACCTACCTCTAATAACTGTTTCTAGAGGTCAGCTTCTTTTACTCATGCCTTCTTTTTTCCCCTATAATTTCTGACATTGAATTTTTATCCTCTATGAGTTGAAGGGGAAAATTACTACATTTACACATTTTTTGTTTAGAATCAATTATCAAAAATGAAAAGAAAGCTATTTTTAAATCTAAATAAACTAAATTCTAGTTAGTGAGTAGATTTTCAAGAGTGGAGTTATATAATAATTTGATTGAATTTGAAATGAGCTTCAATTCTTTAGAATGGTTTGGATGACGCTATGAATTAACTTCTAGTTATGTAATAACTTTTACTACGTAGGTTGTCTAAGCGTACAACGTCTTGTGTCTAGTTTTGTCCCACGATATGCACCATGTTGTCCAACTGCCCTGGAAGCTTCTACCAAAGCCATCATCATTGTGCATAACTCTAGCTTGGCAGTTATAAGTAGGGAAGAATATGTTGATTATGTTGCATTCGAAACTGCTAAAGCTTGCATTTTTGGTCTAGCTGATATTTGTTCGACTACGTTAGAGGACCGAGATCATTGCAAGAGGCATCTGCTCAACTATTTTTTAGATAGGCAACAGGCAGGCTTGATGATCTTGATGCCAATTGTGGCCTTGATAAACTAAACATAGAGCCTAAAAGTTGTACGGATCCCACCGGAACAAACACCAAAGACATTGTGCTTACTAGTGAGACACCTTGATCAGATGGTGGCAATGTCGTTTCTCAAAACGTTCGCGGTGGCCTTCCAAGAGCCTTCAACTTTTGCTGGGCTTGAGTGCTTGTGCTTTGTGCTGCTTCAATCCATCCAGGTATTATTGTTGTTTTTTAAATGGCCGCTATTTCATTTAATTTTTTTTTTACTTACCCCATTACATGCAGTTATCAAACTGTGTATAATTGGTTGCTTTTAACATCTTTGTAATTATGTTTTTGATGGTTTGGTTGCAAATTCAAAGACTTGATAAAAGTTCAGACAGTTTTATTTTTAAAGGGCTATTCTATTGAGGCAAATGAAGATTTGGGGCACTTGAACTGGAAAGCAAAGAGCACTCAGTAAGATGCTTGGTGAATGGTTATGTTGAAAGTTAAATGTTGTGTACCTGAAACTAAAAAACACAGTTGCATAAGAGAAAAAACAACTTTTTTACGCTTTTTTTTAATCTTTCATGTGTATAATATTAATAAGGGCAAACTACACCACTTACCATGCAACTATGGCGCTTGAGTCGAAAACGCCACCAAACTTTAAAATTGTTTAAAATTATCACTGAATTTTAACGGCAAAATGACATTTTCGACTCACATATTAACGTTCAGTAATAGTTAAGCGGTATGTGATATAGTTTACACTATTAATATTTGCTTGCACTTATGGTCCCGTTGTCTTATTGGGGTAATAGCAAGTTGTCCATTTCCACCAAATTTTCTTCTTTTTATATATTTCTGATTTTTTGTTGCACTTCTTATTTTTCAGGGGCTTTTTTTAGATTGATCGACGTTGTAGATCTGATTTTGATGAATGAATTTTAACAAAAATTTTTGTATGTGTAAAACCTCGAAATTTTAATCTTCTTGATTATCAAGCTGCTTATTTAGACCAACTCGTTCGTATATATATTTATCTTACCCAAATATGGGTATATATATGTATATTTCTGAAATTTTAGTTTACTATTTATCTGACCCAAATTTGGGTATACATATTTCTGAAATTTTAGTTTACTATTATCTGACCCAAATTTGGGTTTAAAATTTCTCGAAGATGCATTATTATCTTAAATGTTCTTGGGCTAGACCGTAGTTTGGATTTTGAAAATTCTTTGATCAAAGCCTACTGAAGTGCAGTCTTGATTTTTTTTTTATTCTAAAAACAATTAACAGTATATTTGTTTTATGATTATATTTTTAAAAAGTAATAATTATTATTATTATTATTTGAATAGAAATAATTTTTATTATTAAAATAATTATTTAAAAAGAGTGATACAATCCGTTAGATATGAGTTATTTAAAATTAATTATTTTTGATAAATATAAATTTTAAATCAGGAGGTCTATGATTTAAAATAAAAACTAAGCAAAAATAATTTTTCTTTTTTTCAATCTCAGAGTAGAAAAACACCAAAGAAGATTTGCAATCAGGAGACAAAATCAACGGCTAAAAATGCCCCTTTATTGATCTGTTGATTTTTTTTTTGCAGAATCCAGCCTGTCAACCTACATACAATTACACTCTAAACTTGCCCAAAAGAAAAAGAAAAGAGGGCTTAGTTTACAAAACGAACACGGCAACACGCAACTTTATTGAAACTAAACCCGGACGTGTTCCCTGTCAAAAAACCGGATTTGATAACCGGCGATAAGTCCGGTCACTTTTGTAAATTTATTTTCTTCGAAAAGATTACTTCGTTCTGGTTGGGACTTGGGACTCCTCCGTCAAGAAGGTGAAGTCGGCGTCTTCCACACTCGGAACCCTAATTCCCCAATTTTCTCGCCTGTTCATCAAAATTTTCATTTTTTACTTATCATCGGAAACTTCGTAAGTTCAGTTAATCTGATCATTTTGATTCTCTTTCTTTGTGGATTTTGATTGATTGGTCGATTTTCTTTAATTTAGATTGGTAAATTTTTAGTGTTTGATTTTTTGATTACAGGTTTTTGCTTGGCTGCAGACTGTAAACTGAACATGGATTTGGTTTCCAGTTGCAAGGTATCTAACTCCCCACCCCTGGCTGCTTCAGAATAGCATGCAATTAATTATATACGACTTAATTCTTGAAAAATGTCAGCGAAGTGAACATTTTTGTATATCTTTTTGGGGATTTCTTTATTAAATTTAATAAACAGGTCAACTATTGTCCGTGATCTTACTTTTGTTTTTGCAACGTAATTTAATTGTTGGGCAGCTGGTAATTATGCAAGGAAATTTCTTCTTATGCAACATATGGTACGGCTTAGGTGGCTTTGTGAATGTAATTTTGAGTCTGTGAGCAAGTTAATCTTACTATGGATGCTTTTGGTTGTTTCAGTTTTTTTTTTTCTTGGTGGAATTAGTCTTAGTTTGTGAACACAGGAGTGTTTAGTGACACTCTCTTTAGCTGTATTTTAGTAGATAAAGTGGTATGTTTTTAGTTGCATATTGTTATGATTGATGCCAACCTGTTGATGCTTTTCCCCCAATTTATTTGTTGAGAGATTATTCAAAATGATATTGCTATTGTAGGATAAGTTGGCATATTTCCGAATAAAAGAACTCAAGGATGTTCTCACTCAATTGGGTCTCTCAAAGCAGGGAAAGAAGCAGGTTAGTAGCTAGAGAAAAATTTACTGTAGTTTGCTTTCAATTATCTGCATTTCTATTAAAGCTTGCACCTTCATGGTGTAGGATTACATTTGACCTTTGTTAATTTCATTGTAGGACCTTGTTGAGAGGATATTAGGTGCCCTCTCTAATGAACAAGGTAAAAATTTCTTCCCCACTCTTGTTTAAATTGACAACATATAATTACCATAGTCATTTCATGGACTACTTTTTCTTACAAACATATATTGTTTCTGATTTCACTCTGCTAGCCTGAGACGTAGTTTGTTAAAGTGCTAGTATTTAGCTGTTGATATGCTTGTGTCTGCAGCAATTATGAATATTATATTGTTAGAATGCTGTAAAGCGTTATGAGTTTCTGCTGTTAGTAGAATTATTATTAGTCTTTTATTTTTACAGAGGAAAGCAATTATGAAGCTATTTTCCTGCCTGATTTTGATCTAGATTTGCTGGATTCTAGATATCTTAGCACTTAACTTTTTATCCATTAATTTCATTATGATCTGTTGGTCCTTCCAATGACACTATATACTTTATTACTTTTAACTTTTTTGTTAGTGTTTTAGTAGTGCAGTGTTCAGGTGAGAGAGGGAGGGAAGGGGTTGCATAAAAGTATGTTGTCAGTAGAATTGTGCTATTTCCAGAATTTTGTTGACTAATGTTCTAGATAGTTCAAAATTGGCCCTTATAAATCTGTTTAATTTGTTCAGAAACCAAGTATAATAATGTTGGATTTGTTCTTTCCCAGTTGCAAAGATGTGGGCAAAGAGGGCTCCTGTGGGAAAGGAAGATGTGGCGAAACTTGTTGATGACATATACAGGTTTACTTTTACATTTATGATTTATCTCTGATGTAGGTTCTAATGGAAATAGTTCTGGTGGAGTTAGTTTTCCCTTTTCTTTTCCATGTGAAAAAGTTATAACTTACCATTTAGATAAGATTATGCTAGTTTATCTATTTATCCACTTAAAATTATTCTATTCTTTCCATTACTTTTTTTTCCTCTCTAAAGTGTGATTCTGCATTTTAATTTCTTAAGTGTATTTATTGTCCCCAGGAAAATGCAGGTTTCTGGAGCCACTGAATTGGCATCAAAGGGTGAGGGTGTGTCAGACAGCAGTAATGTTAAAGTTAAAGGGGAAATAGATGATCCCTTTAAATCAGTTATGAAAGTTCGCTGTCTCTGTGGAAGTTCATTGGAGACTGAGAACATTATCAGGGTGATGATCCTGGACTTAATGTTCTTTGCCACAGTATTTTATGTTAATGATGATTGATGTCACAACTCACAAGTGTGTGATGTGATTGAAGTGTTATGTGGCTCTATCATTTATCTTAATGAATCTGGTAAATGTTTGACTGTGAGGTAACTGTCTAGTAAAAATTTATAGATAGTTCTCACGCAATAAAAAGATGGAAATAGATATTGGCAATGGTATTGTTGGATTTGCTAGGAAACCCTGATTTTGAATAAGAATGTAAAAATTTCTACTGGATTTTCTTTACCTTAAGTTTATTGCGGAGCAATTCATTTCCAATAGTTTTCATTTACTATAGCAAGTAGACATCTTTTCCAGTTGCCTTCTGCACAATAGGTATTATATGAATCCTTGTTTCGGAAAATGGTGAAGCATTTGATTCGGTGGATTTGAATTGCCTTGACTCCATATCCCCTGACTAATGCAGCCTTTTATGTTTGTGTACTTTCATATGAATCTTGCACCGATGGAATTGTATGAGCTACAATGCTTTTGAACTTCTTCTTCTAGTGCTGCATTTTTTGTGATCATTGCTATAGTGATGTTAAGGAATCATATATTTCTGGTCAAAACATATACTATTTTTGTTTTTAGTTCTGGCTCACATATTATGCTCTTCTCTATCTTGAGAAGAGATGCATGGATTCTGAAAATGCTATTTTTTCATCCACTACAACATTGCCCTTTCTTCTACCTTAAATTGAATTGCTGATTTTTTTTTTGGCTTCTGCCTTGTTCTGACAACAGTGTGAAGATCGAAGATGCCAAGTGTGGCAGCATATTGGTTGTGTTATAATCCCAGAGAAACCTATGGAGGGAAATCCACAAGTTCCTGATTTATTTTATTGTGAGATTTGTAGACTAAGTCGAGCAGATCCGTATGTCTCTCTCTCTGTTTATTTGTGTTTGCATATGTGCATGTGATTACTTCAAATTGACGGTGAAGCCATTTACCGGTTTATGGTTTGGTTATAATAGTGACATTCAATATCATGATATACACATATGCGGATATATTTATTGTATTTCATATCTAATTGAATGTGTTCTGTCTTCATATTTATCACGTTGCAATATTCACATGAAAGACACTTATGGTGAAATTTGATTGGTTAAAGACTGATTAGTTGAACCTCATTGATAATCAGGATGTACCATTAAGATTCAGGACTTGTAAATATCAACTTGCTTTTGTGCCTTCCATTAAGTAGGCTGATGAAAGGAAAAACAGATAGTATGAGAAAAAGTAGGAAGTATTCTTTTTTGGTGTCCATAAAATGATATAAATTCTTTTAAAATGATCAAATTAGTTTGAACAAGGAGTCAAGCCCCTTTTTCGGTGAAAATGAGAGACACTTTCTTATTTTTATGATCTATTATTATTATTGTTATGTACTTGACTCATGCAGTTTGTGTGTGGTATCTCAGTAACATGAATACATGATTTGGTTGGTGGTTTTACACATTAATAGTAAAGATTAGGAAATGTGGTGGGAGGTGTATAAAAGAGCCTATGATCCTTTCCTGTTGGGAATTCTTTTAAAATCAAAATACTGTTGCTTTGTAGCTATATAGATCTACTATTGAAGAAGCATTATCTGGTATTTTAATGCTAACTGGATTATATATATTTTCTATAGGAATCATCATGTAACTATACTTTGTATTTGCATTGTACCTCATATAATTATACGGATGCATCTAGGGAATCTTTTGCCGGGCATAACGTTAATGGGTTTTTGATTTTTGTTCAATTTGCTAGACCTTGATATTAATCAGAAATTTTATGTTACATTATTTTAATTCCTGATGTGTTTCCCAATTGCAGCTTTTGGCTTACTATTGCACACCCTTTATATCCTGTGAAGTTAGCTATTACGAGTATCCCAACTGATGGGTGAGTGAACTCTATGGGAAACTGTAAATCCCCCCCCCCAAATAAACTTCCAGTTTATTTATGTGTGATAAACACTGTATGCTTTATACGTTATGCTTTGTGACTCTTCCCTTGTTAGTTAGTAATTCAATCCACCATTTTACAGTACAAATCCAATGCAAAGTGTGGAGAAAACGTTCCAAATTGCTAGAGCAGACAAGGACTTATTGACAAAACAAGATTATGATGTCCAGGTTGGCTAGTGTAAAAAATATGTAGGAGTTTGATGGGTTTTTTTTGTCTATCTTGATGTTTGTGTTTCTCATCTTGTCAAATAGGCATGGTGCATGCTTCTGAATGACAAAGTTCCATTTAGGATGCAGTGGCCTCAATATGCAGATTTACAGGTCAATGGTATGGTTATTTATGCTTTGCTTTTACTAGTAGGCCGTTACTCAAACCTTTTACAGCTTAATTGCTAGCTACTGATTATTGAACTTGTCATTGAGAATTATGCTTGGATCTAACCAAAAGAAGGAAAAAAAGATAGGAGCATGCTTAGCTTGTTTGCTTTTCTAATTGAAACATTGTTGCTGACATCTTGTCCTTGAGTATTTTCTATGCACTTCTTGATTTTGATATTTTTACCTGTAATAATATTTTGGGATCTACAAGTGACAAGCTTTTTAAACAGGTGTATCTGTTCGTGCTATTAATAGACCTGGCTCGCAGTTGCTTGGGGCTAATGGTCGTGATGATGGTCCAATTGTGAGTTTTTTCCTTCTATGAACAAGATGAATTTTGGATTTTGTTCTTGATGTGTATGGAATCATATTTTCCATAGAGTTAACCTTTACATGTTCATGCGTGTGATTGGTATGGATGAGGAAGCTGGTAGTGATTCTGTTAATATTTTTATCTGTTATGAAACATCAATTCGCTAAACGCTCTTTTCATTATCTTTGCTTTTGTCAGATAACCCCATGTACTAAAGATGGAATTAATAAGATAAGTTTGACTGGATGTGATGCCCGTGTTTTCTGTTTTGGAGTTAGAATTGTTAAACGACGAACCCTTCATCAGGTATGATAACAACTTCAAATATATATGGTTGGGGATTTACCCTGGAATATTCATACATTAATATCAAGTTTAAACTTGAGATAAAATATAGTTGAACTACCGACATTAAAATTAAGTATGTTAGTTCTGTAATTTGAACAACAAATTCCTCCATTTCTATGCAACTGAACCTTACGTTTCTATATATATATATATATGGTGTTCTTTATGTTCATTTTATATTTCTTATGGCATGCCTAGATACTCAACATGATTCCGAAGGAGACCGATGGTGAATGTTTCGAAGATGCTCTTGCTCGGGTTTGCCGTTGTATTGGTGGTGGAACAGCAGCAGATAATGGTGATAGTGACAGTGATCTAGAAGTTGTTGCAGATTTTTTTGGAGTCAACCTACGTTGCCCTGTGAGTTATAAGTAGTTTGATAGTAATCTCTTTCCTATAAATTCGTGCATGCACCATTTTTTGTGCTAAGGATATTTCACGTTCTAATTCATGGGTATCATTCTTGAAATATTTGATTAGTTCATCTTGTAAAGCATGCCTAGAAGAGAAGATATGGTTATTGTGCCTTGTTATATTCATGGATCAAATGCAAGTCTCACTTTGTGCCGGCATAGTAGCTATAAAATGTCTATAGCCTAAAGGGGAAGCATCTAAGCCTATGCGTGCTTTGTAGCACATTCTAGCTGAGGCTATAATGTCAGAAAAAAAACACTTCATACTTTATTGAGGTGCTGGTGCTTTTTATCTTTCTTGCTTGTTGCTGTAAAGTATGCCCTTTCAACCATTGGAGCAAATACTATAATAGGCTTGTTTTGGCAAAGTTCATAGACCTTTTTGACAGATAATATGTGCTGTCATATGCTTTTGGTTTGTTCCATAAAGAACTTAACTTGATCATAGCACCACTTGGGTTCCATATATTTGTGTGCTTATCCAATGACCTGCTTTTTTAATATTCTATGGTTCTTGCTTTCTATAGTATATACCTCTCCGTCGACTATGTATTTATACTAAGCTGAATCTTCCTTATCATGCAAGAGGGGATAATTATCCTTCCTCTTCTTTTTTTCTTCTTCTTAAGTGTTGTGTATTAATGGGATTGGAATACAACATTTCAGTACTGCACCCTTCTTGAAGTTACTCCAATTATATCCAACTTTCTTTTTTATCCAACTTTCTTTTTTATGTATGTGTTTACCTGTGATAGATGAGTGGTTCAAGAATGAAGATGGCTGGAAGGTTTAAACCCTGTGTTCACATGGGTTGTTTCGATCTTGAAGTTTTTGTGGAGATGAACCAACGTTCTAGAAAGGCAAGCAACTATTATAACATGTTCATTTCCAGTTGGAACCATTTCAGGCTTTTGACTAGCATTTGTATGTGAATTTGATTGCAGTGGCAGTGCCCCATTTGTCTGAAGAACTACACGTTGGAGAATATTATAATTGATCCTTATTTTAATCGCATCACATCCAAGGTGAGTGCCTTGTGGTTCTCTATTTTTTAAAATTACTTCTGTATGATAATGATGATTAACTGTGATGCAGATGAGAAATTGTGGAGAAGATATTACAGAGATTGAGGTCAAGCCTGATGGTTCTTGGCGTGCAAAGGCTAAAAGTGAAAGTGAGCGAAGGGAACTTGGTGATCTTGCACAATGGCACTCTCCTGATGGCACCTTATGTGGATCTGGCAGTGCTGAGGTCAAGCCAAGAGCTGAAACATTGAAGCAGGTCAAACTTGAAGGTGCTTCTGAAGGTCATACAGGTTTGAAACTTGGAATCAAGAAAAATCGCAATGGGTTCTGGGAGGTTAGCAAGCCTGAAGATTTGAACCCCTCTTCTGGTAGTAGATTACAAGAAAGGATTGAACAATATGAGCAAAAAATTATCCCAATGAGCAGCAGTGCTACTGGAAGTGGTAAGGATGGTGAAGATCCCAGTGTAAATCAGGATGGTGGTGGAGCTTATGACTTCACAAACAATGGGATTGAACTTGATTCCTTACCTCTGAACATAGATTCAACATATGAGTTCACCGACCGAAATACATCTGTACCCGCCGGAAATGCTGAAGTGATTGTTCTTAGTGATTCAGATGAAGAGAATGAAATATTGATATCTCGTTCTACTGCCTATAAGGATAATCATAATGATGTAGGTGGACTTAATTTTCCAGTTGCTCCTGGAATTTCTCATCAGTATTCAGAAGATCCATCTCTTGGGCCTGCTGGTAGTTTGGGTCTTTTTAATCCTAACGATGAATTTGACATGCCTCTATGGCCATTACCTCCAGGAACCCAAGAAGGCTCTGGGTTTCAACTATTTAGTACAGACACAGGCGTCTCAGATGCCTTAGTTGGTCTGCAGCATAACTCTCTCAATTGCCCTTCATCAATGAATGGCTATACAATGGCTCCTGAGACAACAATGGGATCTGAAACTCTTGTTCCTGGTTCTTCTATTGGTCAGACTGGTATGGATATGAATGATGGCTTGGTTGACAATACCTTGTTTTGTGGAGAGGAGGACCCCTCTCTCCAGATATTTCTTCCAACACGTCCTTCAGGTGTATCACCACAGTCTGATTTGAGGGATCAAGCTGATGCATCAAATGGCCTCCGCACTGATGATTGGATTTCACTTAGGCTTGGAGGTGGTGCAAGTGGAGGTCACGGGGATTCAGCCACTGTGAATGGGTTGAATTCAAGGCAGCAAATTCCTTCTCGAGATGATGCTATGGATTCTTTGGCCGACACTGGTTAGTTCCCTTGTTCTTTTGAAGATCACCAGTGCTGTAGCTTATGTTTGAAATTTTCCTTACACCAGCCAGCGGATAGGAAAATGTGTGATTCTAGGATATGATGGTATACATGGTTGCATTTTATCTGTTGTAATGTGTTCTTATACGCTGCATTAGCACTTGCCTAACTCAGTCTGTTGTTAATATCTCGCATTACATGTTCCTTTTGCAGCTTCGCTGCTACTTGGCATGAATAACAGTAGATCTGAGAAGACAAGTAGGCAAAGATCAGAGAGCCCTTTCTTATTTCCTCGGCAAAAACGTTCTGTAAGACCGAGATTATATCTTTCTATTGACTCATCAGATTCTGAGTAATTGGACTAGTTTGCCAGACAATGGCCCTCCCTAATGAAGAACTGTGGTGATCACTCATGAATAAAGTTCTGGCATTTCAGTTATACATGAAATGTAAATTTTCCCAAGGAAAGCCCAGCCCTAAGCAAACAAAGATGGCTACAAGGAAGCGGTCCTGGTCTGGGGAGCTCCGAAACTGTTTTTGTTAAATGGTGAGCACGAGGCCTTTTATACCTGTAACCATTGTCTTGCACATTCAACGAAGCTCGGTTTTCTAAGTCTGTGTGTTGTAACAAGCTGTTTGTTTCACCCACGGTGAACAAAGATCACCAGGTTCTACCTCTTAAATTGTACAGTTTGTGATTTAGTCTAAAAATTGGAATTTTGATCCAATGGTTCGAAACCCTTTGGTTAGAGTGGGGGGAGGGAAATTCGAAGATCCGCCATTTTGCCTCATTGTTTGAAGATGTTGGGATCAAATAGTCTGTAGATTGAGGACTTATTCCAGTTTATTTATAGAAATGATATTTTATCAAATTGATTCCATTTTGCCTTGATAGATTTTCCCGGCCACTGCTGCTCCGTGTTCTCAACTTTCTATTAATGCAGTGCCCATCATGCTTACGAATGACTTGTTTGTTTGTATGATGAATCTTGGTATGATCACAAGAAATCTCAATATTAGTAAATATAATGCCTAGCAACCCTATGATTGTAAGCCAATCTAATTTCTTATCTTTCTTTACAGGAGCTCCGGCAACTTGTTCTCGCCTTGCTCAATATCGTGCCGGTTTTTTATAAGGGCAAAGCTTATACTCCAATATTTTCGTCTAAAATCTGTAATCTGAAAAACTAGCGAAATTAAGCCAAGGTTAGCATCTCGGGGATGAACTTTGTTAACACAGACAAAAGTTTTGAACAGCCAAACTACTAGTTTTCAACTTGCAAATCCTTAAAACTGACAAGTGAAGTAAAAGCACGCAAAACCTGTACTGAATTCCCTAAACAATTTGAGGATCAAGAACTGGGAGAATATTCAAGGCAGAAGAAGCAAGGTGCATTCCCCGAACTATGCCTCCATATTCAACCTTTATTCTATGGCACAGCAGCAAGATCGAATCCCACAATGCACTTCTCCCCTGAAAAAATATCAAAATAGTAACTCATACATCTTAAACATCTTTTCCATCATCCATAGACATCAAATATATGGGTCCAAGTACATGATCAGGGATGCAACAGCATTCGAAAACAATGAGGAACCCTGAACTCTTGACACGGGTAATTGAAATATCTACACGGTACAGAGTAAAAGAACAAAAAAAGAATTCTCCAATTGGAGTGAAACAGTGCAAGGGCTTTATCATTTTCGGACTTGACCCGCAAATGCTGACATTAATTTCCAAATCAATCCTTTATTCTCTTCCTAAACCAGTTATTTTTCTGTCTTGCCACTTGTATTAACCTTTATTACTTGTTTAAGTCTTTTATTATCTCTATATCCAATATACTACTAAAAAATAGTCTGAGCAACATAGCGTATGGCTGTAACAAAGACGTTAAAATACACCGTACCTGAAGAGAGAACTGCAACTTCTTGTCCCAGTATAAAGCAAAAATGGGGGGATTTTGCTTTCCAACAGCCAGTATGCAAGCTCCTGGATGGAGAATCGAAGGAACCCCAGAGATTACAGCTACGTACTTTTCAGGCAATCTGTCTTTCAGTGGCAGCACTCCAAGGAATAAGGGATTCTTACTAGATTGAGCTCCAGCATAAGAAGTGGGATCAACATGTAGCATCCATTTTGGGTGTTCCATGAAAGCACAAAACAGATACAAGAGTAAGTGAGAATCAGTTGGAAGTTCATGTGTCCACTTGTTCTTTTTGTCAGAAATCTCCCCACTTCCAAGATATTCATAGTTCTTCAGGCATGTTCCTTCAGCGAGTTCTGCAGAATTCGCGATATGGTGACTTGATGGTTTATATACACTAAATGTCTCTAAGTTCTACAAATAAACAAACATAAAGAGGAAGATTTCGAGTTTCTAAATACCCCGTATTCTTTGAACTGTATAATCAGCTCTTACACTGCTTTGTGGTAGCAAACCCTTCATCCACTCTCCTTTCATCAATGCGTGAAGCCTTTGGTGTTCCGTAATGGCATTGACACACTCCTGCATAACTGGAATCATAGGATTTTGTTGCGCTTGTTGCTGATTGGCTAAAGGGTTTGCTGCTTTCAATGAAAAAAGTACCATTACAAATCCTTGGCTAAGACCAATAAACAAAACCAACATACCAAACAGAAAATAAATTAATAACAGCAATGAAAGTCGCTTACACACAGAAGCCTCGAGAGCCTGCACAAGAGTTGTGGATAATTGATGAAGGAGCCCTTCTTCTTCGAGAGTAAATACTGGCTGCCACTCTTTCATCCTTTCGGGTTTAGACGAAGTACCAGAACTTCCATTGGTTGGTAGATCACTTCCCACTTGAGTAACTGTTACCGAGATATTGAGTTTGGCAGCTGCTTGCATTACCTATAGAGAATTTGAGAATAATGAGGTTGCTATACCCGAAAATGCAGAAGAATAAGTGTTGTAATGTCCAAAACAATGAAATATAAGTATAACAGCAATAATATTGACAGCTTGGTGCCTGTATATCAGACAACTATGGGAAAAGGGCTATAAGAAAAGGGGTATTTTTAATGACCTTCAACAACATGGTACTCATTCTGCAAGATTAAAGCAGAACATGACATGGGCTAATTCATCATTGCCAAATTCAGATTAAAAAAGGGGTATTTTTTTTTATCTTTTTTGTAAAACACAAATCTTTCATGTACACTTGAGAATTGAGATCTAATCATTGAATATTTCCAAATCATAGGTGGACTGATTTACTCACATTTCTCTTAAAATTATTAATAGACAATACATACAATGAGCAGAGTGAGATTTGGAAAAAGAAATGGAACAGATATAATGGCATAAATTAGGGAATTGAAGGACCTGAATATGACTGGTTTCAATCTTGTTAAGTAGAGGATTTAGCAGAACTGAAGAAAACCACTGTCTGAGGCGATCACGCCACATTTCAATTTGGGGATAGATGCCCAAATGCTGAAAAGCTTCAATAGACTCTTCTATGGACATTGGAGGTGGAAGGTCACCCTCTCCTTTCTTTGGAGGAGTGGTAAATTTCTGAGAACCAGGAGACATCCTCACAGGCCTCAGTGGTGTACTCCTTGTAGTTCCAGATGTATTAGCCGAATTTCCAACAGTATTAGGACTTGCTATTCCGAATCCACTGATGGTTGCGGGCGGGGTGGCAAGTTTTCCAGCAGATTCAGTGATTTTCTCATCTACTTCAGCAAGAAATTGTTCAAGCTGCTCTTCTGTTGTTATTTCTTTGGTATGGGAAGCTCGCTTAGTTGACCAAGGGGTTTTTACCACAGGCTCCTGTCCTGGTGAAGTTTGAAGAGGAGATAATGCAGAAGCAGATGCTGGAACATGATATAACGAAGAAGAGCCCATCGATCTGGATGGGGAAGCAAATGAATTCATCTTATTCCCACCACTGGTATTTGATTTATTAGAGTTGACCCGAGACTTTCGATCTGAGCCATTAATTTGTGGATGGAGTGGAACAAGAACATCTGAAGATGATTTCACTGAGGGTTTGGATTTCGGAGGTTTCTTAGATGAGTCTGGTGCAACTGGCTCAACCTTCGGTTTTATTCCCAAAAGCCCCAGTTGGCGCTTAGTTAGCTGAGGTTGATCCTTAGCTGCTTTAGAAGGAGATAGAACAGGCACACTACCAATACTCCGAGTTCTATGCAGAGAGATAGCTTTGAATAGGGCAAAAATGGTGCCAATGAAAACTACACATGACACGGTCTGTATTCCCTTGGAAAATATATCTGAACCATAGATAACAGTTAAATGTAAAGACATGAAATCGAGCACTTATACTTCAACAATCAAAGGAATTCAATCTCCAAATGATCACTTACAAGCTACTTCTTCAGAGAAATTCCCGAACTTCAATTTATCAGTCAAGCCAGTTCCCCTTCACCAGCGTGAGACAAAAACATGTGTTAATGAATTTAAAGAAAATGCATTCGAATCAAAAACAAAAGTAGAGACAAAAAACAAAAATCTAAACATTTTGTTTCTCGCCTAGGGTAGCATATAAATGTTGGTTCTTTCCATTAGAAAGCTGAGAAAGGCAGAAACCTCAAAATTGTTAATCTCTATACTTGTACCAGTAAATCAACTCAAACATCCTTCTCATCATCTATTATAAACATAATATGCATATCCTGCAACCTGAACTTTCATTTGGTAATTAAGTAGGAGAATGGAGGATTTGACCAATGCCTGTAATGTGCTAACAAAACATCTTTAAGTCCCGGAATTATTGATAAAAGTTCATTGCGATTAAAAGGTATATATATTCATGCATTTTACCAGAAGCAACCCAATATAAACAGTTTAAATGTCTAAAAAAGAATACCCATTTGCTTAAACCCTTCTAAAACCCTAAAAACCCAATATTCGACAAATGTGTGTATATTCAGCTTAGAAAGACTCGAAACCTCTGCATTTCCTGTATGAAAGAGAAAAGCCGGAAATGAAAGAACCTGGAAGTGATGGAGAGGAGAGCCAAAGCAGAGGCAGAGGAGAGGCAGAAGATGCAAAGAAGAGTTGATTTGGAGGGTCGTAGACTTGTGGCGGTTAAAGCGGCGGAAAGGGCTGGGTTTTGGTAGACTGAGAATTTTGAGGGCTTCGATGGAGGCGAGGCCCTGTCTTGGTTGCCGGCGGCTTCCATGGCTTTACCAGTTTCTGGGGAAAGAAGAATGGGGTTGGATTTGGAGGGGGTTTTTATGGCATAAGCGCGGCACTGTCTGTATAATGGGTTAATTTTTAGGAGCTTTTGTAGCTGCGGAATTTCAAAACTTCAAATATTTCAGAACTTGAAATAACGATAAAAGATTAAGCAAAATTTAGTCCCTGTTTTTGTTAGATTTTTACCAACTTGATCCCTATTTTTCTTTTACATTAACTCCTGGTCTTCAAATTTTCAATCATTTTGATATGGTATTTTTTTTTTTACAAATTTTACTTCTAATCCTAATTCTACCGAGAAGGCAATGGAAGGGGAGACTTTAAAAGAATGAATGAGTGTTCTTAGTGGGTCTAGAACTCATGACTAAGAGAATACGAAGGAACACAGATCAACAGATTAGCTAACCGGTTAAATGTACTTACTCATATTGATATGATAATTTGAGAGAGTGTACTTCGTGACATTTGCATACTGTTATAACATAAAAAATGACCAAAATCAAAGTATAAGAACAAAAATGACAAAGAAAAAAATGTGCCAAAGCTAAAACCTCCTCATCAATTCACCTTTATAGAAGTTTCTTTTTATACGAAAAAAATTAATAAGTGTTTAGTACAATGACAATACATATTGCTCTCTTAAGAAAAAGATTTAAATTTAAATCTTAAAAATAATATTGTTAAAAAAGAAATCACATATCTCAAACATGTACTATACACACACAAAAAAGACAAGAATTTATTGATAAAGGAGTACAACATCTTTGGTTCACCTGGACAAATATTGAATTAGCATGTCCAAAACTATAAACTAAATAAATATAATCAATGTGTTTGTACTTTGTACAACAACAAAAAGAAGTCGTAAAAATATAATTATTAAGGTAGTAATTACATATTATCTGCAATTCTTTATAAATGTTTCTCTGAAAATGTAATTGCACATGATAAAGTAAATAAATAGTCACCAATAGGGCAAGGAGAACTTCATATAGTTTTGCTTCTTGTGGTGGTCTTGTCGAGATCATAATAGTAATTGAATTTTCAAATTTTCAAAGTTCATAAGCATATGCTCGGTGCTGCAGACAGAATTTTGAAGAATTTTTGTTGGTCTTTCGAAAGCATGGAATTTTAAATTCCGACAAATCACTCTTAAAGTTTATAGTTTATATGCCTTTTGAATTTTGTAAGATGATATCAATGTTTTAAGACGTTGCGGCTTTGCTTGGCACCTTCTTAAATTACGACAGCGGAATTGAATGATTCGTTTAAATCATATCCCTAAGAAGAGCAATAAAATTGCGGATGAATTTACTAAACTTGCAACGGAAGATAGTTTAGAGATCATCCGGTTCACTAATCTATCGGTGTCACTAATGCACATACTTGAAGGGGATCTCTGAGATTAGAATCTTTGATTGTGTGATTACTTTTGTTTTGGCTTGTTTAGTTACTTCATATAGATTTGTTTTGTAAGTATTACCATTTACACTATTTTTCTTCCATTTAAGTTTAAGAAAATTTTTTAATGAGGTAAATGATAGTACTCTTTTCTTTATAAAAAAATAAAAATAATAAAAAATTATTATTTAAATACTTATCGATATTTAACTTATTAATTGATTGATTTATGCCAGTTTACGTTTTAATTTATGTGAAATTATGAGTATACTGCAAAACATATAATATGGGGAAAATGAGATTAACGCTTAGGGTTAAAATATTAATGGGTTCAATTAAAAATTGGGCCGACTTGGGTTAAAGTAATAATTGGGCTTAGTAAAACCTCTGCGCGAAATGGTTTAGTTGTAAACCACTCCGAGCCCAAATGGACCGGCGTGTTTTCCATTTTATCTCATAGATAATGGACCTTCCAACTTTCATTCGGTAATTTAAAATTAGTGGTTATTTGAGTTTAAATCGGATTTTATTTATATTAATTAGTTTTTAGATACTTTTATTTTTATTTTTATATATCAAACAAATGACAAATCCATGTAATTATTGCTGTTTGAACCTAGACTTAGGAGGTGGCCGATGGGTATTCTTCACCCTGGTGTAAGCCCACTCATAATATATTTTTTTACTTTTAATTTAATAAAAAAAATTATAAATTTACCTCTACCTTTTAATATTTATGTTTTATCCCCAAACTTAATTATGCTCTACAAAAATATTATTAACATGATGGATGCTTCCCCTCTTAATCAGCTTGGAAAACTACATAAATATTGTAATATTGAAGTTTTTACTTTACGTATTGATCCTGTAATTTATAGTCTAACGGTAAATATATATAATGAATTTAGAGTGTTATTTTTTCCCTTCAATGATCAAAATTTCCAACGGTCAATCCTTACTACTACGACATAAAGTAACATGAATTAATTAAGCAGTTAAAATGACGCAAATTTAATTAATTTGTTTCTCAATTTCTAAATCATTTCCGGGTATACCTTTCAATACAAACCTTCACCAGTAGTTCATCTCAAAATAATGTTAAACTTTAGAGTGTGTTTTTATATTTTTAATCTTTATCTAGAAAATGGGACAGATTGTTTAATTTAAGCATTAACAGTCCAAATGATCATTTAATTTAGTAAACAACGAAGGGTTTTTTTTCGTTTTTTTTAGAATTTTCTTCTTATTATCTAAGAGATGATATCATTGTTATTTTGAACAAACGATAAGTGTTTATTTTTTTAATATTTATTATTAGGGTCCAATTTTTTAATAGTTATTAATAAGGGTCTACTAATTTTTTAATACTCGTTATTGGGGCTCGTTTTTTTTAAAATACTTGTTATTATTGACCTAATTTTTTTCTTCAATATTTGTTATTAGTCATACTCTTAAAAATTTTTTTTTCAATATTTGTTATTATGGGTCAATTTTTACAATACTTGCTAATAGATGTCCATTTTTTCTAATACTTATTATTAAGGGTCTACTTCTAAAATATATTTTTTAATATTTGTTATTAGGGATCTATTTTTTTCTTCAATACTTGTTATTAGGGTCTAATTTTTTTAATATTGTTAATATGTACATATTTTTAAAATTTAATTTGTCCCGTTACTTGTTATTAGAACTCTAATTTTTTTTTATACTTGTTAATAGGAGTATATTCTTCAAATTCATTTTTTTTCAATACATATTATTAGGTGACTTGTTATTTTTCAGAAACGGGACTGATCACTGCCAACACGAGTGTTTGTTCGTATTTTTTATTTTTCAGTTTCTTCATATCTATTATTTGGTGAATTGTTTACGTTGTTTGATGATTTTAGGAAAAATAACATATTAATTTGATTAGTATACATTGTTTATTTTTATATTTTTCTGTTAGAATTATTTTTTTATATTTTTCTCTTAAATCATTAAGTAAATTTAATTATTTTTACTAGTTAAACGCATGGTAAAAAACGAAAGTGACCAGTCCTTTTTGGAAGGTAACCCAAAAAACAAGCACATCTTGCTTGGTCAATTCCTCCAACATTTCCGAGAAGGCCAGCATTCGACTTTCATTGCAATAATAAAATAGTAGTAGTATTTAGAGAAGATGACTTGTTTTGATAAATTCAGTTAGTTAACTCAGTCGCAATTTGTATTAGCATTCACTGTTTAAATGTCAACACGTGTGACATGAAACACTTCACAATTGGCATAAATACTATGGATAGATATCTTCTATTTCTTGTAATTGGTGTGATTATTTATATTCTCACACTAAAAATTAGATTTACGATTTATTATTTAAAGTTAAAGTATAGAGATTTAAGAGTATGATGTATCTTTTAAGGTGTAGGCAGGGATAAAATTAGGATTTGAGGTTGGTTGGGCTAAATATAAATGTTTGAAAGTGGGATAAATTTATAAATAAACTAAATTAAAAAAAATTATATAGGAGGACAAAAGTAGAAAAAAAAATCCTGGGGCGTTGCCCCTCTCCAGCCCATGTAGCTCTGTCCTTGGGTGTAAGTTTAGGCTTTATGATTTAAAATTTAAGATTATAGCTTAAAATTTAAGATTTTTAGTGTTGATGCATGAAAAAGAGGCAAATAATTTTTGTCCTAAATGAATAGAAATCCTCTTCCCCTTTTCGATTCTCCTATTTATGCCTCACACTAAAAATTAGATTTAGGGTTTAAATTTAGGAGTTTTGGTTAGGTTTTATGAAATTTAGGGTATGATGTATTTTTTAAGGTATATGATGTAGGGTTTAGAATTTAAGGTTAGAGCTTAGAATTTAATTTTTAAATATTTTTTAGTGTTAGGGTATACATGATATAGAATATAATATCATGTATAAATATGTAAAAAAATAATGAATTATTATGTGATATATTTTTGAATATGCTGGTGTGATTATAAGATAGTATATATTCAATTTTTGTAGTCCTTTAATAACGTACACACATGTTGCTTAAATCCGAATCACTTAAATAAAATATATCATCATTTATTACTGAGACCATTCTACGAGTTTTATTATGTGATATATTGATGTTGAGTTTTTTTTTTAGTTTTCAAAAAAGACTTTAATCTATTGTTGTGTGTTCTTAATTGATATTTAAATAAAAAATCAAAAACACATAATAGAAAATTAAAATCACTTACGAAAAAATCACAGTCAAAACATCAAGTAATTACTAAAAACAATTATTGTTAACCAAAAATTTATTGGGAAGAAATAAAAAAACTTTGTTATAATTATTTTCTCCATTTAATCCTACATCGAGTCAATATGCACATAGAAAACATTTTAATTATTTTGCTTCTGACGGCCATTGAAAATATAATTATTTTTTCCTTTCTTCAAATAATATTCAAATGTGATTGGTAATGTAAAGAAATAAAACACTGTGTTCAGATTGGTCAGAGAATTTGTTTGTTAGAATATTTGGATGGGATCAAGTCGTAAACAATTATTTGTTTTGTTTCTTTCCATGTCTATCCCTTTTCTTCTTTTGTTTGTGTACACCGTGTCTCAAAGTCAAAATCAACCAACTTGTCCCATATTCGCTTCTTTTTTCTGCATTAGTCCCTGCAACTTTCTTTGATTTCTTCTTCTTCATTTTTTTATTTGAATTCCTTTTCTAGATAACGAAACAGTAAACAAATGACGGTCAAACTCATTACAAATCCCTCAGTATTATGTTCAAAGCATATGCAAATCCAGTGTTGACATTCCTATTATATTATAAACATTTGCTTTCCAAAACTAACTAGTATATATATTCTTTACTTGAGAAGCAATTTACTCAATCTGGTTACCATTTGAAGAACTCTGGTGCTGATTTTCAAACAAAGGGTTATCGAAAAGTTTGAAGTTGGAGGCGAAAACAGAAGCAAAAACATGTCTACAGAAGGTGAAACACCTTCAAGATCATTGGAAGAAACACCGACATGGGCTGTCGCGGTTGTTTGTTTTGTTTTGGTGGTGATTTCAATAATCATCGAACATATAATCCATATGATTGGAAAGGTATAATCTAGTTTGTGTTTTGTTTTGGTTTTTAAGTTGATTCTCAGCTGTTGTCTGCATTTTTTTGCAGTGGTTAAAGAAGAAACATAAACGAGCACTCTATGATGCTCTGGAAAAGGTTAAATCAGGTAGAATTTAAATTTTAAACCCCAAACAAATATCAAATTTTCATTCAATAATTACTTATGTTTAAAAGCTAATCATTTTTTTTGGTGACAGAGCTTATGTTGCTGGGGTTTATATCGTTGCTCCTAACAGTAGGATCAGGTCCGATAACAAGCATATGCATATCGGAGCGACTTGGATCTACGTGGCATCCATGCGCTAGGAATCGAGAAGACAACTTGGATGAACCGGCTGAAGATGCATCGGAGAACGAACATCGCCGGAGACTTCTTATGATATCTGATTCCGGTCGAGTTCTCCGGCGTTCATTGGCCGGAAGCTCAGAGGACAAATGTGCAGATCAGGTATACAACACATATCCCCTAGTTCTTTAATTACGTATCCTTAAAGATTAGAAGAGTCCCTTTCGCACCAACTTACGTAAATTGACCAATGTGCTTATATTTCACATGATTTGATAACTAATACTTCTTGGTGACATGTAATGTACGTATATTTCATGGTTAGGTTCAGGGATGGACGCTGTCGGGGCGGTCGCCCCCTTAAAATTTGAAATTTCTATACGACTTAGAAAATTTTTAGAATTTTTCTATTGAAAATCTATTTTTGTCCCCTCATTTTTTATAAGTTCACCCTCCTAACTTAAAGTCGTGCGTCTGTCTTTGGTCAGGTTATTTTATAATTGTGAATGCTATTTTTGTTCTTTATACCTTTTGATAAAGATGGAATAAGAAATTAATAAATCTATATACAAATATTTTACCATTCTACTCATGATTGTTTATTGAATATATTTTTATAAACATATATTTAACGTAAATATCATTGTTATTTACATTATTGCAGGGTAAAGTGCCATTTATTTCATACGATGCCCTCGACCAACTCCATTACTTCATCTTCGTGCTAGCCATTGTTCATGTGCTTTACTGTATTCTGACACTCGGATTGGGCAGAGCTAAGGTATTATTCTCATGTTATTTCTTTTTTTTTATAACAATTATTCTCATATTATTTCTAATTTATAATAGAATATGAACTCTTTATATTATTTCATCTTTCCTAATTTCGAGGCTGATGATTTATATGGAAAATATATACTATGTTTTTGTTTGTAGATGCGTGCGTGGAAGAGATGGGAAAAGGAAACTAGAACAATTGAATACCAGTACACACATGGTTAGTACACATTATATTTCAAGTCAATTTTAAAAATATTTACTTTATACGTCATCCATGCATGCATTTGAAATGAAAGTGGTTAATGAAGGGTTAAGGTTAAAATACACTAAATTATAAATACGATGATAGTTTGAAAATATTTCTTAATTAATCGAAATTAGTTTGCATATTAAAGCTTGTTTTGGTTATTTAATGAAAGTGATGATTTATTGAACAGATCCCGAAAGATTCAGATTTGCAAGGGAAACATCATTCGGAAGAAGGCATTTGAGCTCTTGGACCAAAAGCCCTATTCTATTGTGGATTGTAAGTACTTTTTGAACCATACCCTCCTTTTTAATCTATACATCTAAAATTTATGATCAATGTCGAATTTAAAAATAAATTAACGGGACATAAAAAATAATTACTAAATTCGTTTTGATGGGATACATTAAGAAAAATAAGTCCCAAATTACCAAAAATTAGTGAAAAGAATTGTAATTAATGATGGCGGCCGCCAACCAAAGCCATCAAATTATGCTCAATAAAATTCCCATGATTGACTTTTATTAACATTTGCAACATTGTCAGTCACATATTGTGGATGGAAAATTAAAATGTAGGATATTTTAGGAAATAATTAACACAACACATTTTTGTGGTTAATTAAACTCTATTTTAGAAAATAATTACGAGATCGATTATTTTAAAAAAATTATTTCCTTGAGGAAAGAAAAGCCTTGGTGAAATTGGTAGTTTTCAATATCTCATATACAAGCTTTGTAATTTTCTTGGCAGGTTTGTTTCTTTAGACAATTTGTTAGGTCGGTCCCTAAAGTTGATTATTTGACCCTCCGACATGGATTTATCACGGTACTTTATTCCTTCCTTTTTTTTCATATAAATTATTTTCATTTTAACTTTGTTAACCAAGTAATTAATCGGGTTTTATTTATTGATCCACAGGCACACTTGGCTCCCCAAAGCCAGAACAATTTTAATTTTCAAAAATACATAAACAGATCGTTGGAAGAAGATTTCAGTGTGGTTGTTGGCATCAGGTAATTATCTTCTTTTTTTAAATATAATTTTTCTGTATATTATAATTCTTAACCATATACTTCAATATATATTTTTCAGTCCTCCAATATGGTTTTGTGCTGTGCTCTTCCTACTCTTCAACCCCCACGGTAAGTGTGTGTTATATTATTCTATATACGATAATTATTCTATACAGCAGTGAGAACTTTCAGTTTTTATAATCACTTTAATTTTAGGGTATAAGAAGTTAGTTTACGATATATGATTTAGAGGTTTAGGTGCATGGGGTTAGAATTTAGGGTTAGTTGTTTTAATTTAAAGGTTAGAATTTAGGGATCCTTATCATATTACCTTAAAAACTAAACCTTAACCTATAAACCTTAAATTATAACCCTAAACCTTAAATTGAAACAAGTATCCCTAAATTCTAACCCCTACACCTTATACCCTAAACTAACTCCTTATATCCTAAAACTAAGGCGCTTATGAAAATTTTCAGTTTCCACTGCTAGTGTATAAGATATTAATCCATATACGATAAATATATATATTATTTTATAAAATATTGTGATTTTAAAGTAATGAAAGATTAATTAAAAACCAGGGCTAATTTTATGGTGCAGGATGGTATTCTTATCTGTGGCTGCCATTTGTACCCTTGATTGTAAGTGCATATAATTCTATCCGTTTAATTTAGCTGTATAATTATATAACGTTGCAATCAATATTTATCGAGTGAGTGAGATGAACGGTTGTGATTTGATGACAATCCTACAGGTGATCCTGTTAGTGGGGACAAAGCTGCAGGTGATAATAACCAAAATGGCTCAAAAAATTCAAGAGAGGGGAGAAGTGGTGAGAGGACAGCCGGTGGTTGAGCCCGGCGACGACCTTTTCTGGTTCAACCGCCCCAAACTCCTCCTCTTTCTCATCAACTTCGTTCTTTTTCAGGTATTATTTCTTTCAAACATGTATATAATCAGGGATGGACCGAGGGGTGGTGGGCAACCACCCCTAAAATTTTAAAAATCATATATGAATTAGAAAAATTTTAAATTTTTTTTATGTATTTTCTATTAAAAATATATTTTTACCCTCCTAAACTTATAAAAGTTTACCCCCTAAAAATTTATAGATTCGTCCCCTTAACTTAAAGTCTTAGGTCCATCCCTAAATATAATACAAAGATATATTTGTTTATTTCGAACAATAACTTGAAATTAGGGGCGAAATATAAAAGAAAACAATAATTTTTTTTTTCATTTTTCGACTCCCAAATTTAACCTCTGTTTACTTTCTTCCAGAATGCCTTTCAGCTTGCATTCTTTGCGTATACTTGGGTACGTTAACTTTCTTTCCCTTTTTTCTCTTGCTGACAATTTTAATTTATTGTGTTTTTACTGTGTTTATTGGGGTTTGATTTCTTCGTAAATAAATTTATTGTTCTGATAATTGTTTTTTTACAGTACGAATTTGGGATAAGTTCTTGCTTTCATGAGGAAGTGGCAGATCTTGTCATCTCAATTTCAATGGGGTAAAAATATTTGAAAAATTATTTTATTTACAGTCATTTATGACTGCGTTAACTTATTGGAATTATTGCACTTCTAATTTTAACTTTTTTTTAAACAGTGTTGTCGTTCAGATTCTTTGCAGTTATGTCACTCTTCCTCTATATGCCCTTGTTACTCAGGTAATTTAAAATGTACATATTGACCTAGATATAAACCATATTTTCCACGTTCTAGAAAACATTGTTTTTCTTTTTTGTGGATTTTTAAAATATAATTGATTTATTATTTTACTGTGATAGATGGGTTCAAACATGAAACCAACCATATTTAACGAAAGAGTAGCCACGGCTTTAAAGAAATGGCACCGAACGGCTAGGAAACACGTCAAGAGCAACAAGGGTTCGGTCACGCCCACCCCTTTCTCTAGCATGCCCAACACCCCGTCGCGGCACGCATCTCCGATTCATCTCTTAAAGCACTACCAGAACGAAATGGACAGCGTCCACACTTCTCCCGAGAGATTGAGTTTCGACATCGAGCGATCGGAAACGGAATCTCCGTCTATCTCCTACCACAATCATGCTGATGGTTCATCGTCACACAATCCTAACTTGGTGGAACAAAGTCAAGAAAATACTAATGGAGGTGTAAAAGAGCGGAGTCTAAGTGAAGGACGCGAATTTATGCACCATACGATTAATATCATGTCCAAAGAATTTTCATTTGAAAGAAGACCGAGTATGTAAGATATATGTGTATTTTGAATCATCTGTGTAATATATAATTTTCATTAGGACATTTAGACAAAATATGATATTTGAGGACAAACATTTTTTGCTTCTTTTTTATTTATTTGAATATTTTGTTTTCATTGTTGTATAGCCTTACATATTTCATTTTCTTTTAAAATAAGGTTGATATAGTTATTTCAATTTATAGTTGGTATGCACACGTTATTAAAAGACTATAAAAATAATAAATACTACAAATGATAATTAGGTATGTTGACGAAAGACTTAATCTTGATCACAAATTCTTAAACATTAACACATTTTAAATAATTATATTAAATATTTTTAAATTTGTAAAAAAATATTTAAATTTACTAAACAAACAAACTTTTCTTTGTTCAATTTTATTTATAGAACTCGATAATTTCATCAGAAACTCATTCAGATATTTTGGATTACAAGAAACAAAAGCCTGCAGAAAGAATGACAATAAAATTCATAGAAGTGCTAACCCAGGCCCAGCTGCAAAGTCGGTCTGCCATAAAACGACAACTCCCGCCGTAATGATCGATCTCCCCCACAGTTTTACAAGACACTTCCGGTATACAGCGGCTGATATACCCAATGTTTTCTTTTATGGTTCCCCTCTTTTAAAAGCAACTCTTGTAACCAAATAACCAAAGAATAAGATAGAATCGTTGGGTGGGAAGAAAAGAAGAATGGAGAAGATGGTGGAGAAATGGGTTGGAAAAGTGAGTCGGCAATGTTACGCGGTGTTGTGTTTGAGTGTGGTGCTTGTTTCGGTCACAATCGCTCACTTTGTTTGTCTGCCTCCGCCGGAGGATGCTCGTCAACGAACCAAGCGTCGCCTCCGTCGTTTGCATGGACCTCCTCTCTGTTATTAGCCAAACCTAGCTCCGTATTTTCATTTTGTTAATCACCTTTCTTGTAAATAAGAAGTTGTAGTGTTTCTTGTGATCAACCGAAGTTTCTCTCAGTTTATTAGCCATTCTACAAGCATCGTTTTCCCATTTTTCAGGTGACTTGCCTAAAAGCATAAATGCAGTAGAAAAATTGAAAATAAATACCTTTAATCATCATTGTCACGGTCGAACCATCAAATTAAGTTTATTGAATTATTTCATATTACGATCGAACTAATAGAACACATAAAACTATTGCATATATTTTACCCTTGCATTTAAAGATCAAAAATAATTCTTTTAGGAAAATATCTATTAAAGTTTTAATGGGAATTGAAGTGGTTTAGAACATAATTACTCCATATTACATGAGACTAAAAGAGCGAAATGAAATTCTTTGCAAACATGCTTTAAATGTTTTTATATATAATTTGGCAATGACCATGAAATTATAATTCAAATGTCTTTTTAATTTCCATCGAAGAAAATATCTGTGTGAGGGATGTGGAGTAGGTGCGGGGTGCTAGGCCTTGTAGGAGTTGATATTGATAGATATCTGCGCCATTTGTAGATTGGGTTCATCTGTTTTGATAGGATTTATCTTTCCTTCTTTCCCTACGTTAGATGAATAAGTAAATCCTAAATAAAATGTAAAAAAATATTTTTATTTTCATATTTATAATTTTAAATTCGAACATAATTTATTCTTTTTACTTTTTGGTTAAACTACTCAAATATTATTGTCCAAATTTTCTTTCTAATAATATGGTAATTTATTGTAGCAACCAGAAGTTGGACTGTTTTCAACCCGTGTGAAATTCATTATTTGAAGTCATCCTCCATTAAAATGTATTGATCCATTCACGCCACGTGTGAAATTTATTATTTGAAGACAAATTTTAATATATTAGATTTTATTATTTTAATATTAATATAAAATTCATTGTTTAAAGACGAATTGAACACAATTCGAATTCTAATTTATTACAGTAAATTACCCTGTTAATGAAAATAAAGTGAAGAGTGTAACATTGTTAAAAAAATTGAAGAACAATATTTGAATAAATTTACCCTACTTTTCACTTCATTTTTTGTTAGTTTTCATCCAAACTCTGCCAAAAATTCAAACATAATTTTTTCTTCTCACTTTTCACTTCAGTTTTTTTTTTGTTAATTAGTTTTCATCAAACTTTGCCAAATTGTAGATACATGTGAACTCTACCAGTGATTTTATTAGAAAAATAATGATGTTCATCTTAAGATATAAAATCAACTTTAATTGCCACATTTTTCTCAGAGTTTTGAGTAAGATGTAAAATGATTGGAGACAAGTAATTGACTTTATTTAATTTGTTGGAATTTAAATTTTCAAACGGTTAATATCAAAATTTGAGAATTCTCGTACCTTATACTTTACTCTATTTTTATTATATGAAAAATTTAACTCGTCATCAATCAGAGACGGAGTTAGGATATTCACAGTATGGTCATAGTAGATGTACCAAGTAGCACAAAACAATAATATTTAAGCAATAGGAATGCATATGGATAATTGGATATGGTCCGCCCCAAAAGAGCTGTAGCCAGCCAGTGGTGGCCACCGCAGCAGGGTTTGGTCCAGCGTTCACACGTCACATGGTCTCGGCACCTCTTTTCAACAGCTGCAAAACCAAATGTTTGGAGAGCTGCCTTTGTTTTACCTTTACTTTTGTCGATGCTGTGTTTACTTGTCAAAACATCTATGTACATGAATGGACGGACACAACGGTGTTGGGCGGCCGCACCACTACTAAATTTTTTAAATTTTCTTATATTTTATATATTTTATTTATATTTTTTATTATAATATAATTCTGCACTCCTAAAATTTTATAATTTTGCACCCTTTATATTTTTAATATAATTTTTTTGATAGTTTACACCCTTTACATGAAATCATATGTCCGTCCTTGAATTGAAGATATATATTTTATATAGATAATTGATTAAAACTGAATTCATAGAAAATGCAATGAGTAAATAGGTATTTTTTTAAATTATAGGAGATAAGAGTACTTTATGTTAAACCTAAATGGAAGTGTTTTTCACGTTAATACTATTATTAATGCATTTTAGATTTTTTTGAGACTTAGCGGCCCACCTCCATTTTAGCTATCTTTGTTCTCTGGGCTTTCTTGTTTGATCTTTCATGTATTGCTAGTAATTAATTGTTAAGTACTCATTAATAATTTTCCATACGTATACATATGAAATTGTCATATACCTACCTACACAAAAATATCGAATAAATAATTGATTTGATGTTAATCGTATACTACTAAAAATATTATCAAATAAAGAACTCTATATTCATATTTTTTTTTATAAAATAGCGTAATGATTAATCCTATGTATTATATAAGTCTATATAAGAGTAGGTACTAATAGCAGGAATAAACATTAATCATAAATTTTAGTGGTTGCGGATAAGATGGCTAAGTTGGCTTTCGATTGGTCTTTTAGTGGTGAAACTTAGCTTCATCCTCCTTTGGAGGTGGTAGGTTTGTTTATTGATGATTTGAACTCATCGAGTTAGTTTCTTTTCGCTTTGACTTGTACGTAACATCACATGTACTCTTTTCCCCCATTTAGGTTTAGGGGAGTTTTTAACGAGGCATGTGGTGTTACCCCTCCTTATTAATAAAAAAAAAGAAGTATTGAATCCTCAACTACGAGTTAAGATAAGATAAATTTTTGTCATTTCACTCGAACTCGTAGTTGATTTTTTATTTTTATTTTTATTATTATTTTACATGAAATGTCAATAACATTAGATCCAAATTTATAACGCAATTCACGTGAAGTACCCACAAAAGACGATGATGAACCTAATTGGGAGTTTCCGCCTAATTCACAATAACCATATGATTCCCCTAAAAACTAAGTGAAAATCTATATTACTTGAATATTGCAGAAAATCAATATATTTTTTTTTAAATCCATTTTTTATTTAAGATGGTAATCGAATATCTAACTTTATTTAAAATTTTAATATTTCATACTGCTAAGCGCTAAACTAATTAATATTGAATAAATTAGTATAATTATGAAAAAGATATACATTACTGAATATGTTAAATCTAAATGATATCTGTTCAGGTTTCTTTCACTGCCGACATTTGTCTTTCACTGTCTAGTTATTCTAAATAAGTGCTACTTTCTTCATAGTGCAATTTTAGGTTAAATAACAATTGTTTGTTTCCTGCAAATAACTTGCGAGATTTTTTCAATAATTCCGTTAAAATTACAAAAAATCTTTCTGTTCAAATATAAACTGAAATATATTTTAATCTAAATCTAAAACAAATAGAATATTATTCGCTTCAAAAGAATTTGATCTAACCCTATCCATCGAATTAACACATGCAATTAATGCAATAATATGTTGGAATATACATGATTACGACCACATCGTAATATTATTACGAGTGATTTGAAACCGTGTCTTTTAAAATGAACATTATCTGATTTTTTACTTAGACATTTGTTAAGTTCCATTACGAGTTAAATACTCACCTACCCATACCTTACCAATTTAATATCAGGGACCCTTCACTCTACTTTTTTAATAGAAAAATCACTATGAAGTATATTTATTTTAAAGATTACTATTATTCTATTTAATTGAGAATCTTGTAATTTTTCTACACATGGTAATGAATTAACAATTACTACTAATTTAAAACTTAAATTTATTTTTCTACGTAATAAAACGGTACCGTTTGGATCACAGAATACATCCATGAAGATGGAGTCCTGAACATTTGAAACATGGAGCGAAAGAGAGAATATTTGATTACGTAGAGGTAAGTGGTAACCCTCAATCCAAACTGTTTAATTTTGTTCATATACGTGTCGGATAAAGAGCACCAACACGTGGCGTAAATAGAAATGCAGGTTCATTATCCCTGCAGTATGATTCAGCTGTACTTGATTAATACTCTCTTTCTCCATTACTTCACTGCCGGTTGCTGCTTGCTTGCTGGCTACTATTGCTGCTTATTACTGCTCCCCCACTGCAGCAAAAAAAGCTTATAAAAAAGCACCATTATTATATAATTCAAGAGAAACAAAACCAGAACAAAGCGGCGTGCAGTGCTGTTCTCCGGTAGCTTATGAAATGAGCGGCGGCGTGCTGTGCTGTTCTCCGGTAGCTTAAAGTGTTGATTTTGTTGCACAAAGCGGCCAAGCAACAGGCATTGTCAGAACAAAGGGAAAATATAAAGTAGAAAAAGGGCATCAACACAAAGGCAAAAGCAAAAGAATTGTTACAATCAAGAAGCTAAGTTTTTTTTTTAAATAAAAAAGAAGGGAACTTTGCGTGTGTGATTGTGTTCTTGTAAAAAAAAAATTCATAATGAGGAGAAGAACAGCGATTCTGGTGCTGGTTTTTTGTTTTGTTACTGCAACGACGACGTTTGCAACCACCGTCACGTACGATCGCCGAGCGATTGTCATCGACGGGAAACGCCGCGTCTTGGTCTCTGGTTCCATTCATTACCCTCGCAGCATCCCTGAGGTAAGCTTCAATTTCCGTCATTTTCTCTCTCATTTCCGCTTCCCCTGTTTTCTGGAACAGGAAAACAAATGTCTGTATAATTACGGCTTCATGTTTCTAATGTTGTCAGATGTGGCCAGACCTTATTCAAAAATCCAAAGACGGAGGATTAGATATGATCGAAACTTACGTTTTCTGGAACTTACACGAACCATTTAGAAACCAGGTCCTGTCTTCTTATTCTTCCTCTTCTCAGTTGCTGTAATAAAACTCATCTGAAGTTATGAACTAAAACAAATGAATCCCATTTTGATAATTGATATTTACAGTACAACTTCGAAGAAAGAAACGATTTGGTTAAATTTGTAAAGTTAGTTGCAGCAGCTGGTCTCTATGTTCATCTGCGCATCGGGCCATATGTTTGTGCTGAATGGAATTATGGGTAAATTTCTATTTATTTCTCTTTTTTCCTTTTTGGGTATGTTTAATTTTCTTTACTTGTTGATAAAATATTCGCATTTGCAGTGGATTTCCTCTTTGGTTACATTTTATTCCCGGAATCAAGTTTCGAACTGATAATGAACCATTTAAGGTAATACGTTGATTATCAAGTTTCGTAAAGTTTACTGAAATTGTTGGAAGAACAGTTAGCTGTGAAATGTGAATCTTTATTTTTTCTTGTTTCAGGCAGAAATGCAGAGGTTCACGGCTAAGATTGTGGACATGATGAAGCAAGAGAATTTGTATGCATCACAGGGAGGACCCATTATTTTGTCACAGGTCTACCTTTGTCTTTACTCTTCTCTTCTCCTACTTTCTTATAAACAATTCCTGTTGTTGTCGGTGCTATGATTGTTTTCCCCAATGGCAAATTTATTATGTTTTCCATTTGTTTTCTGGGTTTCTTTTATCAGATTGAAAATGAGTATGGAAACATTGATTCAGCATATGGGGCATCTGCAAAACCCTATATAAATTGGGCAGCTGATATGGCTGTTTCATTGGATACTGGAGTTCCCTGGGTCATGTGCCAGCAATCTGATGCTCCTGATCCCATTGTAAGTTTTGGTTTTATCGATTAACGTTTCAATCATACTTAATCTTTGCATGTTTTAGTTGAAAGAGGTTTCGGATTGTTTCTTGTTTGTTTTGAAAATCAGGGTTATTGATTGGTTTTGATATATGATTTCTTCTTTTATCTTGGCATTTACAGATTAACACCTGCAATGGATTCTACTGTGATCAATTCACCCCAAATTCTGATAAGAAACCGAAAATGTGGACCGAGAATTGGTCTGGATGGTAGGGTGTCCAACTCGCCAATATAATTTACTATCTGACTTCTACATAGACATAGTAGCTGTTTGGTTATATGGATTACATGTCACCATCAAAATGTTGATTGTTTGCTTCTCTTATTCAACTTTTTATCAAAAAGTATTTCTTCCTCATTACTTCCAAATATATTTCGAATGCTAGGTTCCTTTCATTTGGTGGTTCTGTTCCCTACAGACCTGTAGAAGACCTCGCATTTGCTGTTGCGCGGTTTTACCAAAGAGGTGGAACTTTCCAAAACTATTATATGGTAATGATAATTGGAGTTTAAAACGTGTTTGTGCATTTTTTATACTAATAAAATTCAATCCTATAATCAAGTACACAGTCTCATTTTGAACCAAACTTATGAGTCAAAATTCTTTGGTTGCTCTTAAAACAGTACCATGGTGGAACAAACTTTGGCAGGACTTCGGGTGGACCCTTCATTGCTACTAGTTATGATTATGATGCTCCAATTGATGAGTATGGTATGCCTTCAATCAATCTAAAAAAAATTGTCAATACTTCTAAGCATCTACTTGACCCTATAGGCTATAAGTGCCTGCAACATACTTGAGGTTACCATCCGTATGCAACATGACTCGTATTGGTGGTTATTATGATAGAATGAGATGTAAATCCATGATTATTCGGTTTATAATTTACTACATGGCATCTTCTAAGTTTCACCTGTCTTCCCATTCACTGTTTTCTCAGGACTTGTTAGACAACCTAAGTGGGGTCACCTAAGAGATGTTCATAAGGCCATAAAGCTTTGCGAAGAAGCATTGATAGCCACTGATCCTACAATCTCCTCCTTGGGTCCAAACTTGGAGGTATTTTCTATCTTGATTGTCCCTTCCTTTCGCATTTTAAAGAGAGCCTTACTTCTTTGCTTCTATGTGAGTTATGAATAATAAACTCAATGAGGCCTGCCTCTTCTTTACTTCTTTGTATGATTTGCGAGAAAGGGTCCCATTGAATTCTTAAGGATCATAATACGTTGTTCACATAAATGATAACAAATAAAATAACTTTTTTTTGATGATAATATACGTTGTTCTCAGATCATTATTGAAAGATATAGTTGAAAATCAATTAGCAGTGGTCCTACAGTTTCTTCTTGTTCAAACTAACCAGTTAAAGGATGTATTTCTTTTTTCCTCCCAGGCTGCTGTATATAAAACAGGATCAGTATGTTCTGCTTTTCTTGCCAATGTGGACCCCAAATCTGATGCAACTGTTAAATTCAATGGCAATTCATACCTTTTGCCTGCATGGTCTGTCAGCATCTTACCAGATTGCAAGAATGTAGTTCTGAATACTGCCAAGGTATGCTTCCTTAGAACATCTGCCTCCATATTCGAGTTAGCTTACATCAATTATGTGTTTTCTTAAATGGTGGTAGCTTTAAACTGTTATACTATAGCTTGGTTCGGCTTAAGTTACGTAGCTTAACCAGCTTACTCGTCCTAGATTTTCGTGCCATTAGTCAAGAATCTTGTTGACAATTTTCTTTGTGACATTTGAATAACTGAATTACGTCAAGCCAGTCTTTTCTATCCTCACTTTTATAAAAGAATGAAAATACGAAACTCAAATTGTCATTATTTGTGGGTTCATAGAACCTAACTCTGCAAAAGAGGTTGTCCAAAAACCTCCATTGCAGTTGTACAATGTATTTCTGCCATGGATTGCATGCATTTATCTTTACTTAATTATGTCAATTTTTTATTCTTGTAAGTTTGTTCTTTCAAGTAAAGTAACTCATATAGTTTTTTTATTCACATGACAGATTAACTCGATGACCGTGATTCCAAGCTTCATGCATGAATCTTTGAATACCAATGCTGATTCAACTGACTCAATCGGGTCAGGGTGGAGTTGGATAAACGAACCTGTGGGCATCTCAAAGGCTAGTGCATCTAGTAGACTTGGATTGTTAGAGCAAATCAACACTACTGCTGATAAAAGTGATTACTTGTGGTATTCGTTAAGGTATCCTAGTGTTTTGTTTTAGAAGTTTCCTAAGGGCATAATTGCTACAGTTCAAGTTTATACTATTCAAAATATCTTTAAAAAATAAATTGTCAATTGCTTTTGGCAGCATGAATATCAAGGGAGACGAGCCTTTCCTTCAAGATGGATCTCAAACTGTTCTCCATGTCGAATCACTTGGGCATGCTCTTCATGCTTTTATAAATGGGAAACTCGCAGGTAGTTGGAAACAATATATTTTTTCAGAGCACAATATCTTATATATATATATATATATATATATATATGGTCATTTTCATTGCAATTTATCTCCTCTTTTCACATGTCTTAGAGCTCTTCTGCTCTGATATGGTATTAACTTCAATGTTTCTATAGTGAAATGGGATGAATGAAACTATGGACCGATAATATTGATTGTTTGTGTGCATCTTTCAAAACTTTCGGCAGGGAGCGGAACTGGTAGTAGCAACACTGTTAAGGTTAAAGTGGATATCCCCGTCACAGTTGTCCCTGGGAAGAACACAATCGATCTCCTGAGTTTGACTGTAGGACTGCAGGTTCAATTCCTCCTCACTAAGATTTACATAACCATTAACTAAAAAATGGAAATATTTATCTCCAAATTGTACTGATGAAGTTACTACTTCCTCAATAAGTTGAATATGTTTCTGTTGGACAAACTGGTTGCAATACAAATAACTATAAATGTATCATCTAATTGAAGACTTATATTTCAGAACTATGGGGCCTTTTTCGACTTGTCGGGGGCTGGAGTCACTGGTCCAGTGAAATTAAATGGCTTAAACAATGGTAGCAGCATTGATCTCTCCTCACAGCAGTGGACATATCAGGTCGGTAATCTCAGATAAACACTGCATTTCTTTACGACCTACAAACTGAGAAAACGGTATCTAGAAAATGGATTTGAATGATATCTGGTGCAATGGTGAATGCAATCTATTCTTTTTCTGCCACATCAAGTGCCCATACATTATTTGTGATGAGATGGCACTTAATATAGCATACCAACTTCCAAAAGAAATTTTGAAACTGTACTGTAATTTTCTTGTTTCTGCAACCATGAGTATAGGTTGGACTTAAAGGAGAAGATTCAGGTCTACCAAGTGGAAATTCATCACAATGGATCTCACGATCCGGCTTGCCCAAGAATCAACCCCTAATATGGTACAAGGTAATGCTTAACTTTAAATTAGGTATGAGTTTGCGAGTTTCGAATTTACTTATTGCATTCAAAGGAAATTAAATATTCAATAAAGTATTAAGCTTATCCTTCTTGCATTAGTTACTTTTAAATGTTTTTTCGTTTTAGTCCTGAATATATACGCGCACACACACATACAGGGAAGAAACCAGATTTTTTCTTCTTCTTCTGGGGGCATAATTGAATTATAGTTTTTTAGGTAGACAAAAATCAAAATATAATTTTACCATTATATTAACTTGTATCTTTTCAGTTTTTAGGGACCTCATCTGTGTGTGTGTATATATAATCAATGTTTAAACTTTCAAGTTCTGATGAGTTGTTTGTAGAAAATCTTCTATATATTGCCACTTATCTATTTTTGTTCCAACATGAACTAGCATGATCCAAGTTACGCCATGGTCTTTAATTATTCAGAAAACTATTGCGGTGGTTTGAACAGTTGAATCGAATCTAAGTTACTAGTGCTCAAATTTCTGTATGCAGACAAATATTGATGCCCCAACTGGGAATGATCCAATTGCTTTGGACTTCACCGGGATGGGGAAGGGTGAAGCATGGGTGAACGGTCAGAGCATTGGAAGATATTGGCCGGCCTATATCGCTGCAAATGGTGGCTGTACTGACTCTTGTAATTATAGAGGAGCTTATGGTGCGAGCAAATGCCGCAAGAATTGTGGGAAGCCATCTCAGCAATTGTGAGTACCAAAGAGTCTATGCTGGGAAAGCTTGAAAATCGCTACTACAAATTTTCTTATTCCTGTATATCTGTCTCGCTCACAGGTACCATGTGCCCCGTTCATGGTTGCAACCAAGTGGCAACATTCTTGTATTGTTCGAGGAACTCGGTGGGGATCCGACACAGCTTGCTTTTGCAACTAGACAGACGGGAAGTTTGTGCTCACATGTATCTGAATCACACCCATTACCTGTAGATATGTGGGGTTTGGATTCAAAAACAAGAAGGGCATCAAACCCTATTCTATCCATCAGTTGCCTGTCTCCGAATCAGGTTATTTCTTCAATCAAATTCGCAAGCTATGGAACTCCTCTTGGCACTTGTGGCAGTTTTAGCCATGGCAGGTGTAGCAGTGCTAAAGCACGCTCCATTGTACACAAGGTGCGATCTTGCTCACTATCCGTATGCAAATTTTTACTGTTGCAGCCAAACTTTTCCCGCCCATAACAACTGTTAAAACTTTACAGGCTTGTGTTGGATCGACAAGTTGTAGTATTGGTGTATCAACTAGCACATTTGGTGACCCTTGCAAGGGAGTAAAGAAGAGCTTAGCAGTAGAAGTTTCTTGTGCATGAAGAAATGTCAATAAGCATGCATTATTGGGTGCGAGCGGAGCATTGTCCCCCTGGTAAGTGTGAAATCAAATAATCTTTTTAACAAAGGATTCTTCTCATAAAGGGGGGAAACATACCGGGAATACGTTCTTGCTAGCACTGGAAAAATAAACGTTAGTGTAGTGTTAACTTTAGTGGCATTTCTGCGTAGTATCTTGTAACAGAGTACATGCCTTCCTGTCATAGAAACAATTTCATGAAAAATATACCAATATATCTTGTCCTTGAAACATCTTTGACGTTATATACATGTGTTTGAAAATGATAAAAGGATCCAATTCCGTCGTACATAAATGCTTTTAGTAAAACGGGGAGACACTATAAGTGATGAGGAGAAAGCAAAATGAGGAAGAAAAGGAAAAGAGAAAGAAATTGAAAAAGACCCGAAATAATCTTCTCAACACTAATGATTATCGAAATATAGGAAGATCATATTTTGTTTGTGGGTCGGAACTTGAAGCCGCTTCACTGACTGCAACTATGGGAATCGAGGTTGCCCCTCCGAGGTCGCTTGCCATCTTTAGAAAGTAACTATGCCTGCACAAACAAACCATTTGCAACTTTCATTTATCAACCAAAACGAGAAACATTTGAAATCTCAGATGATATCAGAAGAAAAATTGAAGAACTTAATTGAAGGTTAACATCTTCATACCATCTGGTGTCTGCAGTCAACTCAGGGTGGAAAGCAGTTGCTAGCAATTTTCCTTGCTTCACGGCAACTATAACTTTCTTTTCAGGCACATTAGACTCCTGAAATACCCAAAAATTTAGATGACAAGAATTGACACAGATTAAGTTAAAAGACCCAGAAACAAGAGATGAAAGAAATAAATGAAATAGATGTGCAATTAATTACTTGGAAATTTATAGGAAAGCATGATAAACAAATCTAGACTCCTTTAGTTAAGGGAATGTATAAAATGTTATTGTTTTAAGTTCGACTATAGCAATGAAGAATTCAATAGAAAAAGTCAGTATACCTCTTGAATTTCAACAGCTGAACTCGAATATAGCACTTTATTTGATGGGATAGGATAATCAGCAAGCACTTCAACTTCTGGCCCCACTTTAAGGATGGCAGGAGCACGGATGAAAACACCACGAAATGTCTCAGGGCCACCTTCTTTGGATGCAAGTTCTGGCACTAAAAGCTCTGCCTCAAAGCTTTGGATCTAAATAAAATTTGATTCGTTAAAAAATGAAACAATTTAATTCAATGTTAGAAGCTTAAAACAAATTGGGAAACAAGGATGGGGGGATGTCGAAATCTTCTGTGCCACTGTAAAACTGATTTCAGTAAGTGAAAGAGGTATCTACATCCTATATATATGAAAACAACAGTGTTAAGCGAGGTAGAACCATATCAATTTATACACAAAAAAGAATTCTGATTTGTTACTTTTCTCTTAAAGTCTACATTTCAGTTCTTTTAGTTGACAAATCTGTTTAAGCGAAATTATCAGCCTAAATGGGAATGGTGAAAAAGTTGATATCTTCAAGTAATAACAACACCAACATGCAAAGCCTTTTGTCATAATATAGAATTCAACTACCACATCACAGAAGGCATATGTAATTACCTGACTAAGCAGTGAAATAAAACGGTATATAGTTTATAAGCATCACAGAAGGCATATGTAATTACCTGACTCCCAAAGTAATTTCTATGGACAGTGCAATCCAGACCCCCGACTAATTCTTGCCCTCCTTCTTTCTGTCCTGAAAAGGTAGCACAGTTTCAAATTCAAAACCTTTTGATGCTTGGTGCAAATTATATATGGTTCACAAATTTAATATGCAGAATCAGGGGGGAGCAGAACATACCAACAGCTTTGTTTGCCAAAAATATAAGACCTGCACAAGTCCCCCAAACTGGCTTCCCCATTTGCACAAACTCACGCAATGCTGGAAACTGATCAGAAATGGAAAAATATTAACCAAATAAATGCAAAGGAGACAATGATGGATGCTCTCAACTGAAAAGGCTACGAAAACTGGCCGATAATGACTCATTTGAACACTATAAGAACTCGAATCAGAGTTGGTTTTAACAATTATTTCATTCATGAGCAAGATCTTCAACTATATATCCCTCAAAAGATCTAACAATGACAAACTCAATCAACCCTTTTGCATAGATAAAAAAATGTCCTTCCCGGGTACCAAAGCATCTCAAAATCCAAAATACACACAATCGAACCCACCAAAGTTGCAATTATCTTTGTTCGAATTACTAATTCATTCTAACCATTTACTCATTCATAACCAAAATGATCTCAAATCTTAACATTTGCTTTTTGCTTGAACTACTAGCAAAAAGCAAGCAACAACAAAACAAGCCAAAACGGCTTTTTAGAACCAGAATTATTGGAGAAAAAGAACCCATTTTTCTAGAAATGAATCATAAGTTAATCTCTTATACAGTTATACTGTGACTAAAGCTAAAACAAATACATATGTAAAAACTTAAAGAGAGAGAATATACAAGATTGTGAAGCTCAGCAAGTTTAGCCATGGTGGTGCTTTCTCCACCAGGAATGATAAGAGAGCTGATACTTTGAAGCTGCTCTGGCTTCCTTATCTCCACTCCTTTCACTCCTAACCTCCTCAGCGCTGCAAAAAGTAGATAATATAATATCATATAAGGTTTTCAGGCAAACATGAAAACTCGCCAACAAAGCAATTGGAATATCAGGGTTCGAAGATTATTGCCCGCTATGTGTTCGTTGAAAGATCCCTGTAAAGCCAATACTCCGACAGCTCCCATGCTTGATTCTTTCACTCGACGAGAGAAACAGAGACGTCGAGTAACTCAATTGTTTGTTTTCTTTCGTTCTATGGTTGTATTTTAATTCTTCAGTGGCCGAAATATTAACCAATCAAAACATAATCGAAAAAAGTTCAAAGAAAAAACGGAAAAAAAAACTGGAGGCTATTGCGCCGTTGGCGTATTTGCCACCCAACCACCACCTTTTTCTTTTTCCCTTCGTATAAGGCGCTAAAATTAAATCTCTAGATTCTTATTACTAATACTTTAGGTTACAAACCTTAAAATTAAGTTCCGCATTTGATAAAAAAAATTAAGACCCGCACATTTTTTTTCTTAATTACCAATACCATTTTTTTTTAATTTTCATAATAAGTATATTGAATATAAATCTTTATTATAAAATTTTAGGTTACAAATGCAATAATAACTAATATTTTAATATTTATTTGGATAAACTATATCAATAACTACCGAACTACTAGAGCGTACTTATTTTGACCACCGAACTATCGAACTCGTCAATCAGACCACCAAACTTATTAAATTGATATTTTTTGACCACCGCCGTTAAAAAACTAATGGATGAGTGACGTGACAGTTAACGAAAATTTGTAAAATTATACATTTGGTCCCTAATATTTACCTATTAAATCAATTTGGTCCTAATTTTAATTTAATTAAATAAAATTAACCAACCAACCAGATAACGACATATGTCACTACCCGATTGGTCGAATTTACTCTATTTTTTATTTAATTTATTTAATAATTTCACCCAATCATGTGGTGACACGTGTCCCTATTTAGTTTAATGTCACCACATGTCACACGTTTCATTATATAAACAAGGGTAAAATATAAAAATACCACTAAACTATTATAAAAAATATAGAATTGTCATTGAACTTTCAAAAATTACATAATGGGCATTAAACTTTAATTTTTATTATAAAAGTATCACTAGCTATTATCTACCGTTAAGCGGGTGACGTGACAATTACAAATTTTTTATAATAGAACATTTAATCTTCTACATATAACATCTAATCAATTTAATTATAATTTAAGATAATAATTCACCATTTTAGAATTTACAGTTTTATGTGTATTTTTTTTACAGATTCAAGGACTTCATTGAAGTTGGTAATTGAAAGGTGGAATCTTTGGCAAGAACAATTCGATGATCATTTTATATTTGTACCATACTTTTGTGACCATTTATATATTTTACCCAAAAAAAATAATAATAAACACCACTGATACATATATATGTGTCTCAAATATTAGTTTGAATAAAGTATTAGAATATCAAACTCAGTGAACATTTTTTTTTTCAAACCGATTTGAATCGCTTAAAATTATAATAATTATATATCATAATTTAATACTTTTTATTCATATATCACCATTTTTTAAAAATTAATTATTAAAATAACACTCATTATTAATTATTTACAAAAAAAACATAATTATTTATTTACGTAGCATACAATGACTTTTTACTATAAGATGAGTCTACTACGTACGTCGAATACAACTAAATATTATTAACGCTGAACATTGTTGAACATCATTAAATTAATTAATAATTATTAAAAATTTCAAAGACTCAACATACAATTATAAATTATTTCAAATAAAATTTTAATTAAATTATTTTCTATATATATACTCATATGAGATATCATATCGATTTTCAACCTTTGGGGAAAAATGTTCTCTTGTCGATCAGCCAACTTTTTTTAATTAGAATCTTCATTCCCAAATTAGAATCAATTATTTATGGTTTTAATTTGGGGAAAATATTTAAGGTTTTTTAATTTAGGATTGATTATAGTTGGTATTTGATCTAATTATTAAAAAAATTAAAAGATATAATATATATATAATTTAATTAAAATTTTATTTTAAATAATTTATAATTATATGTTGAGTCTTTGAAATTTTTATTAATCATTTTATTAATATTTAGAGATGTTCAGCGGTGTTCGACGCTCATTGTAAAATTTTCCTTTACTATATACTCTAAATAAGTTCCTACCTCCCACATTTTCCTAAATTTCTTTTTTTAACCATTTACCTCTAAATTCATCACAAAATATTTTTGAAAGACACGACCATTAAGCATGATTTTTTGTGTCAACCAATAAAGTATAAATATTTATTGAAAGGCTCATCCCCTTGTGTCCTGGTGGCAAAGGTTGATGTTTATCGTCCCTTGGGACTCGGGATCGAGCACCAGTATTGCATGCTGTGTGTGCCTTCGTTGAAAAAGACTAAAAGAAAGTTGAACAGATGCTACCCTTGCATCAAACCAGCATATTCAAAAAAAAAAAATTATTGAAAGAGCGTCTACTTGACTTGAGCGCACATTTGCTTTATACGACGAAAATTGATATTATTTTATACATAATAAAAAATCAGTGTTATTTTGTTAATTAATTTAAATTCTTTGATATATATAGGTTAAAAAGACGTTATTCGATCTATCGACGGACGTAATTAGGCCTAAACGAAACAAAAGTTTTTTTTATTTAATTAATACTTACACCCTAAAGAAAAACAATCTTTTTTTGAGGAATAAAGAAAAACAATCTTGAAAAATATAAAAGAGGCACATTTTCTAAAGTTACCGAATTGAAAACCTAAAACCTAAAAATACAAATTGTTTCTGTTGTTGTTGGTTTTCTTTTTGTCGATACACGTCGCCTTCCTAATTTTCTGAATTCAGCCCCAAAAGCAACAGCAAGGAGAAGAAATCGTTAGGAATTCGAAGTTTCGATTTCTCTGATTCGTGTTTAGATTTGGAAAAACAGAGACCGAAATCGTCCCTGGGATCCAAGATTCAACATTAGGATTCTTTTCCCCTGTTGCAGAGGCTTCTTCGTCTATCTTTTCCGAATTAATTCAAATTCAAATTCAAAATTAGGATTTTTCTTTATGATTTCTTAGATATTTGGGGGAAATACTGGGAGAAAAAGGTCAACGTAAAAAACTGGAGGCATAGCGATGTTGGGCGTCGATCGTTGTGGCTTTGATGTTGAAAGTTGTTCCTTTCATTTGGCTGAATGGCATCCTTTGGAATAGTAAAGCTGATTAGGGCTTCAAGCCCTCCATCCTTCATATTTATTTTTTAAATCTGGTATTTTCTTTCAAACCGGTTTCCCTTTTATTTCTATTACGTTTTATTTTATACTTTTTTTTTTCTTTCTAATGTTTTATTTATGTTTGTTTAAGTTAGTTTCAATATGAACCTGAAATTTCTATTGACAATTTCTTGATAGGCGGTCTATTGATCTTTGCAGGTTCAATAATCGTTATTCATTTGTAACTTTCAAGGTTTCAAGGTTTCAAGTGTTCTAATGTTCCGTAGCAGCTTTTCATTTTCCAGAGTAATGGGCTGTTTTGGTTGCTTCGGCTTCACAACAAAGCCCAAACAATCTGCTAGGCCCAATTGCAGGCCAAATTTTCAACTGTCCCAGGAATTTTTGTTAGATGAAGAAATAGAAGAAGATGATGATTGCTCATTTAATGGTGATGTTACCAGCACTGCTATTGTAGTTGAGGCTGAGTCTCTAGGCCGTGGCAAGCGTTCTGAAGAGATTTTGAAGTTCAAACTGAACAATGGATTAGCTTGCAGGCAGTTTCATGTCAAGGAAACCAACATGATTATACGCTCCGAGGCAAGCTTTGAAATGAATTATTTCACCTCATTGTCACTAAATGCTATTGTGTATGTTAATATTGTTGTCTTGTGTATGTGTTTCCAGCATATGAAGTATCTTTACTGCTTCATTATTGTGTGATTATACCTGTAATCTTCATTCAGTGTTTCTGTATCTTATGCTTATGAAGTTATGAGATCTGGATTCATTTTTTTTCAGGATGAAAATGGGAATAAGATGATTAATGAGTATGTGCGAGAATGTAAGATTGGTTCTGGTAGCTATGGAAAAGTGGTAAGGATATTGTTGGCAATTCGCTTTTTATGTAATTTTCATAAAGGATTCAAATGTTAACTATTTTGTTTGCTTTTGTGGCAGGTTCTTTATCGAAACAATGTAGATGGGAAACACTATGCTATTAAGGTTAGTAGCTTGTTTCAGTGGAGAAATGTGTTTCCTTTGATGGTAAAGAGGATGTAACAATTGAGAACAAATGTTTTCAGGCAATTCGGTTGCATTTATTTGTTTAGCAGCAGTTTTTAAAATTCAAGAAAGATATGTTTCATCATGTTCTTATAGGTTAAATTTGGTTTTGTGGATCTAGTACAATTTATGCCAAATTAAGTTCACCTTTCAATCATGAATTATTTTTACATTGAGTTGCAGGCCTTTCATAAGTCTCATTTATTGAAGTTGCGGGTTGGTCCATCAGAGACTGCAATGACTGATGTTCTTCGTGAGGTATTGGCTTGATAGTTTGTGGAGAAAGTTACCTTAATAATCTACTGTTGTCATGTGAAGTACTTATTATTATTATTATTTTGATGAGTGGCCATATTTATCTCATCCATTTCCCTTCAGGTTCTAATCATGAAAATTTTGGAACATCCCAATATAGTTAATCTCATTGAGGTGATTGATGACCCAGCAATGGATCAATTCTACATGGGTATTTATATTTCCTTTTTTTCTTCTTTTTCTCTAGCAAGTGATGTGATTAAAAGAGTGATTGACTCGGCCTTTCTTTTTGTTCAGTTCTTGAATATGTGGAAAGCAAATGGGTTTGCGAGGATTCTGGTCCTCAAGGAGGCATTGGAGAAGATACTGCTAGGAAGTATGTTCGCGATATAGTATCTGGGCTTATGTACCTCCATGCTCATGTATGATTTGAAAGCCAGTTTTTGTGCATCATTTCATTTCTTTCATTCCTATATCGTGTGTGTGTGTGTGTTTTGTGTGTGATATGTCCTACTAAATTCCTGTTTAGATAAATATGATAAAAGTTTTTTTTTCTGAACATGTCCAGAGAATTCCCCCCCCCCCCCCCCTTGTTTGCTGTTATTCCCTTTTTGTTCATGTTTGTATAAATATAAACACAATAAATAAGAGTTAAGGTTGTTAGTTTAAAGCAACACCCTGAAGAAGAGAGTTGGCTAGTTGTGAATTGTGATATCTATGATGTATATTGCAGTATGTCCCTGCATGTCTGATGCTCTGTCTTTTCATGTTTCAATGAGGAAATTTATTGATCCTGAAATCTTGTAATTTTCTGTCGGCTTTGCAATTTCCATTCTAGAATTTTGCTTCTTTATTCTTTATATTACTAGCATGGAAAGTTTTCACGTGCTTCCATTTATTTTACTTTTTATATCCAGAATCTTGGTGCTTCCATTTATTTTACTTTTTATATCCAGAATCTTGTTTACAGTGGTAGACAATAGAACCATGTGTTAATTGTTGTGCTTACTCGGATCTTCTCTTTTAAAACCAGAATATTGTGCATGGCGATATAAAACCTGATAATTTGTTGATTACTGGCACGGGTACAGTGAAGATAGGAGATTTTAGTGTCAGCCAGGTGTTTGAGGTAATGATACTACTTCACTCATAAATTTCCTCTTACGGACTCTGTGTGTGTGTGTGTGTGGATGAGCCACTTTTATGCGTTTTTTACCGTTTATCATTTCTTTACTTTTCCTGTCAGAATCGTGTGTAAGTTTTACGTTGTATGGATTTTGGCACATTTGTGTATTTCTGTAGTGTTTATGCTATTTTTGTGTCTTATGTTTTTTGCCTTGTTTTTCTGTACTTTTCATGTCATAATCGTGTTCAAGGCTTATGTTGCATGGATTTTGGCATGTTCATGTATTTCTGTAGTGTTTGTGCTATTTTTTGTCATGTTATGTTTTTTCTGTGTTTTAATTATATTCCTGTGTAATGTTCGTACTGTGTAATTGCAAGGTCTATATAGTATGCTCTAAACTACAAATTTTGTGAATAGGCTCTTCTTCTTATGCGAGCTAGGTTACTTGCAATTGAGTAGGGTCATTCACATGTACTTGATTGGTGTTTACTCGTAATTGAATTGACAAGTTTAGTACATAAAAGGTTCATGTGGCTGATGCACATGTAAACTGGTTTGGCTGGAAATTTTAACAGAATTTATCCTTGCTAGATGTTATGCAGTTGAAGAGCAAATCTTACAATTATTTTATTTTCAGGATGATAATGATGAGCTTCGCCGTTCTCCTGGGACTCCTGTTTTCACTGCGCCCGAGTGCTGTCTAGGTCAGTGTTCCCTATGCTAGCTGAGACTATACTCTAGTTTTGGAGAAATATTTTGAGAACATAATATGCGTTTCTATTTACCATGTTTGTAATTGATCAACAGGTTTAACATATAATGGAAAAGCTGCAGACACATGGGCTCTAGGAGTTACTTTGTACTGTATGGTACTTGGACGATATCCATTTCTCGGGGAAACGCTACAAGATACCTATGACAAGGTATGGAATTTGCTCATTCTGTCTCCTTTGCACATAATAGCCATACACGCCTTCTCTCTAGTTGCTTTTTTTTTCTCCCAAACCCAACACGGTTCATTTTATTTCCGCAGATTGTTAATAACCCTCTAATTCTGCCAAATGACATGAACCCGGAGTTGAGGGACTTACTCGAAGGCCTTCTTTGCAAAGGTTAGTGAAACGGTTCTTTTTGAGCTCGGTGTCCTTTATGCCCAACACTAGTGTTTCATCAATTCCCCCCACCGTGTATTTATGTGGTTCTGAAAATGTGAACATTTCTTCAGACCCAAAACAGAGGATGACTTTGAACGATGTAGCAGAGCATTCTTGGGTCATGGGAGAAGACGCGCCGAACCCCCACTACTTATGCTGGTGTAAGCGAAATAGCTATTACCCGACGGAAGCAGAATTCACTTGACGGAAACTGCTAGATTATCTTCTGGTGTTGACATATAACTGTATTTGGCAAAAGAGGAAGCACAATTCCGAAAGCCCTATAAATGAAGATAGCAGTGAGGATTTGCATTCACATCACGTAACCAAAATGAAGACACCGTAGGATCTGATTATTATTTAATGGTTGCGGAATTTTGTTTGTGGCTTGACCTGATTTTGTGTGGCTATTCTCTTTTTATTTATTTATTTATTTACTCCTAACTACTGATTCATCCTACCTAGATAGATTACATTAGATTATCATGAAAGTAAATATGGAATAAATTTATTACTTGGAATTTTACTCACTTTTTATGGTAATTTTAAAATCTAGAATGAAATTTTCATTTCGAGATTCTAATGATGGTTTATTTATTTATTTTTTATTATCAACTAATGATATATTTGATACTATACGTGTTTCCCCACTTTGATTGTTTATGCTGAAACTTTCTTTTTGTTATTGGGCTCACACATTTTTTTATCAAATTTATGCTTTTATTAATAATTTTATTAATGATAAAAACATACGAGAAATATTTTTATGTGCCTCGTTAAATACTTCCTAATCCTAGTCGAAGGAAAAGAGTACACATAAAAATAACAGCAAAAAACTACAAGACACAAGAAATCGCTAGAAAAACAAAATTAAAGACCAACATGAGCCACATCTACATGACAACCTCACAAGATCAGTAGGCATACCCGGAAATTTACGATAATCCAAAGAACCATCTTGCATGAGCTTCGCCAACCAATCTGCCACCCTATTCGCTTCCCGATAAATATGCCTAATCTGAACATCCCAGTCCCACCGAAGTTGTTCTATAATTTTATGCCACAAAGGTCCATACACACCACCGTCCTCCTTATCGTTTAAGAGTCTAACCGCCTCCAAATTGTCCATATCAACCCGCACTCGACGGAAGCCAAGATTCCAAGCATGCCGCAAACCCTCATACACTCCCCACAACTTTGCTTCCAAAATCGAGCACATCCCAATCAATTTAGCAAACCCAAATTCCCATTCGCCCTCACTATTCCTAATAACACTATCACAAGACGCAAATTTCTCCGGCTGGGCAACAGCTCCATCGACGTTTAGCGCCACGGTACCGGCAACAGGGGTTTGCCATCGTTGCCCCACACATTCGGTCCCCCCTGCTACTCGACGCACTCCCACCCCAGCATCCCTGGCTCACACATTTTTTTATTAAATAAAAACGTATTACATTCTTATGCTGGGATTGAATATATGTAAGATGGGACAATATTAAAAAATCGGATGATATGTGACGCTTTTTTAAACATGTCATATGGTATATAACTTGATTTTTTTGAAAGTACCAATATATGTTTCAGGATTTTATAGATTTATTTAATTTTTTTATGTTTTTATTCTATTTCAATTATATATTATTAAAAAAAATATCAGAATCAAAACTTATTAAACTCAAATCTACATTCTATCTCAATTAATGTTGAAAATAATGACTTTGTATAAATTACTAAAAGAGAATTTAATGTTAAGTAAAAATAATTAAAATAATACAATAACTTTAACCTAAATTAGGATTATAATATAAAATAAATTTTTTGATCGAAAAAGATAAAAAAATATGTATTATTTGAACTCATATCATTAAATTTGTATTTTCCTTTTTAATATATATGTTATCCACAACAATGCAGTTTTAATTATTAATAAAATTTCTAATTGGCTGAGAAAAAAAACCTTTTTACTTTTTTATATCAATTTGCTTTCAACCTTTTTCCAGTTTTTTCACTCATAAAATTGTTTGCACATATACGTGATCGTACTATTATGCGACTGCCGATTTCTTTTTAAAATTATGCAATCAAAATTAAGTTATATAATTAATTATAAAGCTAAGTATTTAATTCATCACTAGTGTACTATTTTATGTATTATTAGCGAATAAAAAATTAAGAGACATCATCAAGAATGAATTTGAATAATTTTAATTTTAAATTTAATAATAAAGTATTCTCATTTGATTAGTTGATAGTGCATAGAATTATATGTCCATATATTATAATATTTCCGACATCTACTAGGAAACACAATCCTAGATTAACCGACTTTCTCATCTCAGAGTCCAAAAGAAAATTAATTAAGAGTTACTTGCGAACCAAGCTTTTACATGACTAGGGTTTTATCGCTATATATGTAGAGTGCGAGAGCGTTGGTTCAATTTTCATCTTCTTCTCCGTTTATTATTTTGCCATGTCTGGTAGTGATCCCGCCGCTGTTCCTTTTGTTTTCTCCGCTCAAAACTATTTGAAAGCCACTCACAAAACTCAAGTGATGGAGAGAGGCGGCAAAACTGAATCTCCACAGAAAGATTCAAGAATCAAGTTCTGTAGCTTCTGCCGCAGAGGGTTTGAGTCGAGCAAGGCCTTATATGGCCATCTTCGGATCCATATTATTAGTCAGGCCAGGTCGAAAACTGAGATTCTCCGCATCAACAGTCCAAAACGTGGAATGAAACGCTCTCTCGAAGAAGATGAAGGTTTCGGTTGTTTAGTTTGCACCCAAAGTTTCTCGTCAACGCAGTTGCTGTGCCGGCACATGAGAATCCATCGTGGTACCATTTCCAACGGTGTTCAGCAGCCACCTGCAACGTCTCAGGAAAGCACATTGTTCCCAAGTAATGACCATAACGATATAATTCACGATGCAGTGCCGTTGAGATTCTATCACAGACCTGCCGAACATCATTGGAAGAAGAAGAAGAGTGAAGAGAGCATGGCCTATCAAGATACTTTAATGGATGGAGCTGCTGCTGATTGTGAGAGCACCATGGAGCAATTCTCGAAGCTGAAAATTGTAACAAGTGCAGGTCTCAGCATGGAAGAAGATCAATGAAGAATGCTAAGGCGAAATTGGTGGAGGCCAACCAGATCTGTAATGCCTTCATCCACCGTAGAAAAACTGGATGGAGGTTCCATTAAGTTGTTGTCACCATCATCATCTTCGACAATTCACCCATTGTTTTTTCGCATTGAACGAATGAAGAAGAAAAGTGAAAAAGCCGTGTGCTCGAAGAAAGGGTTTGAGTTTTATAATAAAAAGATAGGTAAAAGTGGGAAATGTGGCGGCGAGAATTTGAGTGATGGGATTTGGATTTGGATTTGGGAATTTTCTATTTAGATTTGAATTTAGGTCACACGTGGTATTTTTCTTTCTCACTTTTGAAACTCTTGTGAGCTCAAAAAATTAATTTAAAATTTATTACTATATATATTCATATTGATTTTTTAAATATAAATATGTAAGATACACGTATGCGTGTGAATAATACACTTTTTAATAATATATTGGTTAAATTTATTAAAAAATAAAATAAAAAATATTTCAAACAAAATAAAAATAAAAAAAGAAAAGAAAATTAAACAACGAAACATCTATCGTACTAGCAAAATATCAAACTAAATCAGTGGCGGATCTAGAACTTTTTTGAGGGTGGGCACAAATCAAAATTTTTTTAGGATGGGTACATATCATAAAAATCTCAAAATTTCAGGGTGAGCACAAGTCATAAAATTTAAGAACTAATTCATAAAAATTATGAAAATTGAAACAAAATATGTAAGGTTTGAAAAATTCAGGGTGGGCCTGCCCACCCAAAACACCATATGGATCCGCCACTGAACCAAACAGAATAATACTTTCTTTCTTTTTTATTCCATTGCTTGGCTAGCTGGAAGCAGTGCTGGTCTGACCAAAATGCATTTCATCCCTTATTTTTTATATTTAACTTTTGTAGTATTTTTTTATGTTTTAATTTTCTTCTAATTTTTATCAGTATTTGTGGTACATTTTTTTTTTTGCATTGGGTCATGTTTTTATCTCTTTGTGGCATACTTGTAACATCCCAAAAATTAGCCTAGGAGATTTGAGGCTTAATTAAATAATTAAGTGATTTTTAGATTAATTTCCTAAACATTCGAATTGAAATAGGTTCATTAGTGACCAAATTGAATTTTAAGGAAAGGTTCAAAAGGGAAATTCAGGTATTTGAACTAGTGACCAAACCGAATTAAAGGAAAAAGGAAAGAGTTGCATGCTAAAGTTTAGTTTTCTTGATTTTTGCCCTTGTTTAAGAGATAAACAATGATATAATATAGAGTATATTGGAGACATAGTAGTTGAGACTTTGACAATGTGTCAATTCTCATTAATATGTCCCCTCTCCTCAACCGGTTACCCAAACCATCTTGGCTAAGCAACCAACATTTTCACACACTAGAAAACTTAAGAGTTGAGAGAAAAATTGGAGGAAAGCTCGGTGAAGAAGAGTGAGGCATGCATGTTATGGTAATTGGCTAAGGAAAATCAAGGAAAAATCTAATGTAAGTAGATCATCTTCTTCTCAATTCGGTTATAGTAATTGGTATAGTAAATCATGTGTTTAATGTGTCTAGAAAATTTTAAAGGTGTTGTTCTTGAGCATAGTTGCTGGAAATTCAGAAATGAGTATGAATCCTTAAGGATTAAGAGTCTTAAAACATGAATATCATGCATGCAAAAAGGGTATTAACAGATTGTAAGGATTATAACATGTATCTTTGAAAAATCATAGAAAATGATAGGATAAGATTTTGGATCTGAAATTTTGATAATATTCACTTTAATATGTCTAGAATCATAGAAAAATGATAAATCAAGATTTTAAGGGCTGTGTTAAAATCTGGAAAGGGTAAATGTGATAGCATGCAAAACTGTCCAGCACAAATTCGAGCTGGACAGTGGACTTTGAAAATCTGTAGAAATTAATTTACTTGGTGGTTTGATCTGAATTTTTGATATGATGAAATTGGATATGTAATCTGGAATTAGAAACAAACGGCACCTGATTTGGAGTTGTATACAAGGAGAACGAAGGGTGTCAATCTAGGTGGTCAGAAATGAACAAAACTGGAAATATGTGAAATTAGGTTTTAAAAGTTATAAAATTGGTAAAATTGAAGCTTATAAAGCATTATTAAGTCGAGCCTTATATTGAAGGGTATGAAATTTAGTAGAATTGGTGGTCAATTTGTAGGATTAAAGAGTTAATTGAAATAATTAGAGTATTTGGAAACTAGTCGAATTGGATTAAAATAATTCAGGGACTGTTTTGAATAAATTGAGAAATTCAGTCTTAAATTGCATGAAATTGCATTCTGAAAATGTGGTATTTGTTGTATTGAGTGCCTTAGATCTTAGAAGCGAAAGGGTAGAAGAAGAGGCTACTCCGGGATCGGCTACGGATCGGGCGAAAGGCGTACGAATTACGAATTAGCTCGGCGAATTGTGAGTGAAACGAATCTTTAGAGTTGGAATTAGAGTTCCAACTATATCATTCTGATTTTTAGTTATAATAAGCATGAAATTGACTAATTAATTACTCGATCTAGTAAGGGAAGAAGGAAAATGGAAATTTGATTGAGTGCTTGTGTTATGTGATATTGATATGTATGAGATTATGTTTAATTTGGTGTTGTTATGCTCGATTCTGAAATTGAAATGCTAAATTTTGTGATTATGCCATGCTTGATATGCTATGAAATTTGATTTGTGATAATATGATACTTGGAAGTTAATTTAGGTTTCATGGCTTGTATGTGTAATTGATTCATGAAAAATGTAAATTTTGTGACATGTGTTCGAATGGAAATTACTTGAATTCTTTGTATACATGATCGAATGATTGATACATGATATGGATAATGTTGTTGCCTATCTTGCTTAGTTCATTCGAATGGAATTTACTTGATTTCCTTGTGTACATGTTCGAATGATTGATACTTGATTATTGATGATGTTGTTGCTTATCTTGCTTGGTTCATTCGAATGGATTAATGTGCAAAGTGAAATTAAAGTTGTTTGATCACAATGTTAATTGGAAACCGAATAGAATAGGGTTTCCTCACTAAGTACGAAATGTACTTACCACTCGAACCTTCCTGCCTTCCCGTAAATTTCAGATTCTAACATCGTTGACCTCTACCCGAGACCTTTCCGAATTCAGCTTAAGTATGATTTTCCCTATCTTTGTCATACTCATGGTGGGTGGCTTAGCATTTGGCATGTTAGTGCAGTTCGGTTTGTTGGTCATGTTCATGAACTACTATTTCGGTTCTATATAGACTTTTAATGTTTCCCTATATTTTGTTATGTAAGTAAGGGGGGTAAATGTTGGGGTATAGATCGCCCGTATATATGTAGGGCTTGATTCTTTTTGTGGATAGTCTCTTTTTGTATAGGCAACCATTAGGTTTTAGCCTTTGATACCCCGATTATTTTGTAAAGGGAAACTAAATACTATGGATTGTATGAACCGATTATGATGCTTTAATTATATATAAGTATGATGTATGTTTCGGCTATGTATGATTGGATGGTATGTATGCTGTTCGAATGATTAATTTGGAGGATTAGTAATTAGAAATTTGTTGAAGTCAATTGGAATGGATCACGTGTTGTTCGAATGAAATGGAAACTTAAATTTGATCTTATTGGGATAGTATAACAATTATTACATAGTTAGTAATTTTAATTATTTCGATTTATAAGAATAGTTTCCAATCCGACATGAATTGTATGAAATTAACCGAATTGGACATAGTTAGTGAACTTAGAAGTTTAGAGAAATGGTCTATATGTACTTGACAACTTATGATGCAAATTGGTAAAGTCAATTAATATGGATTATAGATTTTGATGTTGGCCGAATGATAGGAAATCATGTTTAAAATAGATTATGTTATATGTTTATGATTGGGATTTATTATGTATGTTATACATATGTATTATTGTGTGTATGATGACCATGTATGTATATGGTATTCGAAAAAAAAATATATTACACGAATTTGTATAAGATAAACCCCTTCCGCTGTGCCTTCTAATACGAATCTGTTTAAGTTAATATAACGCTCCTTGCCCCTAATCCGGGTGAGGGGTGTTATATAAAGTGGTAATTAGAGCTTTTTAGGTTAAGTCCTAAAAACTTTAATCGAGTCTGCATACATCTGCATCATTTAGGTTTGCCACCCATGTATTGTATGACAAGATATCTGTATTGAGCTTTCTGATCTTCTGTTATTTGACTGAACGATAGAATATGACGGACCCAAAAGACCCAAAGAATGGGAGCTCGCACGAGTCTTCTAGCGAAGGTGAAAGTGTGAGATTGGGTGACCATTCTCCTACTCGAACTGAAACTCCGAGAAAGGAGAGAAACAAAGAGCCTGCTCAGACTTCCGAGCAAATTGCTAAAAAGCCTGCTCAAGTCATTGAACCCGTTCAAAACGTTGAGCAACCTGATAAAGAACCTGTTCAAAACACCGAACAAACTCTACTTGAGAACCCTATGGTCCAGTTTGCTCAAAGAGAGTGTCTCCTCAGCATGAAGGAGATGTTCAATCAACTCCTGACAAATCTGAAACAGGAGCAACCTGCTGTTTCTGTCCCTACTGCACCTAGCAAAGCTCCGATAGATAAGCTTTCTCAGCATCGAGCTTATACCTTTACTGGTGCTAATGAAGAAAGACCAGAAGATGCAGAGTACTGGCTTGAAAACACCACCAAGGTGGTAACCAGACAATTACAGTGCTCCGATGACCACAAATTGGAGTGTGTTGTAGCTCTGTTAGCTGATGAGGCCATGAATTGGTGGGAAACCACTACTCTCACTGTTCCGGATGAACTGGTGACATGGGAATTCTTCCTCGAAGAGTTCAAAAAGAAGTACATCAGTGAACAGTACCTAGCTGAAAGAAGAAAGAAGTTCTTGCACCTTAAGCAAGCCAACCGTCCTATTGAGCAGTACGTTGCAGACTTTTGCAAGTATTGCAAATATGGTGCCGAGTACATCAAAACTGAAGCTGATAAATGCCGAATGTTCATTGAAGGCATGAATGATGAATTGAGTCCAATCTTCACTGCTTTGGGAATCAATGACTTCCAAAATCTTGTTAATCGGGCTATTGCAACCGAAGCTAGAATAAAAGCTGCTGAAAAGCGAAAAGGGGGCAATAAGCCTGACAAAAAGCAGAAACGAGACGACAAGTCTCAGTGGCAGTTCAAGAAGCCCAAATTTCAGAAAGAAGGGTCTTCTAATTTCACTTCTGCTCCGAGGAGCAATTACACTTCTAAACCAGCTACAGTGATCAGATCCTCAGTACCTACTATGTCTGTTAATAGTACGGGAAATTCTGAAAAGATGTCTCCTTGTAAGTTCTGTCAGAAACCACATCGAGGTCAGTGCAGACTTCAAGCAAATCTCTGCTATGCTTGTGGTGGTGATGATCACTACATCAAAGACTGTCCTCAAAAGCTTGGACCTATGCCAGCTCGTAACACTGCAGTTCCTAGTCCGACATCCTCTAATCGGAATAGGAATGCCAAGTCAGCTCAGCCGAGTTATCAGAAGAAAGGCAAGGGTACTCATTCCAATGCCACTACCCATCAGGAATCTCGAGCACCTGCTAGAGTTTACCACATTCGTGGTAGAGATGATGAAGAGTCTCCTGAAGTGATTGCAGGTACTGTTGAACTAAATTCACATCCTGTTTATGCCTTAATAGATTCGGGATCTACTCATTCATTCACATGTCTATCTGTTGTAAAAAGGTTGAATTTAGAACCTGAAAATGTGAAAACAAGTCTGATAGTCTCAAACCCTTTAGGAGGAACTTCGAACATAAACCTAATATGTAGAAATTGTTCATTGCATATTAGCAATTTGCCATTCCTTATTGATCTCTACATATTACCCTCATGTGAATTTGATCTAATTCTGGGTTTAGATTGGTTAAGTAAACATAAAGCTTGGGTAGATTGTCAAAATAAAAGATTGTATCTTCAGGGTTTAGGAAAAGAATCCATACTCCTAATTGATAAAAAGCCCACTTCCATTTTTGCATCCATGGTCTTACGAGATCAAATTGAATTTGGAATGTCTGAAATGCCTGTTGTTTCTGAATTCATTGATGTATTTCCCGAGGAACTACCTGGTCTCCCTCCGACTAGAGAAGTTGAATTCGGGATTGAAGTACAACCTGGCTCAAATCCGGTGTCTATCACTTCGTACCGGATGGCACCTCTTGAATTAAAAGAATTGCAAAAGCAACTTCAAGAACTTCAGGACAAGGGTTTTATTCGACCCAGCACTTCTCCCTGGGGTGCACCTGTTCTATTTGTAAAGAAGAAAGATGGAGCAATGCGTCTTTGCATTGACTACCGTCAATTGAACAAGATTACAATCAAGAACCGATATCCGCTCCCAAGAATAGAAGATCTGTTTGATCAACTTAGGGATGCTTCGGTATTCTCAAAGATCGACCTGCGATCTGGATACTATCAAATGAGAGTCAAAGAGGAGGATGTGTCCAAGACAGCCTTCCGAACTCGTTATGGCCACTATGAATTTCTGGTAATGCCTTTCGGATTGACGAATGCCCCGGCAGCATTCATGGATCTTATGAACAGAGTATTCAAGCCTTATCTTGATAAATTTGTCGTCGTCTTCATTGATGACATCCTGATCTATTCTCGCAACAATGAAGAACATGCTGATCATCTTCGCATTGTTTTGCAAACTCTCCGGGAACGTCAGTTATTCGCAAAATTTTCCAAGTGCGAGTTCTGGTTATCGGAAGTCTCTTTTCTTGGTCATGTAATTTCTGCAGAAGGAATTAAAGTTGATCCGAAGAAAATTCAGTCAATCATGGATTGGCGACCTCCCAAAAATGTCAGTGAAATACGGAGTTTTCTTGGTCTTGCTGGCTATTACAGAAGGTTTGTCAAAGGGTTTTCCTCTATAGCCTTACCTTTGACTAAACTTCTTCGTAAAGACCAACCATTTGAATGGTCTGACAAGCAACAGAGAAGCTTTGACCAACTCAAAGCAGCCTTGACTCATGCCCCAGTTCTAATCCAACCAGAACCGGGCAAAGATTATACTGTGTACAGTGATGCTTCACATGCGGGTTTTGGATGTGTTCTAATGCAAGGTGACAATGTGATTGCTTATGCGTCACGCCAATTGAAATCTCATGAATTGAACTATCCAACGCATGATCTCGAACTTGCTGCAATTGTGTTTGCTCTCATAATCTGGAGACACTACTTGTACGGTGAGAAATGTTACCTGTTCACTGATCACAAGAGCCTAAAGTATCTCCTAACTCAAAAAGATCTGAATTTGAGACAACGTAGATGGATGGAGTTGTTGAAAGACTATGATTTAGTCATTGACTATCATCCAGGAAAAGCCAATGTGGTTGCTGACGCCTTGAGTCGTAAACCGACATTGGGTAAAGTCTCTAATCTCTGAATCTTAAAATTTTAAAATGTTATAATAAAAAAAATTCTGATTAAAAAGTGGTAATTATTCTTGTAGCTCCAACTGCTATCAATGCTCATCTTCGAGTATATCAGAAGCAAGGATTTCTGTCCGAACTTCAAATTCAATCCAGTCTAATATCAAGGATTGAAAATCTTCAGAAAGCTGATCCAGAACTTCAGGATATCGTTCCTAAACTGGATACAAAGTCTGATGAAGGATTCCGTATTCACACAAACGGTCTTCTTTATTTCAAAGACAGAATCTGTGTTCCAAATGATGAAAATTTGAAAAGAGATCTTCTGGAAGAAGCACACCAGAGTCCTTTTTCGGTCCACCCTGGATCGGTTAAGATGTATAAAGATCTCAAATCTTTGTATTGGTGGTCTGGTATGAAAGCGTCTATCAATGATTTCGTATCCAAATGTCTAAACTGTCAGAAAGTCAAAGCTGAACATAGAGTTCCCACCGGACTACTCCAACCACTTGTACTGCCACAGTGGAAATGGGAACGAATTACTATGGACTTCGTGACTGGTCTTCCTTGTTCTCCCAGGAAATATGATGCTATTTGGGTGATTGTTGACCGCTTCACCAAATCAGCACATTTCATTCCTATTCGTATTAACTACAGTTTGGAGACCTTGGCCAATCTGTACATTCAGGAAATAATTCGGTTACATGGAATTCCTATCTCCATTGTCTCTGATCGTGACCCAAGATTTACTTCTAGATTGTGGAGAACATTACAGAGAGCTATAGGAACAAAATTGAATCTAAGCACAGCTTTCCATCCGCAAACTGATGGTCAGTCTGAACGAGTAATTCAAATTCTTGAAGATATGCTTAGAGCTTGCATAATTGACTTTGGGAAGAATTGGGAGAAATCCCTACCCTTAGTTGAATTTGCCTACAACAATAGCTATCAGCAGTCTATTCAGATCGCTCCTTTTGAAGCATTGTATGGCAGAAAATGCAGAACACCTTTGTGTTGGTCCGAACTAGGTGAAAATAAAGTTTTGGGACCCCAATTACTCAGAGAAACATAAGAGAAAGTTCAAATCATTCATTCTCGTCTAAAGCAAGCCTTTGATAGACAGAAAGCTTATGCTGATCTGAAACGAAGAGATATTCAGCATAATGTGGGAGATAAAGTTTTTCTTAAAGTCTCTCCATGGAAGAAAGTATTTCGGTTCGGAAAGAGGGGAAAGCTCAGTCCTCGCTTTATTGGACCTTTTGAAATCACTAAAGAATTGGCCCAGTGGCTTATCGACTTGCACTTCCTAGTGAGTTCGATAAAATCCATAATGTTTTCCATGTGTCAATGCTCAGAAAGTATAGATCCGATCCTTCTCACATCTTAGAGCCGGAAGAAGTAGAGCTAAATCCTGATTTGTCCTATGAAGAGGAACCAGTTCAGATTCTAGATAGGGAAATTAAAAGGCTTCGGAACAAAAATGTTGCACTTGTTAAAGTCTTCTGGAGAAATCACAAGATGGAAGAGGCAACATGGGAACCTGAGGAGACGATGCGAAACCAATACCCTCAATTGTTCGATTCAGGTAAGAATTCGGGGACGAATTCTTCTCTTAAGGGGGGAGAAATGTAACATCCCAAAAATTAGCCTAGGAGATTTGAGGCTTAATTAAATAATTAAGTGATTTTTAGATTAATTTCCTAAACATTCGAATTGAAATAGGTTCATTAGTGACCAAATTGAATTTTAAGGAAAGGTTCAAAAGGGAAATTCGGGTATTTGAACTAGTGACCAAACCGAATTAAAGGAAAAAGGAAAGAGTTTCATGCTAAAGTTTAGTTTTCTTGATTTTTGCCCTTGTTTAAGAGATAAACAATGATATAATATAGAGTATATTGGAGACATAGTAGTTGAGACTTTGACAATGTGTCAATTCTCATTAATATGTCCCCTCTCCTCAACCGGTTACCCAAACCATCTTGGCTAAGCAACCAACATTTTCACACACTAGAAAACTTAAGAGTTGAGAGAAAAATTGGAGGAAAGCTCGGTGAAGAAGAGTGAGGCATGCATGTTATGGTAATTGGCTAAGGAAAATCAAGGAAAAATCTAATGTAAGTAGATCATCTTCTTCTCAATTCGGTTATAGTAATTGGTATAGTAAATCATGTGTTTAATGTGTCTAGAAAATTTTAAAGGTGTTGTTCTTGAGCATAGTTGCTGGAAATTCAGAAATGAGTATGAATCCTTAAGGATTAAGAGTCTTAAAACATGAATATCATGCATGCAAAAAGGGTATTAACAGATTGTAAGGATTATAACATGTATCTTTGAAAAATCATAGAAAATGATAGGATAAGATTTTGGATCTGAAATTTTGATAATATTCACTTTAATATGTCTAGAATCATAGAAAAATGATAAATCAAGATTTTAAGGGCTGTGTTAAAATCTGGAAAGGGTAAATGTGATAGCATGCAAAACTGTCCAGCACAAATTCGAGCTGGACAGTGGACTTTGAAAATCTGTAGAAATTAATTTACTTGGTGGTTTGATCTGAATTTTTGATATGATGAAATTGGATATGTAATCTGGAATTAGAAACAAACGGAACCTGATTTGGAGTTGTATACAAGGAGAACGAAGGGTGTCAATCTAGGTGGTCAGAAATGAACAAAACTGGAAATATGTGAAATTAGGTTTTAAAAGTTATAAAATTGGTAAAATTGAAGCTTATAAAGCATTATTAAGTCGAGCCTTATATTGAAGGGTATGAAATTTAGTAGAATTGGTGGTCAATTTGTAGGATTAAAGAGTTAATTGAAAGAATTAGAGTATTTGGAAACTAGTCGAATTGGATTAAAATAATTCATGGACTGTTTTGAATAAATTGAGAAATTCAGTCTTAAATTGCATGAAATTGCATTCTGAAAATGTGGTATTTGTTGTATTGAGTGCCTTAGATCTTAGAAGCGAAAGGGTAGAAGAAGAGGCTACTCCGGGATCGGCTACGGATCGGGCGAAAGGCGTACGGATTACGAATTAGCTCGGCGAATTGTGAGTGAAACGAATCTTTAGAGTTGGAATTAGAGTTCCAACTATATCATTCTGATTTTTAGTTATAATAAGCATGAGTACTCGATCTAGTAAGGGAAGAAGGAAAATGAAAATTTGATTGAGTGCTTGTGTTATGTGATATTGATATGTATGAGATTATGTTTAATTTGGTGTTGTTATGCTCGATTCTGAAATTGACAAATTAACAATTGTGTTGGTTGTATATGAACTTAACAATACTGTTTTTGGTTGTTGTGATAAGTTATGTGTGAATATCATGATCTTGGATTATGAGATATGAATATGATGGCTATTTCATGTGTGCATAAACTTGATTTCAATTGAACTATGAAATATGATTCTGATTTATGTGATATGAACACGGAATTATATGAGAATTGATTTGAAGTATGCGAATTGAGCATGTATAATTGTTATATGATCGTGTACGTTAAAATGTTCATGGAATTGATATTATAAGTAATTAATCAAAAGGATTAATTAAGAATTTCTGAAATTCGATTGATTATGTATCTGATTAAATTAAAGACTTAAATGCAAAGCCCTTGGTGTGTACAGTCTGTTTAGGTAGTACGGCTAGCCTAGAGTCTGAGCTCAATAAGAAAATCGGTACGTTAGTGTACTCGATATTGTGGTACGTAAGTGTACCTATTTGTTAATGTCTGCGGACATTATAATATGTTATATGTGATACGAATTGGTACGTGGTACCTTAACATGGTGAATTTGATTCACAACCTCTGTTATATGTGACTTGCTTACCTATCAAACTATACTATCCAAGGCATTGCAATTTATTTAATCGAACAATTAAAGAAAAGAAATCCAAAATTGAAAGTAAATTGATGAAATTGATTATGGAAGCATTCGAATGAAATGCTAAATTTTGTGATTATGCCATGCTTGATATGCTATGAAATTTGATTTGTGATAATATGATACTTGGAAGTTAATTTAGGTTTCATGGCTTGTATGTGTAATTGATTCATGAAAAATGTAAATTTTGTGACATGTGTTCGAATGGAAATTACTTGAATTCTTTGTATACATGATTGAATGATTGATACATGATATGGATAATGTTGTTGCCTATCTTGCTTAGTTCATTCGAATGGAATTTACTTGATTTCCTTGTGTACATGTTCGAATGATTGATACTTGATTATTGATGATGTTGTTGCTTATCTTGCTTGGTTCATTCGAATGGATTAATGTGCAAAGTGAAATTAAAGTTGTTTGATCACAATGTTAATTGGAAACCGAATAGAATAGGGTTTCCTCACTAAGTACGAAATGTACTTACCACTCGAACCTTCCTGCCTTCCCCTAAATTTCAGGTTCTAACATCGTTGACCTCTACCCGAGACCTTTCCGAATTCAGCTTAAGTATGATTTTTCCTATCTTTGTCATACTCATGGTGGGTGGCTTAGCATTTGGCATGTTAGTGCAGTTCGGTTTGTTGGTCATGTTCATGAACTACTATTTCAGTTCTATATAGACTTTTAATGTTTCCTTATATTTTGTTATGTAAGTAAGGGGGTAAATGTTGGGGTATAGATCGCCCGTATATATGTAGGGCTTGATTCTTTTTGTGCATAGTCTCTTTTTGTATAGGCAACCATTAGGTTTTAGCCTTTGATACCCCGGTTATTTTGTAAAGGGAAACTAAATACTATGGATTGTATGAACCGATTATGATGCTTTAATTATATATAAGTATGATGTATGTTTCGGCTATGTATGATTGGATGGTATGTATGTTGTTCGAATGATTAATTTGGAGGATTAGTAATTAGAAATTTGTTGAAGTCAATTGGAATGGATCACGTGTTGTTCGAATGAAATGGAAACTTAAATTTAATCTTATTGGGATAGTATAACAATTATTACATAGTTAGTAATTTTAATTATTTCGATTTATAAGAATAGTTTCCAATCCGACATGAATTGTATGAAATTAACCGAATTGGACATAGTTAGTGAACTTAGAAGTTTAGAGAAATGGTCTATATGTACTTGACAACTTATGATGCAAATTGGTAAAGTCAATTAATATGGATTATAGATTTTGATGTTGGCCGAATGATAGGAAATCATGTTTAAAATAGATTATGTTATATGTTTATGATTGGGATTTATTATGTATGTTATACATATGTATTATTGTGTGTATGATGACCATGTATGTATATGGTATTCGAAAAAAAAAATATTACACGAATTTGTATAAGATAAACCCCTTCCGCTGTGCCTTCTAATACGAATCTGTTTAAGTTAATATAACGCTCATTGCCCCTAATCCGGGTGAGGGGTGTTATAATACTTTTACTTTGTGACACATTTTTATTTATTTTTGTTGTAAATTTGTATTCATGGATTAATTTTTCATGACACTCGACTTTAGATTGCAGTTGGTCTTTAGTAGTTTGATGTCTTTTTGAATTTCATTTACCGATGCACTCATATCTGTTTTACGAAGCATGCTGCAAGATTGTTGGTTTCGCTCGTTACTCCTACTTCGATTCTTAAGTGTGTAGGTAGATAAAGACAATAAATTTTATTGTCTATTTTTTTTCTAGTGTTTCTTCTCATCCTGTTGTTCTAGACATATTTCGTTAAAGCCGCTTGTGGAAACTTTATTTTCCACCGCCAGTGTATAGGATATTAATCCTTAAAGTAAATATAAAAATTGAAAACATGTATTATTAATTATAAGTTGCAAATTATTTAATTACGTGTCTATATATTATCATATTTTCTTTTTTTTGAACGGTATATATTATCATATTTTCTATATCTACTACGAAACACAATAGTAGATTAACCGCCTTTCATCATCTTATCTCTTATTTATATTAAGGATAAATTTTTTATACACAGGCGGTGGAAACTGAAAGTTTCCACAAGCGCCTTAATTTTAGGGTATATGGAGTTAGTTTAGGGTATAGGGTTTAGGGGTTTAGGTGTGGAAGGTTAGAATTTAGGGATAGTTGTTTCAATTTAAGGTTTAGGGTTATAATTTAGGGTTTATAGGTTAAAACCTAAATCCACACCATATTACCCTAAAAACTAAACCCTAACCTATAAACCCTAAATTATAACCCTAAACCTTAAATTGAAACAACTATCCCTAAATTCTAAACCTCTACACTTAAACCCCTAAACCCTATACCCTAAACTAACTCCCTAAACACTAAAAGTAAGGCGCTTGTGGAAACTTTAAGTTTCCACCGCCAGTGTATAAGATATTAATCTTTATATTAAGGGTAATTGTTCTATACACAAGCGCTTGTGGAAACTTTTTTACACAAGCGCCTTAGTTTTAGGGGTTAGAGACTTCGTTTAGGGTTTAAAATTTAGGGGTATAAGTGTAGTAGTTTTGAATTTAGGGATTGTTGATAGAATTTTGGGTTTAGGGTTAAAATTTAGGGTTTATAGGTTAAAACCTAAATCCCCACCCATATTACCCTAAAACTAAACCCTAACCCTAAACCCTAAATTCTAACCCTAATTCCTAAATTCTAAACATGAACCCTAAATTCTAAACCTTTACACTAAAACCCCTAAACTCTAAACCCTAAACACTAACCCTAAACCCTATAATTGAGGCACTTGTGGAAATAAAAACTTTCCACTGCCAGTGTATAGGATATTAATCCTTATATTAATTGCGAAAACTAGGCTTAGGTTAAGATTTATACCGTCATAGAAAGTCAGATTTCCAAAGAAAAAGTTACTTGCGAAACAAGCTTCCTACATAACTAGGGTTCTATATTATTCTACCAATATATAGGTAGAGGGCGAGAGTGTATATGTATACACACAGTAGGTTTTGTTCTTGTTATCGTCAGTTGTATTGATTTGATTTTTTTACTTCTCCTACGATTGTTATGTCTGCTGCTGCTTTTGTTTTCTCCGCTCGAAACTACTTGAAATCTACTCACAAAACTGAAGTGATAGAGAGAGGCGGCGAAACCGAATCTCCGCCGAAAGATTCAAGAATCAAGTTCTGCAGCTACTGCCGTAGAGGGTTCAAGTCGAGCAAGGCCTTGTACGGCCATCTTCGGATCCATTGTACTAGTCAGACTCAGGCCAGGTCGAAAACTGGGATTCTACACGTCAACAGTCCAGAACGTGGAACGAAACGCTCTCCGGAAGAAGATGAAGGTTTCAGTTGTTTAGTTTGCAACCAAAGTTTCTCGTCTATGCAGTTGCTGTGCCGGCACATGAGAATCCATCGCAGCACCGTTTCCAACACTGTTCAGCAGCCACCTGTAAGGTCTCAAGAAAGCACAGCGTTCCAAAGTAATGACCACAACGTAGATTTGCTGAAAGACATGCCCGGCTGGTCTCAGCGTGGTAAAAGTGGGTTGAAGAAAATTGCTAGTGACGACGATATAATTTATGATGCAGTGCCATCGAGATTTGACCACGGACCTGCCGAACATCCTCGGAAGAAGAAGAAGACAAAAGAGAACATGGCCTTTCAAAATCCAGAAACCTCAATGGAGGGAGCTGCTGCTGATAGTGAGAGTACCGTGGAGCTATTAAACAATCGCTTGACAGCAACGAAGAACCTCGAAGCTCAAAATTGCAACAAATCCCGGTCCCGACATGGAAGAAGATCACTGAAGAATGCTAAGGCGGCGGTGGAACGTGAGCATCAATGCGAGATATGTGGCAAGACTTTCGCAACGGGTCAAGCACTCGTGGTCACAAAACGTGCCATCGGATGAAGGATCCATTAAAGGTGAAGTTAGTGCAGCCAAAAATCGAACAAGGATCATGTGTGGAACTTAGAGAGTGTGTTACCAGAATGCTGCTGCCTGGGTTATTGCCTGAAGAACCTCTTCTGCCTGAGCATGCTCCTCCTAAGAAGATGCTGCATTTTGATCTTAATATCCCTTATCAGGAGTAGTTTTTAGTTTACTGTTTTAGCTTATTCAACATTTAAACTTTTGGTTAAATTGAAACTTAATTAAAGAATTTGTTTAATTTGTATATACATTACTTTGTCTTGGTCATGAATTTCTTCTGCAGATAAAATCATTGTACATATAAGTGTTTTATGGTATCTATAATATAATAATTCTCTAGTTGTATGCGACAATCTTCTGAACATGTGATATGATATATCCAACTAATTTGAAAACACCATGTGACATTAGAATAAAAATTTTGTGTTCATTTTCGTTGCTTTTATTATGTCCTCATATTAAAAAATTAGGTTTAGAGAATTAGAGGTAGAATGTATTTTTAGGGTTTAGGATTTGGAATTTAAAGTTATGGCTTAGAATTTAATTCTTAGAGAATTTTTGTCCGCGACATTAACTGCTAAATTTGATTTCGATTTTCTTATAACCATGTTTGGTAAAGAGAAGTTTGGACAAAAATTAGAGGTTTGAGGCATAATTAGAGGTTTAACCAGTTAAATTCGCTAATATTGTTATTTGGTAAATATCGAATTGTGGTGAAACCACTAATTTTGAAAAAGCTCATGCTTTTTGATATTAGAGTTGTCAAGACTGTTCTACCCTATTTATAAGCTAATCTTATTTATTTTTTTCTTTTTATTATCACATATTTATATATGTATTTAAATTTATTAATTAATTAAATTATATTAAAATAATTATATAAATAATAAATTAATATATAAATCATTTGAATATGTTTAGAAAAATTATATTAAAAATAATTTTATAGATCTAATTAATAATAATTAGATACAAAATATTGATAACTAATAAACTATTCAAACAAGTATTGAATATAAACATGTCCTTATATGTCATTTTACTTGTTTAAATGATATAACAGCTATCAACTAATTTTACCAAACAATTTTATACAATCAGCTAATATAATTCGCTAGTCAAATCAGCTAATGCAATCAGCTATCTGCTCATTGCCAAACATGACCTATGTTTTTATTTTTAAGAATTTCTTTTTAGAAATTATATATATAAGTTTTTGCAAAAAAAAATTAAAGACTATTACAAATTTTATAAAATTTATATATATATATTTAGAAACTATATAGTTTTTGTGTTTATATATGTATATATATATATTATATTATACTTTCTAAAGTTTAGCTTATTCTACTATCTTTTATAATTTTGTTTGAGAATTTTTATGTATCCGAACTCAATAAGTTAATATTCCTTATCAAGAGTAGTTTTTCTTCCATTGCTTGGCTAGCTGGCGGCGGTGTTAACTTTAGTGCTGGTCCGACCAGCCTGTATTTCATCCCTTAATTTCTTATATTCAATTCTGCATGAAGAATGGAGAGTTCCAGCTTTGCTACCAAACAATTAACCAGCTCGAAAAGCATAACAGAGATAAATTCCCGCCTCACTAACAGAAACTTACGCTAAAATCCATTTGAAAAATCCAGTATTCAGCACCCAATCCACTCGCTCAAGGACACCAATTAGGATTAGTACCACAAAAACTCGGCTTTCCCAATTCCCACTCCATATATACCAAAACTTCCTAACATGTAGGGTGAGCAAAACTCGACTCTGACTCGAAAAAACTTAATAACTCGACTTGACTCAAGGTAAAAATACTCAATTCGTCTTGACTCGACTCAAAATTTCATAAACTCGAATAACTCGAAATTTTTAGTAATTAGTAGATTTATTTTTAAGTTCGAGACGAGTCCCTCTATTTTTTTATGAAATATAGATACTGATATATAAAAATATGAAGAAATATTGTCACGTGTGAAAAAATATATATGTGCATATCTTATATGATTAGAGAAAGGAGTTTAAATTGGAATCAAACCCTACTATAACATGATAAATAATTACAGTTAAATTTTTATAGGAACTCGAAAACTCGACTCAACTCGAATTTCTTAAACTCGCGCGGCTCGAATTGAAAAAATTTTAAATAAAATTTGAATTATAAAATATGACTCATCAACTCGAATAACTCAAAAATTTTTGACTCAAATCGATCGAACATTCACCCCTACTAACATACTTACTAATCTCAAGACCTGAGTAGCATGCATAACAGAATCCTCGCCAAAATCAACCTTATGAAGCATCACCACCACCAAATTAACATCCTGCAATGACCCATTCGACAGACCTCAAAATAGATTAGCTAAGGAAGGCATTGGTTGATTGTTGTAATGGTGTCTACTCAAGTTTGCTGCTCTGTCGTGAGATCGGTATTTATTTGCAGGTGATTCTTGAGTTGTAATCCTATTCTCATTAATAAAATTCTTTAGGCATTCTTTTTTTTACTTTCGCTGCCGAATAACGTATCTTCGGTATGTTTGAAGATATGAAGGGATTTTTAACGAGGTTTAAATTTCTTTTATATATATATATATAAACTACCTAGCCTAAAGGAAAGCTTCAATCCTCACCTAAAACCAACAGCTCCAAAGTCCGATCAAGTAGTTCAACTACTCAACAAGTATAAAGATGAAAATACTTGAATTCAATCAGTATAATTTCTATAGAAGCATAGGGGGAAAATACCGTTTTCCCTTTAATCGCAAAATAGAAAAGCTTAATATTATAAGATCGAATACAATCTATATTCTCCTCAGGATAAGACTCCGAGCATAAATATCTTCAAAATTGGAAGGAAAACAAAAAGAAAGTTAATTTTCTATTTTTCAGAGCACAGAATATGGCATGCATGTCGAAATTAACTATTTAATCCTTTCAATCTGTCTCTTTTTCCTCTTAATTTTCTAAGAAACCAAATCGTCAGAAAAAAACGCAAAATTGAGGTTCTTTTTTTAAAAAGATCTTAATTACTAAGAAAGACGATGACACTATTAAAAGAAAATTAAACCCAAAGAAAAGTTTGGAAAATGACGAAAAGATAAAATGAGTTACCTATGCAACAAAAACAAAATACAGATAAAGAAGAAAGCCTTACATAATGGAACCATCACCCAATTTTTCTATGGTGATCGAAGGTATTTACAGATCCGATTACCTTCGACGTACCAATTTCACCTTTTTAATCAAGAAGAAGAAGAAGAAGGTGGAGGGCAACCAGATCTGTAATGCCTTCACCACCATAAAAAAATTGGATGGCGGTTCCATTACGTTGTTGTCACCATCATCATCTTCCACAATGCACCCTGGTTTTTTTCGGATTGAATGAAAGAAAGAAGAAGAGTGAAAAACCCGCGTGATTAAGGAAAGGGTTTGAGTTTTATATATAAAAAGATTGCCAAAAGTGGAAATGTGGCGGCGAGGATTTGAGAGCGGTCGTTAGGATTTAGGGATTTCTATTTATATTTGAATTTAGGTCAATGTTTTTTTACATAATTACATCACACATACTATTTAATAATTCGATATAAGGGTAAATATTTGATTCACCAATAGTATATTATTTTATGTATTATTAATAAATAAAATTCTGACACATCATCAAAAATAAATTTAAATAAAATATACTACAAAATAATAGAAACAAATATTAAGAGTACAGAAATAGAATATAAAAATAAAAAATGTGTATAATTAATCAAATTAGTTAATTATGTGTCATATATTATCCGACGTGTCTAAAGGTAATTACAAGATAATATCTGTTCATATATATTTTTAACACTTTGACAACGCACATACACCTCGTAGACAAAGCGATTCTCTTAGGATGAACATCATCCGCTTTTCTACTGGGACACTTGTTGGGTTCTAGATTTAATAATATATGTGTTTCCCACTGTGATGTTTATATTCAATCTATCTATTATAATTTGTTTGAGAATTTATATGTAACTTTTGTTTTTCTTTTCTTTCAAAATTATAATTATATGATTCAGGATTTTATTGATATTATTTAATTTTTTTATTTCATTTCAATTGCATATTATTAAAAAATATCACAATCAAAATTTAGTATACTCAAATCTACATTCTATCTCTATTAATGTTGAAAATAATGACTTATACAGATTACTAAAAGAGAATTTAATCTTAAAGTAAAAATATTTATAATAATAATAATAATAAAATAATAGTAATTATCTCATGCACTTACATTTGATTTTTTACCCACAAGCATGACCTATTTTTCTCTAAAAAATAAAAACTTAAACTTTACTCCAAAGCTTGACTTATAATTATAAATCATAGATTCTAAACCTAAATTAGGATTATAATATTTTTCTTATAATATAAAATAATAAAAGGTAAACTACATAGATGATCACTGAACTATGGGTTTAGTGTCAAAATGACCACTATATTATTTTTTGCCGCAAATGCACTGCACAAGTATTTAAATGGTTCCATTTTAGCACGGAACTGTTAAAAAAATTGGTATAATTACACATTTGGTCCTCTATATTTATATAATATATTAATTTAGTCTTAATTTTATTCTAATAAAATAAATTAATTATTCAATAAGATGGTAACACGTGTCACCACCTTATTGGAGGATTTTAATTATTTTTATTTAACTAAATTAATTAATTTCCCCCTCCAACCAGGTGGTGACACGTGTCACCCTGATTGGAGTAGGAAAAATGAAAACCAAGGAATTTGGAAATATAATTAAGCTAAAATATAGTATATAATTCTTACCCTTAATTAATTTAATAATCTCAAAACAAAATCATCTTTAATTAAGCTAAAATATAGTATATAATTCTTACCCTTAATTTGGAAATATCATTAATAATGGTAACAAAAGAGATAAAAAAAAGAAGAAGAAGACAATAATCAAAATAAACCATTATCAAATTTAAATTTAATTCATACAATTACAATAAATATACATTTAATAAATTAAAAAGCTCTTTTTGATCGTATTCTCATACGACTTTCATAACAAAAAAATATATAATACATCAAATTTTAGAAATCCTCAAATTCCCATCAAATTAAAATTAAAAAAAAAAACCCTTAGCCGTGTCCTAAATATGATCACATCCTCTCCCAATATTTCTCTTGATATTGAACAGAAAATCACAACTAAAAAAACCGTATTGAATTTTGTCTTCATTCTTCGATATTAATGGACAACTCTCGCCGCATCTCGGGGTGTGTTTCAGGGTTTCCTTTTCTCATCTTACCACAAATTCACTCTTCTTCGATGTGAACAGACAACTCGCGTCGGTTCTTGGGGTGTGCGTCTGGGTTTCCTTTCCTCATCATTGCCACGAACTCATCATAATTGATCCTTCCATCCTGCAAAAATGTGCCAAAATTATAAACCGCAACGTAACGGTTACATTATAACGTAATCGCGACATCGCGACCGTAACTTCAGTTTAATACTATGCTTTGAAAACAGAATAAACATACATTGTCAGCGTCAACTTCAGAAAGGATTTCCTTTAGGTTGCCGTCAGTCATTCCATATTCACGTAGAGCTTGCTCTAGTTCTTCAGTCGTGATGTAACTGAAAATGTAACCAAATACACACATCCAGTTATGTGCACAAACATAAAGTGATTAAATAGAATTTGGAAACTTAGATTTAGTGCTCATTACCCGCTACCGTCTTTGTCAAAGTGTTGGAAGGCATGGTACAGATGGTCTTCCCGGTCCATTCGATTCATGTGTATGGTCGCCGTGATGAACTCGTCGTAGTCTATGGTTCCGCTCCCGTCTGCGTCGGCCTATGTATTTTTTTTTCAAAGAAAAACCATGTATTTATCTCAAGTTTAAGGAAAGATGAAATTGATGTTTAGAAATGACTTACGGCCTCCATTAGTTGTTGAACTTCATATTCAGTCAGCTTTGTTCCTTGTTTAGAAAGGCCTTGTTTTAATTCCTCAAGTGTTATGGTCCCGCTGTTGTCGGTATCCATGCCCCTGAACATCTCCTTCAATCCCATGATTTCTTCCTCTGATAAACATCCCGCTATGACCTGCACCAGATTTTTATTTTCCAGGAAAATTTGTGATGAAGGTTTCTCGGGAAAGTCTAACGTTTGATATGATGAATATGGGGTTTGATTAATAGTATACCCGCAAAGCAACTTTCTTGAAGTTGTTCATTGCTTTAAACTGTTTGAGCCTGGACATCACTGCGTTGTCGAGAGGTGTGTCGGGTGCTTCGCCATCCTCTTTGATCCATGGATGACCTGTTAATGGCCAATTGGCCATGGCCATGGTCATATTAACCTTACAATTACATGTGCTGAATTTAAAGCACAACAACATTGAGCCATACTTACTTAGAACCTGCACTGCTGTTAGCCTTTGTTTGGGATCCATGTTGAGCATCTTCTTCACAAGTTCCTTTGCTTGAGGTGAAATTGCAGGCCATGGATCGCTCGTGAAATCGATGTGGCCGCGTAATATCGAATTGAATATCCCGTTTTCGGATTCTATATATCAACATAATCATCACATTAGCTTCAAGAATCAAGGTGAATACAAGGAAAATGATAAATTGAGAATAGCTTACCAGCCCAAAAGGGAGGAACACCAGATAGAAAAATATACAACATAACTCCAATACTCCATATATCTGCCTCTGGTCCATATTTCCTCTTCAAGACTTCAGGTGCAATATAATATGCACTACCAACAATTTCTTTGAATTCTTCGCCTGTTTCAACATGTCGGAATATCAAAATATAATGAAACTGAGGAAAACAACAAGGAATGAAAACAAAAGAAACCAAATTAGGGTTTTTAAAAATAACTCAACCCGACTTGTAAAACACTGATAGACCAAAATCCGTGGCCTTGAGGGGGGAATCCTCCTCCTTGTTCAAGAGCAAGAAATTCTCAGGCTTGAGATCCCTATGGATGACCCCCATAGAATGGCAAGTGTGCACAATCTGAACGACGGTCCGAAGCAACGAAGCGGCGGCACGCTCGGTGTAATGGCCCTTGGCGATGATCCTGTCGAACAGCTCCCCTCCTTCACACAATTCCATGACCAAATGAACCGAATGCTTGTCCTCATAAGCTCCCTTGAGCTCCACAATGTTAGACTGACCCGTCAAATGGTGCATAATCTGAACCTCCCTTCTAACATCCTCGATATCCTCCTTGTTAGCAAGCTTCCTCTTGGCAATCGTCTTGCAGGCGAATTGTTCCCCACTTACCTTATGAGTACACAAATGCGTAACCCCAAACTGTCCCCTACCCAATTCTTTGCCGATGTTGTAGGTCTGTTTAATATCTTCCATCGGCCGGCCGAGGACGGTGCCGATGGGGTTCTGCTTCGAAGAAGGCTTGTTTGAATCGTTATTGGAAGAAGTCTTGGCTGGAGGTTTGGCGGAACCATTCTCATCGGAGCTGCTAGGGTCATTGGTGCCATTATCAGCCCCGGCTTCTCCGTTGTCGCCGGCCTGCTCGGCGGGGTCGCCGCCAGCGCATAAATTCCCCATCGTGGAAGTGAGATAATGAGAGATGAAGTTGAGGGGGGATGGGGAAGGGAGGGAGAATGGGATTTGCAGGTTTAATCTCTTATTGGAGGAAGAGGAAGAATTGTTGGAAGAATAGTATTGACCAGCTCGGATTTTTGTGTAGAAATTCGAGGAACTGATGGGCGGGGTTTCAGGGTTGAGCCTGTCTAATAATTGTAATGAAACAGTTATTGGGGTTTCGTTCCAAAATGTTGGACGATGCATGTTTTTTAGACAATCCTAATTCCTATGTTTCTCCATTGGAAAACCGTTTTTTCCTCTCTGTCGGGAACTTCCATATAGAAACACCTCAAATACCATATACACACACGTGTTTTGTCAACTCTCGTTTTGTCGCCAATTCATAGAATATACACACACGTATATTTAGAATATATATGAACTTTGTAATTAAATTAAGGATAAATTTTCTATACACAGGCGGTGGAAACTTTAGTTTCCACAAGCGCCTTAATTTTAGGGTATAGTGAGTTAGTTTAGGGTATAAGGTTTAGGGGTTTAGGTGTGGAGGGTTAAAATTTAGGGATAGTTGTTTCAATTTAAGGTTTAGGGTTATAATTTAGGGTTTATAGGTTAAAACTTAAATCCTCACCATATTACCCTAAAAAGTAAACCCTAACCTATAAACCTTAAATTATAACCCTAAACCTTAAATTGAAACAACTATCCCTAAATTGTAAACCTCTACACCTAAACCCCTAAACCCTATACCCTAAACTAACTCCCTAAACACTAAAAGTAAGGCGCTTGTGGAAACTTTTAGTTTCCACCGCCAGTGTATAGGATATTAATCCTTAAATTAAAACCAATCCAAACAAAAGAAAAGATGATATTTTTCTTGATATTCCTTTCTCTCGCTTAAACCAGCATAAAATTAGTTTTCATTCCAATTAATCTAATCTAAACATGCCTGCATTTTTAAAACTAACATCACTCCAATACTAAAGTAGCCTACTTTTCCGATAAAAATACTAAAATAGCCTAAACAGGAATTAATGTTTAGATTAATGTTTGCATTTTCAAAATATTTTTTTGCTACAGCCTGTCCCATCATGTATGGGGAGAGATATCGCAATGGAGAATGGATTTTAAAGAGCGCCACGTAAAAGGAAATAGAAATATATTCTTTTTTTATGTTGATATTTTTGTCTTTGAATTTGAGTTTAGAATTTAGAACATAATTTAGAATTAAGGATATAACAAATTCTTATGGTTTAAGGTCTAAAATTTAAAGTTTCTGATTTAATTTTAATGTTTAAAATTTAACTAACTTTTTATATTAAGACATAAAAAGAGACATAAAAAATAATAGATAATTTTTGTTCCATAAAAGGAATCTAGAATTAATGTCCTTAGATTAAGAAAATAAAATAGTAACACCTAAAATTTGAGAAAACTTTAGCTATAACTGTTGCCTAATCAACCAATGCTCATCGTGAACGAATAAAAATTCTATACCCTATGTCCCTTTTTATGTTCCACATTAAAAAAATATTAAAGTTTTAAATTTTAATCATAAATTTTACGCTTTAAGAAAATAGACTCTAACCTTAAACCCTAAACTTATTTTTTTAAAGCGGGGCACCAAATTGGGCATGGCTTGGGGCAGACGATTTCCATCCACCGTGAACTTATAATATTGTATTTTTAGGTTTAAGAATGGAAAAATTATTAGACGACTGACTTACCACGTCATTCATGATATAATCCAATGAAGATTTGTATCTCATTTTTTTTAAAGGTGGATATTCAATTCTTTCTTACATATAACTAAAAATGGTAGTTATTTAGAAATTACACTAAAATAAATAAATATTATTAAATAAACTATTAATAATGTAGTGAGTCGAGCCCATATAATAATTTCTCGTTTTCTTATTACTAAAAGCAAATATAACTGTAGCTAGAATGACAAAATCCACCTTTTATGCCTAAAATTAAAATATTGTATAATATTATTAAAATCTACCTTTTAGCTTGTTATTGGACCTCCTTTACAATTGGACCGAGACAAATGAGATATAATTTATTTTAGGAAAATAGGCAACAAGCACATGATTGTCACGTGCTAGTGGCCCAAAATTGGCCTTAATGGTGGGCTCGGTTGTCCTTTCCCAGTGCCACCTTAAATTTTAGGGTAAACTACATCACATACCACTCAACTATAGTTTTTGAGTCGAAAATATTACTGAACTTTAAAACTGTTCAAAATTATCATTAAATTTTAATATGTGAGTCGAAAATGTCACTCTGTCGTTAAGTCGAAATAATATACTACATCTATTGACAATCAAAATCAAAATCAAAATCAATATCGTTGTTGGGGAGACAAAAAAAATAGGTTTAAAAACCTTCGACGTTGTTCGGAACTTCCTGTAACGAAAATAATTTTAAAATAAATACGAGGTTAAAAAAATGTCATCTGGACGAGAAATAATATCATGAGTCTTGCTTACTACATCAACCATTGTTTCAACCAATTAAAATCAATTGCTACGCCATTTTTTTATCAATGTCATTTTTATTGTATAATAATTTCTAAAAAAATGCTTATTAAATGACATGTAAAAATATTAGTGAAGATTTACTAGGTGAAAAAATGACATGAAAAAAGTGATATAATAGGTAATTTTGATTGGTTGAGAGTTGGGACCATGACTGATGTAATAAGTCATACCCATGATATAATTTTTTCATCGGGTCATAGTACTAGATTTTTTTACCAAATCCTAGACTGCCATGTGGCAAGAAGAAACGGTTATAAGCACTAAAAAAACAGGTAAGCAGCCAAGTTGAGTAGGTTGTAATATCCAAGTTTCCTTTTAACGGCTAAAAGGATTTTCCTCCCACCTTTCAACAATCCCACAATTATGCACGAACCAACTTGACTCAGTGGTTAAGAGAATGGTTGTTGTTCCTAAAGGTCACGGGTTCGAGCACCAGCAGCTGCAGCAGGGTGATTGGGCGTTCATTGTCAAATGGTTGAGAGTATGTTTAGAACAGATACTACTTGTAATCACCTTGGTGAAGGTGAGTTCATCTACTTGCTCATCAAAATTTTCAGTTTCTTTTTTTTTTCAATCCTGAACTAACCCAGATTTGTTCTTTCTCTCATCATTCAAAAACGAAACGAAAAGGAATTTATGTTCTTGTTTTGTTTATTGGACAAAGAAACTGTTCTTTCCCTCAGAAATCCATATCGGATCTCAGTTATCCCACTATCGTCTTTCTTGTTAAGCTCTGTTTTGAGACGGGTTTTAGATTGATTTTGAGGCAACTTTGGTGTTACCAAACACAATCTTCTTCTTTTTGCCTATATTTTGGAATGCTACTTTACTTCACAACTTGTTTTCCCATCATTTTCTTTTTAAAGTCCTTAGCTTTGAGGTAACTGAGACGAGATTATTGTTTCTCTGGTTTTGAAAAAATGTTTTCTTTTTTTTTTCCAGTTCAAGGTTGATCAAAAACATTCTTTGTCTTGTTTTTTTACTACAATTCCTGCCAAAATGTCTCTAAAAAAGATGTCTTTCACTTTAAAAGTTGATAACTTTGAGGAGGTTGAAAAGAGTTTCGTGTCAGTTTTGGACCTACCAGACTCGGCCTTGGAATGCATTCTTAAGAAGCTACCACCTACCGCTCTTTGTAGCATGGCGGGTGTTTGCAGCTCCTTAAGAAGTAGGTACATTACTGACCATTTCTAGGACAAACACATGAAAAAAAAGTGGGGTAGAATCATTGGTCCTGCTGCTTATAAAGAGTGTCAATGGCATATCACTTTAAGAACAAGAAAGGGTTCAAATAATTTGAAACATGGGAAACCGAAAGATTTGAGGAGGGTTTTATCAATTGTTAGGTCATATTGGTGGATTTGATCAAAGGTTGATGATAGCAGTAATCAGTGTTCATTGCCAGATGATTTGATTATGTCGTGGTTTCTTGCTCTCGAAACCAGCAGATTCTGATTCCCTGCCCAGGTCTATAACCGTGAGGTATTGTTTATGAAGGTCCAAATATGCTATACCAATTTAATCAACATATTCCATGCTGCTTTTTCTAATTTTGTTTCGGTTTGAAATGTTATGCTATGCTATGCTTTTTTGTAGAAAGGCCATGTTGGCATGCTATGATTCAGATTTCAGAACTAAGTTATGATTCTCATACTTACACCTTATAAGCTAGGTAGGTAATAATGGGAGATGAACATAATTCTGATGGTGGTATGTTGGTTTTGTAATTATACGAAATTTGGGAGATTAACATAGTTATGTTCTACAGAGGTTCGAAATAGGCATGATACTTGGAAACTAATCTTAGATTAGTTTGATATTTAGGTACCCTTCTCATGAAAGGAGGGCGGTGACCATAGAGAACAACCTGCCATGGGAAACGAGCACTGCCTTTCTACACTTCATCACATGATCTTTATTTTTCTGATTGTTTGAATGAGCTACGCCCCGGTGATAACATTAAGATTCAATGGAGAAGAAACAAAAAATTCCCTTATGGTTAGTTCTTCTTCATGCCATTCTCTTGCAGTATTTCATAATTTTTGTTTTGTTTCTCTTCAAAGGGCACATGGTATTAGAAAACTCAGTGACACCTGATATCATCTTTAATTCTTCTAATGAGTAGAATAATTGTTTTAATTATAATGTGATCGAAATGAAAATTATTGCCGATGCCATAATAGTGGTAAGTTTATCTCATCTTGTATTCTTTCAAATGATACTCTATTATCACATATTCCCTAGGAGTTGTTTTGAGATTTGCGTATTACTCTTAAAAGAAGGCATTAGGAAATTGGTGATCATTTTAAACTTGAAAAAAAGCTTAGAGCAATAAAAAAGATGCATGTACTTTAAGCATACATAAATTCCTAGGTGCATAATTGCAAAAGCTTCTTGCTTTTTTATGATTGTGAATCTGTTAAGTGTTTAGTTTCCGACCGAGCGAAAGACACTTCCTTTTATTGTTCAAGAGTGCATTGTAGTTATTGATGTTTAGGTCATTGACCGGTTTCTAACATCTGAGTGATGATAACAGAAACAATAACATTGGAGTTCAATCAGTACACCCCCGGCTCAAGGTGAAGGCGCACGACGGTCCATCGGGGGGAAGGAAACGAGGCGGATGAATTTTACGAAGGAATCATAAAACTTTGCAGTGAGGAGGAGATTTCGACATGGAAACGCCTTTAGCCATCCGGAATCCTGGAATAGCCTGCCTTATGCTTAGCAATGCATGCTAAAAAAGTCACCACCATTTGTATCCTACCATCATATGAAATTGGAAGTTTATTGATTATGGAAGAAACATGAAATATATACTATTTCCCTGCAGAGCTATGAAATTGTAAATTTAATCTTTTTGCTTTTTCCAGCCATTGAATTTTGTATTTTGACAAAAGTGACATTGGTTATTTAAGGAAGTGCATGTTAACAAGCGAATAATGCCTGCCTCAATTATTTAAGGAAATTGTAACCGAAGGGGTGATTAACTTTAGCTTAAGTGAAGCTTGCATTTGGGCTTGGTCTCCGGCCCTTTGTATTCTGTCAGGCTTTGATTGGGCATTTCTAAACTGGTTATATAAGAGCGTGAAACCCATTTGATTCAATTTTTGCAGATCAAATTAAAGTGAGGGGACCTAAAGGTACATTAACCCAAAAAAGAAAACCCCCAAACAATGGTCTGAATTTTGAACTTCAAATCTTTTTCCTGGTTGAAGCTGAAGCAAAAACAGATACAGAATGGGAATGAATCGAAAGTAGAAAAAATATTCCATGGAGATTCAGCTTCTTCCTCAGACCCACTGCATGAACTCACTCACTTCCAAGCTTAATAAACCCCTTCTCTTTTCTTCCTCTTCTAGACTTGTACCCTTCTCTTCATCTTCAACGCCAAGGAACAACAGCCTCAAGCTCTCTGCTGCTCCTCTCGAGGCGGGTTGGTTAGACTCCTTGTCTTGTTGCCCTCCCGGTGACGACCCGACCCGGACCAATGCGGATTCCACTTGGGTCATCGGAATTGATCCTGACCTCTCCGGTGCCATGGCCCTCTTGAAAACCGATTCCTCTGGTTGCTCCGCTCAGGTACATTTTGCCACCACTTGAACTATCATCTTGAAGTAATAATTATTATTATAATTGGGTCATAAGAAATTAAGAATCTTGGACATGGGGTTTTCTTATGTTTAGTTGTTTGGTATTAGGTATTTGATTCGCCCTACTTGCCTGTTCAAGTTGGCAACAAAGTTCGAAAGCGTTTAGATGCAAGGTCAATCGTTCACTTGCTTAAAGGTTTAGAGGCTCCTATTGGTATCCCTCTCTCTATATCTTTCTCTTTGTGTTGAAATATTGTTATCTTATTTGTGCATTGATTGAGCTTGCCTTACTTAGGTACTGCTGCATATATAGAGCAATCTGTTCCCTTTCCTAAAGATGGGAAACTGGTTAGCATTTGTTACCAAGCAACTGAATTTTGTTGAACCCTTTCAATCATTTCTTATTATTCCTTGCATTATTTGTCTCCCTTTCTTACTACTCTAATCTGCTATTCCGTGTTTTTATATCGGTACTTATACTAGCCGTGAACTGCAAAAAGGGCAGGCAGCTCTTTCCCATCCCAAAGTCTGAACTTTGAGACCTTTCACGTGGAAATCTCAACTTCTAATAACTATTTGGGGTCCCTTTTATGGACTTTTTTTAGTGTTGGATAAATTGTTCCAAGATTTTAACAGTTTGTGCTGATATTATTATTTTCTTATTTCTTAATTTAGGGTTGGTGGAGTGGAGGATTTGGGTATGGATTATGGATCGGGATACTAGTTGCCTCAGGGTTTTCTGTAGTTCCAGTATCATCGGTGTCGTGGAAGAAAGAGTTTGAACTCGCTGGAGCTGGCTCTACAAAGGTGGGTATAATAGTGTTATTATCTATTCACTGATCTATGCCTGTTGACCAAATACTAATTCGAAATAAATGAGGTAAATATAGTTCATTTACGCATGCATAAAAGTGAAGAAACTTGTGGGTAAGAGAGCTTTGGCAAGGAAAAGAAAGAGCTGTTATGTCTGTATATGCATCAATATTGGTAGATGATTGCAAAAGAAACCTGCTGGGCCGTTCTTCTTAGCTTGCAGTGTGTTGCCTTTGAATTGAAATATCAAGCCGGTTGCATTTTTTAGCATATTCGTCCCTTCTTGTTCTCTTTCTCTTTTTCTTCTTCTTCGGTGGGATGACGGAAATGGTCAGTGGAGTAGTTTCTCGATTTCGGAATTTGCGACTGAAACAGTAGATGACTTACTGATGAATGCAAGGAAAGGAAAGAGATTTTATGTCTGTATATGCATCAATATTGGTAGATGAATGCAAAAGAAACCAGCTGAGCCATTCTTCTTAACTTGCAGTGTGTTCCCTTTGAATTGAAATATCAAGCAGATTGCATTTTTAGCCTATTCGTCCCTTCTTGTTCTCTTTCTCTTTTTCTTCTTCTTCGGTGGGATGACGGAAATGGTCAGTGGAGTAGTTTCTCGATTTCGGAATTTGCGACTGAAACAGTCGATGACTTACTGATGATAACATATCCTACTTGTAAGTTGTAGCATCACTCTATACTCATAGCCATACATACATTTAGATTTTAATAACAAGTAATTTGTGTAACGAAGTCCATTGGATTGATCTTCTAAATGAGGATTTATTTCCCACAAAATAAGGTAAGGTGTCAATTTGAGGCCAATCACATGAAAGCCATACTCTTAAGTGATAACCTTGGATTAATGATGAAAGGGAATCGAATCACATTATTTTACATAAATCTTTTCTATTTTTAATGACTCCAATTTTTTCAAGAAGTTTCAAGCAATATGGCATTTTCTGTATTATTCTGCATGTACTTTTGTCCTCCCCTTTAATTGATAAGATGGAGATTCATGGCATCTTGACTGTCACATGTGCTTATGGCACCAGAAGCTGTAGCTCTGGGTCTAAGTAAATAAGCAAAGCTTTTGAACTTTTTCTTTCCACAGGCATCAATCTCAACCATTGCATGCAGGAATTGACTTAAGTTTCAAAGCAATCCTTTAAGACATCGCGATGCCTAACTGCCCCGGTTATGATTTTTATACGTATTTATTATCCATTCTGGTTTTTGACAGGATGATAGTAGGAGACTTGCATCAACTTTATTTCCCTCATTGAGTGATATGTTGAAAAGGAAAAAGGATCACGGTAGGTGTTCTGGTTTCCAAAGATATAGCATTCTAAATCTCTATTCATTATTGTTATTTCTTAGTACTTAACCGTAAAGAATCACCGCTTGCATTCCATAAAGTTCCCTATCACCTGCTTTATTTTAGAAACAGTTACAGTTCATATTCTTAATTTTCTTTCCCCTTTATTTCCAAAAATACATTAATCTCATTTTGTTATCAGGAAATTGCTTATAAGCTCTTAATAGTTAAAGCTGTGTGGACTCTCTTTGTTCTTTGCCGTGTTCACGTTCACGTGCTAGAATAAACCTCACTTATTGACTTGTTGGTTGATGCTACTAAAAAAACCCTTTGTGTCTATGCTATCTTTGAACCTTGTCAAATAAGCATGCTGAACTGTGAACCATTGCAATTGCTTTTACACCTATGCTAATTGTGGAGATGAAAATGTTAGTTGGTACAGTTACTTTCTCATCCTCGTAGACCCTAGAATCTGGTGACTGACCATTCACAGTGTTTTACAACTGAAAGAATGCAGCCTGTAGAAGAAATAAAAACTGATAACATGCTCCTCATTTTTTGCTACTCTTAGCAAATGATCTTTCCGGTTGTAAATTTTGAGTTTTGACACGAGATTGGAAGATAAGTTTGATTTAAGTGAGGCCTGGTAATTGTATTTGTATCTTCTCTTACTGGTATCTTGTAATTTGATTATTCTCATTGGCTTCTGTTTTCTTTTGACCTTTTTAAGGAAGGGCTGAGGCTCTGCTTATTGCTGCATATGGAAAAGGCCTAAGAATGAAGGTAGACCCTTCACTTGTTGTGGAAAACTCCGTTTGACAATGCCAGCAGTTCGTACAGGTGCCGAACTTCCCATAATAAGTCTCATCTTTTCGTTGCTGAAATTTAACCGCTGTAACCATCGTCTTAAGGCTGATTTAAATGGCAAATGGCATGGAAATAGGAAATTATAGACACAGATTGATTATTTCATTCGGAAAGCTTAGCGATAGTAAGCTTGCGTGATTGGTGCTGAACTGTTGATATCCATTATTTTGTGATACATTGTAATTTCTAGCTTCTAGACAATTAGCATAAGTTCTCAGCATTGTTTCATTTTCCATCCTTAAGATACCAGTAATCGCTGTTGCTGGATGTTGGTTTTTTAATGCTAAACGTAGTTCGTATGGCCTCTGAATTCCATGGTTAGGGTCCATGTGCTCTTAAAGCTATTACAGGTCCAATTTGAAGGGGGAAATACCTTGAAATGAATTCCACCATTGTCAACTCAAAATTGAGCTCTGGGCAACTCGTGTTATCAAATTGCTGAGTTTGAGTTGAACATGATAATGGGATTCTTTTTTTACTAGGCAATATGAACCCTTGAAATTTTTTATTTTTATCTTGTATCAAGCTTAATTTTTAAAGTTACAATTCAATCCATAGTATTAAACTGCGGCCGCAATGCAGTGTAACGGCCACATCGTAACAATTTTGGAGGTCCCCGTGACACCGTAAACCGCAACCGCGTCTAAAATTATAGTTATATTTTGGAGAAAAATCAAGCCGCAACGTCCGCAAACTGCGACATTACAACAGCATCCGCAACTTAATATTATGATTCAATCAAACTCAAGATTCAAATTGCAAGCTTCTTAGTTTGAGTTCTTACTAGGCTCAGTTACATACCTAAAGAGGTGGTTTATTTTTCGCCCCATCAAGCATGAGTTGTCCTTTTTTCGGCCAAATTTCTCGAGTTATCTTTTTTTTTTTCAAAAAATAAAAATTCATAACTAGTCTTGAGTTAAATCTTGACAAACATATAAAAATGTGGCCAATCCCATATAACCGATGATGCCATGGTCCTGAGCCTTTGACAAACAAACATTACAAATCTTCATGTCAACATGAACTTCTAACTTCTAACTTCCTCACCCCTCATTGCTCAGTTACAAATCTTCATGTTGTCCGCTGTTTGAGGCTCCATCCACCGTTTTGAAGAGAGATGTGCATTCCGAATCCTGGCCTTCTCACTTGTTGCTAAAAAAAGCACAATATGCTTCGACATTGAAGAAAAGGAAATGCACGTCTTAGGGAACGAATGCAAGAATTGCAGGAAATCTACACTTTCGGGCAAGAAAACCTGAAAAATTTTAGTTTCTCTGGTTAGCCATTGCATACTTTCAAGGTAAGACTGAGATGTGTTACTCTTCATTTCAGGTGTTCATGCTTCTAACTCTAATAGATGTATACTGCACGAAAAACATATTCTAATAGCACAGATTAGATAGTAACAGTTCAAATGAGAATGCAATATCCTCGGCGAGCTTTTCATGCTGACATGATTACAAAAATACAGGGCCTTCTCAAATCTAAAGGTCAACCCTTCAAAACATTTCATCAATGTTTTGGAACTGAGTTACTATCTAACCTTTCCCTTAACAGGGTGGCTTAAAAACATCAATGACATTGAATAAAGAATAGAAAAAAAGAGCTCTCTTTTTTAGTGAGAAAAAAGAGGATCTACTAAAAGTTACCAACATATAGACAAGCAGGTGAGGTTGATTAGGTACTAACAGCAACAACAATTTACCCATCGTATAACATCAACCATGTGCTTGGAATATTCACAACAGGATTATTAATATCTTGAGACCTACCGGACATTTGTCTTATAAAAATTTCCTATACTTTACATTTTTTATTCTTTTTTGGATATATCTCAGTTTGTTTTAGCTAGTTTACTAGAAAAGTTCAGTAAAACTCTGGCTTAGTCAAAGCATTTCAAGATATATTACATAAACCATAAACGGGATATTCTTAAATTGTTAATTTAATTGCAAAGAATCTGATAAGTGAAACTCTTACACCCAAAAATACCAACTGAGGCTGGTATAGTTTAACCAATCTGTCACTGTCTACATAAGAACAAGTTAGCTCAAGTTCGAAAACTCACTGACACATAAATCAATCAAACATTTTCTGCAACACAGACATTGTTATTCTTCATTATTAAGGTCTCTAATTACCTCCTCACTTGGAGTTTACATAATCGGTAGTCTAGCTAGTAGCTATTCACTCACTTTCCAATTGGAGGCTGAAAGAGATTTAGCAATACAATCAAAGTTCTCTTATTTCATAATTTCATTCATCTTACTTCGAAGAAGTAACATCCAAACTTGAAGAATAAAAAATACCGGGTATCTTGGTTCAAAGTTCTCTTGGTATTGATTGAAATAGTTAATGGTCAGGTCTTCCAGATATCATTTTAAGTCCTTTTAGTACCAAGGTAAATCGTCTGCCAGTTCAGAAGTTATAAAATGAATTTGATACGGAAGAAATAAAACAAAAGCATACTAGGAATTAGAACATCCACTTGCTTCAACTGAACATATCTTTTTCATTAAAATTGTTTCAACCATAAAAGGGTTTAGAACATACCAATAAGAGAACCGATGTTGATGTTGTTTGTCAGGCCTCTTCCGTTGCAGTCTTCTCTGTAGTTGCATCTCAATTTGTCAATCATAACTCATGAGCACAATAGATCAGCCGAAAGAAGCTAAATAATAGACATATATCTTCAACCAGGGAATACTACTCAAACAAACAACAACTTACCCAAGCTACCTGTAGTTTTAACAAGTAAACAACCGGTAACACCAAGATCGCCAAATAATATTACTAATAAATAATCATAAAACCCATCTCCTTCCAGTGGCATTTCTAAGCTATTTTACCCAAATTATTCATCTTTTCTTCACTATACAACACCTTTGTTAGGACCATAAACATGCTTGCCAAACCTCTAATTATCACCATTCTTTAAAAGTTTCAAAATTGGCACCGATCAAACTATTGTAGAGCGTCAATGAGTTTAAATAAACCAAAGAAGATAATGTTGAAAATGTTGGTTACCATGTTGCAATCCCATGGATAGCATTCGGTCTATATTATCGATACGGCGCTGAATGGATTTCAAAAGCAAATTCAATGAGGAAACTCTCTTTCTGACATTAGAAAACTTGGCAGCATGCTGCATTATGAATGGTAACGGAGCATCGTCTAGTAATTGATCAAGCTCTGTTCATTAGAAATCAAATTTCTGTTATATAAATATTCAATTTAATCCAGAAAGAAGAAAAGGGGGGAAATTAACCTCGGGTAAGACGATCAATTGAGGAATTAAGGAGGTCTTGACTGGCGAGAGTGTCGTGGGCTTTAGAATCGAAGTCTTTGATGAGAGAGGTAAGCATGGAGGATAAAGCTTTGGCTAAAGCTTCGGTGCTGGGATCATCGTTGGATTCAGAGTCTGGGTTTGGGTTTGGGGGTGGATCCGTTGAGGAATCGGAACGGATTGCTTCGTCTGAAACGCCGCTAATGGTGGCGTCGTTGTGATTTGAACCCTGGTTTTGGCTTTCCATTTTTTCTGTGTTTTTTTTTAGCAAAAATCGAGACTGCTTTGGACTTGTAAATATCAAACTTGTTAAGATTGCAACTAGGATGGGTTAAAATGTAAATAACTTAAAACTAAAAAGTATACTTTGATACATGAATTACGTGGAATTTGTTGATTTATAGTTTATAGTTTATGAGTTTTGTTTGTTTTTAGGATAATATGGTTAAAGATTTATGCTTTAACCTATAAATCTTAAAATTTAACCTTAAATCATAAATTGTAATCATACACTTAAATTCACAATTTATCCACTAAAACCTTAAACACTAGACCTTAAACAAAATTTCTAAACCATAAAACTAAGGTGATTGTGGAAATAAAATTTTTACAAGCGCTTGTGCATTGGAATAATTACTTTTTTTTTTACACAAGTGTGTATATTTTAACTTTAAAATTTAAAATATACATCTCTAACCCTAAAACCTTAAATTATAAACTCTAACTTTAACCTTAAATTTTAATCAAAACTTTAAATTTTAAACCTTATCACCAAAACTTTAAACTAAATATCTAAACTCTAAACCCTATTTATAAACTTCACCCTTTTTTCGTTGTATTTGTACTCATTTGGATTTTATACGTCTCGATCAGTAAGTGGCAGAAGCTTTAAGGGATCGGTGGAGGTCACACCTCCCACGGATTTTGGAAAACTCAAATTTTGTCTTTAAAATTTATAAAAATTTTAATTTGGTCCTCTCAAATTTTTTAAAAATTCATATTAAACTTCAAAACTTTGAATATTTTTAATTAAATTCTCTCTCAAATTTTTAATTTTTTTGTTAAATCTCTTTAAATTATTAAAAATTTTAGTTAAACTCTCAATTTTCTTTTTGAAAATTTTCGATCAATCTTCTATTTTTTAACTTTAAGTTGACACCCTCAAACTTTTACTCAAAATTCTGCTAATGCGATCAGTGAAATAGTAAAGAAATTAAACATTCTCTAGCTCTTATAACTTTGAAAGAATATGAGCTAAATTTGTTAAAATAGTGTTATCTTATCTCATTTCTTGGTGTTTCAAGCTCAAGTTCAAGTCAAGCTTGAAGAAACCAGTTATTCTCTCTCTCTATATATATGGTCAGTGAAATAGTAACTCATTTTCTAACAGTTATGTGTAGAGATTTAAATTGTGATTGTTTTCAGTCATGTTGTGTGCAGTTGCAGATATAATGAATATTATTATAGTATTGCAATCGTGAATTTTCAAAGAACAAATATTATTGCAGACATAATTATTACGGATATCGCGGTTATAGATATCACGATTTCAGACAATACCAAAACCGTTATATAACGGTCGCTATAACGGTTAGCGATTGCTATTTAAATCCCTATGTGTTGTTGCAATAAATATTAGTAAATGAAAGAGATAGGGAAACTCCATAAACTCAGAATTCTTTCGTTTCACCGTTTTTAATTCCTGAAACAGCTACAAATTAATTAACTTGCTTGCTCACTATATATATATAAAGAAGGAAGCAATGGAGTTACTTACAGCAGGCAAATACGACCCCAAAATGACTACAATCATCTCACCAAAGCAGTTCTCTCCTGTTGAAGATGCAGAAAATATCAAGACTGCCTGTCAAGGTTTCATATTTATCAGTAACTTCTAATTTATAGCACACATTGATTTACGTCCCCATTTGATGTGGGATGTCTTCCATTTTCAGGATGGGGAACCGATGAGAAAGCCATAATTTCGATACTTGGACATCGGAATTTATTCCAGAGGAAGCTTGTTAGACTAGCTTTTCAAGAGATTTATCATCAAGATCTCCTCCAGCAGCTCAAATGCGAGCTCTCCGGAGACTTCGAGGTTCGTGTTTCGTTTCGGAAAAACCGACTTTTACGATTTAAAACGATGCGATTTTAATCGCATTTTTGCTTGATACAGAGAGCTATAAGTCTATGGACTCTGGATCCTGCAGACCGAGATGCTGTTTTAGCCAATGAAGCCTTGCAGAAGAGTGTTCTTGACTATAGAGTAATTATTGAAATTGCATGTATCAGATCCCCTGAAGAACTCCTGGCAGTGAAACGTGCTTATAAATTTCGATACAAGCGTTCCCTCGAAGAAGATCTTGCTTCTTTCACTGCCGGTGATCTTCGAAAAGTATGTACTCGACGATAATGTTATCATGTATCGATTCGATCTCGTATTTGCACGATCATGTGACGGTCGAATTCGGTTCTCGTGTTGTCATGTTGCAGCTTTTGGTTGGACTAATAAGTGCATACAGATATGATGGGGATGAGTTTGATGAGACACTGGCACATTCCGAAGCTACTGTCCTGAATCACGAAATCCATGGAACCGGATTCAACCAAGACGAAGTGATTCGAATCATGAGCACCAGGAGTCAAGCACAGCTCAATGCAACATTCAACATCTACAGAGACATATACAGTCGTTCCATCACAAAGGTCCGTACAATACCCTAATCAACATTTGTTTAATGTAACATGTATCATGCACTGATCAGCTTGGTTCCATTTCCCATGTTTCAAAAGGGTTTCCCGGGCGGCGACTATTTTTCTACGTTGCGTACCGTGATCCGTTGCATTCGAGACCCTCAAAAGTATTATGCAAAGGTAGAACACGCGAACTTAACGAATGCTATTGCGATACAGATGTTTAATGCATAGTACGATGCAGGTGTTGCGAGCGGCAATTAACACTGAAGGCACGGATGAGGATGCTCTGAGTCGGGTGATCGTCACCCGCGCGGAGAAGGACTTGAAGGAGATCAATGAGGTTTATCTGAAGAGAAACAATGTTTCGGTTGATGAAGCTGTTGCAAGAGACTGTTCCGGGGACTACAAGGCCTTTATTCTGGCCTTATTAGGGGCAGACGAGAATTGAGAATGCAGCTCTTACCATTTTAATTTTCCTGAATATTAGGTTTATTTCTGTTAGATTATTTGGAATTTGAATAAGGAAACCAACGATATATATGTCAAGTAGACAAAATGCTGTTTGATTTTCTATAATAATCCGTATAAATTATATTGGCTCACCACGTCATCAATGATCCTAACCAATAAAAATCATCTATTTTAGTATTTTTTTCATGTCATATTTTTACAAAGTGAATCTTCACTTATATTGTGGATTAAATTAAAAAATAATTTTTACCAAGTGAAGATTCACTTGTTAAAAAAATGACAGAAAAAATTAATGCCGGACATATAATATAGTTTTTCAATTAACAGAACATTATCTTATATTATATATGGTAATATAATTATAAGAACAAATAGATCAATTAAGATTTACGACTAAAAATTTGAGTATAATAGAGTTCATTTTAAATTTTTATAATCCGTTTGAGTATCGGTTCGATTGCCATCTTATTATTGTAATAGTCAAGAGATCGTATATTAGGAGAAATTATATTATAGGCCCGGCTCGCCACGTCATTCATGATCCAACCAATAAAAAATATTTATTTTATTAATTTTTTCATGTCATTTTTTACTGAGTGAATCTTCACTCAGATTTACTCTAAAATAAATTAAAAAACACTTTTTACCAATTGTAGATTCATTTGGTAAAAAGATATATGGAAAAAATTAATAAAATGGATACTTTTTATTGGTTGAGACCATAAATGACATGGCAAGCCGGGCCTATAATATAATTTCTCGTATATTAGAGTGTGTTTAAAAATGATTATCTTCAATTAAAGAGTTAAAAATTATATCTAATTCAAATATTGAGTTATTTTTTTTTTTGCATATTTTAAGACTAAATCTTAAAAATCTAATATTCTTTCTATTCAAAAATCTAATATTCTAAAACAATAAACTATAGAATCTAAAATTACCGAATTTGTATGAGTTTTGAATTGAGAATGATGATTGAAATTTACAATGTAAGGTTTATATATTAAAACATAAATCCTCGCTATGTTGTCCTAAAAAGCTAAACTTTAACTTTTAAACCCTAAATTCTAATGTTAAATCTTAAATTTTAAATCCTTACACCTAAACTCCTTAAATCTTATTCCCTAAATTAAGTCCCTAAACTCTAAATCTAATACGCTTATAATTTTTTTTAGTTTCCACTAAGGTTTTTAATTATCCATAAATTAAACCAAAGATATGTATTGATTTTCTTTATATATATATATAAAGAGATGTATTGATTTTTATGATTTATCTATAATGAAAATGATCCGTTTACATATCCACGACTCTTGAATCAGAGACACCTAAATCCTATTTTACACATATTCTAAAAGATACGCACGTAGACATCTCCCGATGGCGAGCGGTGACGTGGAGGCCGTGGATTTTGAACCGGAGGACGACGACCTCATGGACGAGGACGCAGCCGGCGACGCCTCCCCTCAAGCCCCCTTGCCTAAGCTCAAGTCCGCCATCACTGGCGCCGCTTCCACCTCTCAATCTGGCCCTAAGAAGACCAAGGGCCGTGGCTTCCGCGATGACGACGCTGACCGCAACTCCCGTCTCGCCTCCCGTGATTTCGAGTCTCTCGGCACTGACGGCGGGCCCGGTCCACAGAGATGTTAGTACATACACTAAACCCTATTATTCTCTCCCTCTTTACTTGTATTCTTTCCTTTTGTTTTATTTTCTAGGGTTTTATTCTTATATTTTGTGGCCTATAAAACAATATAATTGCGACATATACCTAATTTTTGCTATATGAAAGTTTCTCAATTATTTCAGAACAATTATTTTTCGAAACTAGTTGGGAATTTGATGGTTTTGGTTTGATCTTGAAGCTTGAGCGGGTTTCTGGTTCTCTCGACTAGTTGGAATTCTCATAGTATATTGTTAATTTTTGTATAAGTTCTTTATTCTCTAACAGTTGCTAATACATTAATTCATAAGCAAAATAGTTCAAACGATTAATTTCTCATGGTAAAACATTTTAGTCTTCAGTGATGCATCAGGTTATTCTGGGATTAGACTTCCAAATGATTTTCTTTGCGTACAGTTGGAATTTCCTAAACTTTTGAATGTCCAATTCCTAAATGCACAGGACATTTCTAAAAACCAATCCATGCTCCCTTAGATCTATCCTGTGATTTTTAAGGTTGTGGGCATCCCTTCATTTCCTACATGATGTGAATTTAAGTCGAGTTATATAACATAGTAGATAAAAGCAATTGTGTCCTAGGCTTTTCCCTTATGTTTGTGAACTCTTCTTCGCAATAGTAATATATATTTTTTATTCTCATGAATAAATGTGCAGCTATTGAAGGATGGATTATTTTGGTCGGTGGTGTACATGAGGAAGCACAAGAGGATGATTTGCACAATGCATTTGGTGAATTTGGAGAGATCAAGAATTTGCATTTAAATCTTGATCGTCGCACTGGATTTGTCAAGGTATACTTTTTAATTTCTCTTTACGGTGGTGGAACTCTTTCACATTGCATGCATTCATGTGTGTACTTGCATGCATATTTATGTGCGTGTATTGTATTTATTCTTTTTTATCTGTATGTTAATAATGTCTTGGTTTTCCTGTTCTCCTTTGTATCAAAAAAATATTTATCATTTTGCATTTCCTATATGTATTAGAGAATTTGGGTTCTGTTATACTGTAAGATATGTTCTAGCCATTTTATATTTTTACTTAAAGCTAGCTTTTGACGCATGCAGTCTTTATTTCATAGCATTGGACTATTGTTTGAAGCTAATGAAACAAAGGACTATTCTCTGACGAACTCTTGCCTTCATTTACAGTGTTTTCCTAATAATGTGTATTTTTGTTCAAGTAAAATATAATGCGAGCGTTTCCAATCAGGGATATGCACTGATCGAGTATGAGAAGTTTGAAGAAGCAAAGAATGCCATATCCGCAATGGATGGAGCAGAACTTCTTACACAGACTATAAATGTCGATTGGGCCTTTAGCAATGGACCCAGCACTGGAGCCTTCAAAAGAAAGAATATGAGGTGTCTCTCTTAGTATGCTGCTGAATTTGGATTGATTGGTAAAATGTATCAATAGAGCATGTTAACTTAAATTTATCTAGGGGGCCTCACAGTACACTTTGTAAAATTTTGCAGATCTGGACGGACACACCGCTCAAGGAGTCCGCGGAGAAGATACTAATTTGTTGAGCTCTAGGATTTGTATTTGTTTTTGACTGACTAGTGATGCCCCCTCATCCTGTCTTTTTTTCCTTCTCTTGTATGGTATCAGCGGTTTAGCTTTTGATATTTGAGTTGAACTTGGGAGTAATGGTTCTCGCTAATTGTTATTTTTTTTTTCTTATTTATTTTAGGGTAAATTACCTATTTAGTACTCTATCTATGCTGGTATTTCTATTTTGGTTTTGACAAAATAGAATGTTATGTTTTTATTTTGATACTTCTGTTAAAGTTAACGGAAATATTGACATGACTTGGTTTAATAACAATTTTAATTTAAAATTCTATCGATTTAAATATTTTTTTAAAATTTTAGATTAAAAGTGTAAGTTTTTTATTTTTCTTACGCTTCTTGGGCATATAATAATAAATCCTAATAATAAGTCCAGGAACACGAGGAAGGTCGATGATAGAGGAGAAAAGTGGTGACTTCAGCACCGGCCTCTAAGGGTTTGATTTTGAAACCAATCCGTATATTGTTCATGTCCAAAAAGCGTAAATTTCTCAATCTTGCGGATCTCCCAATATAGTTGTTCTCAATCAATGAAAACTTCGAGAGGATGAGTTGGCAATGGCTCAGCCTTCTCTGGGGCTGGCAATATACAACAAGATGGTGATCAAATTGAGAACATGAGTTTTACTTCAAAGACATTCGTTCAGATACAAAAACATACATACCTCTAAAGCTCCATGTACTATTGACAAAGCTACTGGGTTCCTTTACACTGTCTCATTCAAAATTTAAAACGTCCTGATTACAACTCCAATCACCTTCACAATCACCCAAAAACAAAAGAACAAAAGAGAAGTGAGGAAATAACATTACATGCAACAATTTAAGGAACACGAGCCAATATTGTTCCTACAGGTTCACTGGTTAGTTCCAAGAGGGCGATGACGGTTTGTATAAAAAATCCTGCGAGGATGTCCCATAGTTCAGATCAAGGCTGTGAAGCTGTTCTATTAGTTGGGAACGCCTTTCCTTGAAAAAATCAAGACGGCTTGTTAATTCTACCAGCGCTGATGAAGCTGCCGAAGGGTGTCTTGGATAATCAATTACCTGCAAATCACAGCAGCATCAGTATCAACTAATTACTCCACACAAAGCATCAATCAGGTATAACTCGGACAATCTGCCAGTTAAAAAGGTTAGCAAGTAATAGCCAATGTTCATATAAATAGATTCAGATACAAGTCTTTCAATGGTCAAGATTTCAAGAGAACCAAGGCAAAAATATGTCCCCAAAGCAGAATAGAAACAGGCAATTAGTGGGTGTTACCTCTGCTGCTCTTGAAGTGGATGGGATAGAGGTAGAGTTAACCTCATCCATTGACATATTAGCCGACAGCTCAGTGCTTTTTGAGTCACTCAAGCTTGATGGCTCCATTAATTGCTTTCGAGTAGGTGGTCGGCTGCTGTTTCCAACTGCCAATTCCTGTCCCTTCACATTCCTCAAATCTGACCCTAACAAACTCTCCTGCAGATGGTTTTCAAAATGCATATCACAGTGGATAAAACGAAGAACAAACATGAATTTGTAAAGTGAGAGAACAACAAAAAGACATAATTTGTTGGAGGTGAAAAAAATTCAAAGGTAAATAGCATTGCCTTCACAGCACAGGGACTGATGCAGAAAAGTTAAAGGTACTGGATCAAACTAGAGCTAAAAGTTTCGAGTTGAGCTCAAGCTTTTCGTTATTTGATCCTGGGTCAGAAAAATTATAGCCCTAAGTATATTTTCCTACAAGAAGGTATCCTCTGTAAAAAGGAAAACAAACGAAGATCATTCCCAAGGAAAGACATAAAATGAGGACAAACAGCCTTCAGTCTCGGTTAAACTTGGTCAAATGGCTGGGCTTGGCTGGTTCTATAAAACTACAAAAAGTGAAATGATAACTCATGAAAGCCATCGTGATTAAATTCTTAAAATTTCTCCTTGATGAAATTCCATTTCAATCCACCGAGATGCATAGATTTAAAAAAATGCAATGAAGACATACCTCTGTTCTTTGTTTCCTCTCATGATTACAGAAGGCAAGGGTTGTATCAAAATCTTGCTGAAGAAACCTCCTTCAAAATTTATATACATACATTTAAGTAAAAGGAAAAAGAGTGCATAGTAAAAACTTCATCAATAATGATAAAACAATATATAAATTATCATCCAGTAGAAACCCTTTCAAAATCATCATATTACATGTAATAACTACCACTTCAAGATAATAAAACCTGTTCAGATTTCAGAACCACATGGCCAAAAAGTTCTCTTCCTCACTGGGAGTTGGTCATTGGTGTTTTTATAAAAAGTAGTAACCACATCCCTTTCAAACATCAAACCCAAGCCTAATTAGTAATTCGCTAAGGCTTTTTGGCTTTAATGATTCAGAAACCACTAAAAAGATGGTTCTCCTCCCACAATCCACTCAACAAGATCCATCTATAAGAAAGGCCTATTTTTCAAGACTATTTCAAGACAATATCTACATCCTCTTAAGTGCTTGAATTCATCTTATAGCAAAAGAACTTCAAAAGACCTTGGCTAAAATTATATGTTGGGTTTCAGAATCCACAAGAGGGAACTAGAAAACCCCTAACACAAGGAACCAACAGTCGGAACAAGTCACGTGATGAATTTTTGCACCAATACATGGATAAAAATTCATCTGATAAAGCAAGTTTGAAATCTTAATCCAGTACTGACATGAGTAACTGCTTCATTTATAACAATCATTATGACCTCATGAATCTTTCATGCAACTGCCAACTAAGCTTTTTGACATATAGAACTTTAGAAATAAATGAACAGAAAGATTCCATTAACTCACTGTTGAGAGTTATGATTTTGGACATGTTGATAATGGTCACATGCGTCAGATAGAGAACCAAAATGATGCTGCCGTTGCTGATTCAGCTGATGATGGAGTTCTGCAACTTTCTGCTTCAATCTAGCCACATCGGCTTCAGCAAGAGCAATCTCCTCTAGCTCAGCCCTCGTCTTCATGTCATTTCAAGTTATAAGAATGAGGAATGCTAGATTTATAAAGAATAATGGTTCTCTTGACCTGAGTACCAACCTTGGAATCTATTCCATGTGAAGTGGAAAATTGTCCAGATGACATGCTCAATCCAACTTCAAGGGCCGTTCTAAGATCTCTTTCAGCTTGCAACTGCTCTTGCAATCTAGAAACCTGCACGATCATTTAAATGTAAGTAGGAACACAACCAATACCATAATTCTTCAACAAAAGGTTCGAAAAATTGTCCAAGAAAAATCATTCCTTCAAAAGAAAGCAGAATTTTGTTTTATTAGAGATTCAATATATAACTATTCCACGGTAAATGCAAACCACAAAATCTTGCAAAACCGTCAAGTTAGCATGACCCTCTGCAGAATGAATTTCAACCAGGCATTTTATATTGGATGTATGAAGAAACAGTGGAAGAAAGATATTTGCAACTACATGAGCCTGTTGTGTTGTTACTGTCCAGAAAATTTTAAAATTATCTCTTTCAACAGGTAAAGAAGTTGATGGATATAGCAATTTAAGCGTCAAATTTAAGAATAAGTCCCAATAGAATAATCAGAATAAGGCAACATAAGAAAGAGACTGTTGTCGTTCTTGATGATGGGATCAAATTTAAAATCAAATGATGAACCTAACTAGAAGTAAAGCAAGTATCTAATTCCTCACTAAAGCAAACAAAGAAAAATACAGAAACAGACCTTAACAAAGCACATAGTACTAACCCAAAATGATTGCAAATAAGAAATTCCTAACACTCAATTACTTGCCGAACATGTAGCAGATTAAGAAATAAAAATCTATGCGGTCAAAAATTTAAAATAAGTGTTCAATAGGTAAGAAGGAAGTACATCTTGTTCAAGTGCCAAGCGACGTTCATGCAAGGCTTGTTTTCTTCTTTCCAAGCTAGCTTGTAAAATAGCATTTCCTCTAGCCTATAGAAGGTTGTGAGCAATATATCAGTGGAGAGAAAATATATTTGATCAGGCATATTATGATTTCAAAAAAAAAGTAGTGCTCATTGCTTACCTCTTTTGCAATACGATGTTGTAGGTCATTCTTAGCAATCTCAAGCCTTTGTATAGCAAGCCTAGAGGGGGGAAACAACAAATTGATTTTGCAAATATAATACAAAAGCAAGCAATTTTTAAACAGTTCTAAAATAAGAACTCAAGAGCACACTGTTTTAACATATGGGATCTTACAACAAAATCAAGTTAAAAATAGAAGTAGATGGATTTTTGAGATGCACTAAAATTCATGCTTGTGCTAAGCAAGAGTTGCAAAAGCACAAAGTCCAAGTAATAGTTTTCAAATGCAGACTACTAGTTTAAAGAAATCCAAATAATAAAGCAGAAGGGTATAAGATCTAATGAGTAACTTACTCTTCTTCACCAGAAGAATCAATAGACTCCATTGACGGTGTCTTTCTGGCCTGTATAACAAAGCAAACGAATATTCGAGTGAGTATGGATTTACTTTGTCAACAAAAACTTTAAAAATACGTAAAACATCTCATTGTGTTTCCGTGTGTGAAACCAAAGCACATGTACCTCCACCAATAAAATAAGGAACAACATTTAAGATGCACATATGCTTTTCTGAGGAGTGCAGTAACAGTTTTCAGAAATATGTGTGTTCCCTTATATAGTCTAAAAACAGGGGAAGATAACCAACGTGCATTATCAAGACAGTCCGACATGTAAATTATGCAATTTCTAAGAAAAGACAGGATCTCCATTAACATTTCTTAGCTAGTTGATGCAACAATCATATTTGTTATTTGAATGCATGAAAATGAGCACCCTCCCAATTAAGTCCAGGCCAAAAGAATTTGACAAGAGTTGGTACACAATGGAGGAATTAGATAAGAGTAATATTAATGAAAGAAACTGGAGCAGACAGACATGTAATACAGGGAGAGATAACCAACGTGCATTATCAAGACAGTCAGGCATGTAAATTATGCAATTTCTAAGAAAAGACAGGATCTCCATTAACATTTCTTAGCTAGTTGATGCAGCAATCATATTTGTTATTTGAATGCATGAAAACGAGCACCCTCCCAATTAAGTCCGGGCCAAAAGAGTTTGACAAGAGTTGGTACACAATGGAGGAATTAGATAAGAGTAATATTAATGAAAGAAACTGGAGCAGCCTTCCAAACTGGTTCGATATGAGCTGAAGCTATGCCACAAACATTAAACTGAGAACAATAAATGCAACGTCTGTATCACTTGGAGCTGTATCTATTGAATGATGGAATACTTATGGCCTAGCAGTTGTAGGCACGAAGTTTGCTTGTTAAGCTTTGCATGCAGGGTTTATCAGAAACAAGAAGAGAAAAAGAAAGAAAATAAACTGAGACTTGTGAGATGGAAAATCCTAGAAAGCAGCAATGAAACACAAAGTGATGATGCAAGAACTAAAAAGCCTTCAATTTTATTCTAAGACTCCTTCAAAGATAATTTTTCCTTGTCTCCATCATTGAAATTATTATCGATCTATGTCTAAGTTAATCAACCATGTCTAAAATCCATTCAGAAATTGTTGAATAAGAGTATGTATCTAATGCATGTAAATTAATAGATCCACACAATTACGGAATACATCATAGAATGGTAACTTACATTGCTTCTTCCCCAAAAATTTGATCTCCTAGCAGTAATACTGGAGCCTCTAGCTTTACCAACTGGCTTCTCAGTGGAAGATTCAAGTCCAGGCACAGATATAGGATGGCCAGGATCCATTGAAGACAGAATCTCACCCATTGATCGGTAAGATTCACCAGTAGGTAACATACTTGGGACATCTATCTCATTAGTTAGGTTTTCATTTCCTTTATTTTGCTTATCATGTTCCTCCAGCTGAGGATCAGGATATCTCATCTGCAAAGGGTCTACAACTAAAGTTGAACTCTCAGCCTGAGTATTATTGTTTCCAGGGGATGCAACATCTGAACCATCGTACCCAAATGCCTGTACATAGAAAATGAATGTATCAATTAGTTAAAGGATTATCACTTAAGTTATCCACCTATTTGAACAGGAAGCAATGACCAAATCAGCATTAACATTGGACGCGGGAACATCAAACAGTCTATAACACAAAAACAAGGTTTAGTTCATTCACTCTCCAGTCTTATATCAAGCTAGTGTTTAGTGTAACAAAAACCTTAAACTAGATGGGATAAGTCACATGCATAAAAGCATGTTCTTCATATGATACAGGATGAAATCTTGCTTTAATAGATCAATTTCTAAAACATAAGATTTTGTCTTCTTAAGGGGCATATCATCACTATATTTTCACATTATGAAACTATCTACGCTAAAATTCTCCTAATTAACCCTCACTGCTTTTACATAACATCTAAATACTTCTTTTTCAATTTTTCCTCTTTGATACTACCATCAAATGACAAATCCATCTAAAAACTACACACTCCATAACTCGAATTCTATGACACTTCCACATCTCCATGGATAATCAGAACTCAGAAGCCCGGCTACCTCTTGTTTGCATGGCATGATTGTTCAAGTTGTACAATCACAGAGAATCTCAAAGAATAAAACAAATTATCCCAGCAGCAGAGTATGCACAAAAGAGCAAGAAATGAATTGTTATCATGTATGAAACCCATCATCTTCTCAAGTTCAACACAAGCACTATGGCACAATAAAAAAAATCTTTAACTACTTCCCACATCCAAGATATCCAGATGTCATTTCTGAACATTGATCATCACAACAGACATCATAACAGTTCACATGTGAAGTCATTGCATGTGTTTGTATGAAAAGGTGTCCATGGGCTGGGCCCCAGTTGACAAAATGAAAATGTTAGACCAGAATCAGGTCAGACCTGGCCCAGCAACCCAGCGATTTGCATTTTCAATTAAATAACTTTTTTTAATATAATATAACAATATCCTCAAGCCAGACTCTGAGCTAAAGAATAATTTCCAAGCTCAGCCAAGTGGATTAGGCCATTGACTGGTGGACGATTCAAGTGAGCAGTCATTGATGTATCATCTTTATGTTTTTATTTTAGAGAAAGGGGGGAAAAGAACCTTGCAGTCATACAGATCACTGCCTGCATAACCGCTGCTTTCACTTAATTTCCCACTGCGAACACGTTCAGGGTCTTCATCTGAGTCTGGACTGGCTTCATTTTCTGCATCATGGTAGCCATTGTTTTTCACATCTGAATTTTCATTATCAGTTGAATCTTCACTACCACTATTTTCAATCCGAGAATCAGCTGAAACAGAACATCTTTGTAGATTTTCATCCTGAAATAACAGAAATAATCACCACAAATAGCACTATATGAAAGGAGATCACAAACATAGGCTCTGATAATGCAAAGCTTGACAATATTTGAAACTAGAGAAAGAAAACTTCGCAATCATAAGAAACATTCTAAGTGAAGAAAAAACTTTGGAAGCTTTACACAATTAATGACAGCATGATCAACTCAAGTTGGCGATCAAATAATGATTCATGAAATGGCTTTGTCATCACATTCATGACAGCTGTACAAGCTTATTAATTAATTTATTCAAATCAAAATAATTCTAAATAAGTTTATGCTTCACTAATAATAAGAGATGAATGGCTATAAATGTTGTGATAGAATTCCAAAAAGCCAGAGTATATATAACTTCATTTTCATGATATATTATTTGAAAACAAACTTGGGTATGAATTATTCTAAAACAATCTTTTTTTGAAAGAAAATACACTTGGCATAAGAGATCATAGAGAAAGCATTTAGATTGATATGCTGACAATAAAGCTGGGAGCATCTTACATCAAAAATGTTCTCATACTCCTCCAAAAGGGTTGCAATGATGGCTTGAGCATTATTAGCAGCATTTGCAGCAGCAAGAAGCTGCGCAGAATTATCACCATTAGCATCAAAATCATCCTCCAACTCACATTCACCAGCTAATAAGGGACGTAAAAGCAAGGGGGCCATGCAAGCAGCTACAGCTGATGGAGTCATTCTATTCTCTTGAGAATGGGATGAGATTGTATGCATCATCTTCAGAATCCTACAAATCATGATGCATATCAAGTTATATAAATAATAAATATTTATAACAACTTCAGCAAAATTAATAACTTCTTCAGAATATTTATACATCAAAAAATGTTGGGAAAGCACTTCCATCAATTCAAAGCTCGGCAAGAATAGATATTCATGTAGATCAAGTAGCTATCTCTCTACATTTTGTAGCCTAAACACTTCATATCGATTGAATCATTCCCACAAATGTTGTGCAGCTTGTGCTTTCTTATCAAATAAAGTGAGATAAACAGATGGCAGACCACATTTTCTTATCAAAGAATCACAATTTAGCATCTGCTTACATGTAAAAGCATTCTGCTAATTAAACCATATACGGAGCAGCAAAATCATCTTTTCTGCATTCAGGTTTCATGTCAACAAGAAGTCTACCACTCATGCAGTCAGAGACAAAGCCAGGAACTTTGTGCAAGGGGGCGAGATAAAATTTAAAAAAAAATGAGGGGCCATAGTTAAAAATAATAATTTAAAAGGGCTTAAATTAAAGGTTTTTTAGGAGGGACCAAAAATGAAATTTTCCATTTAATCAAAGGGTTAAAAGGTTTTAAATGAGTTTTTAATAATTAGGAGGGACTATGCAATTACCCCACTGGCTTCGTCCCTGCATGCAATTTTCAAGTTATTAAAAAAACTGACAAAAACAAATATTTATTGTATAAAATGCATAGTTTTTTAAAAACTAAAAACTCAATCATAGGAGTTTTAATTACAAGAACACCATAAAGCACAATAGGTGCAAACAAGGGGAAAAGGTAAAACATGTAATGTTAGAAAGCAACAGGGACATTACCTTTGTAACAGGCGGCGGTTTGGTTCAGGAAATGTCTCAAATATTGAAGAGCACATTGCACTTATCCGAGCTTCCTTCCGATCAATTTCTTATCCAATTAAAACATAAAGCAACGGTATTAACTATTACAGACACATAAGCAATTATACCAATAAAATGCAAAATACTTTTTTAAAAATATATTATATAAAGCTTGTGAAATAATTATAGATGATATATTATACAGTGTAGCAGTTGCACTTGTACAGCCCAAAAAATGTACTATTTGCAGCAGACTGGAATGAAACAAAAACCATAAAATAATTGCTTAAAGTTCAAAGGCACAAAAGCTTGTTCATTCAAGTCCAATCATTTTATACGCACAAAAACAATTAGAGAGAGGCAGTGCCAACACGATAATAACAACATTAGCAGATTCAAGTCCCCTCATAAATTGATTTAGTTCCAGTGACTGCAAAAATGGACTACTTAGTCAATCATGAAATTGAGAATGCTAACATATAAATAGAAAACCTGTTAAGCAAACACCCAAGATTTTTTATTTCCCATGAAATTGAATACTTTTCTATGTTTCCATACTCAATAGTAAATTATATGCTTGCTGAGTAATTTACAATGCTGATTGCTGACTGTTATTCACTCTACGCTTGCCATGTCAATATATCAACTCAGCACACAAAAAATCGTGAGTACGGTTGTACAGGGTAAAGCAAGCAAGTGAAGAATCACAACTTCACAAGTCGTGGGTTCACTTTTTGCTTTAAACATACAATATAATGCACCAATCCCCCCCCCCCAAGAATAAATACTGAGATTTAAAATAAATAAATATCTTTTATAGGGATGGCAATGGATCGGATTTGGATCGGATTGTATAAAATCCAAGTCCGAATCCGTTACAATCGGACTCGGATATTTTTTTCGGATTTGGATTCGGATTTTTTTCAAACGGATTTGGATCGGATTGTTTTTGGATCGGATTTTTTCGGATCGGATTCGGATTTGTTTCAACCGCATTTAGATTAGAGTTTTTTTGATTTAGATTAAATTGTCATCCCTATCTTGACCCAAGTCTTAACGGTAGATTCACGAATTTTAGCGTCTTTAGGGTATATTATGTTTTGGCCCTCTAATAATTTTATTTTAGTGCAAACAAGTCCATAATTTTGTGTATTTAATTTCTTACACATTTAATTTATGCTATTTAATTCTACACTTGTTCATTTTTATCCCTTATTTGTTGACTACATTTCATTTTTTGTGTTTAATGTTTATGCTTTTAATTTGCTTTCTATTTTAATTCATAATTTTAGTACAATATATCATAATTTTATCTATCGATTGCACATTACTTACTATTTCATTCACTAACTTCCTTAAGTTTTAGAAATTCATTGATATTTACATTTATTTGTTTCCCCATTGTATTTATTTTATTGTTTGTTTATCTATGACTTGATCTTGCATTTATTTTTTTCATATTTATTTATACATGTATATGGTATAAATAGATATATTACATTATATTAAGGTTAATTAATATATATAAATCATAATAAATATTATTATTATTTAACTTACATCCTTAAGACATTTATATTTTTATTATTACTTTTAATATATATATATATATATAAAGTTAATGTATTTAGTTTAACTTTTTACTTTATTTATGTTGTATTCTTGCTTTAATGTAAATATTATATATGATATTTTGTTTTAATGAATTAAAATTCTTAAATGTTTTGATTTGGACTCGGATATGGATCAGATGCGTCGGATTCGGATCGGACATGAATTTGGATCGGATTCGGATCGGATCTTGGCATGATCCTGTAGGTTATGTATTTAGGAATATTTTGTGTAATTAGAATCCCTTACTTTAAGGGATTATATCTTATCCTAGAATTAGTCTCTTTCCTAATTTATAGTTTCCTAAGATAGATATATATCTTGTATATAAATATGTAACAGATCTTTTCTAATGAATTAAGAGAGTGTGAATTACTCTGAATAATTACATGGTATCAGGTTAGAGCGATCCATCCAAATTTTGATCTCTTTTTCCTCAATCCCTAGTCATCCCTATTTTTTCCCATGGTTTTCGAACCCTCAGCATCCGAAATCAGTTCCCAGAACAGCCCTGCTCAATCTGATTTTCAGATTTCAGATTCATCTATTTCCCCAATAACCTCCTACAAACTAAATGGAAACAACTACCTCCCTTGGTCTCAGTCCGTCCGGCTATACATCACAGGAAGAAGGAAACTCGCCTATCTTTCTGACTCAATGCCAGTTCCAGAAGAGACAGACCCAAAATACAACACATGGCTGAGTGAAAATACCATGATCATGTCATGGTTAATCAATTCCATGGTTCCTGAAGTAGGGGAGAATTTTATGTTATACCAAACTGCTGCAGAAATTTGGAATGCAGCCCGAGATACTTATTCCAGTGTTGACAATACATCGGAGCTTTTTGGGATTGAGAACCACATTAAGGATCTCAGACAAGGAGATCTTACTGTTGCACAGTACTTTGGTATTCTCAATAAGTATTGGCAGCAACTAGACTTATATGAGAAGAATGATTGGAAGTGCCAGGAAGATAGCAACTTCTACAACCGACAAACAAATCAGAGGAGAGTTTTCCAGTTTTTGTCTGGACTGAATGGAGAATTCGATGGAGCAAGAGGAAGGATTCTTGCCACCAAACCTCTTCCTTTGGTTCGAGAAGTTTTTTCAGAAATTAGGAGGGAGGAAAGCCGAAGATCTCTGATGGTGCCACCAGTTCAGCACACAGATGCTTCTGCTCTTGTCACTAGTTCCAACTCTAGGAACCAACAGAGGAGAAATCGACCCTGGTGTGAACATTGTAAGAAACCGGGTCATATGATAGATCAGTGTTGGAGGCTGCATGGGAAACCAGCAGATTGGAAGAACACACGGTTTCAGAAGGAGGCTCATATTGCCTCTCAAGATGAGTCCTCCAGCAGTTTTAGCAAGAAGCAGATAGAGGAGCTGCAGCAGATTTTTAGTAGTATGACAACCAAGCCTACCAACAGAGCTTATACTGCTACTGAAGGTACTAATCCATATGCTTCCTCAGTACAATGGATAGTAGACTCGGGTGCATCTGATCATATGACAGGAAACATTGATGTCTTGGAGGAATATAGTGACAGCAACCTCCAAGCTTCTATCAAATTGGCAGATGGCTCTCTTACTACAGTCAAAGGGAGTGGTTCTGTTAAATTAAACAAAAATCTGCTACTTCATAATGTTCTCTATGTTCCTAGACTTGCATGCAATCTATTGTCAGTCAGCAAATTGATCAAAGATTCTGGTTGTAATGTAGTGTTTGGTACTGGTGGTTGCATTTTTCAGGCACAGGGCTCGAAGATGGTGATTGGCAATGCTAGGCTGGGCCAAGGATTGTACACACTTGGGAGGCGAGCTTCTCAGAATCATGCTCTATCCAGTGAACTTAGGAAACCAGTTTTATCTTCTGATCTCAATACCAATAACATTATGTTATGGCACTCTAGATTAGGTCATCCTAGTTTTTTCTATCTTTCCAAAATGTTACCAGAATTATTTATAAATAAAAATCCCTCTTTGTTTTCCTGTGAAATTTGTCAGTTAGCTAAACACACCAGAAAACCATATATTGCAGCCAAATTTGAACCAACAGCACCTTTTTCCATCATCCACAGTGACATTTGGGGCCCTTCTACTGTCAAAAATATTTCTGGGTATAAGTGGTTTGTATCTTTTATAGATGATTACTCTAGGACAACATGGGTATTCTTAATGAGAGAAAAGTCTGAAGTTGACTCTATCTTTAAAATTTTTTATCAAAAGGTTGAAACCCAATTTGACACAAAAATAAAAATTTTAAGGAGTGACAATGGGAGTGAGTATTTGAATAAATCTCTTGGGTATTTCTGTAAGGAAAAAGGAATTGTTCATCTTACTTCTTGTGTCAATACACCTCAACAAAACGGGGTAGCCGAAAGGAAAAATAGACATCTTCTAGAGGTTACTAGGTCTCTTATGTTTGCTGCTAAGGCTCCTAAGTATCTTTGGGGAGATGCACTTCTTACAGCCACTTACCTCATCAATAGAATGCCAAGTAAGACCTTAGGTTTCCAAATTCCTACTGAGGTTCTGTTTAGACATTTTCCTCATTTTAAACCGTTAAACTCAAGTCTTTCTCCTCGGGTATTTGGGTGTACAGCATTTGTTCATATCCACAATAATAACAGAGGGAAGTTAGATCCTAGGTCCATAAAGTGTGTGTTCTTGGGCTATTCTTCGAGTCAGAAGGGTTACAAGTGTTACTCACCATCCACGAAAAAGACCTATGTCTCCTTTGATGTTACATTTTTTGAGAACCAACCTTATTTTTCAGGAACAGAAATTCAGGGGGAGAATTACAAGGAATTTCAGCATGTTCAAACCAATATTTCTTTACAACCAATCCTTTCTTTACCTATTACTGTTCCTCCACAGCCAGCTAGCACATTTCAAAGTCCGAGTGAGGGCGGTGGGAATAACCTAAACAATTCTGATGATGATTTACCTTCCCCATTATCTCAGCATCCTACTCCGTGCAAAACACCTTCCACCACTACTAAAACTGCACCTAACAACGACCTTGAAACCATAACACCCCAACCGAAGCAACTCACTGTTTACTCAAGGAGGAGGAAAGCTGTTGCTGAAGAAATCAGCCAACCTAGCATTTGCCGAGAACCAGATTCGGATCCTGCTGCAGCTGAAACAGAAAGTAATAATGGTTCCCAAGAGGCTACTGCTGTTGACCTTGATGATTTTCCTATTGCTATTAGGAAGGGGGTAAGAAAATGTACTGTTCATAGCATAAATAAGTATGTTGCATATGGGAAATTACAGCCTCATTTCAGGGTATTCACTGCCAGTATTAACAGTGTAAAAGTCCCAAGAACTGTGACAGAAGCATTTCAATCTCCTGAGTGGAAAAAGGCTGTGGAAGAGGAGATAAAAGCTTTGCAAAAGAATAAGACATGGAGTTTGACAGATTTGCCAGAAGGGAAGAAAGCTGTTGGATGCAAGTGGATATTCACGGTGAAATATCATTCAGATGGGAGTGTAGAAAGATACAAGGCAAGGCTGGTTGCCAAAGGTTTTTCTCAGTCCTATGGTATTGACTACCAAGAGACTTTTGCACCGGTTGCAAAATTGAATACCATCAGAATATTGTTGTCAGTGGCTGTTAACATGAACTAGAAATTACATCAGCTAGACATAAAGAATGCGTTTCTAAATGGGAACCTTGAGGAGGAAGTATATATGGAGGTCCCTCCGGGATTAGAAGGAAAGGTCACTAAGAAAACTGTGTGTAAGCTCAATAAATCCTTATATGGCTTAAAACAGTCTCCCAGAGCGTGGTTTGATCGATTTGCTAAGACTATGGCACATAATGGTTTCAAACAAAGCCAAGCGGATCACACACTATTCAGGAAAGTTGCATCAAGTGGTAAGATAACTCTCCTAATTGTCTATGTAGATGATATGATTATCACTGGCAATAATATAGAAGAAATAGAAAAGCTAAAGATGGATCTTGCAAAGGAGTTTGAAACCAAGGATTTAGGGAGTATGAGGTATTTCTTGGGTATGGAAGTCGCAAGGTCCAAGGAAGGGCTGGTCATAAACCAACGTAAGTATGTTTTGGATCTTCTTGCAGAAACGGGAATGCTCGGTTGCAAACCAGTTGAAACTCCAATGGAGCCGGGCTTGAAGTTTTGCAAGGAAGGAACTGGAAATCCAGTAAACAAGGAAACCTACCAAAGGTTAGTTGGGAAGTTGATTTATCTTTCTCTTACCAGGCCTGATATTGCATACTCAGTTAGCATTGTCAGCCAACATATGAGTGACCCTCGAGAAGAACATTTGGAAGCTGTTAACAGAATTCTAAGGTTCTTGAAGTTTACACCAGGAGCTGGACTTATATTTAGAAAAAATGAAGACAGAACAGTGAAGGTTTATACGGATGCAAGCTGGGGAGGTGAATTAACTGATAGAAGGTCAGTTAGTGGCTACTGTGCATACGTTTGGGGTAATTTGGTGATTTGGAGAAGTAAGAAACAAGCAGTTGTTTCTCGAAGTAGTGCTGAGTCAGAGTTTAGAGCACTAGCTCTTGGAATATGCGAAGGAATGTGGATCAAAAGACTCCTTACAGAACTGGACTTAGATGACAAGAATGATTTTGAGATATTTAGTGATAGCCAGTCAGCTATGAGTATAGCAAAAAACCCAGTACAACATGATAGGACGAAGCACATTGAGATAGACAGACATTTTATTTACGAGAAGGTTAACAATGGAGTTGCAAAACTACAGTACATTCCAACAAAGAAACAGCTGGCAGATATCTTCACCAAAGCTCTTCCACGAGTAACTTTCGATGAGCTATCATCCAAACTGGGTATACAACATATATACACCAGTTTGAGGGGGAGTGTAGGTTATGTATTTAGGAATATTTTGTGTAATTAGAATCCCTTACTTTAAGGGATTATATCTTATCCTAGAATTAGTCTCTTTCCTAATTTATAGTTTCCTAAGATAGATATATATCTTGTATATAAATATGTAACAGATCTTTTCTAATGAATTAAGAGAGTGTGAATTACTCTGAATAATTACAGATCCATATCCAACCCATCTCCTATTAGGACTCGGACATTTTTCTCGGATTCGGATTCGGATTTTTTTCAATCGAATATGGATCAGATAAATTTCTTCGGATCGAATCGGATTCGGATCGGATTCGGATTAAATTGCCATCCCTAATCTTTTAACATCTTATAGAGAAATTTTCAAAATTCAATAAAAAAATTTAAAAGAGAGAAAACAAAGCAAAGAGTTAAACGTACTGTAAGCCTCCAGCAATGCAGTACAGCAGGATGCAGGGACTGGGGATGAGGGTAGCTCCCTTAAAACATGCTGTGGATCAAAAAACTCACATGATTAAGGAACATGAACATCAATCTGATAAAATGTACTGACAGAGCTACCTTAACACAGTCTCCAACAACATGAGCATCCTCATCAGAACCAAATTCAGTCCTGCCTACGTTATGAAAAGATGATATATAAGAGCATTAGGATGCTTGTTAGGAATGCAACTTATCCACTAGAAACCTTATAAAGAGTTGAGAGTTCCAGATATGCAAATATGTGGATATGCTAAAATAGTCATCAAATTGATATGAAAAGATACCCTGTTCATATTCTTGAACTCTACGATCAACCTCCTCAACATCTGCAGACTGACGTAGAATTCCCTCAACTTTTGTTCCTACAGTAGAAACAACATTATGAGTGAAAAGAAATAGTAGTAGCAAATAAGCAAAAAACTATCTTCTTCGTTTTATACTTTATCCCTTCCAGGTCTCCTCTTGTAATCACAGAAATCTCCCAGTTCATTCTTCCAAAATATCCTTGTTAGTAATAAGTTTTACAAGCTCAACCAACTCATGAAGTTTAAACACATATCCAACTATCCTAAATTGATGGGGGGATGCAACTGCAGGGTGGGTTTGAGCAATCTAGCCAAGATGATGACCCAGAAAATATGACGTAGAATGATGTAAAAAATAATAAAATTATCAAAAGGGTGTATGTGCATAGAATTTTTTGCCTAAGTTCATCAAAATTTCACATTACAACGGAAAATGCAAACTGCAAGCCTAGCAAAGGATCTTAATTTGCTTCATGCGGGAAGGCATAGGACTCCATGCTATGCAAAACAAAAAAAAAATAGCAGCCATGTGAGCGTAAGAAAAAGTAGTAAAAAATAATTTTATTGCCAGTTTCATTTTACTCCTTGATGATTTTACTTAAAGCAACACCAATCTTACAGCAATTGCAATCTGATCATTTGAACATGTACAGATAAAACCTTTGGGTTCTTAAAATAACCAATTCAAAAGAATAAGAACTCAATTTTCCAGACAAGTGTATGTGTGAGAAAAACTTCACTTTCCATCAGACCTAACATATCTGCAGAAGGAATAGCTTGAGTAATATAAGTAATAATAAATAAGTCCCCTCTTACCAAACTTCTCCAGAAACCGCAGAGCTTTCTCCAGGAATGATGGGCTCCCATCAATATCTTCAAGCGCAAGCAAAATTGGCCTTCCAACAACCAATGATTTAGCAGTGCGTTTATCTCTCCCTAAGAAAAATCCAAGAATCTAAAAAAATAAGTAAAGGAATTGCAGAAGAATCAGTTGACAAGGAATGATGACATCAAATAAATTAAGAAGAAACTCTGGGGAACAAACATTGATGGAATGACCCTTCAATTGTATCTGTTGTGTCACTTCTGAAAATCCCATTGTGTCCCATGACAAGTGCAGCACTTGGCGCTTGTGTGAGGGCATGTTCTAGAGCTGTCTTCCACTCGTATAAATCCTCTGATGTTTCTGCCTGAATTTGGCAAGCGACAGCAGACAAGTATTCAAATATGTCCTAAAAAACAAATGCATAAAATAATAGCTGAAACAATAGTCAACTACACATGATGCACCTTAAGAGTGAAAGCCCGCCCATCACGCCCATCAGGAAACAATACAGTCAACAACTTTTTGTCTTCTCTAACAACAACACTGCAATGAAGAGGAATTATAAGCAACATTACAGTCACAAACCATAATAGAAAACATGTAATTGCTATCCACACCTTCCAGAATTGTTCAAGTCGATACCCCCCAAAGTCAAATTAACTTCGCCACCTTTTTGTGGTAGGGCACTCTGCAAGAAAATTAAAGCAATAAGCATTTGTTTTAATTAATTCCTGAGTATAAACTTTTAATGATTATTCAAAACATTAAAAGGAAGACAATGATCAGATTGTCCTTCTCTTTATGTGGCAAAGCAACAGGAAGTGAAAATCTAAAATATTCATAACATGATGGTCTGCAACCACTGCCCCAAATTCCTATGATGACTGTGTCGCGCGGTGTTGCATAAAATCAATCATATCCCGATCTTCCTATTCTATGTACAGCGACCATGCCAACAGGTAAAGCATTGAAAAGACAATGTACAGACATGTGTTTAAAAAGTGAGGGGAAAACAACTAAAAAAGTTTAATATGATACAGCACCAATAAACATCACGCAGCTATGAACTTAATTATCAGACAACAGATTCCTAATACGAGCACATCTTAGGCATCACATAGAAGTTAAAAAACAGCAGAACAGAAGAAATTCAGGAAAAATATACAAATCATACTATAATTACTAAAATAATGGAAACAGTAGTAAGTACTAACAGGGTCACTTTTAAAGAACACCAAGGATGTGCGTGTGAGGATAAACCACCTCTTCTTCCAAGATTTCCAACCGATCCCTGCAGAAGTTCAATAAAATAATTAAAACAAACTATGTTGACAACTGAATCAAAGGAGTGTGTAAAAAACATTATCATATAACTAGGCCCCACATATCTGAGAGGTGATTACAGGTAAAAATGAATGCAGGGACCTCAATCCAGATCTTGATTTCAACAAATATTAATATGAAAGATGGATGTCCTCCAAGATTTAAAGATCATAATTGATGGAGCAAAACATGATTCTTCACTACAAGAACATGCATTGAAAAATCAATACTGATACCACCAACAAAGAAGAACTTGAACATGGTTTGCCAAGAAAAACAAACATAGGTAGGTTAATTTATCATACCTACATACACAAACACGGAGGAAGAATAAATTTACAGATATAATACTGATACAGATTTGTGCATATACAAACTACTGATGCAATTTATACACATAAAGCTACTTCAAATAAACAACTTGCTTTTCCTTATCATTATAACTAAATAGATATAAGCTTTAGTCATAGATGTAGAAGCTATGGACATACAGTAAACTGTTGACGCAAGTTATAACCATGAGAATAGTTTAAAGGGAGGGAGTAGTCAAATACTTGACGAACCTTTTGAGGATATGAAAAGAGGACCACTCTTGAAAACCTGTGAAACTGTCACGTGTCAAAAGCCAAATACGAGCACCAAATGCCTAGTATAAAACTAATTATACTCTTGCAAAAGGAGCTTTTAATCGATTCAAAGGAGCAGACACAACATATGCATCATTGACGGTACCACCAAAACCCAATCAATTAATGATAGAAGCAACGCTTGTTTTCATGATAGACTAGGTTGTTTTTCTCAAAAAAATGACTAACTACTGATTGAATTGATTATACAATGATTATTACTACTAGACTATGTTGTTTTTTCTTGAGAATTATGAACTACCTTGAAGTTGTGACAACACAAGGATTTACCAGCTGACATTAAATGTGACAGTAGAAAGCAAATCAATTCAATGTCATGCCAAGCAGCTGGGAAAATATGTTAGATTGTGGACCAAGAAAAGCACAAATTTAAATGTAGCAATTGGACTAGAATGAAGTGTAAACTCGTAGATTTTAAAAAAAGATGTTGGAAGAATTTCCAATCCTCCACATTTTTTCTTTTCCTTATTTTATGTAACTATCCATCTTGATTTCGTTTTATTTTAGACAATGTTTTTTAACTCAGCAAATCATGTACTCAATAGTAGGAGAACTCTCTCTTTGTAACATAATTAGAAACTGATTTTCCAGAATTCCTCAAATCCAATTAAGGATATGGGGGACAAATTTCTTAACCTGATGAAATTTTTATATATTGAAACAAGAAAAGCACAAATTTTATTTTTAAAAATATTTTCAACCATTTATGTATAGAAATTTCAAAATTAAAATGAATAGTAAAATTTCCAATGATGCCAGCGGTATGATCAGAACAACGTTATCGATCCATTTTATTTCAAGTTTTCAAAATTTTGGCTACATTGATTCTCTTGGACGGTTTCTTTCGTTCAAATTGAAAACAATGCACAAAACAAGAAATCCCTAAAACTTTCTTTTTATTCACATTCCATTTTCTTGGCAGCCAAACATTAAATAAACTAAAAGAAAAAGAAACGAGTAAAAAAAGATGTTACCGTGTTGGAGGCTCCTCCCCTGGGCCGCTCGAATGCCGCTAACGAAGCCGACATTTCCGCAGATTAGCATTGAAATATCCAATCAATCAAGAAAAACAAGATTCCTCGGCATTTCAACTTCTCAGCGAACCAGTCGGTGTTCGACATTGAGTCAACACAGCAGATCGACAAGAAAACTCCAATCGAGGCAAGATCCAAGATCTTGGAGCAAATAACAAGCGAAGCTTTAAGCTTAGGGTTTTCCCTTCCTCTATAAAGAAGATTAATGGAGACAATAAAGAACAATCAATCACCAACCAGAAGAACTACCGCACTCTATAAATATAAAATTATTATCCACCTAAATAATCCCTTACCTTTCTTCTCTTTCAAATTATTTTAAGAAATAAAAAGAATAGTTTTATACTTTATAATGTTATATATTTTGGATTAGATAGAAAGCAATAGTGGTTGTCGTGGTAACTAGTAATATATAAATCTGGGAGAGAGGGGGTGGGTTTGCTTTTCACGTACTTCACTAGTTTTGGAGACAGATAAATAGTGGAGAAATAGCTACGGTTCTACGCTCGGTCTTACTCCAAACCCAAGTATTCTGTATATCGTATCAGGGGATAATTGTTTTTTGTCGCCGTATAAATAATATAAATAGAGTTAATTGTATTACAAGTCCCTAAACTATGACTCATTTTGAATTAGTTTAAAATTTTTAAATATTTTAGTTTTATCCTAAAAGTATGACTCTCATTCTAAATTAGTCTAAAAAAAATTTAACTATTTTAATTTTATTTTACACTATGACCCACGTCTCATATTAATAAAATTATGGATGTGTCGTAATAGCTTGATATGGTACAAACGATAATTAATTTTGAGTTTAAAAAATAATAATTTAATCTAAAGAATCCTGAATATTCCAACTTAACCACAACAATTATTTTGAGATGTTATTTATAAGGTAAAATGACAAAAGATGCTTCCAACGTTTGCATGTTTTGTTATTTGGCCCTCTATTTTTTTTTTTTTGAGCAAACAATCTCCAACGTTTTTATTTGGTCAAAATATGTCTTTGTTGGATAGAAAATGTCAGTCAACGGCTGATGTTGACTAGGCTTACCACGTGTTAAGATTTGTTAACGTGTCAACATCAAATTCGCCATGTGTCACCATCCGTTTCGGCCACTTATCAGCATGATAGTCAGGTACGTGTCATCATAAAAGAAGGGTATAACAAAATAATTTTTTTAATCTGACGTGACATATGCCACGTCATCAGATCTTAACATGTGGCAAGTTCAGTCAGAATCAGCCGTTGACCGTCAGTTTCTATCCAACAATGGCATATTTATAACAAATTAAAAGCGTTGGGGTTGTTTGCTAAAAAAAAGAATAGAGGACCAAACAACAAAAACATACAAACGTTATGGGCATCTTTTGTTATTTTACCTATTTATAATTGAGTTGGTGTACGTCAATTCGGTCAAACACTTGATGAATGTATAAATTTATAATTTTTAACGACATTGTTTATTGAGATGAATAAGTCCAATATCATCAATTAAGATATATTATTTCAATTTTTGAACTATGTGTCATAATAAAAGTAAATTAGAGTTGACGTGGATTAGGGTCGGCTTGTTTTATGTAATTTAGTTTACGGAAAACGTTTTAATTATTTTCACGTGATTGGTTGGCGTAAAATAGATAAGTTGATGTATTTCATTCTTCTGACCAACATGTTTTCCATTGCATTTTCTGTAAGAATATTTTACAGGCTGATTTTATGTAAAACATTTTCCTAACTTTTCACCCAAAACATGAACACCCAAAATAATATTATTTTATGTATTTAATATTAATATAATATTCTAGTGTCACGTTTGGTTAATTATGTATTTAATATTTATATTATATTTTATGTATCTAATTTTTGAAACTAGTAAAATATAATAGTATATTATATTTTTATAGTGTGGAGATTTTTAAACCAGTACAAGAATTTGATTAATTATATTTTTATTTGTTATACGTATGGTTTTAACTTATAAACTAGAATTTTAATTTAAAATAAATAATTTTATTTCAATGTAAAAAAAATTGTTTAATTTTAAAAGTAAAAAGAATCGCAATTATTTTTCTAAGATAAAGAAACTTGAGATTAAGTGGGTTTTTTTTCAAGCGAAGATTTAACCTTTTTTTTTTGTCTCGTGGTAGCTCGAAAGAGTAAAACGCGTTGTTGGCCATTATGATTTTATTACAGCAAAACCTAATTTATATTATGTCCATCGAGCAGAAAACAATTTGGCAATATACAGTTGCAATTAATTGAGTCCACCCGTCGAGTTAAATAACTTTAAAGTCGTGTTTTGGAAAGTTATTATTATTATTATATAGTTATGATACATTTAAAAAATCATTGTAATTTGCGAGTATAATTGAAATCGATGACTTTTATGTTTGAAAGGTAAACGGTTTCGTTAAATATTTTTAGCTGAACGAATTCGTATTTGTTTCGATTAGAGGAAAAGAGTACTTTTATTATATTATCACAGAAGAAAACAATTACATAAGCATTGATATATCACTCTTATTAACCGATTTTATTCTCTTGATGCAAACGAAACTTTCCACTCAATTTTTTTAGAAATACATTTTTTTAATATAATCACCTTCGTCAATTTCTTGTAAATATTATTTTTACTATTACTTTTATATTATTTTGTTATTAAGTTTAAATAAAATTGTTGATTTTACTATTATTTTTTTGTTTGATTTGAAATTTTAACCCAACTTCTAATAATTCAATATAGTAGTAATTTTGCTCACGTTTTTTATTTATTTATTATTTAGCACTTTTTTATTGCTCACGTGAAGGGAGAGGGAGAGGGGCAGAGGGCGGGATATTTTGCACTCATGTTTTACCGAATAAGGCGGTAATCGGTGAAGTGTTGTTTTGTACTTTTATCCCCTTCTGTTAATGGGAATAAGGTTGGGTTGTGTCCAGGGTGATAATGAGTTGATTGGCTCGCGAGCTATTCGGGGTTGGCTCGGTTAAAGTTTGGTTTGAGTGAGTTTCATTCAGGCTCGAGTTCAATTCGAAATCTTAACAAGCTGAGCCGAGCTTGGGTAAGTTCGTCTCGAAAAGGTCGTGAACAAGCTCGGAATCTATATATGCACTAAAATAAATTATGTGTTTGTATTTTCTTTCATTAGTTGGTTGTTTTTTGTTTCGTATTTTCTTTAATTATGTGTTTGTATTATAAGAATATTTATAAAAAAACACTATAGCAAAATTTTTCATTTCAAGCCGAGCCTGACGAGCCCCAGCCGAGCTTGATGAACTTCCAGCCCGAGCCGTGACAAATAATATTGTTTTCGAGCCGAGCTCGAGCCTAAAATTCCGAGCTCGGCGAGTCTCGAGCCCGAGCCGAGCCCAATTACACTGTTTCCGAGCCGAGTCGAGCCGAGCCTGGCCAGGTCAAACTTAATATTACAGATCAAACTTGAGGCGCAATATTATTTATTATTTAATAAAAATATCATATATTTAAAGTTTTTTAAATCCAACAAGTGGTTCAAGTAGAAAAATGAATGATGTTCATCTTAAGAAACACGAGTTCAATCGTTTTTGTCTGTAAAATGTGTATACATTATCACATGATTAAAAATATGTGTGAACATATACTAACTTATAATTACTTTCAGACTATTAAAAAATATTTAAAGCTTTTTGTAGTATAAAATTAAATAAAATACACGTAAAATATAAAAATCGACTTGGACAATTGAAAAACAATCCTAGTTGACTTGGAAAGTAAATTGATGAACAATACTATTTAGTGTTGCCATATCCTATATATAAAAAAACTCATATAAAATTGTTTGCTGCGCTGGTTTGGAACATTTGGCAAAAAAAATGTCATTATCTTTAGTGTCGAGACTGATGATTGAGATTCTATCATCGAATGAAATGGATGACTTGTGAATGCAACTCTTTTATCGCTCGAAGCCAAATATAGAAGACAGGTTGAGCCTTCAACGGTGACGCTTGTAGCTCGTTGGTTGTCGCCGTCTATAGATCAGGTGAAGTTAAATGTCGACGCCTCGTGCTCGATTCATGATAGAAAAGTTCAGTGTGGTGGGGTGATTAGGGATCATTCTAGTTTTTGGCTGCATGATTTTACTAAATTTATTGGTTTGTTGTTCAGTCATGGAAGCTTAGTTCTGGAGTATTTACCTGGGATCTTGTAATTGCGTGGCATCTAGGCTTTCAGAGCTTAGAGGTGAAATTCGATAATGCTCAAGCTATCAAGCTTATTCATCAGGTAGAGCGTGATGGTTTTGCTCTCGCTATCACTCGTGCTATCCATGATGTGGTCCAGAGAGATTGGCAGATCTCGATTCGTGCTATCCCTAAGAAGTGCAACCAAGTTGCAGATGCTTTGGCAAAACGTACAAGTTTCTCGAATATTGACTTAGTTCTTTTGAATTATGTCCTGACTTTTGTTGTTGATCTATTACGCGAGGACTTAGTTCATCCTAAGGTGTAATCCTTATATGTTTTGTATATCTTATCATGTGCACTATTTTTCATCCATTACGTTTAGAGAGATTTTTTAACGAGGCACATGATAATGATACCCTTTTCTTATAAAAAAAACCCATATAAAACATATATTATTCAAATTGAAAATTGAAAATTATTATCAAATTTTATTAAATATTTATGCTATAATATTACATTTTAATGTATTTTTATAAAAGAAGTGGTAAATAGTTTTTCTTTTTTAAACCGACTTGGACACCGGGGCATTTCTGGTTTGACTCGAACAACTAAACCGGCAGACATTAAAGTACGAGTTCGCGAAAATTTGAACTTCTATAAAAAAATTTGCCGGGTTTTTTTTGGTTTTGTTTATAACTCTTTCTCTCCCTCTAGGGTTTTGCACTTCAACGTTTAACAAAACATGAAGAGGAAACTCGATACCCGTTTCCCAGCCGTAAGCTTTGCATTTCCTTCTTGTTTCTTTTCAGAAATTTCTCGAATAACATGTTGAAAGTGTTCTTCTTCTTCTCATTCTTGTTTTCCATCAATTAATACGCATATTTCATAAGCTATTTCATGTTGCATCATTTTTTATTTTTACAGGTTTCTTATGAAATTCGTTTATCTAATCTTAGTTAATGTCTTCACAGGCTCGCATAAAGAAGATTATGCAGGCTGATGAAGATGTTGGAAAAATTGCCATGGCCGTTCCTCTGCTTGTTTGTAAGTACTTTTGAATTTCTCTCATAAATACACATATGTTGGCGATTTGTTCGTAAAAGGAGCTTCCCGTTGGTTAGAAGTTGGATTTTCACTTTGGAATCTTAGGTTTGAATTTTGATTAGGGTTTAGGGGTGAGAGGGGGCTATTAGTATTTACCCCTATTAAAGTCTGGTCTTTAATGAACTTTCTTAAATATATTTTACAATGTTTGCAGCTAAAGCATTGGAATTATTTCTACAAGATTTATGTGACCGTACATATGAAATTACTTTGACGAAGGGAGCTAAGACTATGAATTCTTCACATCTGTAAGCGAAAATTTTGTCTCTAGTCCCTTTTTTATGTCTTTTACTTGACGTTAGGTTAACTCTGTTGGTTTTGTTATTGTAGGAAGCAGTGTGTACAGGGCTTTAATGTTTTCGATTTTCTCAGAGAAATTGTCAGTAAGGTACCGGACCTAGGTGTCTTGGATGCTGCTGCCGAGGAGTGTCATGTTCCGAAAAAAAGGTTTGGAAGATTCTGTACTTATAGGTGAATGAACAAAACAAACTGGTCATCCATGATGTTGCTAATGTATATATGTCCTTATTTGCCAGGAAAGTAGACGATGATGAGTCAAAGAAGAGCAGATTGGTAAGCCAACTCATTCTTTGAACTTATCATTGATATTCCCCTTTCTAGTTTCTACACTCCGATCCGAAAAGCAGTTCGGATTTGACCATAAAAGAATGTGTCATAAGAATAATGGACTTGAAACTTGCAAGCTAGAAAATCTAATTTGCTGTTTCTGGTTAAACTTTTAGTCTTGGTAGAAATTCTAATTCATGATACTAGTTGCATATGCAACCTGAAAATTGTGTTCACTATAACTTTTTTTTTGTAGCATGAGACTTTCCATGTTACTAGCAGTGGCAGAGGACGGGGTAGGGGCAGAAGTAGAGGTCTTGGTAGAGGGAGTCGAACAGCAGGGAGAGAGACTGCTGCAGATTGTGGAAAGTTTGAAGACGATCCAGACATTGCTTATTCCGAAGAAGAGCATATATTAAGCTTTGACAGGCACAAGCCTGCTGATGTGGTGGAGCCTGATGGGTTGAAGAAACCTAATCCAGTAGGCAAGAATATCGAAGCTCCAGCTCGGAACTTTGACCTCAATGCAGATTTGGATGAGAATGGGGATTCAATCACATCCGTTGCTGCTGCTAGTCCAAGAACATATGACATAACCGGAAATAAAGAAGAATACCCTGGTTGGTCACTTTCTGAAATTGAGAAGATGGCCATTGATCCTATTGAAATTGCTAATTCGAACAGGGGAATAGATGACGAAGACTACGATGAAGAAGGCTAAGCAACCGAGTTTCTGCTTTAACGTGTTGTATTATTTCGTACATGTGCAGTTCTACATTCGATGTTAAAGAAAAAATGCGGTAGGAAGCTTAGAAAGAAAAGGAAACACTAAAAGGTACATTCTAGATTAGTTTGATACTTTTAGCATTTCTTTTTCATTTCTCTAGGAATTGTAAAATAGTTCTACACCATATGAAACTGACTGTAGTTTTCAATTCTCTCTGATGTGCTAAATTAGTCTTATTTCAAGTTGAAAAGTAGGTTTTCATGCTATATAAGGATCTTTTGTTGGTGTAATTGAGGAAATCCTACTTGTATAAATAGCATTCAAGAACAAGCTCCTCCTCCTGTTAGTTCCTCTTGCAAAGCTAAAATAGGCCACCAGCCCTTGACTGTGAGTAATTTTTTTTGAGCATTTGGTTCAATATCATGGTAGTAATTGTTCATTTTTTCTTAGCCCTTTGATAAGACATGAATGAACCAAGACACGAATGATGTTAATAATTGGAGTCCTGATTTCAGGCTTTGGAGTCACTTTCATGCCAAGTCAAATTTGGCAATCCTTTCCCGGAACAAAGGTTTGGAGTTTGGACCACTACAATTGACTGTTCGATCAAAGTTTTTATTTAGTTATTTAATCTTAATAATAAAATGGATCAAGATTGAAACTAGAAAATACAGCCAAAAGAAAAAGCTTGATGCACCCAATATAATAATTTCATTAATTGGGATTTACAAGTGCTTATGAATCTGACTCATAAAATTTATTTAGACACATCTGCATCTAATTCATGCAAAAATTTAATCAACACCAATAATATATACTTGCACGCGTTAATTTATTCCAATACACTGAAAATTTCTCTTATTTCTAATGCTTAAAAATAAATCTAAACAAACGCACACAATGATCATCATTGCTTTATATATGCATATTATTATTTGGAATTTCAAAACTTTCACCTAATCCCACTTATCTAAAAAGTTGTTGTTGTTTGACTACAGAGATGGGTAATGAGTAAAGTTTGGAAAATGCACTCAAATTAAATTATTTTTTAATCTGAATGATTAAAAGTAAATACCAGGTGTTTTTTAATCTTATGTTCCTATGATTTGTAATTAATGAAGTTTAGGTATTAAAGAAACTATTTTAACCTAAATAATGCCAATACAAAAATGTGCAAAGAGAGAGTCTAGGAATAGGATATATATTTACCCAATCTCTTATTATTATTATGATGAAAATTTTCAGTTTCCACAAGCGCCTTAATTTTAGGATATAGAGAGTTAGTTTAGGATATATGATTTATGCCTTAATTTTAGGGTATAAGGGTATATGATTTATGAGTTTATGTGCAAGTGGTTAGAATTTAGGGATAATTGTTTTAATTTAAAATTTAGAGATCTATTTTAGGGTTTATAGGTTAAAACCTAAATCATTATCATATTATCCTAAAAACTAAACCCTATTTATGACCTTAAACCTTAAATTGAAATAACTATTCTTAAATTCTAAATCCCTAAACTCTATACCCTAACCTAACTCTTTGTACCCTAAAACTAAGGCGCTTGTGGAAACTGAAAGTTTCCACCGCCAGTGTATAGGATATTAATTATTATTATTATTATTATTTTTAAGGCCCACGCGAGTTATAGTGCCCTGCACAGGCTGATATCCATGGCAGCCACATGTCTAGTAAAATATTACCACTAACCACTCACTTTTTTATAAAAAGAAATAAGATAAATAATCCTCAATTTATATTATTAATAAACTCCAAAGTTATTAGGGTGATTGAGGGGATGGGTTACTTTATTGCTTAGATTATTTATATGTATAATCATAATTAATACTATATCTCATCATCTCTTTTTCTTGTCTAATCAACTCACCAACTAAATAATACCCACAAACTCTTATCTATATCAAAGATTGAATCCTATAAGGCTATAACTAACTAATAACATTATCTTCACCCAATGCAGATCAAAACCAACTATTTCAGACATAAAACCTATGAACTCATCCACAACACCATCAACAAACACACACTAAGTATTAAATTACAACCGCGGTACAACATAATGACCGCTTCGTAACAGTTTTAAAGGTTGTCACAATACCGGAAAAAATCACAACGCAAAAACCACAACATCGCGACTGTAAACACAACTTAGTACTATGACACAGACAGACACACATGGGAAATTATAAAGTTTAATTTGGGAGTGTTTGTAACAAGCCTGCATGACTCCCCTCATGCCATGTAAGAAGGCAGCCAAGAGGGTTTGGCGAGCTTCTTAGATGGCATTCAGGGAGCCAGGCAGATTCAGCAACCAACCCCATCATACTTACAGGCTACAGCAGCTTCCTGGTGATGTTCTTGTCTTGTATTTCCATGGAAGCTGGGCGTAGGGTTGAGACTGTTTAGGAGAATTTAAAGAAGATAAAGGAAGCAAAGGCAAAGGCAAAGACGAAAACAAAGGAGCAAAGGCGGCAGCAAGCGCTCTATTAAACTTTTTCCTTTTGGTTTTGGTCAATACAAAGACCCTATTTGCCTATTTGGAACAAACAGTTGATTCCATGCATAAAAGCCAAAAGGCACTTGGGTTTTACAGGCACCCTTCTTTGGATTTTCTGCCCTCATTTCATTACCTCACACTTTCATCTTGTCTTTTCTAATGCTTAACTAATGTTTAAAGTTTTGATAATAAAAAAACAGATGTTTAAAGATTTATATATTCATGCCGTGATGATATTATTATTATTTTTTCGCATCAAATTTTAATAATATCTTTGTGATTCGAATTTTAACGGTATAAAATAATGGAGGTTGATTATTAGTGGTAGGAGAGTAGGATTAGGGTTAGGCGTAGAGAGACAGAAAGGTTAGCGGGAGTTTCCATGGTGGGAAGACAGTACAACCAAAAGGAATTAATAAGACAAAGGCATTGTTGTATTCTTCTTTAATGAATGAATACAACTTTTCAGTTACAGTATTTATTTCTTTACTAATTTTACTCTTTTATTATTATTATTATTATTATTATTATTATTATTATTATTATTATTATTAAGTAACAGAGCAATCTTTTTGACGAACCAAATATCGTTTTTTAATTGAGACCACTTATTAAAATTGGTTAGTTTAAATGGTAAGGTTTGCATAATTTTTTTTCACAAAAATTGTACATCAAATTATAATTTTTTGGCTTAATACATAAATAGGTGTCCAAATTATGCTTGTAGATCACTTTTAGTGCATAAACTATTTTTAGCTTTAAATAAGTGCATAAAGTTTTAATTTTGGTTATTTTAGGTGCCTAACCGTTAACTACCGTTATTCTTATTATAAAAATAATTTTTTTATTTTATTTATTTTTAATTTAATTTTTAACTTAATTTAAAAAAAACCTTAAATTTTCCAAAACTCACAAAATGGCCCCAAATTCGAAATCCCTAACTTCCCTGGCCAAACCCGCCGCCAATGGTTTTGCTGCCGCCGGACTACCAAGATCGTTTCCCCAACCACACATCGCCGGTAAACAGAGGTAGGTGTGTCAATCGGCTTCCTAACGTCGAAAGAAGCCAAAATCGCGAAAGAAAGTCGTCGGCACACCTATCGTCAGTTATCAGCGATGGGTGGTTGGGGGAAATGATCGTGGTGGTCTGGTGGCGGTAGTGGTGGCCTCCGATGAGGTAGTAAACGACGACAACAACGGTAATTTGGGGATTTAGGTTAGGGATTTGTGACTGTTTTGTAAAGATTTAAAACTATTAATTTTTTTAGAAAATTGAATTTTGAATTTTATTTAAAAATTAATTAAAAGAAATTAAAAATTAAAAATATACCACTTATCACAATTTAATTGGCTAACAATTTTCTATTAATGGTTAGACACTTAAAATGATCAAAATTGAAACTTTAGGCACCTATTTAGAGCTAAAAATAGTTTAGGCACCAAAAGTGATCCACAAGCATAATTTGGACACCTATTTGAGTATTAAGCCTAATTTTTTTATATGCATGTCCGTCTTACAGTCAATGTTCGGGGTACGAGGCTGTCCTTCCCAACAATGTTGTCTCTAAAGTTCGAACTAAAACATATTTTTTTATACTTAATTGAACGACCCACACTATCATTATCACGTAATGAGAGTTGATAATCAAAGAAATTAGCGATCTCAGCCCTTAGCAGTTAACATTCATATCTAAAATGGTTCAAAAAACAGGCAAAAACATCAAGTCCATGTCTAAATTGCCTGACCAACACGGCTGGCAGTGGCGATGAACAACAAGGCCAGGCTTATAAATTAACACCCGAATTATAATTAAGGGAAATTAAATTTTATTAATTGAGAAACACTCTCATCTTTAGCTTTAATCAAGGTTTTTGACACTTCAGAAAGGACAGCGTATACCTAAATAAAAACAACCAAGTTTTCATAGCTGAATTGACAATAAATTTCTTTTTCTAAAAAATAAATGTAACGTTAATTTTGCACCACAGGACGGGGCTCTTGTAATCAGCATCCGGACACCCTGTGTGTGTTTTTTTGGGTCTGCAACCAGTGTCAGAAGTGAAGGACACTGGAGCAATCGTTGCTAACATGTGAGTCCTAATATATATAGGATTAATATATTATACACGGGCCGTAAAAACTTTTAATTTTCACAAACGTTTTAATTTTAGAGTTTAGAGAGTTAATTTAGGGTATATAGTTTAAGGGTTTAGATGTAGTAGTTTAGAATTTAAGGATAATTGTTTTAATTTAAGGTTTAGGGTTATAATTTAGGGTTTATAGGTTAGGGTTTAGTTTTTAGAATAATATGGTGCGGATTTGTACACATATCCCTAAATTCTAACCCCTACACCTTAACCCCTAAACCTTATACTCTAAACTAACTCCTTATATCCTAAAACTAAGGCACTTGTGGAAACTTTCAATTTCCACCGCCTGTGTATAGAATATTTATACATATATATATATATATTAAATTCTAAAAGTTAACCTTAAATTTTAAATCTTAAAACACCTAACCCTTAGAACTGAAAAGATTATATAAACTTTAATTTACACGATTTGTGTATCGAAATTTTTTCCTTAATGGAAGTTGAAACACCACATTTCACACGAGTAAACCATTTAAAAAATATAAACATATATAGATACACCTCCAGAAATTCTACAAATGAACACAGGCAAACTAAAAACAATGCATTGGTGTTGGTTTCCACAAGAGATTAATGGAAATGGGGAGGGGGAAAACCCAATGCAGACTCAAACCATGTCATTTCCTAATATTACAAACTTTATGATACAGTGATAAAACTCAGCTCAACATAATTACAATCTGCAAAAACATAGTTCTAAGGAGATCTATTTGGTTCCTATAGACGATCCGCCATCCGGTCCAGCAAGCATTATCTGCCATTTTCAAAAATAAAAACAATTCATCCAAATGGTGAAAGAGAAGAGCAGACTTCATACGTTTATGCTTCATATAGAAAAAAAATGGATTCACAATTTACATTGCAGTCGAAAGCGAATCTCCTGGCAAGCATGATGGCTGCATTTCTATCTCTCTCCGATTCGAATGCTAATACAACTGAAAACCCTTTCTTTGCTTGCCAAAACAATGCCTGGGCAGCCGCGTTTCCACCCCCTCTAACTCCACACAGCTAAAGCAAAAGCACCAAGTGTAAAATGAAAATCAAAACATAGTACTCATATTGGTGATATAATGTTTAGTGCAGCTGAAAAGGAACAATGTGAAGCAAAAGTATCCTCAAACAACAAAATTTCTCCTTTTTTTCCCTATAGCATTGAACCTAAAGCATATTTCATCAATGAGAAACTTACAAGACTTATTATACCTGCATTGAGCCGGAATAATATTCTTTGGCGATTGTTTCCTTTACATAGCTTCATCCTCATCTTTCCAACATGTAGTACATGAATAGATTCAGATGGATGATCCGCACCGTTCATTTGGGTAACAACTACCTATAAAATAATAACACAGTAATGATAAATCAAAATAAAAGGGGGATTTTTTTTAAAGTAAGATAATGTACATTGAATTCAACATCATGTTTCCGAACAAGTGCTTCCACATAGTTTCCCAAACCGGCGGCTGCTCCCCTCACAAACAAAGAATCAAATGTTTTAAATTTCAATAAATAAAGAGAAATAAAATTTCAAAGAAAAAGCTAGAATAGCAGACCTGGATCAATTGGACCGGTAGTTGTCAATACGATTAGATGGCCATCATAAGTAATCTCAACCTGCAGGATTCGACCGACATCAAAAGGCTCTGGAGCATACACTTGTTTGCTAGCACCTAGATTAAACAAGGAACAAGATTGTTAACTTGCCCACAAGAGGCAGGCATTACCACCTGTTCAGTAATCATAAACATAAAAATTAAAGTCACTCATTACCCAATATAAGTTCCTTTTTTCCACCTTCCGATGAAATACGATACCACTGAATTGAGCATTGGGAAAGTTCGGGAGCAATATCAGAGCAATGCTGAATCCGCAAACATGAACCTAAAGTTTCAGCACCAACTATTTCATACATATGAGATAAGTTTTCCTCAACTCTCTTGCTTCTTTCTAGCTGCAAAAAGAGTAATGCAAAGCAGAAGGTTAGAGAAGTTGATGTATAATTCATTTAAAAAATCAACTAGTGATGACTTTAACTTGGATAGCAAGAAACCATATGCTCAAGTGTATGTCAGATTGTTTCAATATATATAATATATGTATATTGTGAAACATGAAATCATAGCCTTCCTTTGATGTTGAACTAATTTACAATCTTATTTAAGCTGTACTTAGTTCAAACATATGAACATAGGATGACATATAAATTGGTTCAAACATTCGAAACATGCACCAGAACCCCCAACATATGAGGCCCTCTATATGCTAAAACATGAGAATTACAGATCAATGCATTATCCCAAAGATGCATAGACTTTGCTAACCTTTCAGTTTCAGACAAGGTTACTACAACAAAACACGTGCCAATATGCTAAAAGGAATGGGAAGTGAAAAAGGAATGAATGACTATTTGTGGCTCAACATTTGTACCATAAAAAGTCTTAAGAAGAACCAAGAACAAGTTAAAAATCTATGAATATCCATTCAACTATGGCAACTATAATGGCCGAAAGAAACTGATTATCAGAACCTACGAACAAAAAGGTAAAAAGGCAAACCTCCTTTTGAAGAAGTAATGAATGCTTAGACTTCTCTGCAAGTTGAATCCTTAATGCACGAAGCTCGTGTTCCATATCCATAACCTGCAAATTGCTATCAGTTTAACTCATCCACTATTTCTAACTAAAATGAATTGAAACAAGATATTGCATCAGTGTTGACAATTTAATCTGTCATGCTGCAAAACATACATGTAAGAGGATGCCTCAACAAATATTAATACAATATTAGCTTTTTTTGCAAACGTTAAACAAGTGAAAAATAAAACAGTTACAGATCTGAGGTAAACCTTGCTTGGTTGGTGCAGCATTTTGATCCGTCTAGCCTCTTGCACCTCCTTCATTAATTCTTCCAGGTCCTGAAATCCATGCAAAATATCCGATCTCAGAAAAATAATATATATATATATATATATAGAGAGAGAGAGAGAGAGAGAGAATTGCCATATTAAAAAAACACAAAGTAGAACTTGGTAAGATGAACATGAGAGGCTCACAAGAAGAAGCATAAGATTTGTACTACTTGATAGCAAAATGAAGAATCGCCTAGGCAATATATATTTTTCACAGTTAACGCAATGTGGAAAGAGCAGTCTCAGAAATATCTTGATGCATTTACCAGGTAGATCTTTAACAATGGAAACTCAATAACCAAACTTTAAGTCAATAAACAGAATATTAAAAAAAAATAATAACAAAAACCTGTTTGCCTGAAGCTCGAGACATTTGTTCTTGCTCCTGAAGGGCCTCTTCCACTCTCTGAACTGCTGCTCTTGCGCTCTCAATTTCAGCTCGAGCATGTGCTCTTTCCTCATCAACAAGTTTTTTAGCATCTTCAGAAGCCTACATGGAAGCACAATAATGCAAAAGCAAAGGTGTAAAAGAACAATTAGTGTATTCAAAGTCGGGGAAAAAAGGAATTAATTAAGAAAATAATGTATGGACCCTGGACCAGCAAAGTTAGAAGCATTTTCAGATATAATATGTAAATATGCATCCTAAAAAAATAATAATAACTTATTATGAAATCCAAAAAGAGGGATGGTACATCATCTAGGATTTATCATAAGCTGTATTACCTGCTTGAGGAAATTTGCTAGTTTCTTCACTTCTGTCTTCTCTTGAAGCAACTCCTCTTCTCTTTGAGTCAGTTGAACTGCCAGAGCCTCCACCTGGGGAAGCAACCACAATTAAAGGTCATTATTTTCTCACTTGAAGTTAGTAGGCAATATATATATTAAACAAGAAATCTAGAACATTATTTCCTCTATGCATCAAGACTAATAGCAAAATTCTATTACAGGAAAACATAGGAATGCAACTTAAATACTAGCAATTAACTTTCAAAACTATACATCTGGCAAATCACTGATATATTCAATGGTGGAAAAGAAGTCTAGAACACGAACCATAACGATAGCTTCCTCTACATCATCCTTGTTTCTTCCAGCTACACGCCCTTTCAAAGATTCAAGGGCATCTCTAAGCTTCTTCAAAAGGACATGTTTCTCCAATGAAGCCGCCTCTCTGAGTCTAGCCTGAATCCATTGAACAACTACCTTATAAATTTGTTCAAATAGCAATCCTATGTTCAAAAAAAAAGTTGATCTAATATGAGGCAATTTAAACAAATAATTTTCAGTCTATCTAGAATAGTAATGCAATGCATAAATAAATTAATTTGGAATGAAGTTGACCTCTTCAGAAAACTTAGCAGCAGCAGCTAGCCCCTTCTCGAATTTACTAGCGAGGTCGCGAACAGAGAGGCGATTCTGCTGCTCCAATAACAAGGCGGTCTCGCGTGCAACAACCTCCTTCATGGTCAAAACTTTAGGGCCTTCTTTGATATCCACAATCTGATTATTTGCCCCAATTTTGTAATTGGGAAAACGATTCGAAGCAAATATCACATCAGCTGAAACTGCTTCCTTTTGCATAGTATTGCTGAACTCACGACTTATCCTCGTCATTGTCCCAACTCCCAAACTTAAAACTCTGTGGAAGGAATTAAAATTACTACAAAAGATTTGAAAATGGAAAATTCAAGATTAAAAAAAACAACAGCTTGAACCAAAATGAGGGTCAGTGTTAACCAACTTAATTACTTCGATTTGGTAGTTTAATAAACTAATTAACAACTAATAACAACCAATCTTAATCAGGTGATTTGAAGTTTGGTAATGAAGCAGAAATAAAACAAAATAATCGTTCAATCATGCCCAAATACTAACAAGAGATAGAATTTATAGATTTTTTTTTAAAAAAAACTCTAAACTCTAAACCAAAACAAAACAAAAGAAGAAGAAAAAAACACCACTTTAAACCAGTGCAAAGAAGGGAGAGAATAGTAAATGGTTACCTGAATTCTGAAACTCTAGTTCAAGACAAAAAATTTAAAAAAGGGAAATTAAATGGAGGAATTAGATTGCTGGATCAGCTGAGATGAAAATGAAGAGAAGGTTGAGGAATGTGTTATAAATTCAATATGATATAAATAGTTGAGGAAGAAAACAGAAATATAGAGAGAAAGAGAATACACGACAAAGTTTTTCTATTTTATTTTGGGCTACTTTTGAACTTGCTGATCTTAGCTTTGAATCATATTTTTTAAAACAGTTTAACCCTCGATGTTTTATTTTAGATCAAAATAATCTTTTTGCAGATGAAAATTGTTAATCAACTGATAATAAATAACTTGAAATGACGTAATAAATATATATGACAATGCACGCGGTGATAATAGTATTATTCTGTCATGTCATTTTAAATTGTTTATTGTAAGTTGAGTAACAATTTTTTTTTTGCATTATGCCTAAACTAAACATGGTGCTGTTTTTAAAAGTGTTGCATCAGGGTATAGATGTATGAAAAAAACACCGACCATACCTAATTGAGAAGAGCCGAACACGTGAATTATTGAGTAACAATTGTTTAAAAGTGCTGTTTTTATATTGTTTATTGTAAGTTGACTTTATTTAGTTTATCTTCAAGTAACGGGCAGCAAAATCTTGATCGGTACTTGGTCAAAGCCAGCCAAGCGTGGACACATCATTCATGTGAATTATTGGGTCCTTCCTTGTGTTTGTTTTCCCTCTCTTTTCTATTCAAGTTAGAAATTTCATAACTCGGTATAATTCATCCATGATACTAATAAACTCATTCTTGAATGGGTTTTGTCGTTTCTAGACCCATTCATAACGATCTTTTTGGAGTTTTTGGAGTTTATTATTAATATTCGACTTATTGGTCAATTAATTTAAATCAGATTTTGTTAAAATTCATTACGAAAGCGATGGTTTTAATTTTTTTTTTCATTTTCAGGTTTTGGATTATAGGTCTTCTCCTTTCTTTTTGAGGGCTGGTTTTCTAATGTTTGACTAGTGCTTTAGTTTTGTTGGTTTGACTTTGTTGAGGCTATCTCGTTGTTTTATTGTGAATATTATAATGTGTACTTTTTTTATTTAAATTTTTATCGAGACACATATTAATATCATTTTTTATCAAAAAAATCTAACTGATCGTGAATAGGAGGTCCAGACCATAGACATCACATGTTTTGCGAGAAGGCAATAGAGTTGCACGAGACGGTGGTTCGGATAGGTGGATTTCAATTTTCCGCCAAATTCTAATTTAAACATTTTGCATGATGATTGCTCTTAATTAAGATTTAGTTTAAATTGCCCTTTTGATTGTCAAAAAATAATCATCACTTTTATTCAAATGAAAATAACAATCAATCACTTGTGTTTAAGGTGGTGGATGAAAAACGGACCCAACCTAATTGCACGAACCAACTTGCTTCGGTGTTTAAGGGAACGGCTGTTCTTAAAGATCACAGGTTTGAACTCCAGCAGCTGCAGCATGGTGATTGAGCATACATTCTCAAATGATTGAGAGTATATTCAGAACAAGCCTCCCCAAAGTCAAACCCAAGCTTTCTCAGTTCAAAAAATTCACACACAGTCCAATCTAGTGAGATTTATCATTTATGTGTCCAATCTCAATCCACCACCTCCTTTAGCCCACACATAATCTCTAAAAATATATCTTAAAACTCATTTAGCATGATCATGTTCAGTCCATATCCAACTCTTATGAACATTTCTGTAACTGTTATGACTTGTGACAAACTACAGCTCTGCAGGATGAGTCATCATCTATGACCCACAGACTCATTTCTTGAAGCTGTTTCTGAATGGTATCCATATCCAACTCTTTATCCCAGTAAACCACCTTTTTATTGGTCTCCATGGTTCGATTGAGATTCCGGTTACCGAATTTCATGCCAAGGCTTTTATCCTCGATCCGCTTATATCTAATCCCCTTCTGTTCCAAATGTTCTCTCATTACAGATGCAAAATTTTTGCTGCCTCTTGGCGGCGAAACTTTATCCACCATAACTGCAATATCATGCAGAAAAGCATCAGTCCAAAATTTGTGAGCAGAAGGTGAGTTCTTGACAAAGAAAAGGTCCAAGCTCTCTCCTGCATAGAAGTTGTCTGTCGGATGAAACAGGTCATTATTGACAAAAACCATGTCTCCATCCAAAACCCAAGTATTATAACCAAATTCTAAGCTTTTTTTGACAACATAAGCCTTCGATAGAATCTCCTTCATAAACCTAGAATTTGACTCTTGGATTCTCAATGATTCAGATGATCTGATATTGTTGAGGAATCGGTCTGCATCAATCACCGGATGTCCCCTTCGAGCAAGATCAAACAGAAAGTCGGTTGCAGGACCGATGAAAATGTAATTCCAAATATTTAGCCTCTCAAAGTGGCATAGAAGGTTTGTAGCAACTGTCTCCGGCACCCCAAATATGCTGACAAGCAAAACGGTTTCCTTTGCCTGCACAGAGGGAAGAATAGACCCCAGATCATTCAAGCACCTTACCATTCTTCCCGGAACTACTTCCCTGAAACAGAAATCATACCACTTCATACTACTCAAAGATTTCATTTCTCGAAATTGGGAATCAAAAGAATTTGCATCCAATAGTTGAGAATCTGGCCCTGCTGTTTTCCCATAGTTAACACCAACATCCCTGTGAGAGACACTAAGTGATTTCTCATCTGGAAACTTCGTGTAGATATTAAAATAGCCACGAGAATGAATAAATTTTATGAACCAAGGAGTCCATATTCTTTCTCCCATTTTTTTGTACCAACCAGTGGTGACCTGTATATAGTTTCTAGATTTTATTAAATTGAAAATAAACACCAAATATATGAACAAGGAAAGACGAAGAAAAGAGCTAAAACAACAAAAATTTACCATCCCATCAAGAAATGGCTTAATGTTTTTCGCCTTGTGATCATCATACCACAACCTAAACTCTTTCCAAGGCTTTGGAAAGAGAAGCTGGCCCCAAGTGCCAACCAGTTGGTAGAAGAAAAGTCCCGAGGTGCTCTCCAGCAGCATCTTGTTCCCATGTTTACCTGGGGAAGCAAGCAAATACTGAAGGAACATAGAAATTTCTATAAGAAGGGGATGTGCTTTTTATTGAAAATAATGTTGTTTTCATAGCACTTTCTTCTTGCAGGATAGCCACAATGTTTACGACACGGACAAAGACAAGAAGCATAAGCAATTTACAAGCAGTGGATTGATTGCCCTAGCTATTTCCAACAGCGGAGGCAGCTCTATCTACCAGATAACTAAATCTTCTAAAACTGAACAAATAATTAAATCTAATATCAATTTATGGTATAAATTACTCGGTATAAAATAAAATGGTGTATTGTGACCTAAGACAGATAACTAAATCTAATATCAATTTATGATGAAAATTTTCATTACAGAACCTATGACAAAGCTTCAATTAGTATGTCCAATTTATCTTCTTCTTTTTTTTTTCAAATTTTTAATATAAATCCAATCATCACTACACTAATTTATATAAATAAAAATTAAAGGCAACTTCAGAATTGTTCATCAAACAATAACAGTGATTCACTTCCAACCAAGCACAAGGAAAAGTTCCACTTAAACTATAAAGAAAACGGAATCCAGAAGAAGAAAAAGAATACCTGGAACAAACCTTGGGCGCTGAAGGGAAGCTCCATAAACATTAGGACTAAAATTGGAAGCATTGTAATAAAAATTCAAGATCAAAGCTTTCAGATACTTAAAATACAGAGGAGAAAGCTCCAAATCATCTTCCACAACAAAGGCGAACTCATCATCAGAAGTAGGCCACCAGGCTTCTAACCATTGAGCCTGAAGACCCACATTGGTGGTTCTGTAATGAACGATCTTTTGACCCCATTTCCACTCAAACCCATCAACAAACCGCAGAATTCCAAGCGACTCCATAAGTTTGAGGTCGACGTCAGATTTAGATTGGTTTGGGAAATGGTCGATGAAGATGTGGAGGTGGACTGGGAGGTCGGGGTCGTAGTGGGCTTTGGAAAGGGAGGTGAGGCAGCGGGTGAGGGAGGCGAGGCGGTTAAAAGTGAGGACTTTGATAGTGAGGGAAAAGGTTGGGGTGGCGGAGGCGGAGGCGGCTCTGGTGGTGGCGATAGAGTGGGGATTTAGAGGAAGTGTTTGGGTAGAGATGGAATTCGGGTGAGGGGAGTAAAGGAGGAGGAGGATGCAAAATGCAAGGAGGAGGAGGAAAGGGACGAAGTGTTTCTTCGGAGGGCCCATTTTCTTTAGGGATTACAACTTTGGGAAATGATTTGGAGAATTCATAGATCCCTCTCTGTCTTTGTACAACTCTAGAAAAAGCTCCGTGTGGGGGTGGCAATGGCGGATTCTGGTTGGATACCAATATCTATGATCCAAGACTTGTGTTTTGAACAGTCGAAACAGATTTGTGTTTTGAGATTTCAAGAGTGGAGAATTGGAAGTGGATAGGTAAAGCTCCGTTGAAGAGGATAGCAGCCGGGACCGCTGATATTGGCGGTGGAGTTGGTTGCTTGCAGCGGTGGAGTAACAGTAAAAGTTGCCGCATTGGTACAAATATACCATCGATATATGTTTGGTGTGAAAATTAGAAATAAAACAGCCTGTGTACGAAATTATGAAGCCACTTTGGGTCTTAGCAAAACCTGGAAAGGTTCTTTTGGGCTATGGCCCAGAAAAGAAGGCCAGTATCAACCAACTATGAAAGGAAAAAAAGTTTCAGGATTAAGGGAATTGAACCCGACGTGAATCGAACACGCAACCTTCTGATCTGGAGTCAGACGCGCTACAATTGCGCCACGGATCCGGATGTTGTAAGCATTTACTAAATTTGTTTATTAAAATCAAGCTCAGTCGAGGCAACCTTCTGATTTATAACATTCCTTTCCCTAGAGTCTCCCCTTCCCCTCTAGGTAAAAATAGAAGTAGTATTTGTAAAAAATATATATATATAAATCAGTTCAAAAAATAATTTATTCTTTCATGTTCTCATTATTAAAGTATTATATAAGTTTTAAATTAATAATTCTTTTTGCATAGGTCTATATATACATTTATATAGTTATGTTAAATTTGATGACATGCTCTATTACCATTTTTATAGTATTTGACATATTTGATCAAATTTATATTACCGTTTTTATAGTAGTTTACATATTTGATTAAATTTATATTTTGTATTACTTTGTCAGAATTAATTAGAATAAAATTAGTTTATTTAACCTTGCCGTAAATTAATATAATAATCAATATAGAAAATATGTCAACAATTTTAATTCGTTTTCGAAGCATTACGAGAGAATCTATCGGTATTCTTAAAATTCGGATAATTTTATAAACTATGAGCTGCACCAGGTTAGAATAGAAATGAAAGAGGGGATGAACGTGGCAATCGATGGGATAAGCACGTGAACGATAGATTAGGTGGCACATGCACAGCCATGAAACATGCACGGAATATGCTGCCACCGACACCAGATTTACTTTCACATGATGTCCATTTTTTAAAAATATATTCTTATATTACCATTTTCTCATTTTTTTTCTCTCTAAAAATTTTGTTTTCTTCTCTGTTAAAACTGTCTCACCTAATGGCTTTCGTGTTATCGGTTGAGTTTTTTTATTTATTGTATATAAATAAAATTATTTTCTTTTGATGAAAAATTATTCGTGCCTTTTTTTTGTTTTTTTAAGTCATTTTATATTTGTTTTTTTGTTTATTTTTGTGAAAGCAATATTTGCTGTTATGATAATTTAGTGTTCGTGTAATAATATTATCAAGCTTTTTTAGTCACAAGACAATCAAGTCTAATATTTTTCTGACTTTTTTATGATAATTTGTCGTTAGGTCAAAAATTTGCAGCAAAAAAAAAAGGGTAATTGTTCTATACACAAGCGCTTGTGGAAACTTTTTTACACAAGCGCCTTAGTTTTAGGGGTTAGGGACTTCGTTTAGGGTTTAAAATTTAGGGGTATAAATGTAGTAGTTTTGAATTTAGGGATTGTTGATAGAATTTTGGGTTTAGGGTTAAAATTTAGGGTTTATAGGTTAAAACCTAAATCCCCACCCATATTACCCTAAAACTAAACCCTAACCCTAAACCCTAAATTCTAACCCTAAACCCAAAATTCTAAACATGAACCCTAAATTCTAAACCTTTACACTAAAACCCCTAAACTCTAAACCCTAAACACTAACCCTAAACCCTATAATTGAGGCGCTTGTGGAAATAAAAAATTTCCACCGCCAGTGTATAGGATATTAATCCAAAAAAAAATTGATTTGTAGAATTTTAAAAATATATCTTTACTGAATTCTTTGGAATATGAGATGAATTTTTTAGAAAAGAAAAACGTTATAGTTTATCTTTGGCAAAATGACAAAAGATGCCCCAAACGTTTGCATGTTTTATCATTTAGCCCCCTATTCTTTCTTTTGGTCCAAATATACCCCCAACGTTTGTTTGTTTTGTCATTTGGCCCCTATTCTTTCTTTTGGTCCAAATATGCCCCCAACGTTTCATTCGTAGTCCAAATATGCCCTCAACGTTTCAATTTGGTCCAAATATGCCCTCGTTAGATGTAAACTGTCAGTCAACTGACGTTCAACAGCTGATGCTGACTGGACTTGCCACGTATTAAGATCTGCTGATGCCACGTCAAAATTTTTTTATAAGCCGTTGATCGTCAGTTAATTGACAGTTTACATCCAACAGGGGCATATTTGGACTATGAATGAAACGTTGGGGGCATATTTGGACCAAAAGAAAGAATAGGGGGCCAAATGACAAAACAAGCAAACGTTGGGGGTATATTTGGACCAAAAAAAGAATAGGGGGGCAAATGACAAAACATGCAAACGTTGGGGGCATCTTTTGTCATTTTGCCTTTATCTTTCACGTTCTTTTGCTTTTTTATATTATTTGTTTATCTTGATAAATATTTATGGTTTAGAACGTGTTTACATTTTGTAATGCTTAAATTTAGTCGTGGATAAAGTTATTTAGGGTAAACTACAATAGATGTCACTTAATTATGGGTAAAATTATATTTGGGTCATTCAATTATGGGTAAAGTTACATTTGAGTCACGCAATTATTAAAGGTTACATTTGAGTCACTCAATTATGGGTAAGGTTACATTTGGGTCAGCCTTCATATTTAAAAAATACATCAATTTTATAAATTTTTTTCTTCCAAATCACTTGTATACCTTGTTAACACGAGGGTATTTCATTTGAAATTGTTAATTAATCTAATACATAAATTTATATATATTTTTGAAATATGAAGGGTGACCCAAATGTAACCTTACCCATAATTGAGTGACTCAAATATAACCTTTAATAATTGGGTGACCCGAATGTAACTTTATCTATAATTGAGTGATCTAGATGTAACTTTTTATAATTGAGTGATCCAAATATAATTTTACTCATAATTGAGTGACTTTCATTATAGTTTACCCAGTTATTTAAAGATGGAATTCAATCACAATTTGATTTAAATAAGAACTAAACACTAAATATACTTTTTATCATTAAAAAATACAAGGCTGACACGTACGGACGGCAGTACCATATTTTTACTTCCTCTTGGATTTGTTTGAACTGCATCCCATTTCCATGGCATTAACTATGATAAGTCCGATAACTTATCGTTTTTTTCTTGTGTGTGTGAGTGCGAAATGAGATAATTATACTTTATTTGTGTTATTATTAGTTTGTATTATTGAACCTAATAATTATATTAGTAAAAAAATGGATAATATTTATTCTAAGAAACACAAATTTAAATTATTTTGTTCATAAAGTATATGTACATTGTTAATAAATTAAAATTATGTATAAACAAATATTACATTGTAATCACATTTGAACTATTTTAAAAAATAATTTATATTATTAAATTTTAGTATTCTTATGGGAAAAAAGTTCAAATGTCAACAATTTTGTGTCAAGTAACATGTTACGGGAATTATAACTCTTCATTATCAACATAAGGAAAGCGACATTTTTTTTAATTTTTCAAGATATTCACCGGAGTGAATAAATAATTAATTTTTTATGTTCTTTTAGTCTATATAAAAGACAATCGTTAGCCACAATTTTTAAAATTACATCTTGCTTAAAACAAGAATCGAACTTTCGACCACAATTCCTTCTACTCTTTTTGATATATTGTTTATAACTTAATTATATTATAGAGAAACAAAAAATCTTAGAAAACGTCTCAAGTCGGATTTATAATTTATTTTATTTTCTTTTCATGCCATATATTTTTCTCTAACTGTTATATCATGAGTATACGTGTTGTATTGGTCCGGTTTGGTCCAATTCAAATGAAAAATGAAATACTAATAAAAAATATATTTTTGTTTAAATTATAAGAATATATAAATGTACAAGTCGTTGAACTTGGACAAAATACATATTATCTTGGTCCAGTTTGTCCAATTTGAATCAAAATAAATAATGAAAATTATATTTTCGTTTAAATTATAAAATACATATTATTTTTATACAATAATTAAACCATTTATAATCCCTTCAAATCATCAAATCAGGTACAATCCTCTTAATTTTGTTTTAAACCCAACGAATGGGTGCAAAAATTATAGTTTGTATTAAAAACAAAAGGTATGAATATTGAATACTGAATTCAAGCTTTAAAAAATATTTGTTCCAAAGCTCATTGTCAGCTGTCACCCTATAAACAAGATTTATCGAATCAAATTCGGTGCAAAATTTGAATAAGATTCAGAACGAATCATGTTATTTATAAAATTAAAAAATATTAAAAATATAATTTCCAATTGTACATTATATTAGGAATATATAACATATAAGTATTTTTAAACTTAAATAATTTTATTTTTTATTATCATTGTTAATAGGTTCATTAAATCCCAACAAACTTTGACAGAAAAAAATGAAATGCGGTGAAATAATTTATATTAGGGGTAGAGGGGGACGCATGATTTTATATTAGAGTGGACGAACTTATAAAATTTCATGGGAGACGAACATATAAATCTTTAGGATGGGCGAAAATAAAATTTCAATTAAAAATACATAAATTATTTTTGAAACAAATTCTAAATCATATATTAATTTCATATTTTTAGGCGGGCGACGAGTCCTTCCGGCACCTTTGGGTCCATCCGAATAATTTTATCGTTATGTGTGGTGGTGGTTTAATTATTGTTCCAAGTGCCAATCCAATCAATTTGGTTGTTATTCTTGTCCTGTCACGAATTCATATTACATGACTTACCTACTATATAAGACACATTTTTTTACCAGTTCTTCGTGGCTTTACCTGATTAATTCGAATCGATATGCGTCCTATACTTAATTTTAATTGTTACCTTTTATGTAAGACACATGCATTGTTTTTTTCTTTCCCGGTTTCTTTGAGTTTTATTTGATTAGTTCGAATTGACCACGTCGTAAATTTTATTTTAGTAGGTGAGTTTCTCAGTAAATTTTTTTATATACACAGTACCTCAAACTCGAAAAATATTTAAGCGATAGAACTCGAAAAAAAAATAATTTTAACTTGTACGTTGAAACTGACTCCTGTAAAGTTTAGTTTTATTGTTGCGGATAATTAGTTTGGGATCTACTATTTTAGTTGTCAAGTTCAAATAATGATTACAATTTATATGTTTTGGAAAGCACATTTATCTAAAAGTCTAGGTGGACGTGATCAATAAAGAAGTCGGTTTTTATGGAGGCAAAATTATTCTTAAAACCCAAAATTGATTTTGTGATATAATTATTTTTAGGCATATATAAATTTCAACCTTAAGAGTAAGTAATTATTAAATTTAATCTGGATGTTTCTTCTTTTGAAAGAATTTGAATGGGTTATTAAATCAAGGATCTGTAGTGTTAATTTATACAATTGTTTTTAAAATACGATGTATTTTTTTTAATCTAAATACAAAGTATATCGTTAGGTGTGATTTCGTGATTCGAAAGTCTAAAGAAATTTAAACTAAAATCACATTATAAAATATGTGTTTATAAAGATATGGGTATATATTTTTTTATAAATAATGTGTATATATATAATTTCATTCACACGGTGAGTAAATCAATTCTAGCACTAATTATTTCAGTGGTTGAACTGATGAAATCAATATTGCTGCATTTAAATGATAACAATTAATTTGATCATATGCTATGGAATATGGATGAAAATGGAGGGTGTAAATTGGTGATGTTGCAGTGCACATGATAAAATAAAACTAATGTACTTCACATGATGGACCGGAGTGGTGTTGGGCAATTACATCTTTTAAATTTTTAAATTTTCGTATATTTAAAAAAATATTTTATAATAACAGTTTAATATGAAATTTTTATAAATTTTAAATTCTTATATAATTTTATTTAATATAAAAATTGGTACATAAAATATTGAGTACATCCCGTATTTTACCGGCAGGATGATATATCTGCACATTTCCATATCCATATCCATATCCATATGCTCATGTATTTTCATTTATAGAAGTCTTCCCCAGTAACCTTCAAGGCAGTATTTTGATAAAAAAAAAACCTTCAAGGAAGCATTATTCCTTTCTTATCATTTACTCAGCTGTTAGAAAAAAAAAAATAGGGAAACCATTCTAGTAATTCCATGCAAAAGTCAGGGCTACATATAAAAATCACAACTTTAGCTGTTCCATAGATTTTTAAAGGTTTCTCTACAGTCCACAAGAAACCATTGCCGAAACCCAAGAACCATGGGACACAGCTCTGGTTATTACAGGACTTCAGTTCTGCAATTCTTCACCATTGTTTCCTGTCTTCTGGTCCTCTCGTTTTCAGGTTCTGCCGCTGCTTACAAGAACTACACGGTCGGTGATTCCCTCGGCTGGTTCGACTCCCTTGAAAAGCCTGAAGTTAATTACCAGAAATGGGCTGATTCCAAAAACTTCAGCTTGGGAGATTTCCTCAGTAAGTCACTTTTATGGATTAATAGACGAAAAATCATTTCAACCCAAATATGGAAATGTTTTGAAAAGTTTTAAAGTTGGGAGATCTTTAGTTCATGAAAGCTCCATTACTTGATCTGTTATAGATTTGTTTTGATTTCTTTCAACAGTTTTCAATACGGATAACAACCATTCGATAATCCAAACGTACAATTTCACCACATTCAAGCTCTGCGACTACGATGACGCTCTTCAAAACGACACGGTTCAATGGTCGGCGGCGGATCCGTCGTCCACGGCGCCTCATCCAATCTATGTAGCGGTCCCTTTGCTGAAAGAAGGGATGACTTATTTCTTCTCCAGTGACTACGACGGCGAGCAATGCAGCAATGGTCAGCGTTTCAAGGTAAACGTGACCCACGGCCAAGGTTTGCCCAAGAGTTTAGAAGATCCGCCGGATGATGCGCCGGCGCCCAACAGTCCTGATTTCGGGAGCGATGAGTCCGCCCCGGAGACCATCGTGCCTGCCAACTTCGATCATCCCATTGAAGAGAATAGTGATAAGGATGAAGGTTCTGGTTCGGGAGCGATTTCTTTTGACGGTAGATTCAATGTGTTCCTAATGTTGTTACCGGTTGTATGCGTAATTTTAATGCTTTGATTTCCTTTCATTTTATCATTTATACGATTTTAGTAGTGATTTGCGAGCGTACGAGGTGCTTAGGATTTGGTATATTTGGTTTTTGTAAAATAGCAAAATTAGTAATATAATACCAATAATTCATATCATGTTATTTATTAATCATTATTTTCTATTAACTTTTCTAACAACATTTTTTAAATTGAATTATATTCAATAGTGACACGATTAAAAAAACTACACCTCAAACATTAAAAGTTTAGTGTAAAATAAAAAATACAATAAAACTTAAGGGTGTGAAAGATGTTAAAATATCAAACCTAACACTTTCAGAAAAACTTAAAAAAACTCTTGAAATTAAATTCAGAAAACTATTACTTTGCATTGAGTGCTCTTTGAAAAAAGTAAAATTCTTTCGCTACTTGGTCTTGACGCATCGACACAACCACAAAAAAAGGAATCATGACATGTACAGTCTGGTCTCCTTCATTGACAAGAAAGTTTGATGATACTCGTCACCCGAACTCTAAACTATTAAGAGATAGAGTAAAACTTTCATAAAAACAGACAAAAGAACTGCCATACAAACAGATAAAAGAACTGTCATACAAACAGATATTATATAAACCTGGCAAAGTAAAATAAAAAAAATAAAAGAAACATAAAATTAAATTTCTTTAGTAGAAATAAATTTTATTTATGTACATAATCAGTAAAACGGTCAATAACCGCTATTGATGAAGAAAAAATGGTACAAATTTTCTAACAACATTTAACATTAAATGTTTGGTATGAAATTTAAAAATATTACAATTTGTGTATGAAATTATGAACCCGCTTTGGGTCTTAGCAAAACTTCGAATGGTTCTTTTGGGCTACGGCCCAAAGATGATGGCCAATAAATATTAAACCTACTTTGAAAGGAAAATCATTTTTCGGTTTATGGAAATTTGAACCCGACGTGAATCGAACACGCAACCTTCTGATCTGGAGTCAGACGCGCTACCATTGCGCCACGGATCCCGATATCTTAAGTATTAAAGTATAGGATTTTGTTTTCAAATTTAAAAGTAAAGCTTTACCGGCTGTCATTCATCAAACCAGAAAATGAAAATAAATAAATTTGTGCAACACAATATATGTATTAAATATATATCTTAAAAAATCTATACTACTATTTTTATTATTTAAATCAAGACTAAATATACAGTCAAGATTTAAAAAGTCATTTTAAATAAAATATTTTATTTTCCATTAATTATTATCATCTTCCTAATTAATAATTCTCTCAGCCGATTAAATCCAATTTTACTGTCAACGATATCTTCTTTCATTTTTTAATACTTTTGCAATAAATCCAAAATAAATTCAGAATCAAAGATCATCCTCTTACTCCAAAAAAAAACAAACTCATCAGCTTTCAAATATCACATTTCTATGTTCAGGCTTGAACACACATAAAATGAACAATACGAGCATTCTTAATCACAGACCAATTAGTAAATCACTTGTATACATTGATACTGAATTTATAAATCTGAAAATTTTAACTAAATTATCGTAAAACCTGTTATGGGAATAAAATAAAAAAGTGGATTAGCTATATAAATCAAAGATTGGGAGAAAGAGAGCAATTTGAATTTATCTCTCTTCTCCATTTTGTTGGAGAATAAAAACACTAATAATTCTCATTGCCTGTAAATTATTATCAATGCTTTCCAAACACTAATATAACATGGAAAACAACCATGGCTGTTCAATCCTACACAAGAATGAAGATATTGGAGCAAAACAAGAACATTAAAACAACAACAACATGAAACGAAAAAGATCAAATACATTTACACTTGGAGACATGGGTGACTCGAATGTTCATTTCACTTCTTTCATGTCCTCTTCAGTTTTCCAGACAACATCTTCCAGACAGGTTGAAAGGCTTTTGTAGAACTGCAGAGAAAAAAAAACCAAACATTTAATCCCCAGCAAATAAATAATCCCCAGACATGGATATTTAAAGACAAGCAGACCGGTTTGTAAGAACACTCGTGTGATATCATAGAGATGACCTAAGGACTAATCTAAAAACTATGACGGGAACCGATGTCACTCCGAACATTCTGTCCACATTTAACCAACTTTGTTTTCAGAGAAAAAATGTAGTTCCTTTTCCATCAGCATGTCACGATGAGCAATCAATCATTGGGGGGGGGACTATCTTACTTCGTAACCAATGATAGGCCATTACACAAACTCGGAAAAACACTATAAGCATAGAATTGCAGGGTACCTTGTTGAATTCCAATGTGTCCCCCTTTGCTTTCCGGACCTCGACCATATATAAACAAGGTGCCACTTGAAATATCTGATTCACAAAACAAACAGTTTGATCAGTACAAAATATAAGCCAAGCTTTAAACAAAATGTCACTTTAACTGTAAGTTACCTCTGTGGCGACATTAAGGTTCCCTTTCCTTCCTGCTTTCAGATTCTCGAGTCTCATCTGCATAAGACAATACAACATAAATATATTTTTTATATATACACATTTGATAATTACCTTCATTATATTTATATCGTGTAGGATTTGTTCACCTTGTAGTTTCTCTTGTGGACATCAAATCCCAGAGGCTTTGCAGCTTCTTCGATTTTATGGATAATCTCATTAGCAGGACATTTAGATGTAAACCTTGTTTCCTTCTTAAACCCCTGCAGAAAATAGAACCACCAACAGTTAATTTTAGTACGAAACTCTATTTTCTAATTTGTAAACCTCTTAAAGTTTGCTACTATAGCCCCATCTAGATTATGCCTTCTAACCAACTAATTTTGTTGTGGCCTACTGATATTTTTAATAAGCCAAAACCTCATTTCGATTATTAATATTAGTAGCCAAAACTTCTAAACAGCCAGCATGATATAATTAAACATCTTTCTCGAGCAAAGGTATATGTCTGCTTTTAAATCAAACAATTTTTCGACAACCAGTCACATTCTAGTTCATCATCCGAAACCTTGGAGACCTATTGATCCAATATTAGAAACACTTGATACTTTCATAACCCATCTTTATAAACTTCTAAATCAAGGCCAGATTGTTATCGGTTTTGATAGCCTATCATACTGTGGATTTCAGATTTCTGTTCTGATGATATTAAAGTCGTGCAAAGGAAAGGTAACCACCAGGGTTTGATTGGTCATATAAAAAATGAAGTTGAGAAAACGAGCAGCCCCTTAATATACAAACCTCTTCTGCATCAAACAGATTCTCGAGGTTTAACCCTTTTGACATAGAAATTAACTCAAAAGCGTTCATGGCTGTTGGTTGTTGTTCTCTCCTTTCCGTCACATGGAGCTCCTGTTACATAACCAACACTTAGAACTTATTAAGACGAAAACTTAAAGAAGCACCAAATAAAACACCAGCTTCTACAGTATGTATATGTCAATTGTTCTATAAGTTAGAGAAAGACCGCATCAACTTACTTCATAATCCTTAAAAACAGCTTCAACGTCATCTACATTTGTATCGTCTTTCTGCTCGAAAACAGGAGGCTTGTAATCCTTTTTAAACCATTCATCCTTCAAAATTTCAGGAATCGTAATGCGCTGCAACATAAGAAAGAGATATGTAGGCATTAGAATCACACCAAGCAGAAATGATTACAGAAAAACAAGACAAACAAGTTAGTTAAGGAAAATAATTTCCTAACATTAAAGGCCAACATATGCATGACTACATGCAAGCAGAGATGAACCTTAAAGCCGAACCCTCCTACTGGGAATTGGGAAAGGCTTTTTTATTTATTTGTTTTGTAGTTGTAATTAAAGAAATTAGTCGTTTTCTTACATATACTAGTAGTTGACATTGTCATACATAGATAAATACCAAGGGACCATCAACTTCAAATTCGGAATAGATGATCGATATAGATGGACAGTAAACTCCATTGGTGGATTTGATGAAAAATGAATCACGAAGAAAGATACAGAGGCACAGTGTAGTTATATTCCCTTAGAAAATATATGCATACCACAAGTTAGATATCTTTCAGAGGGGGAAAGAGGAAAAAGAGAAAGAGCAGATAGGATTATACATTTTTAATATCCATTCTGCAGATTTCTCGGACTCCATCTCCCACGGTAATGTCCGCTATCAAGGAAAACGTGTTAGACTATATTATTGAAGATGGAGGGGGAAAAGACAAAACAATAAAAACATAGATTTATAAACCTCATGCCTACATCATAAGGAACAATGTTTCAGGAAAATCTGTATTTAACAGAATCATTATACATTCAGTAAGAACTTAACCAATCAACTTTTTTATAGGACATTCTTTTTGTGTCAGCAAGAATTTATCTAGTTTTAGAAGCTTTACTTAGCATAGTAATATACAATATTATCTCTCTTGCCATATCGGAATCTTTATCCCCTTTCCTATTTAGTTCACACAGAATTTAGTCTTGAAGCCTGAAAAACATTCATGCATAATAACTTACAGTCATTGGGTTTGGATCCAAGATTCGAGTTATAAATTTCATCGCGCTAAAAGATAGCCAAGGGGGACAAGTGAATTCAGCTGCAGATATCTGTACATCCAGAAAATCAGTGTGAAAAACAGGCAACAAGTAACCATGGATAATTGCAACATGCATTAACGAAATGCACACCTTTCTGTACAGGTTCATAAGATTAGAATCATCGAAAGGCAAGTAACCTGCAAGCAACACAAAGAGTATCACTCCACACGACCACAAGTCTGCAGTTGCCCCATCATAGCCTCCATCATCGAGGACCTATGTATAGGAAGAGAAAAATGTTAAATAACTGCGGTTCCTAAGGGGTTAACAAATGATGGAAGAAAAATTAGCGTGCTTAAAAAACAATTGTACGCACCTCAGGAGCAACATAATTTGGTGTTCCACATGTAGTGTGCAGGAGACCATCATCCTATAAATTCAACTTCGGATTAGAAATATTTCTGAATGTTCTAAAGTCATCAAAGACGCACAGAGACAGAACCGGTCTTATACATTTACAGAATCAGTTACATCAGGATTCAGGACTCAGGAGCTTAAAAACTTACATGAATGTTTAAATAAGTGGATAAAAAAGTTAAAAGATTAAGTAAACTCGAGATTTCAGATATCAAAGTTTAATAATTACGTATTGTATAGAAGGAAAAAGATGTCATAATTACCCTGACTTGCTTAGATAGTGCACTCAATCCAAAGTCTGAAATTTTGAGGTTACCATAAGCATCCAACAGCAAATTTTCAGGCTGTGAGAAAATCAAGAGAAAGTATAAATGAGCAGCATTTCCTGACAGCAAAACATGCATGCATGCATGGAGACATATATATCAAGTATAAAGATATTGTTCTTAAAGGATGCCAAGTTAAAATACCTTCAGATCCCTATGGTATACGCCCCTGCTATGGCAATAATCAACAGCATTGATGAGTTGGTGGAAATATCTCCGTGCCTCATCTTCTCTCATACGTTCATTGTTTACCTTCAGAATTAAGAAAAGGTTAAAGGCAAAGAAGATGTAAAGTTAGCTACTCTTAAAACAAGGTGCAAATATAAAACCAATACCGAAACTAGGAAATATATTAGTGCAGCTCAAGGATTAAAGAGACCATGAGCACAAATGAGAATCTAACATAAAATGTCCAAGATTCACCAACTCACAATTTTGTCAAAGAGCTCTCCCCCGGTGATGAACTCCAAAACAATGAATATCTTTGTCTTGCTTCCCATCACCTGAGTAAAAACATACAGAATAATTCAATACAAACATCCAGAGCTCTATTAATTCTTCAAATGATACATGAGCGGAAATGATAAAGGATATTTTTCTACACATACTTAATGTTGTTGACCAACAACTATTAACTGATTCAAGAGGATTCTATACTTTGAAGTCTCGAAGTATAAGATCAGGAGGCAAGATAAAACCATGTAACGAGAAGAACAGAAAATGAGAACTTATGTTTTTTTTTAATCTTAATCATATGTAGAGCATATGTCTTTCCAAGCCAATACTTGTTTTTTGTTGAAAGAATTGATAAAGATACTAAGCAAATAACAGCCAAAATTGTCATATAATGCTGGAGAATGGAGAAAGAATCTGATATCTGAAAAATGAGATATCATGATGCCACCCATTTTACTGCTAGTGCTAAAGATAAAATTGTAGAAACCCCGAACCCCGAACCCGATCCGCCACTTGAACACACAGAGAGAGATAGAAACCTCATATAAACGGACGACATTCGGATGCTTTATCAACTTCATTGTTGCTATTTCCCTCTTGATCTGCAAAAAAGCAAGCAGGAGGACAACTAAGAAATCAAGTACAACATATGAAATGTAGTAGTTACGAAGAGATAAGGAAGCAAGAAGATAAAAAAGAATGGTTGAAAAGAAACCTGTTCAGCCATCTTGTGCTTGAGAACCTTCTCTTTGTCAAGGGTCTTAATTGCTACGGGTTCCCCAGTCTCTGAATTTCTTGCAAACTTCACTTTAGCAAATGTTCCTTCCCCAAGAGTCCTTCCCATCTCATATTTACCCACACGGCGCTTAATTTTAGTTTGACTCATTCCAGTTAGAACTTGAATCCTGTTCCTGAGAAAAATGTCAAGCACATAAATTCCAGACCAACATCTTTGTCACTCAGTTTTACACAACATCAATCATAAAAAAGAAAGGGTTAGAACACCAAAACCATAAAGCAAAAAGAATGTAGGAAAGTGAATATTCAATTTGAAGCAAGAACATTGATTTTTTATCCAAAGATGAAAAGCATTTGTCGTTGAAATGCCATCGGACATAAAAACAAGAAAGTGTATGCATTATGATGAAAACCAGAAAAAAGGGTAAAAATCCCAGCAAAGTAAAACAACCAAACCTAATAAGGAAGACAGATCAAAGTCTAAAGCTTTTGCCGATTCAAGAAAAATCAATAATTACCCAGAAAAGTAAATTAAATTTTAATCTGGAATTGATTTCACAACGGCTGAGTTAAGGCCTACAAGGGTCAAGAAACATCAACCAGCAGTCAAAACTTTATCCCTTTCGTACGAAAACGTACAAGCTTCAAAGAAGATTCAAGAACGCACTACAAAGTATAAAGCATAGAATTTCTAAATATATATATACCCTTTCCAAGAAAAATTAAATAATGAAATAACATTTATATATGTGTATGATTCAAGAGAGAAAGAAAAGGGATATACTTGAAAGATTGGATAAGAAAGAAGAATTATGGGGGAAAATGGCTTTTGAGTTGGTTCAAGAGGCAGATATACAGCAAAAGAGCCGAAATAAAGGACTTGATGAAAACGAAAAACGGAGAAAGAATGAGCTGAGACTATATAACCAGACAAACTTTTGCCACCTGCTACTATCCTGTCTCAGCCAGATTTCTGTCTGAAAGAGACGCCGCAAAATTACCCAATTTAATTAAAGTTAGGGTTTAGTGCGCAAATGGTTATAAATTAAGTGAAAATGGTTTTTTACCTTTAAAGTTTTAAAAATTATAAAATGATCACTATACATAAAATGCTGACAAATTTAAATAAGTTTAATGGGTTATTTTGTAACAGCTTGATGATTTCAAGTGACCAATTTATAAATTTTCTGAAAATTTAATAATTATTTTATAACTTTTAAAATTGTAATAGCCAAAAATCATTTTTTACTACTATCACTATTCAACAGTTTTTAAAAGAAAAATATTTAGATTTGTTACATTTTTTTAATCATTTGTGTATTTTACTTAAATAAGGTTAGAGGTTCGAATTCAATTCTCTTACGATGAGCTCATTAATATTATTTTCTTTTTTACTGAAACCACATATTGAATTTTAAATTTGATATTAATTAAAATAAAAAATAGATTAAGATTTTTTTATAGATTTGAGCGGAAAATTATTGGATACTATGGTCGAAAATATTAAAAAGACGAAAAATGAGATGAAAGGAGGTAGAAGGGATATTAAAACCTCCTTTTATGTCAACTGTCCTTTTTATATATTTATTTGTGTATTATTATAAAATGTCACGTGTTAGGTGTGGATAGATAAATCATGGTTAATATAGTAATGGGATTAGTTTAAGTAAATTAAGACCATCACTAAATCTAAGATTGGATTTGGTAACTATAGTTTTTTTAAACGGAATTTGATAGCTATAATTACATCATCAATTATCAGATGGGTTTGTCTAAAGGGTCATTTAAATGGGCACGAATCAACTTGGCTCAGTAGTTGAATGAACTGTTGTTGTTCCTATAGTTCATGGGTTCGAACATTAACAGCTGCAACAGGGTGATTGAGCGTGCATTGTCAAATGGTTGAAAATATATTCAGAACAAATACTACTTGTAATCACATTAGCTTTAAAAAATGGTCATTTAAAAGCCTTCATTAAATACAATATTTTATTTGAAAAAATCACAATCATTTAATGTATTACAAAACTTTAAAAGATTCTAGCGAAAAATACTCATTCAATGTAGTAAACACTAAAACTATAACCTTAAATCTTAATCCTAAACTATAAACCATAAATATAAATCCTAACCCTAACCCTCAACTCTAAACTCTAAACATTAAACATAAACACTAAACTTTAACCATAGACCCTAAAATCATAAATCCTAACTATAAACCATAAACTTAACCCTAAACCATAAAATCCTAAACTCAAAATCCTAAACTCTAATACATTAAATGAGATTTTTTTTCAATAAAATATTTTAAGGTATTGTAATAGTTTTTTCAAATAAAATCTTTGTATCTAATGAAGGATTTTAAATGACCTTTAACCTATGTATGTATGTATAAGTTAGAAAAAGCCTTATCATATTAGTGGATACTAAGAGGAAAAAATACACCAACATCATAAAAATTAAAAAATTAAATTATAAACACTAAACTTAAAATTTAAATCTTACACCCAACATCATAAAAAACACTCCATATTCTAAACTCCCGAAATCTTAAAACTAAATTTAACGTGAATTATAAATAAAGACACCGAAAAAGTAGATAATTTACATTTCACGAGTCAAAGAAAACCTTAGTTCTTTTGAGTTACGAATGTCAAATTATTTTCCCTTTTTATTAAAAAATTAAACTATTTTCTTTTAACGGTAAATAGACAAAGAAGAATGAAAAAAAACTATATTTCGACTCCACTCTAATCAAATGGTGTAGATTGGATATCAAATCAATATAAAATCATTTTTATTTGAGTTTTATAGATTATTCGAGAAATTTCAAAGAAAACAAACTGAAATAATAAAGAATGGGGACATGTGAATATATATATACTAATTATATCGTAGAACGATGTTCGTTGATAGTCAAACGATGGTAAAAAGATATGTCCATCACAAAAAAAAAATATTAAATTAATTTTATAAATTGAACTAAAAATAAAACATAACATCTTGTGTTACACAACTATAAATTAAATAAAGGATGGAACTATGATTAAAAATTGAAAGATAAATTTAAATATTTAAAAATAAGGCATAAATGTATAATTAATAATTTTTTTTAAAAAACCACTTCAAGGTAAAGAAAATTGAAGTGGGGGCATGTCCCTCGGTCCTGAGTCGAATGATCTAAACAGTCAAAATGCAAAACTTGGGTGAAAAATAATTTTTTAAAGTTAAACGATTAAGATGACAATTGAAGTGGCAAAGTTGGAGAAGGAAAGAAAGCTCCAGTGCATGCATTTGTAGCGTTGTGCGCTGTAAAGTCAATGGTCAGAATTCCTTTTTTTTTATAGTAGTTTTTGGGATGCCAGGAATCGAATAGAAACATTGTTTTTTAATGCACGCTAAAATTTTAAAATTAATATTTAAAATAAAATTTAAGATTAGATTTTAAACAATTTAGGGGTATGCTATATTTTGTAGATTTTAAAATTAAAATTTAAAATTTAATTTTTTAGTCGCTGAAAAAGAATTTTGGTGAAGAAATAAATTCAAAGAGGCTTTTTAGAATAATTATTTCAGCAAAAAAATTGAAAGTAGTGGGAAACTTATTTATATAAATTTTGATGAAGAAGATGAATTATGTCGTCGATTGGTTTTTAACATTTACGCTGGTTGTATATAAATAATACTCTTTTCTTTTGACGAGAAATTATTTGCTTTTTTTTAATTTATTTTTTGTTTTGTTTTACCGGAAATTATTTTACATCTACTTTTTTTGGTTATTTTTTGTTTGTATGACAGTTTGTTTCTCTGTTTTTTTTGTTGGATTTGTTTGTTTTTGTAACAGTTTTGCATGATGTTATAGCAATCTAGCGTTCAAATAACAAGTATTATCGAACGTTTCAAGTCACAAGATAATCAACGGTCTATTATTTTTAAAATTCTATGTTGTAGTTTGCTGATGCGTCAAGATCTCACAGCGAAAAGAATGTTCGATACATAGAAACTTTATGGTTAAAATTATCTTTGATGAAATTTTATTTGAAAAATAAAATATAATTTCTTAAAAAGAATTGTGTTTAACTTATCTTCCACGCTCTTTAATTTTATGATAATTTTATTTCCATTAATATTTATATTTAGAGTGTGTAATTCTTTCTTTTAATTAATAAAATTTAGTTAAATTTTTTCGTAAAAAAAAAAAAACAACTTTAGTACCTAGAATCAGCTAAAAGGCCGATGATATGTCATGGGAAATCGGTAAAGGCTTTTCTAAAACATTAGGCAAGACGTGTGCATTCTGAAGCCTTCAACATCTTCCATTGACTGCTTTGGTTTCAGGGCCCCCCGCCCCTCTTTCAATGGAAAATGTTGACTTTTGGGGTATTCTCTTCTCCTACTGTATATTTTCCTCCACCCTTCAAATGGGGGCTATCATTTTCGCAGAGAATTACTATACCTTTTATTCCTTATGATTTTACCTGATCCACTATCATGGGGAACTGTTGGGGTTGGCCTAAACCTGCTAAGTGCGCTCATGCTTCTTCCACCAACCTTTCAGGTCAGTTTAATTTCTTCTAAAGTTTTCTTCTTTTCTTTTTGGTCATCTATCTGATGGATTCAGTGGTTTAATTAGAGTGAAGATTATTATTAGGGAAATTTGCTTCTAATCTTAAGTTCATTTGGTTTATTACGGATTAATCCCATTCAATTTCTTGATGGAATTATCAATTCTCAGTATTTGTTCTGAATCTTGCAAAGGGGTTCAACTAACAATGATTTCTGAGCACAATTCAGAGTTTTATCAATGAGCAGTGCAGTTTTGATATGGTTTAGAGGGCAATAAATTTATAGCTTCTGCTTCTTGTTATTTTAGGTGGTTCTAAGATTCATGGTAAGCTAAAGCCGGAGGCAATTTCTTCCACCAGGAAATCGTCTCACGAAAGTTCGAACAAGCAACGTGTAGAACATAAACCTTATGCACTAGCTTCCAGCAATATCGAAGTTGATACATCTGTTTCTAGAAATCTCAAGTCTTTCAGCTTTTCTGATCTTAAAAATGCCTCCAAAAACTTCCGGTCAGAAACTCTTATCGGAGAGGGAGGGTTTGGTTGTGTTTTCAAAGGCTGGATTGATGAGAACACTTTTGCTCCTTCCAAGCCGGGAACTGGAATTGTTGTGGCTATCAAAAGGCTCAAAGAAGAAAGCTTTCAAGGCCACCAGGAATGGCTTGTATGTACTCTTCCTTTACGAGTTTTGTTTCCTATTTTTCAGGTTTTCTTTCTTTGAGATATATATACTTTTTTTTTCAAGTTAATATATGAAACTGATTCCATTCTGATACACTTTGTAGGCTGAAGTTAACTATTTGGGTCAGTTTCACCATGAAAATCTCGTGAAACTCATTGGTTATTGTGCAGAGTCTGAGAGTAGGCTTTTGGTTTATGAGTTTATGCCAAAGGGAAGTTTGGAGAATCATTTATTTAGAAGTAAGCATGTCTCTTTCTGCAGATTTTGCTCATTCGTTTTCCCCTTTGTCTTCTTCTTATCTATCTTAAACCATATGGTTTGCACCAATGCCTCATAAAAAGTACAGGGTTTAACGGTATACTATGAATCCGGTTGTCTCCTGTTCACAGAGGCCTTAGGGGTCGCCGTACTGATACTGTTTGGCTAACCTTTATTGTTTTTTTCTTTTCTTTTCTTTCAGAAGGTGTTCAACCAATTTCCTGGGCTACACGAATGCACATCGCTAGGGGCATTGCACGGGGATTGTCCTATTTACATAGTTTAAATGCTAATGTAATCTACCGTGATTTGAAGGCTTCTAACATTCTTCTCGATTCGGTATGCTGATGCCTTGGAAGTTCTGACTTGAGATTGAGTTGTACAACTCGGATCTTCCTATTGATCAAACATTTAATTTAATGGCTACTGCTGTTGCTGTTTAAACTCATGCAGGACTACAACGCAAAGCTTTCAGATTTCGGCTTGGCAAGAGATGGTCCAACTGGTGATAACACCCATGTCTCAACTAGAGTTGTTGGGACTCAAGGTTATGCAGCTCCTGAATACATTGCAACAGGTGTATACCTTTCTTATGAATAACATCTGTACTTTGACCAATGTTACATGTTACTTGGCATTCTTCATCCCATCCTCCTGAATTGTGTTTTACAAATAAGTTCGAAAAACGGTTCACATTTAGCAGCGAGTTGGGAAATGAAATGAGCAATATAATTCGACCTTTTTTGACCATAATGGCCTTTGGCACGCCTAGAGTCTGACAAGCAGCATTTTTTCTCTCTCTCTATGGGGCTGTATATCTCTGCTTCTTCATCTGTATATCACATTTCCGGATTTTACAGAGCTTCAGAGCTATTGAACATGATACATATGTTTCACCGGGAACATGATCGTAATAGCTACCAATTTGTTTCACTGTAAGGAAATTAAAATAAAAGAGAACTTTGGGAGGTGGAAATCGTTGCATGTGCAATACAGGCACTATTGTAGACCGGAACGGGTTTCGGTTGAAAAACCGAAAGCAAGACTCCTTTGTTGAGAAAGACCAAACTAGGCTCGTAATTTTAGTTTTCTGATATTCTCAGAATTCTTCAGGTTGGAAGTTATAGTGTCCATTAAAGAAAAAAATTGGGAATAAACACCATCTTGGTACATTGATATGACCTTTGTTTTCTTACTATGTGGTTTTCCAGTGAGGAGTAGCTATCATTCCTACTAACCTACTAACGGACTAGTTTAAACCTTGCAGGTCGTCTGACCCCAAAGAGCGATGTGTACAGCTTTGGTGTCGTACTCTTAGAGTTACTTTCGGGACGACGGGTAATGGATGAAGAGGTAGCTGGTTTTTCCGAAGAAACACTGGTTGAGTGGGCAAAACCCTTCCTACGTGACAACAGGAAAATGCTAAGGATAATGGACACAAGGCTGGGGGGACAGTACTCTAAGAAAGGAGCACAAGCAGTTGCTGCTCTTGCATTGCAATGCTTACACGTAGATCCGAAGAACCGGCCTTCCATGGCCGATGTTCAGGTTTCGTTGGAACGACTCCATGCAACAATGGATGCAGCAAGAACACCGCCTCAACAATCACAAGAAAAGCTGGATTTTCATAGGATTAAGCATAAGAACGGCCCCCGCAAGGCAAGAGTTCCAACTGCAAATTCACGTTGAGAAGTATTGTGTATTTTTGCCAGACAGATTCACTTATTGTATTGTATCCCAAGTTTGCTAGGTTTTTGTTGAACACGTGACCGATTATTGTAGCATCAAAATCCCTATGTACATTAACCATCTTCTTGTATCAACTATAGTTTTCCAATTCCCAGCTTATTTTTAGCAGTTTTGCAGAAAGTTGTTATGGTACTCTATGTCACTTTAGTTTAATGATGTGGTACTCTAATATTATGTCACGTCATCAAAAGAACTAAAAATAATCAAAAAATCAAAAAGGGTTGACATGAAAAAAAAATATTTAGGACCAAGTTAAAAAATATTAAGTTCAAAGAAATAAATTGTATTTAAGGATCAAAATTGAATTATTAGATTTTTTAAGACGATAGAATATAATTTTACCAATGTATTATATTATAAGTTGACATTTTTAAAGGAATACACCACTTTTTGGCAAGACCTCTTTTTTTTATTATGGAATAAGGTTCAGTTAATTTAAATTTGTTATTGTAAAAGTTTGAAAAACTCATTTATTATTATTCTTGACACATCTTTTAAATTTAAAATAAATTTAAATCAGATATTAAATTATTAAGCATCAATTTGAACTTATAGCCAAGTTTAAGAACCAAATTGGATTAAGAAAACCATCAGTACCAATTTGAACTATAATGCAAAATATAGGTACCATATATTATATTTACCCTAACTAAAATGCGAATATGCCATCCCATTTTGCGATTCTAGGGTTTTAGTTACCTTACAATGTGACCCCGCCATATATATACCACTCATTGTCAACTTTTTATCGTCTTTCCGGCTTTGCTTCAGTTTTGATTAGATCTCTTCTGCTCATTTCATCTTCTTCTTCTTCAATTCCCAAAAATGGCCGTCACTTTCTCAAACCTCCACACTGAGTCTGGTCTTAAATCACTTAATGACTTCCTCTCTGGCAAATCCTACATCTCTGGGTAAAACCCATGTTTATCTTCTTAGTGTTTCCCCAAAACCCAATCATTGGATTTGAATTTTTGAAGTACTTATAATGGAATCATGATGGGATTTTTGTTTTCTTTTTCAGGAATAAGCTGACCAAAGATGACATCAAGGTTTATGCTGCTGTTTTGAAGAATCCTGGCGATTCTTTTCCCAATGTTAGCAAGTGGTATAATTCTGTTTCGTCCCAACTTTCCACCAGGTAATGTTGTTTTCATGATACCCTTTTAAAGATGAAAGTTCTTTTCTTTATTGAATCTGAAGATCATGTCTTAGAAAAACCCATGTTGTTTTCAATGGTTTTTAGCTTCCCTGGGAAAGCTGTAGGCGTTGGATTTGGTGGCAAAGTTGCTTCAACTGAACCTGCCAAAGCTGAGGTGTGTTTCAAGTTGATTTATTAGGTCCTAATTCATAGTTCTAAAGCTATAGTTTGATTGTTGCTTATAATTTGGTAGGGTGAAGATTGAGCATCGGGATTTTTCCTAATATTCAGTTAAATCACCTCTTGAATAAAATTCAAAAGTTTGCATGTTTAAAAAATTATGCAATCTATTCAACAAGTTCTATCTGTCTGTTTACATTTGCTATTAGTTTTTGTTATGATTTGGTTTTTAGGTACTGTGAATTTTTTATATGATATCTAGATTGCTCTATTTAGGTATTGACTCATCCATAGTTTTGATTTTTGAAGTTTGAATTCTCTTTTCCCTTCCTCGAACTTTTCCGAAGTAGATTAAAAGTAATTGTCTTTAAAATAGTGTTGGTAACTTTGAAGCTTGTTGATTTCGAAATGCTAATGTTGGGAGTATAACCTCTAGCATTCTTCCTCTTATTTTCTATTTTGTTAATTTAATTGTTTAGTTAATTGTTTTGACCTGTTTTATGCTGACAGGCTGCAGATGATGATGATGACTTGGATCTATTTGGCGATGAGACAGAAGAGGAAAAGAAGGCAGCAGAGGAGAGGGAAGCCTCTAAAAAGTCAGCTAAGAAGAAAGAAAGTAAGCATTTGTGTTGATTAAAGTAACTTGATCCTTCCGTTTTCATTTCATATGAAGGATACATTTTTTCTGTTTTGATGATTGTAATCTTTTGACATTGGTTGCTTCTTGCAGGTGGAAAATCTTCTGTACTTTTGGATGTTAAGCCATGGGATGATGAGACTGACATGAAGAAGTTGGAAGAAGCTGTTCGATCTGTCGAGATGCCTGGGCTTTTGTGGGGAGCATGTACGGTTTGGTTAATTATTTCTATTAATCTTTTGCCCCTAAGTTACTTTGGACTCGAATGTGACCCTCAGATACTTGTGTATGTCTCATACGAGTATATTTGTATCTTCATATTCATGTTTGAATATGCTAGACATGGGCCATTTTAGATGAACTGAAGGGTCAAAGTAACTAGATGTTTTATATACAAAATACAATGCCCTATCCTAATGATCATATTTGTTTTGCTTTAACTTGCAGCCAAGCTGGTTGCTGTTGGTTATGGCATTAAGAAGCTACAAATCATGCTTACCATAGTGGACGATCTTGTTTCGGTTGATACCCTTATAGAGGAGTGCCTCACTGTGGAGCCGCACAACGAATACATTCAGAGCTGTGACATTGTTGCATTCAACAAAATTTAGATGGCACGGTTTAGTTCCACAGCTGTTAAAGAGTGCCATTTTTGGCAATATTATCAACGTTTCCCCCTTGCTTTCCCCTCTATGATATATATTTTTTGCTCTTGAGTTGTGCTTGCTACTGCTGCTGCTCTAGATTGAGCATGGATGAAAAAGGATTTCAAGTAATTTAAGGATGTTCCATGTTTTGATTTAGTTCTGGTTTATTGACATTGCGGAATTGCATAAGATGTTAACTGTATGAAAATATTAAATTAATGACAGCCCATAATCTATTAGACAAAATGCTAAGCACGTCAATTTTTTTTGAAAGGGAAGTGGGCCTCGTTAAAAACCCCTTTCGTACCTATGGTAGAAACTTAGGCATTGGAAGGAGGAAAAGAGTGCCCAATTTTATTGTTTTAACGAACGTCAATCAAGTTCTCTGTTACAAGCTCCATCTCAAGAGCTAGAAGTTAGAAGATACATCAAACCATTAAAAAACTAAACAACACGACATCCAAATAGGGGTAAACAACCAGCTGTTCTTGTTATCTGAAATGATTAATTGCCTGCAATCCAACAGAGATTCAACTTTCTACCAATTCTGTTTTTAGCCAACGTATCAGCTTCGCTGTTGCGTCGTTCCTTGTTAATAAACTCGAATTTCCAATTTTTTGACGCGCTCCAATTACAAATTTTTGCAGCCAGGGACCTGAATATTGAAGGCGCCACATTTGGATTTCGTATCCATGACACGGCAAGAGAACTATCCGATGCAAAGAGAATTCTTTTATCTAGCAACGTTGCAACCGTCGTACAAATAGAACACGCCTCCTTAATAGCCATCAGTTCAGCGGAAGTAGCATCTAATATACCGATTGATTTTGAAAATTTTGCAACCAAGATTCCGTTATTATCTCTGCACAGACCCCCTATGCCAGCTTCGCCAAAACTCCCACAAACAGCACCATCCACGAAAAAAGTGAAATCGGCCTTTGGAAGATCAAGCAAAATAGTAACTGTATTCTTTTCGTTGTATTAACTGTAGAGCAAAAAGAACCAGCCGGGTTTGCTAAGAAGTAGCTCTCGGAAAAGGACTTAGGCCAATTATAATTGCACTATTTAAATGTTCTAATTTGCGCTCCGGCTAAATGCTGATCAACCGTCATCCGCGAATTGTTGAAAATGAGATCATTTCGGTGCAGCCAAATACTCTAGCAAAACGCGAAGAAAGAGATAACCCAGACCATTTTTGTTTCGGCTTTAACTTCCATTTGAGACCACACGAAAAACACACTGATAAGTGACCCTGGAAATACAAAGGTGTAATTCCACTTGAGGCACCATTTCATCCAAACTTCCCAACTGCTTCGACAAGAGAAAAACATGTGGTACTCGGTTTCTTCTGCAATTCCGCATAAAGGGCACAAAGCATCATTTATTTTGGAGGAACCTCTTTTAAGAAGATTGGCTTTAGTGTCTAGTCTCATTCGGATCAATCTCCACAAAAAAACTGCACTTTAGGAGGTATATATTTATTTCAGACATCTTTTCACATAGGATCGTTCACTTTATCGAAAGAAGAACTGAGCTCGCAGAACTTTTTGGGTGTGTAACAACCGCTTGAATCACCTAGCCAGCGCAATGAATCATTAGACAATGTCGATGCGGCAATTCTGTTGAGAGTGCGATTGAAACTCTCCCAAACTTCTACTTTCCAATCGAATAATTCTCTACGAAGTGTAATCTCCCAATTCCATCCACATTGAGTTTTCACTCCAAATTGATTAACTGTGCCTTTCTTCAGCACTGCTAGTGCATATATTCTAGGATAAAGATATGCGAGAGGTACATCACTAGCCCAGCAATCGAACCAGAAATCTATGGAACTATCATCGCCTAAAATAGGCCGAAGGTTTTCCATGAATGGATCAGAATTGAAATAAATTGGCCTCAAGATATCACGCCACATCCAAGATAGTTTCCTTTGATTTATTGCTGGAGGAATTAAAGACTGTCATCATTTGAATAATTTATCCTCTATTAATAAAATTATCTTTATATTAATATATAATTTATGAAAATATTAATATGGTGATTTAATTTTTATGTCTGATTTAATCAAAATAGACATTAGGATACCAAAAGAATCTCTGGAAAATTATTATGTTATAGATGCCATAAAACACTTACATGCATATCAATTTTACTTAGAAAAATTCAAGATAAGACAAAAAAATTATACAAACTAAACAATCTAAAAAAAGAATTATAGTCAGAAGTTTAAATGTAGAAGACAGAAGAAATAACTCATTCTACATAAGGGATATTGAGATCAATATTCAGCATCTTCTTAGGACGAGCTTCATCAGACAGATAAGCATCTTCAGGCAACATTGTTGTGGTGACAAACGATTCTTGTTTGTTTTTTGGTTGCAGTTGCACAAACTCCACCTTGGATGGATCCTTGACCCGATGACAAGTTTTGTGACCACCGAGTGCCTGACCCGTTGTGAAGGTCTTCCCACATATCTCACATGGATGCAAACTGTTCATCACCTTAGCCTTCTTTCTTCCAATCCCGGACCTGGATTTGGAACCATGCTCCACCGCTCTCTCACTATCAGCAACTCCCTCCGTTGAGGTGTCTCGATTGGCCATGCTGATCTCTTCAACCTTTCTCTTCTTCCTTGTTTCCATGTGGGGATGTGCAGGTCCGTAATGGACCCTCAGGGGCACTGCATCTCGAATTATATCGCCGTCGCTACCGGTTTCCTTCAACCAGTAGGGAATGTCTTTTTCCGGTTTGACGGTGGTCTTACTCTTACCACTACTTGAGGAGTTGCTTTCTTGAGACATTGTAGGTTGTTTTCGAACACCATTGGAAACCGTTTCACGATGGATTCCCATATGCCGGATCAACAACTGAATCGATGAGAAACTTTCCTCGCAAATAAAACAACCGAAGCCACATTCTTCGTCTTCTTGGGGAGAAGGTTTTGTTTGAGTCTTGATGCGTCGGGTTTCAGTTTTTGACCTATCCCGATACTGACTATGGATCCGAAGATGGCCGTACAGGGCCTTGCTCGACTCAAACCCACAGAGCTTGTTTCTCAGATTTATCGCAAGGAGCATAAACATTTATGCAGGTTACGCCTACATTATCCTCAATCCATGTGCTAGAGAAAAGAATACACCTGTCTGTGATATTGTATTTTCCTGCTTTAAACTTGTATTTAACCCAGATTATTAACAGGCCACCCGAACGCCCTGACGCCTTTGTCACCTTGAATTCAAACTCAACATCATACCACATTCGTCCAACCTCATCTTCGTTTAATTCTTCCTTACCATTTCTGCCTACTGTTCCCTAATTAATTTTCGTATCTCTGAATCCAGTCCTCGGACGTCCCAGGTTAAAATTCTCATTCTTCTACTGTAAAAATAATAATAACTTTATCTAACACGGACCTTTAATTCTTTGGCCCCTTTCTTCTAATCGTGCCATTTCTGCCACCATTTCATTTTCATCACCCCGAATTTCAATACCCAAATGTCTTGCCAGCTTCAAGGCTTCCTTCGCTTCCGGTGTATATTTATCCCAACGCGCCTGTAGATCCGAGTCTGACAACGACCTTCCTTCCAATTCAGATAGCTCTGGTAGTCTCCTTTTTTCTTTTCTCTCCTTGGGGCACAGTCTCGTTTTCTCTTTTCCGCTTCTGTTAGAACTTTTTCCTGTAGCTCCAGAAGAGATGAGTATCTCTTTGCCCTTGGTTAACCCCTTTTTTTCTGTACCTCTGCAAAATTGGGATTAACTTTAATATCTATGGATTGTTCTGCTTCTTTGAACCATAAGAACCGAGAACATAATCCGAGTTCTTATCTGCACAAGCTACAGAACATATACACTTTTGATATTCTCCAATTCCAGAGATGCCAGTAGCAAAGTTTTTTTTTTTGTTGCATTCAGCTTTAAACCAAACAACAAATATTTTTTTTCATAAAGATTTAAAATCTTTAGATCATTGACATAAAAATTAAATGTTTAATTACCTTCAAAATACTGACCCAAGATTTCTTTAGTTATCAAGTAAAACCTTATTGTATAGTATTTCGTTGTTGTTGTATCACCTAAACTAACGAATTTGCTTTGTCCTTACAATTGCACGTTTATGCAATATGCAATGTCACTAAACCTGCTCTGGACAAACTTGAACAGAATCAAGAACATACAAGAACATCCTTGAATACTTGAACTCTTTTTGGTCCATGCTGGCAAGCACAGCTCAAAAGAAAGAAAATATATTGTAGAGTGAAAATATATCTGACAATCACATTTTAAGTCCAAATAACATCGGTTGCTAAAACGACTTCACCTTCTTTGTTCTTAGCCGACTTTTTATAGGCTTCCCTCTCCCCTGCAGCCCTCTTCCCAGAAGTATAACCAAAACTGATGGCAAAGTAGACAGACTGATAGAGCTGCTGAACGGATGGAAATCTTCTATACTTTATCATGCCTCTTTTTATACCCACTTTAAAATAGTAGGTTTAGAGTTTAGGGTTTAAGGTTATAGGTTGTGGTTAGAGTTAGGGAAGTTAGGGGTTGTGGTTAGGGTTTAGGGAATTAGAGCTATGGTGTATTTTTTTTAGTTTGTGGGGTTTAGAGTTTAGGATGTGAAAATTAGGGTTAATGTTTAGAATTTAATTTTTAAGTGATTTTTAGTGTGAGCCATATAAGGGGAATGATTAGGAGCAGAGAATTTTTACCCATGCTGAACAGATTACACACATATAAGAATGGAGTGAAAATCGTCTACCTCCTAATCATGCCTCTATTTATGTCTCCACAATATAATTAGGGGTTTAGGGTATAGAGTTTAGGTTAGGGCTTATGGTTAGGGTATAGGAAATTTAGGATATGGTGTATTTTTTAGGGGGTAAGGTATAGGGTTAGGATTTGGAATTTAAGATTAGGATTTCTAATTTGATTTTTAAGTGTTTTTTTCAATATGAGGCATAAATAGAGTCATGATTAGGGGTAGATGATTTTTACTCATAAGAGTGAATATTATTTGTCAAACTATAATTCTTTTAATAATTAAAAGTAAATTTATACTCATCTTAATATTTATACAAGTTTATTATATAATTTAAATAAAATTTAATTATTATGTAGTAATTTGTGCCGAGCTCATTCTATTGATCTCTATCTCTCCTATCTATCTGAATTACCAAAATTAGGCTTGGAATAACAAGTGATAGTGTCATTAAATACATTCGCAATGATTATACCTAATTAATAGTTACTTGCTAGTCAAGATTTCTTTAAATTCTGGTCATGGTCATACATTACTAGGGATTTCTCTTCTCCTACCACTATATATGTTGGGAGCGAGAGAGTTACACAACGCAAACGGTGAGTCTTTTTTCTTTTTATCGTCAGCTCAGTTGTGTTGCCGTTTGGTTTGATTTTTCATCTTGTTTTTTTTTCTTTTATTATTTTGGTCATGTATGATCGTGAAGAAGAAGAGAAGCTTCACCCAACTGATCGGAATGAGATGTCTGATACTGATTCCGATTCCGCCGCTGCTTCCTTTGTTTTCTCCGTTCCGAACTACTTCAAAACCACCCCTAAAACTGAGGTTGTGAAGCGAGGCGGCGGTGCCCCTCAAGATTCAAGATTTAGGTTCTGTAAGTATTGCGGCAAAGGGTTTGAGTCGAGCAAGGCCCTGTACGGTCATCTTCGGATCCATAGTCAGTATCGGGATACGTCAAAAACTGAAACCCGACGCATCAAGACTCAAACAAAACCTTCTCCCCAAGACGACAAAGAATGTGGCTTCAGTTGTTTTATATGCAAGGAAAGTTTCTCATCGATTCAGTTGTTGATCCGGCATATAGGAATCCATCGTGAAACGGTTTCCAATGGTGTTCGAAAACAACCTACAATGTCTCAAGAAAGCAACTCTTTAAGTAATGCTAAGAGTAAGACCACCGTCAAACCGGAAAAAGACATTCCCTACTGGTTGAAGGAAACCGGTAGCGACGACAATATAATTCGAGATGCAGTGCCCCTGAGGGTCCATTACGGACCTGCACATCCCCACATGGAAAATGGAAGAAGAGAAAGGTTGAAGAGATCACCATGGCCAATCGAGACACCTCAACGGAAAGAGGGAGTTGCTGATAGTGAGAGGGCAGTGGAGCATGGTTGCAACAAGTCCAAATCCAGGTCCGGGATTGGAAGAAGATCAATGAACAAGAAGGCTAAGGTGATGAACAGTTTGCATCCATGTGAGATATGTGGGAAGACCTTCACAACGGGTCAGGCAATGTGGTGACAAACGATTCTTGTTTGGTTTTTGGTTGCAGTTGCACTAACTCCACCTTGGATGGATCTTTCACCCGATGATACGTTTTGTGACCACCGACCCGTTGTGAAGGTCTTCTCACATATCTCACATAGATGCAAACTGTTCATCACCTTAGCCTTCTTGTTCATTGATCTTCTTCCAATCCCGGACCTGGATTTGGACTTGTTGCAACCATGCTCCACCGCCCTCTCACTATCAGCAACTCCCTCCATTGAGGTGTCTCGATTGGCCATGGTGATCTCTTCAACCTTTCTCTTCTTCCTTGTTTCCATGTGGGGATGTGCAGGTCCGTAATAGACCCTCAGGGGCACTGCATCTCGAATTATATCGTCGTCGCTACCGGTTTCCTTCAACCAGTAGGGAATGTCTTTTACCGGTTTGACGGTGGTCTTACTCTTAGCACTACTTAAAGAGTTGCTTTCTTGAGACATTGTAGGTTGTTTTTCAACACCATTGGAAACCGTTTCACGATGGATTCCCATATGCCGGCACAACCACTGAATCGATGAGAAACTTTCCTTGCAAATCAAACAACCGAAGCCACATTCTTCGTCTTCTTGGGGAGAACGTTTTGTTTGAGTCTTGATGTGTCGGGTTTCAGTTTTTGACCTATCCCGATACTGCCTATGGATCCGAAGATGGCCGTACAGGGCTTTGCTCGACTCAAACCCTTTGCCGCAATACTTACAGAACCTACATCTTGAATCTTGAGGGGCACCGCCGCCTCGCTTCATAACCTCAGTTTTGTGGGTGGTTTTGAAGTAGTTCCGAACGGAGAAAACAAAGGAAGCAGCGGCGGAATCGGAATCAGTATCAGACATCTCACTCCGATCAGTTGGGTGAAGCTCTTCTTCTTGACGATCATACATGACCAAAATAATAAAAGAAAAAAAAAAACAAGATGAAAAATCAAACCAAACGGCAACACAACTGAGCTGACGATGAAAAAAAAAGACCTTTGTGTTGTGTGTAAACTCTCTCGCTCCCTACATTACATATATAGTGGTAGGAGAAGAGAAATCCCTAGTAATGTATGGCTAGGACTGGAATTTAAAGAAAACTTGACTAGCAAGTAACTATTAATTACGTATAATCTAATCATTGCGAATATATGTAATGACACTATCACTTGTTATTCCAAGCCTAGTTTTGGTAATTCAGATAGATAGGAGAGATAAAAGATCAATAGAATGAGCTCGGCACAAATTACTACTTAATAATTAAATTTTATTCAAATTCTATAATAAACATGTATAAATATTAAGATAAGTATAAATTTATTTTTAATTATTTAAAAAATTATAATTTGGATAATGTTACAAATAATATTCATTCTTATGAGTAAAAATCCTCTGCCCTTAACCATGCCTCTATTTATGCCTCTTATTAAAAGATACTTAAAAATTAAACTAGGAACTCTAATCCTAAATTTTATATCCTAAACCTTACACCTTACACCCTAAAAAAAATACCATACCCTAACTATAAGCCCTAACCCTAAACTATAAACCCTAAACTTTTAATTTTATTGTGGAGGTATAAATGGAGGCATGATTAGGAGGTAGACGATTTCTACCCCATTCTTTTTTTGAAAAATATGTGGGACTCATTAAAAACTCAGGGGGAAAAGAGTACCCCAACCAAGCATTTTATTCAACAGCAAACAATCTCAACACGAAATTCTTACAAACCAGAGCCAATGTCCAATGCAAATAATTCGAAAAAGACATGCATGTATATATGTATGTATGTATTTACCGTGACAGAATCTTGGGGGTATCGGCCAGAGTTGGAGTCATGTTTTCGAGGAGAGGAAGCAGCGGCGAAGTCGTGGTCGTTCGCAAGGCTGCACATGATATCACTCTTGCATTGCTTCCTCTTGTCACGAGCTCGCGAGAAGACCATTGAATAGTTGGTGGCTCCTTTCTCGTCCCACCCTCCGAACTGAGGAATGGATATCCCTTCATTGTTCATGTTTGAATATGCTAGACATGGGCATTTTAGATGAACTGAAGGGTCAAAGTAACTAGATGGTTTACATAGAAACTACAACGCCCTATCCTAATGATCATATTTGTTTTGCTTTAACTTGCAGCCAAGCTGGTTGCTGTTGGTTACGGCATTAAGAAGATACAAATCATGCTTACCATAGTGGACGATCTTGTTTTGGTTGATACCCTCATAGAGGAGTGCCTCACTGTGGAGCCGCGCAACGAATACATTCAGAGCTGCGACATCGTTGCATTCAACAAAATTTAGATGGCACCGTTTAGTTACACAGCTGTTAAAGAGTGCCATTTTTGGCAATGTTATCAACGTTTCCCTCTTGCTTTCCCCTCTATGATATATATTTTTTGCTCTTGAGCTGTGCTTGCTACTGCTGCTGCTCTAGACTGAGCATGGATGAAAAAGGATTTAAAGTAATTTAAGGTTCCATGTTTTGATTTAGTTCGGGTTTATTGACATTGCGGAATTGCATAAGATGTTAACTATATGAAAATATTGAATTAATGACAAAGCCCATAATCTATTAGACAAAGAGGAGTACGAAATAAGAGGGAAAGAGGGAATGAGAATGAGGCAATAAGAGAATTAGTAGAGTTAGAAGAACAAGATCATCAAAATACGATAAGCTAATCGCCGTAGAGAGAAACAAGGAACCAGGATGAAAATTTTGTCCTGGAATATGAGGGGAATAAATTCGGATATTAAACGTGTGGTGATTCGCAATTTGATAAGAGCTTACAAGGTGGAGATGGTAATAATCCAAGAAACAATGAAAGAAGAATTTTCAGAACAGGAGGTGGGACGATTCTGGTATGACGATGAATTCAAGTATGAGGTGGCAGCATTTTCAGGGATGGCAGGAGGATTATTGGCGATTTGGGACAAAAACAAATTCGTGTTGATAGATTGCGTCGTAAATTCCAGGTACATTCTTCTTTATGAAAAATGGATTGATGATAAGATTAACACCAAATGGATAAATGTGTATGCTCCTTGTGGTGCAATTGAACAACGAGCATTATGGCTAGAATTTGAACACAAAACTGTTTCATAGAGCAGTGAAGTTGAGGTCGAAGCGTAATTTGATTCGAAGCAGGAATTTGGGATTAGGTGAATTGGATGAGCCGAAGAAGATCAAACAAAAAATTTATGATCATTTTCACTAGCAGTTTAGTGCGAAAAAAGGAAATGAGACACAATTTTAAACCTTGATTTTAAAAAAATTTCCGAGGGTGAGAAAACTGCACTGGAAACTCCCTTTTCGTTAGAAGAAATAAAGGAAGCAGTGTGAAATTGTGACGAAACAAAAGCTCCAGGTCCCGATGGATTTAACACACTTTTCTTCAAGAAATGTTGGGAGATAGTGAAAGAAGATCTGTTCAAGGTTCTACAAAAGTTTCATGTATCAGGAAAGCTGCCCAATGATTCCAACTCTTCATTCACAACCCTCATACACAAGACAGATTGCCCGAAGAGCATATCTGAGTACAGACCTATAAGCTTGATAAGCTCAGTTTACAAAATAGTTTCGAAGGTGCTTGAAAAAAGGTTGAGCAGCGTTATGAAAAAAAATAATTAGTGAAACACAATGTGCATTCATAAAGGACAAACAAATTATTGATGGCATTTTGGTTGCAAATGAAGTGATCCATGCACTACAACACAAAGCCAGCAACAGAGGAGGGGTTGCCTTAAAGTTAGACTTTTTTTAAGGCGTATGATTGCGCACGTTGGGACTTTTTAATAATGGTGCTAGATCGAATGGGGTTTGGTATTAAATGTTGTGCTTGGATGCTGGAATGTGTGTCAACTGCGAAGATTTCTATTTTGATTAACGGCTCCCTAACGAAAGAATTTAAAATGTGCAAAGGAATTCGACAGGGAGACCTCATTTCTGCTTTCTTATTTATTGTTGTTTCAGAAGCTCTAAGTCTGTTGATAAAGAAAGCAGAGGAGTGTGAGCTCATTGAAGGAATCAGGAATCTAGTACCACAAGAATCTATTACACATCTACAATTTGCAGATGACACAGTAATATTCTTTAGACCCTGCAAGAATTATATAGTCAATATTAAAAGAATTTTGTGCTGCTTCGAATTGTGCTCTGGCCTAAGTATCAACTTTAATAAATCATGTATGGTGGGAGTCAAAGTGTAGAAAATTAAGTTGCAAAAGCTGGCAGATTTGTGTGGTTGCAAAGTTGGAGCTCTCCCGATTAAACATTTAGGATTCCCACTAGGTGCAGATTTGTGTGGATTAATGCCGCAACTAGTGGTGATAAATACTGCTCATTTGGTGTTCACAGAAGCGGGATGATTAGGTAAAGAAAAGTTGATTGTGGAATCAGATTCACAAGTGATGTTGAGATGGATCATAAACCCCTTGATTAGACAGTGGAGATGGTAGAATTACTTTGAGGAAATTGACAGCTTAACAAAAAATATAGCCGCGATGACGTTCGACTATGTTCCAAGAGCAAGAAACGGATTAGCAGATAATTTAGAAAAATTAGGAGTGGACATGAGTGTTTTGTTTAAAGCATGGTGGTAGATTGATCTGAATTGGTAGAATAACTTTTGTATCTTGGTTTTGTAAGATGGAGACATGTATGCACGTTGGGTTGTACTCTTTTTCTCCAATAGGTCTAGAGAGATTTTTAACGAGGCATCCAATGTTGGTTCAAATACAATATAAATAAAATATTTTGCTTAACAAAAAAAATTAGACAAAATGCTAAGCACATCAATTTTATTAACTGTCATCATTTGAATAATTTATCCTCTATTAATAAAATTATCTTTATATTAATATATAATTTATGAAAATATTAATATGATGATTTAATTTTTATGTCTGATTTAATTAAAATAGACATTAGGATACCAAAAGAATCTCTGGAGAATTATTATATTATAGATGCCATAAAACACTTACATGCACATCAATTTTACTCAGAAAAATCCAAGATAAGACAAAAGAAAATTATACAAATTAAACAAATCTAAAAAGGAATTATAGTCGGAAGTTTAAATGTAGAAGACAGAAGAAATAACTCATTCTACATAAGGGATATTGAGATCAATATCCAGCATCTTCTTAGGACGAGCTTCATCAGACAGATAAGCATCTTCAGGCAACATTGCTGTGGTGACAAACGATTCTTGTTTGGTTTTTGGTTGCAGTTGCACAAACTCCACCTTGGATGGATCCTTGACCCGATGATAAGTTTTGTGACCACCGAGTGCCTGACCCGTTGTGAAGGTCTTCCCACATATCTCACATGGATGCAAACTGTTCATCACCTTAGCCTTCTTTCTTCCAATCCCGGACCTGGATTTGGACTTGTTGCAACCATGCTCCACCGCCCTCTCACTGTCAGCAACTCCCTCCGTTGAGGTGTCTCGATTGGCCATGCTGATCTCTTCGACCTTTCTCTTCTTCCTTGTTTCCATGTGGGGATGTGCAGGTCCGTAATGGACCCTCAGGGGCACTGCATCTCGAATTATATCGTCGTCGCTACCGGTTTCCTTCAACCAGTAGGGAATGTCTTTTTCCGGGTTGACGGTGGTCTTACTCTTAGCACTACTTGAAGAGTTGCTTTCTTGAGACATTGTAGGTTGTTTTCGAACACCATTGGAAACCGTTTCACGATGGATTCCCATATGCCGGCACAACCACTGAATCGATGAGAAACTTTCCTTGCAAATCAAACAACCGAAGCCACACTCCTCGTCTTCTTGGGGAGAAGGTTTTGTTTGAGTCTTGATGTGTCGGGTTTCAGTTTTTGACCTATCCCGATACTGACTATGGATCCGAAGATGGCCGTACAGGGCCTTGCTCGACACAAACCCTTTGCCGCAATACTTACAGAACCTACATCTTGAATCTTGAGGGGCACCACCGCCTCGCTTCACAACCTCAGTTTTGTGGGTGGTTTTGAAGTAGTTCCGAACGGAGAAAACAAAGGAAGCAGCGGCGGAATCAGTATCAGACATCTCACTCCTATCAGTTGGGTGAAGCTCCTCTTCTTCTTCACGATCATACATGACCAAAATAATAAAAGAAAACAAACAAGATGAAAAATCAAACCAAACGGCAACACTATTGAGCTGACGATAAAAAGAAAAAAGACTCACTGTTTGTGTTGTGTGTAAACTCTCTCGCTCCCAACATATATAGTGGTAGGAGAAGAGAAATCCCTAGTAATGTATGACCAGGACTAGAATTTAAAGAAAACTTGACTAGCAAGTACCTATTAATTAGGTATAATCTAATCATTGCGAATGTATTTAATGACACTATCACTTGTTATTCCAAGCCTAGTTTTGATAATTCAGATAGATAGGAGACAAAAAAATCAATAGAATGAGCTCGGCACAAATTACTACATAATAATTAAATTTTATTTAAATTCTATAATAAACTTGTATAAATATGAAGATAAGTATAAATTTACTTTTAATTATTTAAAGAATTATAATTTGGATGGTTTTACAAATAATATTCATTCTTATGAGTAAAAATTATCTACCCAACTCCATTTATGTCTCATGTTAAAAAAAGACTTAAAAAATAAATTAGTAATCTTAATCTTAAATTCTAAATCCTAAACCCTACACTTTACCCCCTAAAAAATACATCATATCCTAGATTCCCTATACCCTAACCACAAGCCCTAACCCTAAACCTCTAATTTTATTGTGGAGGCATAAATGGAGGCATGATTAGGAGGTAGATGATTCCACTCCATTCTTATACGTATGTGATTTGTTCAGCAGAGCTAAAAATTTTCTGCCCCTAATCATTCCCCTTCTATAGCTCACACTAAAAATCACTTAAAAATTAAATTCTAAACCTTAACCCTAATTTTCACATCCTAAACCCTAAATCACACACACTAAAAAATACACTATACCCCTAATTCCCTAAACCCTAACCACAACACCTAAATTCCCTAAACCCTAACTACAACATCTAGCCTTAAACTTTAAACTCTAAACCTACTATTTCAAAGCGGGTTATAAAAAGAGGCATGATAAAGTGTAGACGATTTCCATCCGTTCAGCAGCTCTATCAGTCTGTCTACTTTGCCATCAGTTTTGGTTATACTTCTGGGATGAGGGCTGCAGGGGAGAGGGAAGCCTATAAAAAGTCGGCTAAGAACAAAGAAGGTGAAGTCGTTTTAGCAACCGATGTTATTTGGACTTAAAATGTGATTGTCAGATATGCATATCTACGATATATTCGTATCTTTATATATCAGAATATGTTAAATATAGGTGTTTTTAAAGAAAATGAAGAGTTGAAGTGACATAGATGGTGCATTACGGAATACTTGCATGCAGAAAAATTGGTTGTCGTCGGTTACGGCATTAAGAAACTACAGATCATGCTTAGTATAGTGGACGATCTTGTTTCGGTTGATGCCCTTATTGAGAAGCACCTCACGGTGGAGCCGCGCAATGAATATGTTTAGAGGCAGAGCTTTGTTCCACATCAAGTAACTTTTAATTAAGTATTTTTAAACTTGATTAGCAAATAATTTTTGGTTAAATATTATTTTAGAAGGAGAAATTATTATATGGACCCTTCCCACCACGTCATCCATGATCCCTAGTAATAAATAAAATTCCACGTCATTATTTTTTCCATATCATTTGTACACTAGGATTATATTTTCCAAATCATGGTGTCGTATCAAATTAAAAATAAATTAGGGTTTATTATTTCTTTTTTTCTTCAAGAACGATAGCTTCCTCCACTAACCCTAAACCCTAAACCATAACCCTACACTCTAAACCCTAACCCTAACTCTAAACCCTAAACTCTAAACCCTAAACCCAAACCCTAAACCCTAAACCCTAACCCTAAACTCTAAACCCTAAACACTAAACCCTAAACTCTAAACCCTAAACCCTAAACCCTAAACCCAAAATCTAAACCCTAAACCCTAAACCCTAAATTCTAAACCTTAAACCCTAAACCCTAAACCCTAAACTCGATGTGCACTACACGTTACAAGTTTAGGGTTAGGATTTAGGGTTTAGAGTTTAGGGTTAGTGTTTAGGGTTTAGGGTTAGTGTTTAGGGTTTAGGGTTAGGGTTTAGAGTTTAGGGTTAGGGTTAGGGTTTAAGGTTAGTGGAGGAAGCTATCGTTCTTGAAGAAAAAAATGAAATAATAAACCCTAATTTATTTTTAATTTGATACGACAGCATGATTTGGAAAATATAATCCTAGTGTACAAATGATATGGAAAAAATAATGACGTGGAATTTTTTTTATTACTAGGGACCATGGATGACGTGGTGGGAAGGGTCCATATAATAATTTCTCTTTTAGAAGGGATAATATTCGATGTAATGTTGATACATAAGTGTCATATACTCAGTCGGTGAACAACATTACCATGAATTAACAAATAAAAATTAAAAAAAATTATTACAAAATATAGATAAATTCATTAAAACTTAGATAAAAATTTTAAAATTATTTTTTTTCATCTCCTCCCTTTAATATTACAATAAAAAACTTACTAAATTAAATTGTGTATATATTGGTCCAAATTCTCTGACAATTCAGGGGAGAATCTTGGACTAATGGGGCACGCCCCCCAAAATTATGAAAAAATTTAATTTTGTTCTTAAAATTTTTAAATATTTTAATTTGGCCCTTCAAGAATTTTAAAATTTTATATTAAGCTCTAAAATTTTGAATACTTTTAATTAAAACCCCTCTCAAATTTTTAATTTTTTAAAATCTCTCAAAATTATTAAAAATTTTAGTTAAACCCTCATTTTTTTATTTTTTGTTTAAACCTGTAATTTTTTTAAAAAAATTTAAATTAACCCCCTCAAATTTTTACTCCAACCACTGATTGAAATTATAGATCGCATTAATCGAAGTCATTGATGTCTCTTTTGGATCTTAATTTAAAAGGTGTTACGTAAGTTTTAATCTAATTAATCAGTTCATATATATACAAATGTAGTTCATACATAAAACCTTTCAAATAACAATATTGCTCACAGCTACAGGCAGATGGGGAGATATGTAAATGGAATAACTTTGTGTTGTACTTGCTTGATCTTTAAGGTACTTTGATGGAACTATGCAAAGAAATCGAGCATCAATCACATAGTAGGTTCCGGAGATGCACCATCTATGGGCAACCTAGCTTGAAAATAATACAATGTCTCATGGCTTGAAACAACAGTTGATGTAGGTCAAGAACTTGTTTTTCTTCTGCATGAATATTGCAACAGATGCAGATGTTTTAGCTAGGATTAAAACAAGAGTTTTATCTGTGAACTGAAAATGACATATATGTATGTATGTATTTACCTTGACAGAACCTTCGAGGGCTCGGCCGGAGTCGGAGTCATGTTTTCGAGGAGAGGAAGCAGCGGCGAAGCCGTGGTCGTTCGCAAGGCTGCACATGATATCACTCTTGCATTGCTTCCTCTTGTCACGAGCTCGCAAAAAGACCATTGAATAGTTGGTGGCTCCTTTCTCGTCCCACCCCCCGAACCGAGGAATGGACATCCCTTCATTGTTCTGTGTCGAATGGGACATGGTAGTGATAGCGGCGGCGACGGTAAAGTATAGGAGATCAATTGATTAAGAGGCTAATTACTCAATTGATTTTTTTTGAAATTAATAGGTGTTTTATGTTGTTGTATGTGAAATAAAGGTGGGGTTTGTTTTTTTTTTCAACAAGACAACGAAGTTAGGTTATGTAAACTATTTAATAAAACATCTTCGGTTCCAAACTGTATGGTAGCAAGTATATAGTCTGTCAAAGGAGAAATTATATCATGGGTTATTCTCGTCATGTTATTTATGGTTAGAGTTTAGAGATTTTAGGGTAAAAAATCAGGGTATGGTGTATTTTTTTAAGGTACACGGAGTATGGTTTATGATTTAAAATTTAAGATTATGGCTTAGAATTTAATTTTATAATATTTTTTTAATGTTGAAGTATAAGTATGGATACCGAAAAGGGAGATAAGATTTTTATCCGTATGGTAGCAAGTATATAGTCTGTCAAAGGCTTACAGCCTAAAAACCATTTTCAGTATTTGCCGGTTTAGAACTGATTCAGATAAGGTTATGTCGGCCTGTTTCTTTTAGTAACTAGATGGTTTACATACAAAATACAAATGCCCTATCCTAATGATCATATTTGCTTTGCTTTAACTTGCAGCCAAGCTTGTTGCTGTTGGTTACGGCATTAAGAAGCTACAAATCATGCTTACCATAGTGGACGATCTTCGGTTGATACCCTCATAGAGGAGCACCTCACAGTGGAGCCGCGCAACTAATACAATCAGAGCTGCGACATCGTTGCATTCAACAAAATTTAGATGGCACTGTTTAGTTACACAGCTGTTAAAGAGTGCCATTTTTGGCAATGTTATCAACGTTTCCCTCTTGCTTTCCCCTCTATGATATATATTTTTTGCTTTTGAGCTGTGCTTGCTACTGCTGCTGCTCTAGACTGAGCATGGATGAAAAAGGATTTCAAGTAATTTAAGGAACATTTGTTAATAGAATGCCTTAGCTCGGCTTATCAGTAGGGTTTGTACTTTGTAGCAGACTTTGCTTTTTCTTGTATATGGAAAATATCCTACTTTAATGAAAAAGCAACATGAATTTGACATACACGGCAATTTTTACTTATAAAAAGAAATCCAAGAACAAGACCTTGTAATTTATACAAAGAAAGCTTTAGTTTAACCAGATGTTTAAATGCTAAAACAGAAACAAATTCTCCTCATAAGGGATATTAAGATCAAAATCCAGCATCTTCTTAGGAGGAGCTTGCTCAGGCAGAAGTGTTTCTTCGGGTAATAATCCAGGCAACAGCATTCTGGTGACACACTCTCTAACTTCACCACATGATCCTTGTTTGGTTTTTGCCTGCACTAACTCCGCCTTCGATGGATCCTTCATCCGATGGCACGTTTTGTGGCCTCCGAGTGCCTGACCCGTTGCGAAAATCTTGCCACATATCTCACATTGGTGCACACGTTCCCCTGCCGTAGCCTTCTTCATTGATCTTCTTCCATGTTCGGACCTGGATTTGTTTCGAGTTTCCATGCTCTCTTCAGTCTTCTTCTTCTTCGTTTGCATCAGAGGATGTTCAGATCCGAGACAGAATCTTAACGGCACTGCATCGTAAATTATATCGTTGTCACTATCAATATTCTTGAACCCTCTTTTCTTAGTTTGAGACCAACCGGGCATGCCTTTCAGCAAATCTATGTCGCGGTCATTACTTGGACAGACCGTGCTCTCAGCTTCACTTAAAGAACTGTTACTGCTTTCTTGAGACGTTGCAAGACGTTGCCGAGCACGGTTTGAAACGGTACCGCCATGGATTCTCATATGCCGGCACAGCAACTGCATGGAGGAGAAAGTTTCGTTGCAAGCAAAAACAACCGAAACCATCGTCTTCATCTTTTTCCAGAGAGCGTTTTCTTTCGCGTGTCGGACTGTTGATGTGGAGGGTTTCAGTTTTCGACCTAGCCTGCTTATGGATCCGAAGATGTCCGTACAAGGCATTGCTCGACTCGAACCCTTTATGGCAGTAGACACAGAAGCTAGTCCTTGAATCTTGCGGCGTTTCATCACCACCATCCATGACCTCAGTTTTGTGTGTTTTCAAGTAGTTAACGGCGGGGAAAGCCAAGGAAGCGGCGGCAGACACCATTACTATAGAAATCTCACGGGAAGAAAAAGATGAAATCTGTCAAACCTAACACAATAGATTGGCTGAGGAAATAAGACTCTCTAGTTAATATATAGTGATAGAAGAAGATATATTGCTAGTTGTGTAGGACTAGGAGATCATATCTTGAGTGAAATTTAAACAAAGCTTGATTAGCAAGTAACTTTTAATTAATTATTTTTAAACTTGATTAGCAAGTAACTTCTGGTTAAATATTTTTTTAGAAGGGATAATATTTGGTGCCTTGATACATAATTATCATACACTCATGGGTAAAAAAATATAATAAGCCATGCATGAATGAACAAATAAAAATTTAATAAATACTTATTAATAAAAAAATATAAATTCATTTAAACCTAAATAAAAATTTCAAAATCATTATTTTTCATCTCCTCTTGTTTATATCACAATAAAAAACTTACTGAATTAAATTTTGTTATATATTAGTCGAAATTCACTGACAATTCAGGGGAGAATCCTCGACTAGTGGGAGTACGCCCCCAAAATTTTAGAAAATTTAAAATTTGTCCATAAAATTTTTAAAATTTTAATTTTCCCCTCAAGAATTTTAAAAATTCATATTATGATCTAAAATTTTAAATATTTTTAATTAAATTTCCTCTCAAATTTTAATTTTTTTAAATCTCTCAAAATTATTAAAAAATTAGTTAAACCCTCAAATTTTTGAAAATTTTTGTTTAAGCCTCCGAATTTTTTTTAAAAATTAAGTTGACCCCATAAACTTTTACTTCAAATTCTGCCACTGACCGACATGAAAGTCATTGATGTCTGTTTTGGATCTTAATTTAAAAGATGTTAGGTAAGTTTTAATCTATTTACCAGTTCATATATATATACAAATTTAGTTCATACATAAAACCTTTCAAATGGCAATATTGCTCACAGCTACAGCCAGATGGGGAGATATACAGATGGTACAACTTTGTGTTGTTTACTTGATCCCTAAGGTACTTTGATGGAACTATGGGCAACCTAGCTTGAAAATAATACAATATCTCGTGCTTGACGGGCATCATGGCTTGAAACAACAGTTGATGTAGGTCAAGAACTTATTTTTCTTCTGCATGAATATTGCAACAGATGCGGATGTTTTAGCTAGGATTAAAATAAGGGTTTTATCTGTGAACTGAAAATGACATATATGTTATGTATTTACCTTGACAGAACCTTCGAGGGCTCGGCCGGAGTCGGAGTCGGAGTCATGTTTCTGAGGAGAGAAAGCAGCGGCGAAGTCGTGGTCGTTTGCAAGGCTGCACATGATATCACTCTTGCATTGCTTCCTCTTGTCACGAGCTCGCAAGAAGACCATTGAATAGTTGGTGGCTCCTTTCTCGTCCCACCCTCCGAATCGAGGAATGGACATCCCTTCATTGTTCTGTGTCGGATGAGACATGGTGGTGATGGTAGCGGCGACGGTAAAGTATAGGAGATCAATTGATTAAGAAGCTAATTGCTCAATTGATTGTTGTTTTTTCAAATTAATAGGTGTTTTATGTTGTTGTATGAGATTGTTTTTTCCCCAAGATAACCAAGTTAGGTTATATAAACTATTTAATAAAACATTTTCGGTTCCAAACTGTACGGTAGCAAATATATAGTCTGTCAAAGGCTTACATCCTAAAAACTATTTCAAGTATTTGCCGGTTTAGAACGGATTCGGATAAGGTTATGTCGGCATGTTTCTTTTGGTTTAAACTATAGTACCCACTAAAACTTTTAAAATAAAAAGTCAACCATTTATTACAATTAATAAATCATTAATAAATTACTTAAATAAATATTTACAGCCTAATAACCATTTATTTATATTAACTAACATAAATCCTAAAATAAACATAAAAGATACATATTATTATTTTTTAAACAAAAGATACATATTATTTTTTAAAAAATTTAATTGTGTGACATGATACAAATAAAATAGATATATGTTAATGTGGTGTTATAATTTCATAAACTTTACTCTTTTTCTTTTTTAATTATATTTATTTTTCATATAATATGAATGTATTTTTAGAACAAAAATATACCGTTGAACATGTATCGGTTTAATAATTGTTAACACTTAAATAAGAATCAAAGTTTTGTTTGAAAGTAACAAAAATTAAAGTTTGAATCTCACTGATAATTGACTTTGTTAAAAGAAATTTTCTAAATGTATTGCAACATAAAGAGTAAACAGTAAAAACTACTCTTGATAAGGGACATTAAGATCAAAATCCAGCATCTTCTTAGGAGGAGCTTGTTCAGGCAGAAGAGCTTCTTCGGGTAATAATCCAGGCAACAGCATTCTGGTGACACACTCTCTAACTTCACCACATAATCCTTGATTGGTTTTTGCCTTCAATGGATCTTTCCCCCGATGGCGCGTTTTGTGGCCACCGAGTGCCTGACCAGTAGCGAAAATCTTGCCACATATCTCACATTGGTGCACACGATCCACCGCCGTAGCTTTCTTCTTTGATCTTCTTCCATGTCCAGACCTGGATTTGTTTTGAGTTTCCATGCTCTCTTCAGTCTTCTTCTTCTTCAATTGCATCAGAGGATGTTCAGGTCCGATATAGAATCTCAACGGCACTGCATCGTAAATTACATGGTCGTCACTATAAATTTTCTTGAACCCTCTTTTCTTAGTTTGAGACCAACTAGGCATGTCTTTCAGCAAATCTATGTTGTGTTCATTACTTGGACAGACCGTGCTTTCAAACCCTAGGTTGAGATTGGTCTCAACTTCACTCAAAGAACTGTAACTGCTTTCTTGAGACGTTGCAGGTCGTTGCCGAGCACGGTTCGAAAGGGTACCACCATGGATTCTCATATGCCGACACAGCAACTGCATGGAGGAGAAACTTTCGTTGCAAACAAAACAACAGAAACCATCGTCTTCGCCTTTCTCGAGAGAGCGTTTTCTTTCACGTGTCGGACTGTTGATGTGGAGGGTTTCAGTTTTCGACCTAGCCTGCCTATGGATCCGAAGATGGCCGTACAAGGCCTTGCTCGACTCGAACCCTTTATGGCAGTAGACACAGGAACTAAACCTTGAATCTTGCGGCGTTTCATCACCTCCGTCCATGACCTCAGTTTTGTGTGTTTTCAAGTAGTTACGGGCGGTGAAAGCCAAGGAAGCGGCGGCAGACACCATGACAATTACTATAGAAATCTCAAGAAAAGAAAAAGAAGTGAAATCTGTCAAACCTAACACAATAGATCGGCTGAGGATAAAAAGGAAAAGGTTGTGTTCTTTGTGTGTCAAACCTCTACGTTAATATATATAGTGATAAAGGAAATAGATATGCCTAGCAAGAATCAGATCATAGCTTGAATGAAATTTAAACAAAGCTTGATTTGCAAGTAACATTTAATTAAGTATTTTTAAGCTTGACTAGCAAGTAACTTTTAGTTAAATATTTTTTTAGAAGGAATAATATTTGATGCATTGTTGATACATAAGTGTCATACACTCGGTCGGTGAACGACAATAAACCACGTCATGAATGAACAAATAAAAAAAACTTATTACGAAATATAGATAAATTCATTTAAACCTAAATAAAAATTTTAAAATTATTATTGTTTATCCCTTCCCATTAATATCACAATAAATTTTTATTGAATTAAATTGTGTTATATGTTGGTCCAAATTTTAATCATGCCCCAAATGCACATTTTAAAAAAAAATAGTTTAATGATGAATTTACTCTCCACTTTCACACATTTATGTTTTGTCTCTAACTTCTAATCCTGGTTTCGTCCCGCTATTAACTAATTAGACAAGTCAAACGTTAGTATCTCGATCAATTTTCTTCCGACCGGTGGTAGCAAGTTCTTTTTTTTTTTGTTTTGTCCTTCACTGACATTGCAGATTGCATTAATGGAAGCCATTTATGTTTGTTTGACTGTTTTAGATCTTAATTTAAAAGATGTTGTGTAATTTCTAACTTAACTAATCAGTTCATATATGCAAATTTAGTTCATACATAAAACCTTTTGAAATAACAATATTGCTCACAGCTACAGGCAGATGGGGAGATATATAGATGGTATAACTTTGTTTTGTTTACTTGATCTTTAAGGCACCATCTACGGGCAACTTAGCTTGAAAATAATATTGTCTCTAGCTTAACAGGTATCATGGCTTGAAAACAGCAGTTGATGTAGGTCGAGAACTTCTTCTTCTTCTTCTTCTTTTTCTTCTTCTGCATGAATATTACAACAGATGCGAATGTTTTAGCTAGGATTTAAACAAGGGTTTTATCTGTGAACTGAAAATGACATGTATGTATGTATTTACCGTGAAAGAATCTTCGGGGGCTCCGTCGAAGTTGGAGTCATGGAGGAAGCAGCGGCGAAGTCGTGGTCGTTCGCAAGGCTGCACATGATACCACTCTTGCATTGCTTCCTCTTATCACGAGCTCTCGAGAAGACCATTGAATAGTTGGTGGCTCCTTTCTCGTCCCACCTTCCGAACTGAGGAATGGACATCCCTTCATTGTTCTGTGTCGGATAAGACATGGTGGTGATGGCAGCGGTGATGGTAAAGTATTTGAGATCGATTGATTAAGAGGTTAAATACTCAGTTGATTGTTGATTTTTTCAAATTAATAGGTGTTTTATGTTGTCGTATGAGAAATAAAGGTGGGGTTTGTTTGGGATTGATTTTTTTCCCAACAAGATAACCAAGTTAGGTTATATAAACTATTTAATAAAATATTTTCGGTTCCAAACTGTATGGTAGCAAGTATATAGTATGTCAAAGGAGAAATCATATCATGAGTTATTCACGACACGCTATTTATGTGATCAACCAATTAAAATCACTCGTTTCATTATTTTTTACATGTTATATTTTTACCGAGTGAAAAAATTGTTTTTAAAATTAATTTATAATAAATATGAATGAAAGTTCACTTGATAAAATTATGATGTGAAAAAAAATATACTTTTTATTTGTTAATCTTATGAATAACGTGGCAGAAATAACCCATGATATAATTTCTCTTGTCAAAGGCTTACATCCTAAAAACCATTTTCAGTATTTGCCGGTTTAGAAAGGATTCGGATGAGGTTATGTCGGCATGCTTCTTTTGGTTTAAATTATAGTACCCAACCAAAACTTTTAAAATAAAAAGTCAACCACTTATTACAATTAATAATCATTAATAAATGATTGAAATAAATATTTACAGCCTAATAACCATTTATTTAAATTAACTAACATAAATTTTAAAATAAACATGAAATATAATAATTATTATTATTATTATTTAAAATAAATGATACATATTATATTTTAAAAAATTAATTGTGTGACATGATATAAATAAAATAGACAATGACGGATCCAGAAATATTTTTGACGGTGGGCACATGAATATCTTAAAATTTCAGGGTGGACACAACATATTAAAATTGAAAAAAATCAAAAGACTAATTTATAAAAATTAAGAAATTTGAAGCCAAATATATAAAGTTTAAAAAGTTAAGGCCGGGCAAGAAGCCACCCTAACATATCCTTACGTCCGCCACTAAAAATCGATATATGTTAATGTGAAGTTATAATTTCATAAACTTCACTCTTTTTCTTTGTTAATATAAATATTTTTCGTGTAATATGAATGTATTTTTAGAACATAAATATACCGTTGAACATGTATTGGTTCAATAATTGTTAACACTTAAACAATAATTAATTTTTTTTCTTCTGAAAGTTACAAAAATTAAAGTTTGAACCTTACTAATAATCTTACTTGACTTTGTTAAAAAAATTCTAAATGTATCGCAACATAATAAGTAAACACAATAAAAAATTACAATCTCGACAAAAAGTATATATCCAAAACCAAACGTAAATTAATCACACTAACCAATCATTGCCCGTAAAATTACCAAAGTGTAAAAAATAGTTTCTAAATAATAAAAATCAAACCATATAAAAAATAATTAAAAATTAAAACCAAACAACTCTGAAAAAAAATAGAGATGTAAATAAATATTACTATTATTGGTAAAAGATAAACACCATCAGCACTAATATAATAATAGAGCATAACAATACGTTAACAACTGATTTATCATAACTTAAATACGGCATATTTAGATGATTATAAACGGCTATTAATATGGACCAACATAATGTTCCAAAGTAGAGGTAAATAATAAAACTATATAAAATGCTATTTATATAAAAAAAATATAGAAATGAAAACCATGCACATGCTTTTTTTTTTTCTATCTCTGTATTTACGGGGGAAAGTAGGCATTAGAGAATTATTTGTATGTCGATTGTTTAAGAAAAAAAATCGAATAATTTGAACGTGGACTTTACTACAAAGTCAAAACTTTGACAAATAGTTTTTTGAAAAGGGAATATGAACTGTCAAGCTGAGATGCTCCCGACAGGAGTAAGTTTCGAAAATAAGTGTATTATAATAATAATAAACATAATTTTGGTTTTAAATATTATAATAAATAAAAAGTTATATTTGAAGACAACATTAGTGGGAAGAAAAACTACGAATTTCAAGCATGAACCATAATATAGACATGTATTTTATAAAAAAAATTATAATTATAATTTAAGTTTTGAATATTACAATTTTAAATTTGTTATTACAAACAATATAAAAAATTGAACTTCGAATAGGCTTGAATTATAGAAAGATTAATTATTTTATAATTTATCTTCTTAAATATGTATATGATATAAAAAATAAGTTAATTGTATCATGTGTTTTCAATCTATAACACTCATTCTAAATTGATCCGCAAACTTTTAAATATTTTAATTTTATTTATAAAATTTCGATTCATTTTAAATTAATCCCTAAACTTTTAAGTATCTCAATTTCATTTCAAACTATGACCATAAGTATAATTTATAAATAATTGTTTTTTATAGAAATCAAATCGAACATTGATTTCAAAAAAAAGTAATCGAACCCTCGATTTTTTTTTTTGCAACTTTAGACCAATTTTGATAAAATGAGAGAAAATCAATCCGTTCAAATGAAAATCAATAATCTATTTTATTGGGTTATGGGAAAAAATTATTAAACAAAACAAACTCAAAATATCAATTCAATCAATACATAAAATTTAATATTATTTTAATTAGTGAAATGTACTTTTGAAATTTAAACCAAACTTAAATTAAACTTGATATGAACTTAAATAAATAAAATGAATTTAAATCATGGTCTGATGATGACACCTATGCCATAAATAGAGAGGTATAAATGCATAATTAAAAGGTAAGTGGAAAAAGAATGTACTTCCATATAAGATAATAATCTAAATAAAATATTACAAAGATGACGAATTTGGATAGAATAAATAAATGAAAAAAAGAATGTAAGGTAATAATTTAAATAATTTTATCTACAAAAATTCAAAAATGTAAAATTTACTAATAAGTAGTAAAAGAAGTGTTATAATTAAAAAATTTAAATGCATGTAATAACAAAAGAAATAAAGGGGAAATATACCAATAATCACTAAACTATGAAAAACAATCGTTTTAGACATTTACCTTTCACAAATTACAAAATGATCATTAGATTTATTAAACTATTATAAAATAGTGTAACATTTTGGTTAAATTAAACATCATTTGGCAACAGTTCAATAAAATTCAATTAATATTTTGCAACAATTTAACAGGTTTAATTATTATTTTATAACTTTTAAAAGATTAGTGACCAAAATGATCCATTTTAATAGTTTAGTGAGTAATTGTGTACTTTACGACGAAATAAATTTGAGAAAATGCGAAGAACGAAAAAGAGGGGGGGAAGGAGGGGCTAGGTATAAATGGGGCTCCGTTATAAACGAGTGAAATTTGGTTATTATGAATGAATCTCTTATTTCTCTTTTTCTGTTTTGAGTAAATTTCACAAAACAAAACCCTAATTCTGTCGATTCAATTTGGGCCTCGAAATACATCTCTCTCAACCTCCGATCCTTCAATCTCCGTCGTCCGATCCATCTTCCTCTTCCATTCAACCCAGGTATCTTCCCATTTCCCTCTTTGATTCCTGCCTTTTCCTTATTTCTCTTTTAAAAAATACTTTTTTTATTTCAGTATTTTTTTGGGAATTTTGTGTGTGATTGATCATGTCGGTGGATCATTTTCTGTGTATATTTAAAATTTCTGTTGAATCTGTGTCGAAAGAATCGTGATTTTCTTTCCATTTTAGGTGTTTTCTCGATCGAATTGGCTTCTTGGAATGTTTGTTTTTGGATTAATGGAAATAGACTCGGTTGAGATATGATGTCTAGATGTATACGTTATTATTCAGTGAAATAGAATACAAAATTTTCTATCTTTCTCTTTTAACCTGAAATTCAGGCTTTTTAGAATGTCTTTTTTCAAAAGCTGGAGGCGTTTGTTATTGTCTCTTTTCTTGTAAATTTGGCTGTGGCAAAGAATTGATTTCTTTCTGATCGAAATCCAGAAAACACGGGGTGTTAGTCTGCAATTTATCTTATCTAAGAATTCTTTCTTGTTTGGGTGAATTTTAACCTATCCCTAGTGAAATCATATTTTTCGCTCTTCTCCTCTTTTTTGGATTAGAGAATTAGTATTCTATAGGAAGACTTTGGCAAGCCATGTGATTCATATGGCTGTGATTCTGTTATTTGCTTTTAAGAATTGCCGACGCAAGAAGTTTTGCAATTCATACGAGTTAGAATTTAATTGGTTTTCTAAAAATATAGTGTTGATACCATTGAACATGAATGAGGGTCAAATCTATTTTGTTTCTTTTTGTAAAATATATTAAAAGGTGGAAGAAAAAAGAACCTTCAGAAGCTGAACTTGCCTGTCAAAGTTTTGTTTTCCTGTTTCTTGTCTATTTAAAATTTCTGCAAGTGTCTGTGAATGTATATTCCCGATGCTAAAGAACAATATCTGGAAAAAAAAATTCATTCTATGCCAACCCAAGAATGTCATATCTGAATTTAATGAGTTGGTTTCTTTATAAAGAGATTATTTTCAGTGTTACAGAATGCTCATACGGTACAAAGAAGGAAACTGTCAATTAGACCACTGCTCTTGCTGTTTATTGACTGCTTAAATTTTCTATATGTCTTTGATCTTGTAAACTATTGTCTTAAATATTTCAGGACTTCAATTGGTTACAAGGATGTCTCCTGCATCCAAGTCCAAGTCGAAAGATAAAAAATCCAGCAAGGAATCTCAGAAGTCTTCTTCAAAGCCTTCTGGACCTGCTAGTGCTGTTCCAGCTAGTGCATATAATCCACTTTTGGGAACATTCCATACCATCGAAACAGTGCCATCCTCGTCTACTTCTCCTCTTCAAAGCAATGGTCGTTTTCAGAACATAGATGAAACAGAGCATTTGGAGGGCTCTCTTAGTGCTGGGGTTGAGTATGATTCTATTTCTAATAATGGTAGCTGGTCAGGTGAGTCAGAAGAGCACAAAGAGAAAACATCAAACCTTCCTGTCCGGCAGGAGATAATACCAGGAGCTGACAACGATAAGCGAGAAAAAATTCGTCAAAAAAATGAAAAGAAACACCAACGACAGAAGGAGAGGCGAGCGCAGGAGTTGCATGAGCGGTGCAGTGGCTATCTCATGTCAAGAAAGCTTGAGGTACTTGCTCAGCAGCTTGTAGCAATGGGATTTTCACATGATCGGGCTACAATGGCTCTTATTTTCAATGAAGGCAAAGTGGAGGAATCTGTGGCATGGCTTTTTGAAGGAAGTGAAGAAGAAGCAGTTAAGCATAAGGAATCGACTATTGGTGGTGGGAACTTGAAAATTGACATATCAGAAGAGCTTGCACGAATTGCTGACATGGAAATCAGATACAAGTGCACAAAGCAGGAGGTTGAAAGAGCAGTTGTTGCTGCTGAAGGCGATCTTGAGAAAGCAGCAGAATCCTTAAGATCTTTAAAGCAGGACCCACCTGCTGCTCCACCAAAGCCAGAAGAAACTTGTGATCCCCTTACTGCTAGTACCGATAATGTGTCAGTTGCAGGTAGTCAGAACATATACATAAGGCCACAACCAAAACCAAATCTATCTACTGCAACACAGCAAAGAAGAGATGATAAAGATTTTAACTATGCAAATGCAGCAGTTACAGTGGGCAGTTCTTCAGATTTAGTGAGTAAAAGTTTTCAGCCTTTGAAGAGAATACAGTCGAAGTTGGAATGGGCAAAACCCCAACAAAGTGCAGTGCCTGCTGAGAAAAGTTGGCCGAGTTCCGGATCAAATCCTTCGGTTTCCTATTCACTGGCTTCAACTTTGCAGGCCTCGCCATCAGCAAAGACAGAAAGTCTAATGGCTATCGGAAGTGATTTTAAAAAATTTCAGCCCTCACTTAGGGAACCTGTTATAATGATGCAGCGACCTCAATCTATAAATACAAAGCATGTTCCAGCTACTACTATAAGCTCATCTCCTCCCGGATCGACCCCCTTTATGTATTCAGCCGGTAGTGTTGAAATTATAAAGTCTAATGGCTTTATGCCCCATATTGCAAGTGCTAGAAGCCTTGGTTCCAACAACTTGAGTTCAAATCAGATGCATCATCAGCTTCACTATCCGCAACAGCAACACTTCACAGTCAGCAGTAGTCCAGGTGATTCTCCGGGTACTAGCCGAGGAAATGGTCTATGGAGTAGAACAGGTGCATCACCAATACTAGCGGCTGCATCTTCACTTGGACTTTTCTCTGGATCGGGTTCTACAACTTCATCAGGCGCCTCTTCTCCAGTTGACTGGAGCAGTGGTAGCTCCATGGCACAGTTGGATTATGCCAATGTTGATTGGAGCTTGGAACGGGGGTTGCCTTCTTCTTCTAGACCTGGTGGAATTTGGCTAGGACCGACGACATCTCCGTTGAAGAGCACTCACATGCATTATCCTAATACAAATGGACTAAGTGCTAAAGCAGCAATGAGATTGACACCCAATGGGAGTCTTGTACCGATTGCGGGTTTGCAAGACGGCGGTGTGACTCCTACAGAAGCTTCTCCAACTGCAGGCTCTCATGAGTGGACTTCACCATTTGAAGGGAAAGATCTTTTTAGCATACCTAGGCAGTATGTTTCTTCTCCCACACTCTAGGGTGTGGAAAAGATTTTATGAAATAAAAATGAAAGAATGAAAAGACAAATCGTGTTTGAATTTCATGTTAGTGTTGGTTCTTGTGATATGCAAATATGTGATTGCTGGGAAATATCAATCATTTTAGTTTTAAAAACAAAATAGAACTTCATTCAGGATCGAGTACTGTGCAACTGCCATCTTTTATGACATTAACAATAATCAAATTTTTTATTACAAATAAAATAAAGTTCATCAATCCTCAAATTGCAGACGTTTGGCATCAAATTAACAAAAGTTTCGCATTCAGCAGCTCATTTGTTATTATTGCATACCTATCTTTTTTATGGGTGCATTTTCCCATCATCTGTTTGTTTACATGCAAATATCAGGGCATCAAAATTTACAGTAAATGCTGGAATAGACATTGAAATTTAACAAGGTGCTGTACAATATTGTACCTCCAAGAAACAAAAACAGCGTTGTATTGTCCACAGCCAGATGTTTTACTCGTTTATGAGACGGCAGGTAGGAGGTTTCTGCAAAATAATACATGGAGATTCATGTAAGGCAATATTTTACTTCCACCGAGAATAAAGCATACTTGGAAACTCACACAATCATTTATACATTACCTCGTAAACTTCAGCTATGACTCATGTTGAACAACTTGGGCATTCGCGTTAAAATCGATATAATACCAAATAATAATGAGCTATGTTTTATATAACATATATAATATTTTATGATTATGACACGGCAAAGACAATGAATGGGAGGTAGATGCGTATCCCACAAAAGAAAATACTTTGACATAAATAGAAATAAAATATCACTTGTGTTTCAGATAATAGGATTTACCTTTCAGATCGGCTGCTGCTACATCCCTGGCTTGCATATTCAACTTCCATAAATGCTGATTTTCCAATCCAAAATATTGACAATATTCCATGAAGCGGAAGCGGGGATAGGGTGTATTCCTGGCTTAAAATTTCCACGGCATCCCTAGCTATTGGGGTAAAAGTTGCTAAGCATGTCGGAGACATTCATCCCTTGTGCATTAAAGTAGCTCAACAGCCACAGCATGGCAGATTGGTTGATCTCAATCTCAGTTGAATTCAAGAAAGTGGAACATGTGCTTTTGCTTTTAAGTTTCTCTGCAAACTTGTTTAAGCTGTCAAATAGCATCGAGGCGTTAGATGCAGCCCATGTAGCCAAAGCAGCTGCAGCAAAGTCCTTGAAGGAATTATTAGGCAATGACATGATCATGCAGACAAGGTCTGCTGTGGGTGCACAGCAACTGCAGAGAGTCAGAAAGCCTCCGACTGCTATCGCGCTAAGGTTTCCATCTATTTCCTCAGAGCTAAAAAATTCTAAAATGATCTTCTCAACCCCAACCTTAGAAACTGAGAGCTCGGATCTCATCAAGCCCCAGAGTTTATGCTGCTCCACAGGGTTCCAATTGAGAGAGTTCTTAATTAAATGGAAAACAAGTTTAGGATTGTCTCCGAATAAAGAGAACTTCTTCATGCCAACTTCAAACTGCAATTCTGTAAGATCGGCATAATCCCATTTTTCTATGAGCAATCTAATAATGTTTTCCTCACAGATGGATAAATCTGAAAGATGACAAAAGATGTTGCGGAATAAGTTTTTCATTCTTATTCTTTTCCAATCAGAACAATCCTTTAAGTCGGAAAACAGGAGCTTTGAAGGAGAGGTATCTGCTTCTTTGTGTAAGATGGCTCTTGAGGACATAAGAAAATGCCTGTAAGCAGTGAAGGCACTATTGACCAAGTTAGCAATAACCTTCTCATCCATTTCTGAAACAGAAACGGAGGTTTCAGAGGAATCTCCTTTTCTTTTGTTCAGAAAAGTAAAATATCCATCCAAATGATATGCCAACAATGGCAGCCTTGACTTACTTACTTTAGCCTCAGCAACTGAATTTCCAAAACAACCTGCTTCATATGCTACTCTTGACACATATGATAGTATACGTGCTCCTACTGGAAAACCATTCCTTGCCCAGAGCAAAAGCATTTCTCGTATTCCTTCATTCTGAGAAAAAATGAAGGTGCGGATAATTACTGCAGTGGCAGAACCAATTTCATCATCACACTCGACAATATCTGCAATACTCCCAAGGGAATTAAAGAGTTGGTATCCATTTGACTCGAATTCTTTTGCAACCTTAGATAATAGATCCTGTGAGCAAATCGAGTTACTAGTTTGTCCATGATTACATTGATTCACAATTGACAAAACAATGGCCTCCAAAGTTTGTAGGCCCCTAATATACGACTCCTTGATAATTTCTCCGATATTTTCAACTAATCTCTCAATAGCATCTACTTCATTGCCAACGGCAACAACCTGCAAAGTAGATGTATTAACTGAATTATCTAAAACTGGAATAGAAGCAGCCACAGTTCCGGTGCTTAAACCAGTTTCTCCTTCACAAGCGAGTTGCTCATTCGTGGATGGGGTAGGGTTTCCAGCACGTGACACATCATGAAAACTCAATGATGGAGTAGATTGACCAGGAAGATCAACTGGATGCAAATCTCTAGGAACTTTACATTGATCATTTAACAATAAATTCTGAAGCCTTTCTCTTATAGGAGAAGAAAGTGCATCACAATGGGTCAGAATGTCCAATGAATGCATCACTCCTTTCTGAACAAGTGTACTAAAAGCTGATGAAACACCCCGGGCAATAATCTTTTTATGGTCCAAATCATAGTTGTCCACAAGAAGAAGTAAGAACTCAAGAAGGGAGTGAGTGAAGTTAATATATTTAGGCAAGGAGCAGATCATCAATAGAATTGCAGGCTCAATATTCATAATATTGTCCACTTTTTCATTGAAAAAAAGCCAGTCAAAAAACAATGCCAACCTCACATTAGCTTCAGTATATTTCTTCTTGCAACATGTTAGTAGCCAACCAATAACAGCCCATCGAGGAATAACATTTGACTGAAGAATTTCATTTGACGGGTGGTGCGCACAACATATGAACCGCACAATATCAACAATAAGACTCTCTCTCTCTGGCCCTGAAAGAAATTTCTTTTCAAACCATATCTGATACCGTTTCTGGCTACCAAGCATCACATGTGTGAGTAAGAACCGCAATTGTGTTTCCATTTCAGGAGTGATCCGCAGTAAAAAGTAACGACTTGAAGTCCTTGTGCAATACAACTGAGAAATATCCAAATACTCAGCAGTTCTAAACTCATTTGGATTCAGAACGAGGTCTTTCCATATAGATTTAAACTCAGGTACATGAAATAGATCTTGTAATAATCGAACAATATCCCTCCCTATCTTCAAACAAAGATGAAACTGATCCCTCAACATTTTGACACAAAACTCAATCTCCAACTGCCTCAACAACTCTAGTTTTGGATTACCTGTTACCCTACAATGATCAGCTAAAATACGAAGAAATGTATATAATGCACTAGTCAAAACAACAGGCTTTTCTTGTAACAAACAATCCCATTTACTTGAACAAAGACTCACCAACTCGAAACATAACCAAAGATTCCCATCACTGAAATCACCACCAACAATTTGCCTCAATAAACACACCAACAAACTATCAATTCCTATAGCGGAAACATCAATCATTTCTTTAGTAACCCAAATCAACTGTTCCTTAACCGAGTCAAAAAGTTTTCCATACAATTCATAAACAATTCCAACAAGTAAACTTAAAAACAGATTATACCCATCAACGACAATAGCATGCAAGTGCTTAATATGAATTCTGGCGAAATGGGGTTCGATTAGAACACCATAAAGAATAGCTTGATTAAGTTGAGTGTATTCTTGAGGGTTTGGGATTGCTAACGAAAATGGGGGTATAAGTTTCGATTGGAGAAGGTCAAAAGCTTGCCTCAAAGAGTGTTCTAGCTGGTTTTGAGCTTCATAGGATGCGATTCTAATCAGTTTCGAAGCCATAGAATGTAGGTTTCAATTTCATCACCTTACGGAACTGCCGCCGGGATACTCTGTCAAATACCGAAGTGGGCTTTAGCGGCTGCTTAAAGCTACACCAGGAGAAAAAAGGTTTCAATAGAATTAAACTATACTTGAAAAGATTTCTGCTTACTTAACATGAGAGATTGAGACGAGCAAGGGAGAGACGGTTGACACGCCGGAGAGTCGGAATACGAGCAGGATATGTCGGCGGACGGGAAAATAACAGAATAATATTGGATACGGTCAAAATGGGTTTTGATCATGAAAATGAAAGATGTTTGTGAATATATTTATGGTTGCCAAAAGATGAGCAAAAATCGAAGCAGCTGCTGAAGAAAAATAAATTTGTGACGACCGGAAGAAGAAGATTAAGTAATTGGGCTTTGGGCTCATAACCAATTAAAAGGGCTTGGGCCCAAACTAACTAAAATATTGTTCTCTATTCTAATGTTTAGTTTTTTTAAAAACAAGAAAACTCAAATTTCATTCATTCAAATTCATGGGCATACAAACAACAAGAACAGAAGTTGTTAAGTCCTAGAAAATTAGGCTCAAAAAATGCCTAGAAACAAGAACAATGAAACTAGAGTCATCGAAACTTTCAAACAACGAGTATTGAAAGTTCGAAACTTAAAGGGCAATGGAACAATGTCGTACGTCTGGATCAAAAGAAGATTCACTAAACGGGAAACTTGGTAGCTGATATCAAAGGCACAGCCATAGCATCTAAGGGCTGGGTAGCTGATATCGAAGGCACAGCCATAGCATCTAAGGGCTGGGATGACGAAAACCGCGAACAATAGGCTACAAAGGCCTTTGAATAGCAGGATACTCTCATCGGAGTTTAAATATTAAAGTTAGAATTTAAGATCTATGCTTAATATTTAAACTTAAAATTTAAAATGTAAAATTGTAAATTAATTTTACTAAAATTGTGTATCGGAATATAACTCTAAATAAATATTCGATATTCCATGTTTATGAGTATCTTTCTCATGCTATCTCCTTTGATTTCATGCAATTCTAAGAGCCTTTTCTTTTATTGTTTCATACGTAATAAATAGATTCATCACCTTTTGATAATTGCTATGAAATAAATGGAAAAACAAAATATCTAATTTCCCGAAAACATTGTTTCCAAGTTTGTTATAAATACATTGTGATTGGTGGTGAACATCTATGAGAATTGGAATTTCTGTAAAATCAAATTAATCTTTCATTATTTCCTGCTTAATTCCAGAATCTGTCAACGGTTTTGCAGTAGCAGTAGAACAAAGTTAGCCAAGATTAACCTTAAAAAGTGAACACTACATCCTTCTCAACCTAATTTCAAATGGTTTCACCGTCTCCGTCTCATTCGACCTTCTTGCTAGATTTGTCATCACCGCTGCTACCATCTTGAGACGGAATGGTAGTCTTTGACTCATCAAACTCCAATAACTGCAAATCATGTTAACCATATCGTGATCCGAGTACAGATGATAATCAGTCCGTAGATCAAATTCAAACCTGAATAGTGGAAACTGCTATATACCATAACTAAAGAACATTCTAACCAAGCTATAAATATTACTTAAAATGCCAATTAACACAAACATTCTGCAGGTTTTTGTTTGTATCTAAAACAGTTTAAAACCCTTTTAAACGAAATTTAATCCACCATTATAGAGCATAAGGTCCTACTGTACCACATTAACCTGATTCTCTAAGCAAAACCCTAGGAGTTCTTTGGCAAGAAGCAGTCGACAATTGCACTTGTTGCTACTCCTTGGAAACAAACTTTTTTTTACAAGGATCCAATTCTAATATAGAATGTTTAAGCAAAAAAAAAAACAATTGAATTAAAAAAGTTCATGCCAAGAACATAATGCCAGAGAGAATCTAACAAGGGTGGAGAACAAACCGGTTTCACTTCTCCATTCCAAATACAGTGAGCAGCCAAGAACCCAATAACAGCCGGTACGATATACAAAAGTGCAGGCTGAAAGCACAATATTCAAACAGATTATCAGGGTCTTGTGATAGAGAGTGAGTGTATACCCACAGGATCAAACTTTCACCAGATACATCTGTGCATGCATTAGCAGGAAGAGATGATAAAACAGAGGGGCCATGAGCTTACCTGTGCAGCTTGAAACCAGTTCATGACAACAATTGTAAGGACCACTCCTACTGCGTATCCCAAAAATGCACTCTTAAAATACTGGCCGTCTTTCCCTCTAGATACATCAAATCTTAACGCTAGTGCTACAAAAATGCCTGCAAGGGAGAAATAAACCAAATATAAAAACATCATACCATATCTGTTTCTGATAGAAATGTGCATAATGCTACCAGAAGAAGTTTTTAATGTTAAAAGGAACAATAGTCATTCAAAATGAAATTAAAAGAAAAAACAACTTTTTAACCATAAAAATTTAGATTTATCCATTACTGTGTAAATTAATAAAACTCATAAATAAGCAGTCAAGAATCAATAGCGTTTGGAGAACACCAGCAGATGATCATATCACTGCACATAAAAATGTGAGTGCAATAATGATGAAGTCATTGGCTAAAAATCCTTCACAATCAAACAACACAAATTCAATGAGCTTACAGCCGTAAATGAGATCATACTCTACAAAAAAATGATGTATTAAATAGAACTCGATCATATAACTTATGAATTACTTAAAGCTACTGTAACAGGCTCTGTCTGTCATTTAGACATATCCTGTTTCAAAATTCAAGATCTTAGCACACTTTTTTCATTAATAAGAAAACAAGAAATACTAAACAAAAGTTCAGGTAACAACAACAGCATGCATTATACCTACCAAATAAAACCAGTTATCAAACATACCAGGAATTACAATGTCACCAAGTCCGAGCATGGAAAATGGTCTTGCAGAGTCTCCTGTTGGGAACAAAAGCTGCAGAAAAGTATAAAAGAAATCAGATCACCATGGGAAACAAATTTAATAATACATTGAAAAGATAAAGTACACATGTCGAAACAAAAGCAAACCAAGCTAAGTATTTCAAATGAAAAAAGAAAACAGACCTTTATAGGGGCATCAAAAGACTTTGCAACACTGACCATCACAGGAGTGAAAAAAACCCAGAAAATGTCGTATACAAAAAGCCCAGCCTGTACCGCATAAAGATGGAGAAAATCATACCAAAGAAAACATAGCTGAATATGAGAAGAAAGTAAATAATAGTAAAATATAGCTTGCTAATAATGTGGTTAATCAGCAAAAGAACATAGGTTTATGATTTGCTAATCAAAGCAAACTAATAACAAGCTCAAAAGGTCAAAGAAAGGAAGTGTCAGCAATAAATGTAAAATAGAAGTTGCAAGAATCAATTCAAGTCTCCATCAAAACAGATTGATAATAAATGAAACTGGATCTATGGATAAAACATTAAGAATAAACAACTATAAAAAAGTTGATTTATTCAAAGATCAAAATCAGCTAAAAATGCAAACGTTGCTATACTTAGAAAATTAAATAAATAAATTATGATGTAACTTGTCTCACTAAAATGGAATAAACATTTCCCATGAATAACCGACTAAAACCGCAAATCCACTTCTTACCAAGAGAATGCCACCAGTCTTAAAAGATCCAAGAGAAAGCATTTCAATTCCCTGCAAAAACCAACATTGGAAACCTTCAGAGTGTAGCAAATGTGAACACCACTTGACAAAGAACAGACATAAACTTCAATAAATAGGAGGGAAAACCCAACAAGGTGATGAAATATCGATAAATCATATTGTCATCATAAAATTATTAAAACATAAAGAAAATAAATACTTTCATAATCTTAGAACTGCTTAATTGAACCCTAGCCACAAATTCAACTGTATCAAGTTATCAACAACATGCCGACATAAATTATTTCATAGTCAAAATCTAAGGTTACTTGACAGACTGAAGCAAATGATAAATCAAAATCTGTTAGACAATTTAAAATGCATGGGAAAAGGAACATATTTTCCTTTTTGGAATATGCTCATCCGGAAATACTTTTCAGCTAACACAAATATGAACCTCCAATTTCAGAGATTTATTCGAAATATACCTAAAACTACTGTTTTGTCTGGGTTTTATGGGAAAATCGTAGAAAAGCAATTTGATATCAAGCACCAAATTAACTTGTTAGCAAATAGCAAAGTCAACAAAATAGGTATTCAGCCAAACCTGAATGGAGAAAGCAAGACCCAAAATGTTATTAGCCAGCCAATGCTTCTGCGAGGCATACCATGCACAGAAAAAGGTTCCGGGGATTGCAGCTATGACCTGAGATCTTGTGAACTCAATCTCAAAAGCTGTTTAAGAATGTTTAAGAAAGGCATAAGGAAAAACATCATTCTGAATAATACAAGCAAGGTAATACCAACTAGATCAAATAAGGATTCTAAGTAATCAATCATGGACATAGAGTGCTCATAAACTGCCAACTTTATGTAGCAAAAAAAACAAACAGAGTCCTCATAATCTGCTTTATGTAGCAAAAAAACCAGATTGCTCATATACTCTCAAAGGAACACAGAGTTCCAAAGAAAAGGTAGTACGAAAATCAAAGAATTAATTTCATTTTGGACATATGTAATTTTCAGAGAAATGGCGAATAATAGAAAAGCACTCAGGAAGAAACACTCAAGAATACTGGTATATCCATAATCTCCAGATCAAATATAAGATGCAATAAAGCCAAAATAAAGCAGAATATGTCAAAAGGAGATACAGTTGAAGCAACAGTTATAACAAAAGTACACATCAGAGAGAAAAAATGTTTACATCCAGCTCAAAAACTAAAAAAACACCTCTTACAATAAAACTGAATATGAAAACTTCAAAAGAGTAATAAAATAAGGAGCATACAGCGGAAGTACGGAAGACGCCAAATGATAAGGTCCTCATTCCAATGCTTTGGCAAGAAGCGTTTTATGGCAGGCACTATCGTTGCCCTTAGAATGATCACAGAAAGAATAAATAAGATGATTATACAAACAAATATGACATCAGCGAAATTAGTTGTATAAAGGAAAAATGCAACAGCAAATCCATAAGAACATACGAAAGAGCGATGATTCCAAGCACAAAGAAATAGCATGTCAGGACAGCATTAACCAAGTCTTTTGATAAGAACTTGAACAGCAAGAAAAGTGATAACAACATTGCACTCCCGACAAATGGAAAACGCATAGCATGCTCGTTAGACATTGTCTCCTGTACAAAATGACATTGTCAGCCAATTTTGATCTATAGAACCTAATAAAAAGAAAGATGGAAAAAATTAATTTAAATGCTGTAATACTCACTGATGGTGGAGTTGGCTTCACAGAACGATAGCAACCCACATATACTGTGAGGCATGCAGTCAAAATAACATTCAAATTAGGGTCCACCTTCACGACAAGTGGTGCCAGTGTCAACCCTACATTTAGCAAATCAAGGATGCAATTAGAAAGTGTCCAACTTCTCAAGCACACATGTGGCTCGTGAGATTTTTCGAATCTGGCAGTGACTCATAATAAGAACACGCTTGATTCCAAATTTTCTCTTAAAGAATCAGCCACAAGGCCGATATTTATCGTTTCTCCAGTACATTAAGCAAGATTCAAGTCGGTTCCTTCTATTTTCTTTGCAACTCAAACCAAAAGACACGTTAGCTAACTAAACCCTATCTGCTCCTACTCAACTGAATTGAACTGAATAAAGAAATGAACAGAGAATTATCTAAACAAGAACCGAATTCTTTAAAAAGTAAACTAAAATTAATCAAGAATATATCAAGAAAAGGCAAACCTGCTAAAGCTAAATTGGCGAGTCTTTCAGTGTTCTTCATCGTCGCCGTCTAATTTATGGAAAACAGCAAAGAAGAGTAGAATCTATTTGTACCTGCAACAACAAAATAAATAAATGCAACAAATCGAAACAATTTAATCAAACTAATAGATTTTTTTTAAGAAAAGAAAAAGAAATCAAGATTCAAATGAATTTCCAAGTAAAATTAGGGATTAGAACCTTTGATCTTGGTCTCCTTTCTTTCTTTCTCTCTAACGGTCGATGGAGTTTTACAGATCGGAGATTGTCTTAATTCTTTTTCTAAATCTTTATAGAATTTGATTTATATTTTCTCTTATGGACATTGGGTTTTAGCTCAAAGATGGGGTTATTTGTGTTGCTGTACTCCTGGATGCTGTCATTTTAAATGTTGTGACAGCCAATACAAAGAGAAGACGTGGCCGGAAATTTTGAAAGAAAAGGATTTTGCGGGGATTGTTTGACTCGTGGCGCAATATGATTCGGCTTTGTTATGTCATTTGGGCTTTGCTGTTACAATAATGGTTTGTTAATTAATATAGGAGGGTAAAAACTGAAAATGCACCGCGTCGAGTCATAAAGAAGTTGACATTCCAATGAGGTGCCATCTCCAATCAGTTTATGCCACGTCATCTTACAAGAATATCCGTCTTTACACGTTTCACTTTTCTCCAAGGGGAAACTGAGGAGTTTTTTTTTTCTTTTCAAAACTTTAAAGAAGTATTTAAAAGAAGGGTAAACAACATTAGTGGTCACTAAATTATTTCCACTTTCCTGTTTTGCTCACCAAACTATTATTTTTGTCAAAATCTCCACTAATGTTATGTTTTTTTCTTTTCTATTTTTGTTACCTGCAATTAGGGGTGAGCGTTCGATCGAGTCGAGTTGATTTTAAAAATTTTGAACTATTCGAGTTGACGTGTCATATTTTACAATTCAAACTTTATTTGAAATTTTTTCGATTTGAGTCGAGTTTATAAAATTTGAGTCAAGTTTTTGAGTTCCTATACAAATTTAATTGTAATCATTTATCGTGTTATAGTATAGTTTGATTCTAATTTAAACGACTTTCTCTAATCATATAAGATATGCATATATATTTCATCATATTTTTTTCATATGTGGCATATATTTCTTCATATTTTTTATATATCATGAAAAATTGAGGAATTTGACTCGAATTTAAAAATCAATCCATTAATTACTAAAAAATTTGAGTTATTCGAATTTCTATTTTACAACTCAAACTTTATTTAAATTTTTTCGGGTTGAGTCGAGTTTTTTTACCTCGATTCGAGTAAAAAAATTCAATTTTTTTAGTCAAGTTTTGCTCATCCCTACCTACAGTTGAAAATCTCATGAAAAAAATCAATAGTTTGGTGTTCAAAACTGGAAATAAGCAATAGATGGGTGACCAAAACATGAAAAATCAACATTAGTGATAAAAATATGACAAAAAAACATAATGTTAGGGAAGATTTTACTAAAATAATAGTTTGGTGACCAAAACAAGAAAGAGGAAATAGTTTAGTGACCAATAGTATTGTTTACCCTTAAAAGAAAAACACATATTTAATACAAACTTGGTATTCAAAATTGAGTCATAATTTTTTGATTGGCTTTGAAATGATTAAATAAAAGTCAAATAAATACTCAGTCTAAGACTAAGTATAAATATATGATATTAATATCTTAAATCTTTTCATATGTTATTCTCCTTCTATTGTTTTTTTAGATTTTTTCTCTATTATAAAACTTTGAATATTGATTTAAAAATCAGAAAATGTGTTTGAAACACAAATCCAGACTTTTGTAGGCCTGAAATCACCGAGGAAAATGGGCATATATGGGTTTTGCTGTTGTGGGAAAGCCCAATGTTTGGTGTTAAACAAGTGTAGTTGAAAGCCTATAGTGCGTAATAAAAAGTGGGGCAGAATTGAGGAACACCGGGCATATATGGGTGTTGCTGTTGGATCCGGTTTCAAAGCCCTAAATCAAACTAACACATTTTATAAGTGATCATTCTATTACAATTAAATAATTCAATGACTATTTTATAACGTGTATAAAATTTAATAATTATCTTGTAATAATTAATATATTACTTCAGTTGTCCAGTCAGCTCGTCATTAAATTTTTAAAGGTATTTAACTGTCCAATGACCATTTTAAAGCAAAATTTAAAATTTAATGTCCAATTATAACTTTTGAAAGTGTAATGACCAAAATAAATATTTTAAGATAATTTAGTGAACCTTTATAAACTTTACCCTTATATTTATTGTGTAGTTTCTTTATGAATTTTATTAATATGGATAAACAATTAACTGTTTCTTTATTTTCCCACAAAAAAGTTGGTACATCAAAACAATTCCCCAATGTTGCCAAAATTGATGGAAAATTGTGATTGTACCCAACTCACTTGAAATTTTCAAATGTGAAAATTAATCCCATTTGTCAGTCCACCCTCATACCCGTCTTATCACGCTAAATCGAGTGTTGGATATTTCAGGTATTTAGTGGCGAAGTCATATGAATGATTGAATGAGCACATGCTTACCTTAAAATTTTTAAAATTCATACATTTAGCTCTATTTTTTAATTTTTATGAATTAGCCCTTAAATTTTATGGCTTGTGCCCACCCTGAAATTTTAAAACTTTTATAACTTGTGTCCACTCTTAAAAATATTTTGACTTATACCTACCCTCAAAATGATTTTTAGATACGCAACTGCTGATATCCAACTGCAAATTTTGGGTGTTGACCATGCTAGCTGTTGTTGAACTTAATGAGAGATTTTTTTTTGACAAAAATAGAAAATTGTAATTGAACTTAATGAAAGAAAATTATTATTATTACGAGAATGAAACAAAAGCAATTATTCTTCTGAAAAAGGAGTTGGTCCTTCCTAGTTAGTGAACTCACCTTTTCGCTGAATGCGGAAATTTTGTCTTTGCAAATTATGCATGTCCCCAACTTATTCTTTGTCGTTTTAAGTGTAAGTTGCGAGTACAGTGCCCAATTTTATTCAAAAATTTTGTTTAAACATGGGATATAAGTCAAGCTAACCAGTATGAAACCAAAGAATAAAGCAGCACTGAGATCACTAATTGGTCTACTGGCTAAATATATTTATATTTTTTTTTATTTTGTATGAGTTTAAATTCTGGTGTGAAAATGTAATATTTCCCTATTTAATAAAAAAAACAAAATTAAAGTTTACACATGTCTTTCAATTTTAGGATTTAGATATTTAGATTGGGTTTAGACTTTATAGGTTAGAGGTTTAAGTTATAATATTTAGGATTTAGAGTTATAGCGTATTATTTAGGGTTACATATTTAAGTTTTAAATTTTATAGTTTAAATAGAAAAAATATACAATTTTTATATAATTTGTGTATCAAAATACAATCTTTATTTAAATACGAAGTAGAGAGTCACAAGATAAGGTAACTAGAATAGTAAAAGATTAAGAATACTTATATAAATATTGCTTTTTACATTTTTTATCTTATTTATCAAAACGTCCTATATTTCAAAGGATAGCATGTTATATAGGTATTACCGAGTCAGCTGAAAATAACTTAATGTGATAGATTAAGGTTTCGTTCATGAATGATTTTAGAACAATATTTTAAGTGAAAAGTGGTGAGAACGATTATTTGAAGACCAAATCAGGTGCAAAAAATGGTAAAAACGGCGAAATTTTTTAGTCGTTCAGTACAACTTTTCCGTTGACAACCAAAAACTAATTCTAAATTTGTTCCTAAACGGAGCCTAAATCGAGTGATTTAGATTCATTCAGATGTGATACAATAGTTGACATCTAATACAACAATGAACGAATGTATTTATTAGATAAATTGTAATTGAAGGTATTATCTCCGGAAGAATTTTTTAATTTAAAAATGTACCATTCAGAAATATAAGAAAGTGTAACAAATGTGTAAAACACCGGAAATCTAAGCAAGTTTATATTATTCCTTGCTATCTCTTCCATTTTCAATCATGAGTTTATCTTGTTTTCAAACATGTTGGTTCGGCACTATGGAGACATTTCTTCCTTTAATATCTTCACAAATATCAATTTGGGTCCCCATAATCATCTACTTCAACCAATAAAATTTTTAATCAAATTATTGTACATATTCCATATATATATATTGAAAATATATATTGAAAATCATAAAAGTAAATCAGATAATTTAAACGATCATTGAATTTTAAATATCCAAGTTCATTTAATTTAAATCAACTAATCTCGCCCGTAAACCCAAGAATGGAAAATATAATTAATTTTGAAGCTAAAGGGATTTGTGAAAGAAGATAGTGAAGAGAAAGGGATCAGGTGGGGACCTCCATTTTCCAAAGTGGAAGCTGTATTGTCAAGCAAAGCAATCCCTCTCCAATATATCACTATTCCCCACCCACCCCCTAATTTATTTATTTATTTATTTATATATTTGCATTGAATTGCATTTTTCTGTTAATATACTTTTTAATTAAATTGATTAGTGATTGATTTAAAATTCTATAATTGACATTAGTCAACAATTTATATTCTAGAGTATGTGGTTAAAAATATTCAATTCACACTTTTTTTTCTCTTTTTTAAGTTGTAGATAGGTTAGGAGTAAAATTCTCCTCTAAATAGAAATTGTTAAAAAAATATTTGTACATTTTTATAATTAAAGTAAACAGATTAGTTTTTTTAGTGGAATGAAGTGCCAAGTCTTTTAAGTAATGTCATAAGTTTAAATATTGATGTTGTACTAAGTCTCTTAAGCAATGTCAAAATTTTGAATCGTGACGTTGTGAATAAAGAACAATAGATTGGAAGGTCGTCACATAATAAAAATTTACAAAATTCAAGCTAATAGACCAATGAATTAAATATAAGTGGTTATAAAAAATATAGTTTGGAATTTTCAAAAAAAAAATGATGAAACTCTTGGAAAGTACATGCATGATAAAGGAGACATAAGTAAGTGTGTTTAAATAGACGTTTGGAGGCCTAAAATTTAGGTTTAATGGGTTTTTAGTTTCGAACGTCGTACTCACATGTTTTGATCTACAAATCTAAAATTAATTATAAACTTTAAACGTGATTCTGAGAGAAGTAAGGTAGAAGTAACTTTTAAGTTTTATCGTGATTTTTACACTATATTTTTTATACAATCATGATTTTTAAGAAAAAAACTCTCAAACATAAATCAGGTTACTTTAAAATCAATTCTATAAAATCATATTATCCAAAATCAATTCTACCCCACAAAACCAAACACAAATCAATTTTACACAAAATCAATTCTATAAAATCATCATCTTCATCAACAAGAATTTTGATTTTTCTCTTCTTCCCTGTTGATTTCCACCCACCACCATACTCAACTTGCAAAAGTTCAAACCTCCTCTCAACCTCTCTAAGTGATCTTTCCTTCCAATTCCATGCTTGTCCTGGAATTCATGGCGAAATTCCCTCACCAACCCTCCAATCTAACATGATATACAACCGCTAACTGTAGCTTCCGTTGCATTCTTCATCTCTCAACTTGCTCTGTTTTCCTTCTCTTCTTTCCCGCCATGGATTCTTTCGGTACATCGTCTGGTTTCCGTTTTAACCCGAATTCGAACACCATCGACGACGCCGACCGAGATTCGGAGTTCTCCGGCATTCTCGAAATCTACGTTCATCACGCTAGGAATATTCATAACATATGTATCTACGACAACCAAGATGTTTATGCCAAGTTCTCGCTCACCTATAACCCTGACGATACCCACTCCACAAGCATCGTCAATGGAGGCGGAAAGAATCCCGACTTCAACCAGAACTTGACGATCAAACTCACTCAGATCGACGCTGTCCTCAAATGCGAGATTTGGATGCTTAGCAGGGCCAGAAACTACTTGGAAGATCAGCTTTTGGGCTTTGCTTTGGTCCCGATTTCGGAAGTTTTCGGCAAAGGGAAAATCACTCAAGATTATAGCCTCTCTTCCACTGATCTTTTCCATTCTCCTGCCGGAACTGTTAAGTTGAGTCTTTCGTTGAACACTTCAATGGCTATGAATTCTCATACTTCCACGACAGCCAATTCTTCGATATCGGCAGAAGTAGTGTTGCTCGACCGGAAAATATCCGAATCCGAAGTTGTTCTAGATCTAGACCCTGTTGAGTATTCCAGGATAGAATTTCCTGACATCCATATTGTTAGGGAGAATCAACAAATGGTTTCACAGTACTTCAATGGTTTAAACCCAAGGCCGGGAATTGCTTCATTTCTTCAACTCGGTGCCTCGCATCAGCACGTCGAAGACTACGAGATGACAGCGAATTCATCTGAAGAAATCCATGGAGGAGAGCCATCGAATTCTGGGTTTTTGAGTTCTACAACAACAAGCCTAAGTGATGATCGCAACTCAGCCGACTCGAACGAGAAGAAGAGCCGTATCGAGCCATCGAATTCTCTCACCGCCGAGACTAATCCGAGCCAAGGGGGTTGTCCCGATACCCCGACTTCGAAGAAAGGATGCGAAGTTCGAGTCGAGAAAGAAGTGTTTTCGGCTCCGTTGGGGAACATGAATCTGGAGGCAGAGCAATCGGCAATGCAGCAACAGATAGTAGACATGTACATGAGGAGCATGCAACAGTTCACCGAGTCATTAGCCAAAATGAAGCTTCCCATGGATCTGGACAAACCTGAACACCAACATCGTGGTGATTTGATTCAAAACAATGGAAAGAAAACAGAACACGAGAAGAAGAAAGACGGGTCCAGGGTTTTCTATGGAAGCCGGGCATTCTTTTGAACCAGATATTGCTGCAAATTTCATGCTGAGAAGTAGTACTTTTGACATTGATTTTAATTCCTTTGTTTTCTTAGTAGTATTTTTCTTAACCTTGGTGAAGAAGAGACTAGTTTTCTCTGTAATTCAGGTGTTAATCCTTTGTATTGACTCAAATGTTGAAATCTGTAACGTGGCCATGTGAATAACTGATGAATTTCTCTGCACTTCAGTAATTTATTCCTATGTATGCGGTATGCCAATGCCAATCCCAGTTCCACGTTTTTTTGTTGATTACTTTGATTTAGTGGCATGGACCAGAGAACCAAAGTGCTTAGGTTAGGACATTCCCTTTTTACATTTATTTTAGGCTTTAAGTTTTCAACGTTACTTAAATAGTTGTCTGTCGTCAACGTCTGTTAATTTTCACCGTTAAGTGACACATGTCAACTTCTTAAAATTCTGAAATTATATTTAAAAATAAATAAAAATTAATAAAACAAAATGTTTTTTTATTTCACAAAATAACCCCAAAAATTAAAATCTCTAACACCTAAATCTCGATTTGACATGATTTCGCCGCCGATTACCACGGCGCCGCCCACCACATCCGTCGTCGGACCATTACGACCATTTATCCCACCGCTTCATCGCCGGAAATCAAATGATGTCGTGTGAAACGTTGAAATCGTCGAATTGTACATTCGAATAATTCACAACGAACGACGGCATAACGAACGATGAACGGTGCGTGGGTCATTTAGTGAGGGAGGGCGCTTCAGTCCGTCGCCGGAAATGCGACCAACGCCAGTGGCGGCGACAATATTTTGGAGGGTTTAGAAATTTGGGGACTATTTTGGGATTATTTAAAAAATTTAAGATATTTTAAAAATTCTAATTTTTTTTTATTTAAATAATGTTTAATATTGCCATGTGTCATGTTTTTTATTGGCTAACGAGACTTTTTATAACGGACAGTCACGGTGGGCACCTATTTGAAGGCACATGTTTGGCCCGAAAAATACTTTAGCCACCTATCTGAAAAAAGTATAGTTTGGTCACTTATTTATCACTTAAACCTTTATTTTGCTTAAAGCTGACAAAATAACAAATAAGTTCAGTTTGAATTGCATACATGGATGAATCGAGGGGTGTTAGTGGGGCCGTCGTACCCCTTAAAAATTTTAAACTCTCATATATTTTATTTGTACTTTCTAGGGCTGTAAATGAACCGAACGTTCCGTGAACCGTTCATGAACCGTTCGGCGGGAAGTTCGTTTATGTTCGTTTATTTATTAAACGAACGAACATGAACAAGATTTTTTGTTCGTCTAATTAAATGAACGAACACGAACAAAAGGCTTGTTCGTTCATTTATGTTCGTGAACGTTCGATAATTCCTTCGTTTATGTTCCTTCGTTTATGTTAATTTATGTTCGTTCGTTTATGTTCGTTCATTTATGTTCGTTTATGTTAATTTAAATTTATTCACATATGTCTAGGGGTGATCATTATTCGGTTGAACCGAACTAACTGACCGAACCAAAACAAAATTGGTTAATCTATTAGATAATTTTAGGTTTCGGCTAATGATTAAGAGTCTTTTCAAATTTTAATTATCGATTAATTCGGTTTGAAATCGGTTAATTAATTGAATTAATCGAACTAACCAAAAATATTAAATATTTAACAAATTATATATGTTCGTTTGTGTTCGTTTGTGTTCGTTTATATTCGTTTACTATTTAAACGAACGAACACGAACAAGCTACATTCCTTAATGAACGAACACGAACAAGAAATTTTGTGTTCGTTTATGTTCGTGTTCGTTCATTTGTTCGGTTAAAGTTAAACGAACGAACACGAACACACCTTCGTTCGTGTTCGTTCAGTTCGTTTACAACCCTAGTACTTTCTATCGATGATCTAAATTTACACCCCTAAAATTTATATAAAAATTATATTTTAAATTTTTAATATAACTACCTAACCGTTCACAATCAATAATCTAAAATTATGAGTTCGTACTTGATTACATACTCAAACCCCGTGTACTATACTTTGACCCTGTTAAGTTACTCAAAATTTCCAGAATACCAATAGGAACGAACCCAATAAATAATGTTTCTCGTTCCGTTAACCTATAAGAAAATAAAAAAGATTATGCGATTAAAATATCTGATATTTTGGGGGAAGGCAATAATGAATAATGTTCCACCAAGTAAGTCATGATCAACTATGTTGAAAAAAATGCAGCCCAAACATATACTTGTTGTACCCCACCAAAATTCTTCTGATGCTCCTAAAATATAAAATTAATGATAAACAATACGATTTTCGATATATAACACGTTTAAATATATAAGAAATTATATTATAAGTCTGGCTCGCTACATCAGTCCAACTAATAAAAATTATTAATTTTATTAATATTTTTTGTGTCATCTTTTTACTAAGTAAATCTAAAGGGGGCTAGAGGGGGCCGTCGCCCCCTAAAATTTTAAAATTATTATATGATTTAGAAAAATTTTAAAAATTTTCTATATATTTCCTATTGAAAATCTATGTTTGCCTCTCTAAAATTTTATAAATTCGCCCCTCCTAGAATTTTATAGGTTCGCCCCCTAACATAAAGTTCTGCGTTCGTCCTTTGTGAAAAGTATTTTTTTAATTTAATTTACAGTAAATTTGAGTGAAGATTTACTTGGTAAAAAAAAGACATTAAAAAAAATTAATGAAGTGGATGATTTTTATTGGTTGAGACCATAAATAACGTGACGAGTTAGACATACGATATAATTTCTCTAAATATATCCTACCTTTTGTTATAATTTGATATTTTTTAATCAACAATCAATGTCCGCTCATATAAATATAGTTAATTTAATCAGTACAATACACAAAACGAAATTATAATTACAGTCAATATATCCATATAATTATAGTCATAATCAACTATTACAAAACATATACAAAAAAAATTGATAATAAAAATATATTTGAACCTAGACCATTACAAAACACAAACGAACAAACTGATAAGTGATGATAACTATAACATATTTAGACCTAGATTAAAGTAAATTTAACAAATGTTTATAAATAATAAAATTTTAAACAAAAATAAAAGGTAGGATTCAAAGTTGAAATACCTTAACTTTACCAACAGAGACACAGTTTTAGAGATAAGTTTAGAATTTGGAATCCAATGGAGCACTTGAAAACATCACAGGCCATCAATTTTATTTATTTATTTATTTATTTATTGTTTGAAGTGCACTACCAATGATGTTTTAACACATCATTTCCAAATTCATTATTTTTTTTAAATGATGAAATTAATTGAGGCCATGGAAAAATCCTTCACTCCAACCATGGTGGGGCTCAGCTTACGCTATCAATTTTGTAACAACTTTTACCCAACACTCATTTTGTTCATTGATTTTCGACACATCCATTTGTCATCAATGACCAGTGTACAACTTTAAAAAAAAAAAAACTAAATGATGGGATTTGTTCGGAATAATTTTGAGAGAAAAATGTTACATACAAAGCATCGGAACTTGATACACATTATTTATTATCATGTTCAATTTATTTATAAATTAATCCGAATAGATTCTGTGTAAAAATATAGTTTTGAGTGATCTAGTTATTTTTTTGATTAAATAAAGAGCTATTGTATTTTTATATCGGGATTTAAACTCATACAAAATGAAAAATATAAGCATCTTTAGTTACTAGACTAATTAGTGGATCTCTAGTTCTCCATCTATTAGACCAACTGATTGTTAATATTAATTTAAATTATTTTATCATTGGACTAATTACGATATTAAAATTGGGGGTTTTTAGTACACAAGCATAAGAGCTATGTATAAGAACTACTAAATTTCATTATTAATTGTCATTTTATTTTTCAATGTATTTAATTAGATTCTTTAAATATTAAGCATCACTGATTCAGGGCGTTTAATGTAATTCATAATCATGTAAAAGTGTCTGATGTTTAAGGTTTATGATTTATAATTTTAAGATTTAGGGCTTATTGTTTTAGGGGTTTAGTGTTGTTTTTTATGGTTGTTAGGGTTTTATAGTTTAGGGTTAGTGTTAGGGTTAAGGTTTAGGGTTAAGGCATGGTTTTATGGTTTATGGAAAGGTTTATCAGTTAGAGTTAATGTTTAGGGTTTAGGGTTTATATTTTAGGGTTAAGGCATGGTTTTTATGGTTTATGGTTTTTAGGTTTATGAGTTAGAGTTTATGTTTAGGGTTAAAGTTTAGAGTTTAAGGTTAGGGTTAATGTTTAAGATTTAGATCTATTAAATACCATAAATTAATAATATTTAATTATTTAAAAATATAATTAATTACATTATAATAAATTTTATTAAAAAAATAAAATAATTGTTAATAATAAGAATCTAGTAATTCTTATATACAGCTCTGGTTGTATATAACAAAACCCTTACATTATTAATAAAGCTTTCTTTTTAGTAGAGAATGAAAAAAAAACATGTTGGACTTGCCAAACCTTATCAATTGTGTGAAATTCACAGTTGGGCCCAACCTTTCTTTGCATATAAAACTCATGGGTGCTGTTGGGTTTGAAATTCAGGCTAAAGCCCAAATTTCTTACAGTCATTATCGACAGAAATAAAAGACAACATAAAAATCAGAACTTCAAACATAACACAGTCATTACAACTACAAGCATTACAACAAATGTATGGGTATAACAAGACATGTTTAATTTATTTAGGTTGATTTGGAACTGAATTTTCAAAAATTTAAAATATAATAATTAAAAATGATAAAATTAACAACTTACACATATACATGGACCAAACAAAATAATGTAACATTTTACCTAATCCTACTCCACAATTGTGTTAGAATGTTTACATTAGAAAAAAATAGAAAATATAAGTTACATGGACTAAATCTCAAACCGACAACACAAATTGATTAAAAATATCAAATAATTAGATTTGAAGCTGGGAATAATAATCAAATTCATTTTTACTAAATAAACAAACCTAATTAAATTGTTTATATTTGATCTAGATCCGGCTTAATTTTTGTTTTGAAAGAAAAGGGTTTGGAAAGTAGAGTCCAAATCTCTCTACTTTTGGATTCGTATTATACTGAATTATTGTTATAGTATTAAATTGCGAATGCGTCGTGACGATTTTAAAGGTCTTTACGACACTACAAATCGTAAATGCAGTTAGAATCATAATTAATTTTTAGAAAAAAAATCACCTCACAACGTCTGTAACGTTTGTAACCACGGAGTATCAACTGCACCCGCAATTTTAAAACTACAACATAACTGGGAAAAACTCACTAAGCTTGTAAACAGTGTAAGAAAGAGAAATATTGTGGATATTAAAGCTAATTAAGCCACAACAAACATATATGAAACAAAAAGCTTTTCAGCTTAGCAAGACAACACAGAAGAAACGAACACAAGGACAAGCTTTAACATGGCTACAAGAATGTAAAGAAATTTGGCCTTGGGGTTTCTGCTTAAGTTCAAGAAGGTTTGGTGGTTGCACAAGGGTTGTTTTGAGGAGCCTGGTTCCGGCCGGAAGAGTAATCCCGATGAAGAGTTGTGGATGAATTTGCATCGGAGTGGGAGGTTGAAGCATTAGTAGCAGAGCCTTGACGCCCGTATGGAGTGGCGATTTGTTGGGCGCCGGCGGAGTGGTGGCTGGATTTGGGTGGCTGCTCCTCCCCTTCCCATGTTAGACTTAGGTCTGGTGGGAGGACTCGAGAGGCTTGGCGTCTGTGGCGGGACATTGCTCTTTCTATTTCCGTCTCTCTGTGTTGTGCACCGGGCTGCTTTGCTTCTCAGTTCTCACTGCTCACTATTATATATACACGAGTCTAGTGTTGTAACTTTATAAATTTATCATTAAAAATAAATTTAACATGAAATTTTTTGATGTATTTATATTCTTTACGCACGCGGGTGGAAACAACAAATTTCTATAAGCGTCTTTGTGTTAAGGGTTAAGGTTAAATTTTAGAGTTTAAATGTTAGTGGTTTAGTTTAGGGCTTATAATTTAGGGTTTATGATTATAATTTAGAATTCATGGTCAGATGTTAGTGTTTAGAGTTTAATGTAATATGGTTAGAGATTTATGTTTTAACCTACAAATCTTAAATTATAACTCCAATCTCTAAAATTTAACCACACTACATCAATTTTAAACTACTAAACTTAAACCATAACTTTTAAACCTAAAATCTAACCTTAATTTAAAATCATAACAATTGTAATTTTTTTTTATTTTCACCGCATGTATATCGAATAATTACCATGTTATGATTAATTAATTAACCATGCATCGGATACATACATCAACAATAAAATGCTGAATATCTCAAATAATGTATTTTAACATTTCTTAATGATTTGAATCTATATCTAATTTCGACATTGAATCCATAATATTGATTAAAATATAAAACATTTATTTAGATAGTTGAATTTTGATATCATATTTATAATTTTTAAAGTTTAATTAGTTTTTTAAATTATTTCTATTTTCAAAATGGAAAAAGAAAAATTAAGATTGGATATACAATTTTTTTACCGTTCAGAAATGATGTTAAAAAGAAAGATATTTGGCGAGTGGGTGGTGGAGCTTGAATCATTGATTGCCTGCTCCGTCCCCAGCAAACCACCAACATTTCTGAGTTTTGATTGAAATGTCATTATCCACCCGATATCAATAATCTCTATCATATGATCTTTATCCTTAATTACATTCTTATTTATTTATTTATTATCCACCCGATATTAATAATTTTCACCGCATGTGTATAAGATAATAACCGTAAATATAAACCGTAAGCGAACATAAAAAATCGCTATTCTATCCTTTCTAAATTCTCGTGTTTAACTTATAATTAAAATTAAAAATGATGAAATATATAAATATTAAAGTTTAAATTTATAATTATATCTAATTTTTACTATTTATTTTATGCCAAATAAATAAAATTCAAGGAAATGAACGTAAAATGATATTTTAAATAGGATAAATATTCTATACACAGGCAGTGGAAACTGAAAGTTTCCACAATCGCCTTAATTTTAGGGTATAAGGAGTTAGAATTTAGGGGTAGTTGTTTCAATTTAAGGTCTAGAGTTATAATTTAGTGTTTATAGGTTAAAACCTAAATCCTCACCATATTACCTAAAAACTAAACCCTAACCTATAAACCCTAAATCATAACCATAAACTTTAAATTGAAACAATTATACCTAAATTGTAAATCTCTACACCTAAACGCCTAAATTCTATACTCTAAACTAACTCTCTATACCCTAAAACTAAGACACTTATGAAAACTTTTAGTATTCAAATAATTATATAATCTAACAATAAAAAGGTTCACTCATAAGTCATAATAAAACAAAAGAAGTTGGTTTCTCTCCATAAGCACATGTAACATCAACATTTATTTGAAAATTATATATGCGACATCCAACTTTCATTGCATGTGCCGTCAAACCAATCTTTGAAGTAAAAAGATTATATTTTAAAAAATAATTATTTAATATAATATTAGAGGAATAAAAATAATTTACAAGTAGATTGTAATATTTTTATTTTTTATTATATAAAAATATTATAATTCTATTTATATGTTTTTTATTTCACTGTAAATAATAAATTAAATAAAAGAGCAAACATATGAATGAAAAATATGCAAAGTAATTAAGGGTTGAAATGAATATGGATGCAAGGTAGGGTCGATGAGCATATGCAAGATCACGTGGCAAACTTGTTAGAAATAACTATAAGAAACAAAAGGCCAACAACAACCATGTGCAATCAAAGACAAACAGTCCTTTTTAGTTATGAAACATGTCTATTTGTATTGGTGACAACGTAGGACCTCTATTGAGGTAAAAAAAATTTTAACTTTTTAATATAACTCAAGACCCCAAAAACCTCCAAGACAGCCTACCCTAAATTTTAATTGAAAAAGTACGGTAAATGCCACAGTAACAAAGAGTCGTCTCCTGCAAAAGGACTTTCATTAGTTTATATTTTTTGCTGCCTAAAGTTGAGCCGGATTTTTGGCAACCGCTCAACTCAAGAAATGTATAAATTAATAAAAGTTCAAGGCACCCTATTACAATATTCCCCAAAATTTCTGTAAATAATTATGTAAAAAAATGCACTCTAATTTGTGTGTGAAATTGGAATAACTGAATTTTTTATTATTACTGTAGGGGATTGTTGTGGAGCCAAATAGCATGCGTTGGTTGGTGATTTGGATTTTCTTTTTCATTGATTGGAGGTTGAAAGATATTTCTGTCCCTCAAATTTATTCATTTTATTTATTTCATAAAAGAAGTTTTGAGTGACAAATATTAAAGCACATGACACAACACCACAAGTCTTGGATCGATCCCCACAAATTCAGAGTTTTACCAATCCCCCTATAGAAATAGATATTGTTGCAGAGAACCGGTTCACCACACTTTACCATCTGCTGGCTGGCTGGCTGCTGGCACACATTCCCAAGGTTATATAGGATACTAAACCAATTGTATTTGACCACAACTCCTCAAGATATTAGCCCCCCACAAACCAAACAGTTCCGACCGTTTAAGGCATTTACTCCCTTGCAAATTTAGCATCTTAAAAGATTGGTTTCCTCAATCTTCCTCCACAAATCTGGCTAAACCTGCAAAATTAACGGTAAGCCTCACTTCGCTCGGATAGAACTCTTATAAGAACTGAGTGCATACTCACCTGTTTAGCAGCAAGTGCCCACTGGAAACCAATGCCTCCCATGCTCCATCCAAAAACTCAACACTGACCACGCTTTCAAAGTTGGAGTTGAACTTGGCAGCACATGGAAGCAGTACATTCACGGTTATCATTCTCAAGAACCTCAAAGAACAAAAACAAATATACATGAACGGGTTATGTGAAAAGAATCAAACTTAGAGTCAGAAAACGAGGGAAGTTCCCACTTACCAGCTACACTTGCATATTCTCACACACAATAACGACCCGTCCATGCTGATTGTCCTTGATACTGCTCGGGCAGTGAGGTAAACTGTTGGTTCCCATTCATGAGTGGCTGTTGATGCAATTTCTGTTCATTGTAGTCCTGCCAGCCTTTCTCCTTTTCCATTTGAACCTGCTTTCCAGGGAAAGGAAAACTTACTGTTCCAGTCAAGCCATTGCTTTTGTTATTGACATACTGGGGATCAGCATGAGATGAATTATAGAGGGAACTCTCAAGCCCGGAGCCTTTAAATAATGATCTCGACTGATGTCCATCCAACCAGCTATAATAATCCAGCGGAGTTCTTTCCGAAACTACAGCAGAAACAGATTCATTCAGTGGCTTCGGAGGAACAGAGCTAAAACCTGGTGGCGGACCAAGATGGCTAACTGGGCGGCTAATTGGATTCTTCTGCATCCCAACTAATGAAGAGGAGAAGGTAGTTCTAGCAGCCAAGGCATCACCAGCACCTCCACTTGACCCAATAGCATTAACTTTGGATGGCATTACAGTTCCAGACATTTTTGTCGGACTGTAGTACATACCACTAGCACCAACATTGACCGGCTGTTGGATAGCAAGCGAATGAGTAGCAGGATGAGAAAAGCCTAAATTATCTTGTATTCCACTAGTTAAATGTCCATTCTCCAACATTGTCAAACCTCTAAAGCTATTAGCCAGAAAACCAGCTTCTTCCATCGACCACCCAGATCCATGCATCTGAACAGGCTGCAGATGCTGAGGGAGAATACTACCAACTGATACAGGCAGTGGACGACTAGCATCAAGCCTCTCATGCTGGTGAAGACTATCATAAGGAGCAGACATTGTACTGCCATAGAATTTGAGATCACCAGCAGAACTACTTTGATTGAGCTTCAAAATCTCAGAGGGGGAATGATTTGGACCAATCACCTCACTTTTCTTCTCACTCACAGCTGGCTGGAAAACAATCACTTCATCATCGTCATCCTCTTCCCCAGCCATTATAGGCTGTGGGATTGACTGAACTTTTCCGATGTTCATTATATTCTTAGAGGGGGTTTCATGCACAACACTATTTGTTACCACTGGGGTAGCAGAGCTCAATGTGCCATCTGGCAATGGCTCAACACCAATAACAAATTTCTTAGCTTTGGAATCAAAATAAACAGTTTTCTGATCAATCCTAATGACATTTGCTAGAGCCTTCCCAGCTGCTAAAATTCTTTTGACACGGGCTTTCCTTTCTTTATCACCATCACTTACAAAGGAACGTTTCCTTGAGAAGTCCAAAATGGCATGTGCTGGAACAAGAGGCAAGAAACCTCGCAACTCAAAGTCCTCCCACAATGCAAGACGGTTCCCAGTTTCTCCTTCTTCATACCTATTCATATTGAAAAAGCAGGTCTCATCTTCATCATCGTCCATGCACATAGGCCTAACTGACAGAATCTTATTCAGCAATGATATGCAATGTTTCCAGAAAAAAGATCTAGTACTTGACTGCTCATCAACATCACTACTAGCAGCAGCAACATCAGGGCAACAAGCCAACCATTCTACAAAAACCAGAATAGCAGGTAAAGTGTAGCTTGAAGAAGCATCCCGGAGTTGTAAACATCTTTCTACTACATGTCCCATCAACTCAAAAATGGCGGTGAAGGCATTCTGTAGCAGGGCAGCACGCTGTACAATTTCAGCATATGTTTGACCATCACTCTCCCTCTTCAGATTGTGCACCACAAATATGAGAATGGAAACCAGCCTAACAAAGAGAAGGGCATTCTCAGCAGCACCAGTTCCAAAATTCAGTTCCTCTTCTGGCCCAGAAGAGAGAAGTTCACATAAATCACGGCTAACCCGAGTAAGAACATCTGCAAAAGTCTCCAGGCTGCACAAGGTAAGAATTGATAAGGACACAAACCCCCAAAAACCTAGGTCAATAACATAGGTGAGTGAACTTATAAGAAAACATACCTTGTGCGTGTAAAAAGAATGCCGTTTAGACGCACAAATCGAATACAAAAGGACTTAAAAGTATCCTGGACACCAGATACTATCTCCTTAGCAGGGCTTATCTTCATGTTGCCGTCTTTAGATGCAAGTTTCACTTCCACTTTCCCTCTACCTTTACCTGATTGCCGCACAGCAGGCTCCTTGAAGGTAGCTTTAATATCCCCAGGAAGCTGTGAGTAATTATGGCGATTCTGCAAACAAAAATACATATATTTAATACAATTTCCATAATTACTGTCATGTCAATAAACTGGCTGCATCCTCAAAGAAGCAAGATAAAAATGACATTGAACAAAGTTAAAAAATCCTTCTAAAATCAATAATGGAAATATTATTGTAACTGTTTAACATCGAGCCAAATTGTAGCTTCTGCTGATCTATGCAATACCTATGTGTACCACTATATCTTAGACTAGAAAATATACAACATTCTGTATCTGCAATCCATAAAACTTGATTTCTAATCTTCATAAGAAAACAACTACTAAACCTAGAAAGGATGGATCAATAATTCATCTCATTAGACTGGAAAGTAATAGGCATCTGTCTCACTAATAATCACCTTTGCAGAATATCACCCAAGACACAGTTAAAGTTAGAAACTAGATGCAATTTTCAAAAAAAAGAAGAAAAAAAACTGTAGGTTTGAAGATGATGCACACAACAAAATGTTCAACCATTCAAAGCAACTTAACATCCTGGTTGTAACAAGTGAACACATCATAACCCATAACACATCCAAAAGGCCATTCTGTGGTTAATGTCCAAAACGAAATAAAAACTATAATTTGCACTTATACCTTCTCAAATGCTACGATCAAGTTATCCCTTGCAGTTGAAAAGGGGTTATCAACAGCTAAACTCCGGAAATATCGGTAAACAGCCCCCAGCTCATCTCCTGAATATGAGGCTAATATAGCTAGCTGAAATAAGGAGATAATGGACCATGTAAAAATTTAGAATTGTGTTAAACAGAAGAAATTCAAGAGAAGTGCAAAAAGAATATAAGGGCATTAAATATAATAATACTCTATTAAACAGGGGAAATGAAAATAAAGGGAAAAAACCTGATGATGTGGATTCCCACTTGATGGCCAAATTGATGCAGCTTGCAAGTAGTAACTTGAAGCAGCTGCATACTCGCGTGTTTTAGAATCTCCATCTCCATATAATCCTTTGTACCGTGCTAGGTCTCCCAAGTATATCAAGCAACGGTGACAAGACACCAAACCCTTTTTTATATCAGCAGATTTCTTCCCATCTTTGTCCATAACAATTTGGCTTTCAGAATCGTCAGAAAAATACCCAAATGGTAGTCCATACTTTGCTCTGATTTTCAAAATCAGATCGTGATAAAATCCCGTTGCCTCTGAAAGGAAAGTCTTAAACTGCAGTCTTATTTTTGTAAGCCTGTCAGGTCTTGGAGGAACTTTCACACCATGAGATGTGTTCGATCCTACAGAAGCTAGAGCGGCACTATAATGAGCCCTTAATTCCTCGATCCTCTTGTAATGTAACTGCCACAAAGCATATTCAATATTGTGCTGCTCAGAAAAAGCATGGTCCTCAAGAATTATTGCTTCATAGTTCTCACGCATCTGCTGCCAGGCATTGGGATCTGAAGGTACCCGTGCCTGAGCTGCTCTCCTACGATTATTTTCCAACTCTATGTTCTGCAGAAAGTGCCAAATATTAATTATCATGATCAGAAACTCCATAAAAACCCCATTTCCTAAAGAAGAAAAAGAATACCTTCTCATAAAGACGCTGTGCATGCTCCCTGGATGGAGGAGCAGACATTTTATCAATCGGCACTATCATCATCCATCAAAAGTACTTAGTCAAAATGAATTAAACCTACAGGCATTACACATCATCAGCAAAAAAAATAATACAGGTGATGTTTCATTTGATAAAGTGAATTCTTACAAAAAAATGGAGGGAAAGACACCGATCAACCAAAAAGTGAGCCACTATGTTAGTCAAAATGCAACATAACTCCATTCAAATAGTACAACCCCTATAGCTAGATTACATGCTCACAGTTCAAATTTCTAACGCTCTAGATATGAAAAAGAAAACAATCTGCGAAAACCTATTACCAAGATAGCTGAAATCATCAAAGACTCTGGCATCAACACTCACAAAATGCAACAAGAATACACCAGGATCAATGTACAACTCGCCAGAATAATAATCTAATTAAGATTTCAGAATGACTTCCTCCCCATTTTCAGCTCTCAAATGGAAGCTTCATTCAACCCCAAAAACCCGCAAAATTTAGAATCCTTCCCGTACAATGTATTGCTTATCCTCACCTGATTACTTGAACAATAATCGTAAATTATTGAAAAAAACTGTGGAAAAGATGATTCCAAATCGGATGAATCAACCCTTAACATCCTGAGACTCATATTAACATCACACTCATATTCCATACCTACCAAACACGGACATTGTTTCTGTTGTAGCAAATAATTAACACTCCTTTTGTTCTTTTTTAATCTATAATAATATTTACATATTTTTAACAAGACCAAATCTTTTTTAAAACGAAGAGAAAACGCATGAAAACCAACCCCTCTCTAATTATCTCAAATAAAAATCGGACGTATAATTATCATTTTTTCTCGCTAATTATTTATTGAGAAAACAAAACAAGAGAAGGAAAGAAATGCTTTATATTGTGTTACATTAAACCAGTCAGGTTTTCTTCCTTTCATCTCTTTCAATTCTTTCCAAGAAATAATAAGAAAATAAATTAACTACACATTAATTTCGAATACATAACCCAAAAAGAAAGAAAAAGAATCAGACCCAAATATACCAAGAAGATGATTACAATAATATCAACCACATGAATATATCAAATCGGAAGAAAAGAAATCAAAATTGAATTTAAAAGGCAAAGGAAGAAAAAAAGAACTCACCTGCTGTGGATCGGATCTGAAGAGAAACCTGGAATTAAAGCACGGGGAAACGAATTCTGAGATAAATAAATAGGTATTGATTAGGGTTTGGTCGTTTGAGAGGGAGAGAGAGGTGGTTTGGTTTTGCTCGAATTGGGGGACGAGATGAGATTAAAATTTCAATATTTCTGCTTTCTTTTCGTTTCTTTTCTTCCCCTTTTATTTATTCTATTTAGATTAAATACCTGGAAAGTGAAGACTAAGGTCGGCTTTATTAAACGGCACCGTTTTAATAGCTTCTGCGGTGCTCATTATTTTTCAAAACCATGGGGGATTATGGGCCGATTGGGCATACTAGTAATTAAGACCAAGTTTTAACACTTTTTTATATTTATAATTACTAAATAAAATCATTATTTTATTAGATAATATGGAATTAAATTTATTATAAGTATTTTATTTGTACATTTAAAAATATATTAACTATTTTAATAATGTAAAATAAAATTAATTAAGTTGTTTGAAACAATTAAATATAATAACTATTTTAATAATATATTAAATTATAATCAAACACGAGATCCTAATACATCTTTTGTAATGTTTTAGAGTTATTAGTATACGATTGGAATACAATAACTGTTGAATAATTTAAATTAAAGTGAAAGTAGCATTTAACGCAAAATACAATGTATAATTTAAGTTTTAGTTATTTTAAAATTTGATATTAGTAAATAATTATAATGTAAATTTAATAAAATGATAAATAATAAATGATTGATTGATTTGTTAAGAGTCTGAACTCTTGCTACGTTCACTATTGTTTTCGAGATGTTTAATTTCCTAGAGCGAAAGGGTCTTAATTACTTAAAGGGGTCAAAAATAATATTGTTTTAAAAAAGTATAAGATTTAAATTCCCGACATTATTAATAAAAAAATAAATTGACCTTGGAATCGATAGCACCATTCTAGCATGGCACACTTATACTTTCTAGGCTCCATTTGGATAAAGAATGTAGTTTTATTGAGTAATTTTACATTTTGTTTCTAATCACACATTCATATTTAATTCGAAAATATTACTTTGAAATATTAATAGGCTTATTATTCTATACACATGCGATAAATTTTTGTTTTGTTTTCACAAGCACTTTAATGTTAGACTTTAGGATTTTAGTGTAGGAGTTTAGAATTTACTTTTCATTGTTAGAATTTAAGGTTTATAATTATAATTTAGTTAGTTAGGGTTTATGATTTAGGGTAATATGGTTAGGGATTTATGTTTTAACTTATAAACCTTACATTTTAGTCATAAATCTGAAATTCTATCAAACTACTACACTTAAACCCTTATACCTTAAAAGTAAGACGTTTGTGTAAACAAAATACGGTGTTACTAACATTGTAAAGTTGGATAATATAATGATAATTTCAAGGATAAATATTCTATACACGGGCGTCCACAAGCGCTTTAATTTTAGGGTACTTGGAGTTAGTTTAGGGTATAGAGTTTAAGGGTTTAGGTGTAGGGGGTTAGAATTTAGGGATAGTTATTTCAATTTAAGGTCTAGAGTTATAATTTAGGGTTTATGTGTTAAAAGCTAAATTCTCACCATATTACCCTAAAAACTAAACCCTAACCTATAAACCCTAAATTATAACCCTAAACCTTAAATTGAAATAACTATTCCTAAATTCTAAACCTCTACACCTAAACCCCTAAACCTTATACCCTAAACTAACTTCCTATACCTAAAACTAAGGCGCTTGTGGAAACTTTCAGTTTCCATCGCCAGTGTATAAAATATTAATCCTAATTTCAATACTACATTATAGATAATTTTAGATTAACTTGTGATAATTTTACTCCATTTTCAATCATTTGGGTTTAGTTTCATTAAATTAAAATGAAAAAAAATAAAATACTATTACTAATTATTAATTAATCAAACACTGAAGTTTTTTTTAACTATTTTTTTGGATAAATCAAACACTGAAGTTTGTTAATATATAATCTTAGTTTTCTTCTTCTTCTGAAGTTTATGGCTGGAGCGGATAGACTTGTATCAATGTAAAAGCGAGGCCCAACAAGAAAGCAAATCGAGCAGTCCATGTAGGGGCCTTGCAAGTTGCAACACTTGTTTTGGTTTACGTATGTTGCAGACTTGCACGAGAATGGCAACGGAAATTCAAATTACCCAAAATTAAATGAGTTAATTGCATTTTAAGTTTTTAACCCCTAATATTCTTTTTAGATTACTTACTTATAAGATTATATTTATTTTAAAATTAATTGACATACTTTCTTCTTGTTCAATCTTGACTTCGTCTATGATTGAGATTTTTTATTAAACCATCAGTTTTCAACCCATTGATTGACTAATCCTAATCGCGTACTGCAGAGATTTGTTTTGAGCGACCCTCCCAACCCAATTGCTCCATTCACAATGTCAATATTCGAATCTTTGACTTTGCTTAAGAAATCCAGTGCCTCGTCCCACTAGACCAACCGGTCGTTAGCGGGTTTTTTGTTTTTACTTTACGTAACAGTAGTTTCTGAGGCAAACAGGAAATAGATACAAGCTCCACTAACAGGGACTGAAACATGTCCCAACATGTTCTTACTATTTATGTTTCTGTTTTTCTGATTGATATGAAACTTACTGGCGTGTGGTTGGAAAGTTTCGGGAAAAATTAAGGAGAAAAAAAACAATAGGCATGCAGGTGAGGTGACAAGTTTGATAGACAGCCGCAGAAAATGAGGAGATAAAAGAACAAATCCAAGTCCCTCAACCGGACAGAACCAGAATATAAAGAAGTAAGATCTGTGGTATTGGTTGCGACAGGGAAGAGTGTGGTTCACATCACTTTATCACGTTATCTCTTTGCATTGCTTTCTCAACCTCATAATCTCCCATCTCTCTCAACACTATCCTTTTACAATTTCTTAGCTACGCCCTTGTTTTCATTCGTGTCCTCGTAAATTATGTTGTTCGGGTTTAAAATAAGTGTCAGATACAAGTATATGTGTTTAGTATGATAATTCTAGAAATAGAAGAGAATGAACGTATAGATATTATTTTATCATTATACAGGCAGAAGATGAAGCTCTTTGGAGTTGGAAGGAAATTCACCAAAATGTAAGGACTTAGATGCGAAAATACAGCTATAAATAAATAAAAACAAGGGAAGAGGCGGGTGAATTACTCCATTCCAATGAATTCGGTCTTATCTGCCACGTTGGACCCACTTAGGACCCACGTTTATGTTGAGTGCTTCTCCCGCTCTCTTCTTATAAAAACTCCAACCCCATCAATATTTCCAAGGCAGAATTAACAGCCTGCAATCCTTCTTCATCCAGTTTCGTTGGAAGCTTCTCTTCCAAAAGGTATGACACTTGTTTCTGCACTTTTTACAGCCCTGTGTTTCTTTTTTTACTCTATTATGTTTAAGGTTTGGAAGCAATAGATTTATCAGAAAAGTTATATTTAGATATATGACAAGAAACAAAAGCAAGGGTTTATCTTGATTTCTGTACTCAGAAATCCAGCAAGTTATGGGAAACATGCAAAAGTATGAAAAAAAATGAAAGATGATTATAGTTTGTTTAACCAACCAAAAAACTTGGTATGTTAGTATTATGAAACCTTTGCTTTTTATGTTCTATTTGATTCAAACAAGCTAGCAAAACTTTCATCAGCTTTATCCTGTTGCTGGAATAAGTGTGTGTGTATATCTTTATATCAGCTACTGTAATTTGCTAGGTTTGTAACGGTGAAGTTTATGTGATTTGAATCGAATGTATTTATTCGATTTGAAGCCTGGAGAATGAGATTACAGATTAATTCATTATTTGTAATTTTGTTTTCAATGTTGAAGTTTACATGCTCTGTGATATCTCTAGGAGGGAGAAAAGATGGACTATGTGTATGGACCAGGAAAGAACCACCTCTTTGTTCCAGGGCCGGTTAACATCCCGGAACCGGTTATTCGGGCCATGAACAGGAACAACGAGGACTACCGTTCCCCGGCCATTCCTGCAATGACAAAAACCCTTCTTGAAGATGTCAAGAAGATTTTCAAGACTACCACTGGAACTCCCTTTATGTTCCCAACTACAGGTATTCATGGTTTTAATTATGTTAACAAGTTTTCAGTTATCTATATCAGGAAGAGAATATCATAATTCACATGCATGTTATGTTGTTAATAGTAGTATCTTACTTGTTTCGGATGAAGATAATGTTGCTGTTCGACTTCAGGAACCGGTGCATGGGAGAGTGCACTCACTAATACCCTGTCCCCTGGAGATCGAATTGTATCTTTCCTTATCGGTCAATTCAGTCTGCTGTGGATTGATCAACAACAACGTCTCAAGTTCAATGTCGACGTAGTTGAAAGTGAGTGGGGTCAAGGTGCCAACCTCGACATTCTGGCCGAAAAACTTGCAGCTGATCACGCCCACACGATCAAGGCCATTTGCATTGTTCACAATGAGACTGCAACTGGAGTCACCAACAACCTGGCCACAGTGAGAAAGCTACTTGGTAAGTGTATAATGTGTTATTCAAATTAACTTTCAAACATGGTTTTCATACTTTCTGTTTCTTCTCAGATCACTATAGGCATCCAGCACTACTTCTTGTTGATGGAGTTTCCTCGATTTGTGCCCTCGATTTTCGTATGGACGAATGGGGAGTCGATGTGGCACTAACAGGCTCTCAGAAGGCACTTTCTCTTCCCACGGGAATCGGTATTGTTTGTGCAAGCCCCAAAGCTCTGGAGGCATCCAAAAGTGCAAAGTCAGTTAGAGTTTTCTTTGACTGGAAGGACTACTTGAAGTTCTACAAACTGGGAACATTTTGGCCATACACCCCTTCCATCCAACTGCTGTATGGGCTAAGAGCTGCTCTGGATCTTATCTTCGAGGAAGGGCTCGACAATGTGATTGCGAGGCATAGCCGTTTGGGCACAGCAACAAGGTGAGTCATGGTTTTCTTCCACACACACACTGACACACACATCTATTTACTCATTTGGTTGCACAATCTTGGAACAGGCTTGCTGTGGAGGCTTGGGGCTTGAAGAACTGCACACAAAAGGAGGAATGGTACAGCGACACCGTGACGGCTGTCCTTGTTCCAGCACATATTGATAGTACAGAAATTGTTAAAAGGGCATGGAAGAGATACAATTTGAGCTTAGGTCTCGGCCTCAACAAAGTGGCCGGAAAAGTATTCAGAATAGGACATCTTGGAAACCTGAATGAGGTAATTCCTCAATCATCTTCAACTAGTGCTCCTTTTCATCATCTTGATATATATTTTTTTTGCTTTGATACATTTTCAGCTGCAACTGTTGGGTTGCCTAGCTGGTGTGGAGATGATACTCAAAGATGTCGGATATCCGGTTACGCTCGGTAGCGGTGTTGCTGCCGCCTGCGCATACCTGCAGAACAACATCCCTATGATCCCTTCCCGGATTTAATGAATCATTATGCATGTAAAAAGATGCTTCCCCTCTGTTGAAGCCCAGTACTTGTTGACATGTTCACTTATTGTAGTATTCTCTGTTTCATATATGTTCATTTTGTGCTCATATTTTTAGGCTTAAACGGCTTTAGCTCTACAACAAGTTACATTTTTTTACAACTCTATAGATCACTCCATCTAGGCTCATATTTCAACTTATGGATTTATGTGTGTGTTATAATTTAAGGTTTGCAGTTTTAGCCGATTAGATTTTAGAGTTCAAATAAACATAATTATATAATTTATTATGGGTAAAATTTTGATATATATGTTGTGTAAAATTAATTTTACACAAGTATGCATATTTACATTATAAAATTAAAATCTTAAATTCTTAATTCTAACCCTAAAAAATTAAATCATAAACCTTAAACCCTATAATCTAAATTGTAAACACTAAATTTAAATTCTAAACTCTATAATATAAACCCCTAAACTTTAAACCATAAACTAAAACTCTAACCAAAAAATTAAAAGTCACGTGTAAACTAAAGTTTACATAGCACGTGTATCAAAGTTTTTTTTTTCATTTAGGGTGAAATTTTGATACATAAGTTGTGTAAAATTAATTTTATACAAGCATGCATATTTACACTATAAAATCTAAATATTAAATTCTTAACACTAACCCTAAAAAATTAAACCCTAAACCTTAAACCATATACCATAAATTCTAAATCATACACTTAAACCTCTAAGGGGGCGTTTGGTTCATGGAAAAGATTATTACCAAAGGTAATAATCTTTTCCGGAATAACATTCCCATGTTTGGTTTGAGAGCATTCCCTCTATAGGGTAATAATCTTTTCCCAATAGTGCCACTTTTCCCCTTAGATGGTGGGAATGTCATTCCCACTAATTTCTTAGGTATTTGTTAATTCCCACCTATATGTACTATATTATCCTTAAGTTAATGAATTTTGTTCATATAGATCCTGTAACCCCCTCGTCCCGGTCTGGCCGGATGACCGGTCCGAGTGAGCTACACGGGGAAAACCGAGTGAAAACTCCCTAAGGAACTCTCCCTCGGTTAGCAACCCTATATTTTTTTTTTTCATTTTAATCTTGTCTAGATGAAAATTGCATCCTAAGTGATCATACAGCGGAACGATATTTACGAAGCAGTCAAACGAACCCAAACTAACATTTAAAAGCCCATTTTTAAAGTTAAACTGCAGGAGGTATCGATACCCTTGAGGGGGTATCGATACCCCTTGACTAGGTCAACAGGATTTGGTCAACCTGAGGAGACAGTATCGATACCCCCAATGAGGGTATCGATACCCTCCCCTAAAGTTGACTTCCCACGGTCAAAGCTAAGACAACGGTATCGATACCCTCGAGGCCGGTATCGATACCGAAATCGACAGTGGCTCCAGTGGCCAAAAAGGTATCGATACTCTCCCTCGAGTATCGATACACGAGGCCTGAAACCAAAGGGCAGTATCGATACCAGCCCAACGGTATCGATACCCCAGCTACGAAACTGCAGGTTTGAGCTGATTTAGAGCACAAGGAGGCCCCTAAATCCCTCCAACACATCAACCAACACACTAACATCAATCCCTAAGGCAAACCAACCATAAAACATGCTTCCACAAGAACCAAGGGCATTAAACAACACAAGGAGGCACACATGTAATCAGGCAACTTTAGCAATTTAACACCATCTAAGCATCCATGCGTAGCATTCTAAAAGGGCAACTTAGCATATAAGGTCATACATAAAACTCAAGGCCTTAAAAGGTACATGATAAGCATAAGGAGGTTTGCACTATAACAAGGCAACCTAAACGTCTATAAACATGCCACCATTCACAAGCAT